>JAWNLS010000946.1:2395000-3595000 GCA_035042185.1 Drosophila kambysellisi | reverse complement strand
TCATCAAATGTGAGTATATCGCTGTCCGGATTCGTCTGGAAACTTTCATAGTGTGTGGGCAGACGGATGAGTTTGTGTGCAAAGGCATTCGGCTTCTGATGATGCTCATGCTTGCTCACATGCTGTTTGCCACTCAAGGACAACAGCTTCACCTGCTCCTTCTGCTCCTTTCGCTCCTCCTGCTGCTGCTTCTGCTTCACCTGCACCGGATTGGGGGCTGCATCTGTGCTATGCACAAAGCGAAAAATGATATCGTCTTCGATTTCCTCATTGCTTGGCGCCACAGCTCCCAAGGGCATAGCTGTTGTTGTTGTTGTTGTTGTTGTTGTGGTTGTTGTTGTTCTTGCCGCTTTTGTTGTCTTGTGCTTATGCAAATTCTTGCGCTTTGTGGCATGCTTCTTGTGTTTGCCAGCCGACTCGCCAACTCCTTTGTGTGGCTTGGCTTCAAGGGGTCTGGCATTGTGGAGCATCGTTAGCGCCGGCAGCTGTTCGGGCGGCACTTCAGCTGCCTTGTTGCAGCGTTCATTGTAGATGCTGCAACGGCACTCGTAGCTCTCCATTTGGGGCACACACTCGGCCAGCGGACCGCACGGTCGGGCGACACACGCATGCGGACAATTGCCAATGTTGCTGCCACCCAGCGCCTCGGCCACAATGCCCAGCGAGTGCCCATTGATGTCAATCTAAAATCCAAAAAAAAAAAAAAGAAACCCCATTCCCAGATTAGTTAGCAGCAGCATCTTTCCACTCGAGACAGCAACTTACGCGTTGTATGCAGCCGACAAAGAAGGACTTGTACTTGAGGTCCAGCGGCAGACGGTCGATGTGGTTGACGCCGCCCACAAATAGATTCTGGGCCAGCGACAGATGCCAGAAGCCATTCGAGGATATGGTCATGACCTCCTGGTGCTGGTCGATCTGCGTAACGAGACAAAAGGTAAGCAAAGGTATTCAGAAAAATTTAAATTGACCAAAAATTAAAATCACCCAAAAAAATTAGAAAGCTTTTTTTGTTCTTAAAAGTAAATAGATATAAGAAGAAATGTTTCTAAAAATTATTATTATTATTTTTTAAGTATTTTCTATTATTAATGGAAAATCCTTTCTGAACTTAACAAAACAGTAACAAAGTTTGCTCTGTCGACTGATATATTATAATTTAGCTGCTATCTGATTAAGTAAGTTTTTTCCAATTAGTTAAACTATATAAAATGCCCCAACTCTAAAAATACTAATGTTTTATAAAAATATAAGTAAAAAAGCTTATATAAGAATTCTTTAATAAAAATTCTTAAATAAAAACACTCTTCAAATTAGACAAATTTCTTTTCAAATATTAGAAAACATCCATCCTGAAATTTTAGATTTACTTTCCGAATAAATCAGGGCAATTATTTATTTGGTTTTATTTTCTGTGAATTTAGTTCAAGGCGAGTTTAGAGCTTACCTTGAGCACGGCCAGGCGAGCGGTTCTTGAGATCTTGATGGTGTGCCACTGCCCCAAACTGAGCGCGTATTCACTGCTGCTGGTTGCCAACCAAAAGCATTGCATGAGTCAAGTATTATTCCGAGAGAGCTGTGATTACTTACCGAACTAGCGCTGGACCGCTGCCCAAGTCGAAAGCAAACTCCACAAAGCCATCGTGCAAATACAATGCTATAAAATCGCCACGCTGCTCCGGACCGGAGTAGAGTATTAAGCCATCCAACTGCTCCGGCTTCAGTATGACCTTCAGCTCCAGCCAGATGAGTGCGCTGTCGCCGAGCGGAGCATAGCGTAGAAATGAGGACCCATTAAATGCGGGCACCTGTGCAGAAACAATAGAGAAATGTATACAGATAGAAGAGGAGCACTCTACCAAATGATGTTTACCTGCAGATCCATGCGTATCTCGCAGAGATCACCCACAAAACCAATGGGACACAGGCAAACAGCGCCCTGATCCGAGGGCAAACACTTGCCACCATGCTGGCAAGGATAACGCACGCACTTGTCCGTCGAGCAGTCCTCTGAAAGAGAGGCAAGTGTTATGGATTGATATCTTGTATCTTGACCATCTTATCTTATATCTTATATATATATATAAAATAAAATAAACATAGATAATTAGGCTAATCTTGACTTACGTATGTCAAAGCCATTGATGACATCGCCCAAAGGATGCTCGGTGAATTTGTAATCATGCTCGTTGGCCACAAAACGTCGAATGCAGCCGGAAAATCCTTCAGCCAAGGGCAATCGCTTGGCCAGGCCAGTTATGTTGCCAATGCCGCCCAAAAATACTGGTTCGCGGAATGTGATGCGCGAAAACAGACCCTGCAACGGAATGAATGAAAGGAATCTGCTAAAAACAGACTGCAAGCATTGCAAAACCAATACAAAACTCACATTCGATCTGCCTTGGACTTTGGTGCCGTGATTGAGCACCAGCCAGGCATCCCAACGGTGTCGATAAATAATCACCGAGTTCCATTCGTTTAGCATTATGGTCTCCCTGGAACGGACGCTACCCACGCCCGAGCCGCAATCGAACCAGAATTCGACAAAGCCCTTGTTAAGCAGCAGTGCCATAAAATCGCCGGTGAGATCATCACGTTCTCCGCTCAGCAGTATGATGCCATCGAAGGACTCTGGACGGAATTCCAAGCGCAATTGCACATGCTTATAGGCGCCATGAAGTGCCGCAAATGCCAGCCAGGAGCGTTTGGCAAAGCGTGGCACGTGCGCCTTGATATCTATGCGGGAAGATTATCCATTAGCCAACAATAAATATGCTTGGTACGCAGGTACACACACACGCGCACATACCTTCGAGGCAAGCATCGCCAGTTTTGCCAAAGGGGCACAAGCAGCGAGCAGTGGACGCCGTTGACTCCAGGGCGCAGATACCCTCCGGTCCGCAATCCAGCTGGCAAAGTGTGCTGCAAGGATTTAATAGTTGCGTGGGGTGGAAATGGGGATTGGGTTTAGGGTTGGGGTTTGGTTTGGATTGAGTCAAGTGTTGCTTATGTATCAAGTATTTCATATCTGCGCAGCTAATTAGGCGCCTGGGTAAACTAATAACTGAAAGTCCACAGACTACCTTTGAAAACATTCACCTGAGTGATTCAATTCAGCACTCACTTAAGAGCCACATTCATGAGCTTAAGTGCAACTGATTAGCGACAGTAATGAGTACTAAGTGAATCGGGCTAAGTAGCAACAAAGCGATAAAAATTCCACTCAAACTATTTACTAAACTTTATAGTTTACGTACAAAATGAAGTAATCGGTAAACATTTAATTACAACTTTTTACATTTCAGTTACAATTAAGCTGACAGCACAAAATATTCAACAATCTATCTATCCATGTAAATATTTATGTATCTCTCAAACTATCAACATTCGATTTGGAAAAAAACTTTGACTAAGATAGTTAAACATCAGCAGCCACAAACTCGAATCTGCAATTTCTGCTACAGAAAAAACTAACTGGGTTAAAAAATCAAAGGTAAATAAAATGCCATTTGTTTTAGTAAAATACTATATATATATATTTACTATATCCACTATGCACTGCATGTTTTTTATGGTGTGTAAATAAATGTTTCTGGCGAAGATAGATGAAATTCTAGGCATGATATTTATTTAGACATCAAATTAAAATTCGCTTTGAATATTTATCAACGTTGATGAAATATGAAATTAATTTTGTATGCATTTTAATGCCAGTGGAATTTTAGTTCTAGGCCTAATCTGTGTGTTTAGACTGATGATTTATATATGTTATATATATAACTCACCTGCTGCTGCTGCTGGTGGTAGTGGTGGTGGAGCTCGTTGCTGGAGTTGTTGTTTTAACTGATATGTTGCTTTTGGCAGCAGTTTTATTGATATGCATTGCGACTTTATGGTTGTCGTTATCATTGTTATCATTGTTATCATTGTTATCGTTGTTATCGTTGTTGTTGTTATTGTTGTTGCTAATCATTTGATATGTATGTGAATTGCTGTTGCTGTTGCGTCTTAAGTTTAATTGATTATTATTGACATCGTCATAGATGGACATGTCCGACTTGTAGCTATAATACTCATCCACATCCCCATCGCCTGGTCCGTCTGGATCCCCATAATCCAACACATTTCGCTGAGCTGCTGCTGCATTCCCACTGCTTGTACGCTCAGTTGTTGTTGTTGTTGTTGTTGGTTTTGTTGCTTTTGTTGTTGTTGGTTTTGGATTGATGATCCTAATGCGAATTGGTCTTGTGGTGGTTGTGGTGATGCTAGGTGTGCTGCTAGCTGTGGATGCCACCTTAAAATCAGCAGCGTCCAGTTCTTGATTCTCGTTCTCCGAATTGAAGCTAATGCTCTCGGCTGATATGTAATAATCATTTGAATTGACTTTCTGTTCCTGCCCGCCACCCAAATTGTCATCGTTGTAATCATATTCGCTATCCGCATCCGCATCGGTCACATCTGGCTGCGAGTTTTGTTCAGCCTCAGCCGTTGAGGTTGACGCATAGCGAGATTTAGCCGTCTCCGGTTTATCGTTGGCCAACTTGGCACTAAACGAGGCGCCCTTCTGATAAAGCACATCCTCATCGGATTTGCCATGTCCATCAGCGCCGCTGCTTGTCGTATTTATGACTGCAAACAGATTTGAATATTAACTTTCTCTCTTGCTTTCATTTATGAATTTAATAATAATAAATTATGAATAACAATTTCTGTAGGCGTAATAAATAGCAAGTTTATTTAAATTAAATGCAACTATTCATGAAAATCATTCGAAAATGTCAATTTAATTAAAATTTAGAATTTATATATTTCCATATGCATTATAAATTGCTAAATAAGTAAAGTCAAGTTCAATTAATAATTGAAAACCAAACAAAAATGAAAATGTTATTTAATTGGACAATGAATTCAATTTAAATACCAAAGATAATTAATTACAAGATTAATTAGATTTAGTTCCAATTTAGGATTCATATTTACATTTTCCTATACTTAAAATGAAAAAAACACACTACGCTATACTTTAAATTATATAAATAAATTGCATAAGAGCAGCAGCAACAAACAATGGATGCAGAACTTAACACTCAAATCTTTAAAAGAAGTAATCAAAAAGCTAAATGAAAATTCCATTTGAATTTTGTGAAAGTTACACTGTATCAAAGTGCCACATGCAAGATTTTAATATTAACTATAAAAAGTTGAATTGTGTGGCAAATGGAATTCTTTTGAGGCACGTACCTTGACAGCTGTAACCGTTCCTGTTCAGCTCGTAACCCTCGATGCAATCGCACTCGTACATCCCATCGTGGATCTCATAGCATAGCTGCTCGCAGGGACTCGTGTGCCCGCAGTGACCTGTGGCAATGAATGAAAGCCGTTTTTGAGTGTGTTTATCTATATATATATATATATATATATATATATCTCTGTCTCTGTGTGGGTTCATTTAAATTTCTAGTTGAGTTCATCATTTTTGGGTACGTAGGTGAATGCATGCTTATGCCTAATGTTTTTTTTTTTTGTTTCTGTGTGTCTGTGTTTGTGTTTGTGTCTGTTTCTGTTTCGGTTTCGGTTTTTGTGTTTCTGTTTCTGTTTGCTGGGTGTGACCGACGTGTCCGCAATAAATTCTAATGAGCTTTACTTACTTAGAGGCAGAGTCATGTTGGTTATTTATTGCCCGCAATGGCCACATTTCAAGCCAACCAAAACGTACGCACACCAAATACACGCACACACTCCATTTGGCAACAGGCCAAAATTCAAACAGAACAACAACAACAACTAAATTTCAATTTCAGCTACAGCAATAACAACAACAACAACAACAACTGTTGAGTCTCAGCGCAACTGCACCTTATTTTATATAAAGCGTTGCCCCCAATTTCAATGCAAATGTTCAACTTCGCTCGAAAGTATGCAATGGAATTTTACTCACCTCAAAAACGAATACTCGCCTATCCCCGCCCCTACCCCTCTACTCTAATCTTACAAACGTCGCTCAAAATGTACTTCTCTCCTCCTCTTCCACGTTCTACTATCGGGTTAACGGCGCTTTGCGGAGCCAATCAAAACGAAGTCAAGTAATGCAAATGCAAAGCACAACGGGAAGCTTTTCTCCAATGTTCTTCGTCTTTTTTGTGCTTTGATATTTTCGTATCAGTAGTTGCTGCTCACTTGACATCAAAAGCCGGCAGCTAAATTGTGCCAACCGTTAAGCAAGTCTGAGAGGTGCATTAAGCTCTGCTCAACAGCTGGCCAATAAGGCAAAAACTCAACGAGAACCAGTTATTTGCTAAGCATTTGCTTTATTCTTTCGATTTCGTTCGTCTCGTTCGTTCGATGTGAGTTCATTACGATTGGCCGTAAAGAGTAACGAGTAGTCTTTTAAGTATAACTATTAGCTTGTAGCGCGTACTTGACATGTATTTTTGTAGCGAGTAAGTCTATAGACTAACCATAATCAGCAAGTAAGCATCTAAAGTGAGCTTAACTGAGGAGCTGCACAAATTGAAACATTCAAAGTAACGAGTAAATTATAGCAAATACTGCTGAAGGTAACGCGAGTAAAAACTAAAATAATTCGATTTTTTAACGCTTTGGCTACTTTATTATATTAAGTCGCGCAAAGTATAACGAGTAACACGAAGCGTAATTAACGATAACTGGCCAGCAGCTACTTTAGGCTACATTATTGCATTAAAAGCGAGTGTAACGATTAATGAGTAAAGCATATCGAGTACATAAGTTAATTACACCGAGTAGACCAAGTAGCAATCATTTATACGACGCTTACGTCATGCGGCCAACAACTGCGTTTGGTTTTATACCATTAAATAGAGCACGCAACAAGACTCTTAAAGAGCCATCAGCTACACATATAGGTGTGGGTGGATGAGTGGTTGGAGTGTGTACGTTTGTGAGTCTGTGTGTGTGAGTGTGTGTGTGTGTGTGTGATTGCTAGTTGATTAAGCAACTGTGTGGGGGCGATTAAAGTGCACTGGACACTCAACACATTTGCATGTGGCGCACATGACACAGGCCCAAGCACCACCCACACATAAAACACATTCACACCACAGCCATATAAACTTCTCAAATGTGAATAGTTTTGCCACCCACAGACGCCCACCCTGTCAGCTGTCCGATTGTAGAGTTGTTGATGGAGTAGCCGCAGTGTACGACTCGTGTCGTTTGCCATTGCGTATTCAAATTGAAATTGAAAAATCGCATATTGCATGCAATTGAAATCGAAGTGTCAGCAGCAGGAGCAGCACATCAACACAACCCCAGTGACAAGGGACAACAACGGGAGCAGGTTGGTGGAAATGGGGGACAGAGCACAGCAGTTGCATTTCAAAAATTTGGACAAGAACACATTGCATAACAACATTGATTTCCATACACACAGTGTGTGAGTGTGTGTGTGTGGGTGTGTGTGAAATGCATAATTAAGGCGCTCATTAATGTCAAACCCAAGCCAGACAGCATGACAGACAACGGACAGATGGGAAGGCAGGCATCTCTCACATAATTTATTAACATGTCAATTTTCTCATGGCTCGACTATTTTGCACAGACAAGCTAAAGCTGGGGCAAAGGGGACATTAAGTGGTGCGGGGGATGTGCAATTTTACAGTGCTAAGATAACAAAGGAGACCCTTAAGATTGGTAATAATGTGAACAGGCCATAACAAAACACTCCCCGATAAAAGTCTAGACGTATTTGCAGCTGTAAATGCGTACCTAGATAATATTCTAATACAGAATAAGAACAATTGAAGATAATGTTGAGGTAATTTCAAATGTTTCAATAAATCTGCCGAAAAATATGGTCGTGTTCTGTTATTGGTGTTGGGATCACCCTTTAGGCCTTCTACAATTCAGTTTGTAATTTATTCGCGGAGTTTGTACGCACCTTGAAATGCCGCCTCCTCGGGCTCCACAATGCTGCTGCTGCTGCTGCTGCTACCACTGTTGCCGCTGGCTTCACACTGCTGCTGCAACAATGGCAGCAACAACAACAACAACAACCACATATGCGGCAGCCTTTGATGTCCTTGCTGCTGCTGTTGTTGCTTTGAAGTTGACATGTTTACAACGTTGTTCCAGCCACAGAGTAAATGATTCCTTTGCTGCTCGCTGGCTGTTGAAGAAGACACGTTGCACACGTTCTCGTTGTTGTTGTTGTTGTTGTAGCAGTTCACACGACGATCGTTGGCCGTTTTAGACGACTTCGGCCACCAGCCAGCGTTGAACATGGAGCGTACATGCGTCTCGGCGTTGCCGCTGCGACTGCTTGTCGTTCCTATAACAAAACCAAAAAAAAAAGTGAAAAAAAACCAAGCACACAGAGTTAAGCAATTAGTACACTCATAAAAAAAATCGCCTCACTTTTGGCGCCATTAAGTAACTGCAGCTTGCTTATCTACAGTATTTATTTTTCTAAAATTAATTAAAAGAAATATGTTAAATTTTAAGGGTGTTTGTTTTCTATTGTTCTTATATTAAATTATCTTTTTATTTATATTACTTTTAATAAAGGATATTTTAACATATCATACCATAACTTAATTTGAAAAAAAAACTAATAATATAAAAGCCCAGCTAGTAAATTTGATTCTAATTTTTAAATAAAAATAGATTATTAATTTGGGGTAAGCCTTTCTAATTTTTAGACATATTTTTTTTAATACCTAGAAATAATTTCTAAAAACAAGAAAACTATAATTTTTACGAGTGTAAGAGTGAGATGGGAAGAACGAGCTGTGGGTTGTGGGTTGTGTGGAGGTTGCAGGCAAATCAAGTGGTCATTATAATATATACCACAAATTGCTAAACACGCAACGCACACACACAGCACACACACACAAAAATACACACAGATATATATATGTATATATATACAAACATGATTCATGGCTGTTGGCTTGATGGCACTTGCCGCTTTGGCTCTTGCCTGTTGGCAGTTACCAGTTGGCAGTTGGCAGCAGTAAAATCAATAAACGGCGTCATAGCAACGCCACACCACAACAAAAATACCTAGCCAAAGTAGACAGAATGCCGCCCCATGCCCTAATCTGTTTCTATTTGGCTGACTAAGCCACTCCTCTATATACACACACAGAAACATACACACACACACACGTGTATATTTAGTGATCCACTAAAAGTGTCCTGGCCCTACCTTAAGCCAGGTGCTTTGAGGACTAAATGCATGTAATTAGAAATCAATACGACAATTTGACAATAATGTCTATAAGCAAAGGGAGCAATGAGTCAAATAAATTGCTCGCCTTCCCATTTTTGGTATATCCAATTTGGAATTTGTGTTGTTTTTATTTTTGTTGTCAATTGAAATGGAAATGTCAAATGCCTAAGGTAACAAAAAAAAGAAAAAAAAGAGCAAAAAAGGAAGGAAAATGCGTGGAAATGCTATTAAGCCAGGTCACAGACCCATATAAATACGCACATGCTTACATATGAACACATGTGTGTGTGTGTGTGTGTGTGCGAATGTGTGTGTGAGTGTGTGTTTTTGGTACACAGACTCAAGCGCGCCACTTAACCCGTACTCAAAAATATGTAGCATACTTACTGGGGCAAAATTGCAGCCACAGCATAAATTCTTACTTGCTACAGAGCCAGTAGTTGTTATTGTAGTTGTTTTTGATACCCTACAACCAATTTATATTGTGTTGCCTCATAAGTATCTTTTAGTTCGATGCATGTTTTTAATATATGCAACTATCTCTTGGATTTTAAAATTGCACTCTTTATGTATAAATATATAAATTTTGCTAAATTGTTCACATCAATTTTGTTTTAATAAGCAGATTAATTTATTTCTTTATTTATTGTGGACTTAATCAAGTGAACCACAATTTAAAACATTTTCAATAAATCAGAATTTTAAATTAAAGCAATAAAATTAAGAGAGAGAAAGAAAGAAAAAATAAAGAAAGTGAATACAATAAAAATTAAATCATTTATTGTTTCATTTATTAAATTGTTTTTTTTTTAATTGCCAAACACTGATTGATTGTTATTAAATGATTAACAGAATTGCTTAAATTCTGCAATAATATTTTGTAAAGAAAATATTCCCAAAACTATTTCAAGAATCTCATGTCAATGAAAGCTTATAATTTCAAAAAAATCTGAGTCATTTCCATATCTGCGCCAAAATTGATTCGATTTTCGACTTGTATTTAATTCTGCGCAGTGTTTTTTAATATTAAATATTTTGCATTTAAAATTATATATATATTTTTATATTTTTGATTTACTAATTTGCATTTAAAACTGATAATACCTCATTTTAGAACATTTGAAGAATTTCCACGTTTTTAGCGATTTTGTAAAAGTAAAAATTCTCATTCCCATATCTGCACAAAAAACCCAATCAATCTCCGGGTTATATTCCAATTTTTCAAAATTTAATAACAGTACATACCATGAAAGGGTATCTGAGCTATTGAGTACACCCAATTGTTGTAAGTTGTTTTTATTTGTGCTTTATTTTTATATCAACTTTTGTGTGCCTGCGCTTAAAATCGCGGCGTCTGCCTCTGACTCGGGACGCGGCCGTTAGTGTGTGTGTGTGTGTGTGTGTGAATGTGGTTGTGTATGGGTTATGGCTGGGGGAAGGGGGTGGGGGTTCACTTGTGTGTGGATGTTGAATTTCTTTTTTTTTGCGTCTGAGCCTGTGCGTTGGCTGTGCGTGCGAAAGTTTCGCAAGTTGGACGTTTGTAGGCTGGTTTGCCTGGGCTGGCTGAAAATCATTCGGCATTTCTACTGTCTCGAGTTTTTTTTTTGGGTGCTCCAGACCCAAGACCAAATGTTGCCGTATTCATTTATATCGATTTTTCCACCTTGGCTATTTGCACTGGAGCCTTAAAACACACACACAGAGACACTAAAAGGAGTTGACATACTATCTCACTACATATGTACAGTAGTAACTAAAATGTGACAATGCTTCAATTATTGGCCAATACTTATATTATTTGAATGTCATATTTTAATTTGATAAATGAACTGATTGATATGAAAAACCATTTCAAATTACGTTTGAATAAATCCTTTAAGCCTCATAAATATTTCTTATCTTTTTAATTTTTATTTAAAATGTTATTTTCAATTCAATGGATTTTTACTTTACATAATAATACATAATAATATATTAACAAATCAACGATTTTTGGATGGCGATACTATTCTCGAAAGTTCTCATTTGCGACCGTTTACTGTACTTCTTATATATCATTTTGGGCACTCTTTATTGTAGATTTTTGTTTTGCTTTCATTTCAATTTCGTTTCGCTGGGATTTTGTTTTTGTTTTTAGCATTTTTATTGCGTTTTTAATGGCATTTCTTTACGGTACAACGCCTCCGAATAGCCAGGCAAATGTTGAAGGCTGTCGCACGAGTTGTTCACTCTGTGTTTTTCATCCCGAATTGCATACACTTAACCCAACTGGGATTGCCAAAGTTGCCACATTTCTTCATGTGTGTGTGTGTGTGTGTGTGAGCCATGTGCCACATGAAAACTTATTATTCAGGTAAACGCAGAGGCAGCAACAAAAAGGAAAAAACAAAAGTGCGCTGATTTGGTTATAAAATTTTTTGGCTCTATTTCCAAGCTATTCGCGGTAAGTGGCAAAGTGGCAAGTGGCCTACAAAACTAATTGTGAGAACACATTGATATTGGCAGAATCAAAATTAATGGCACTTAGCCACTCTCTCTCAGTCTCTCCCTCTGTTTCTCTCTATCTCTCTCCCTCTGTTTCTCTCCCTCTCTCTCTCTCTCTATCTATCTCGGACAATAGCCGAAAAGTTGATCAACCCAATTACTCAGCTAATGGACCTAAATTAGCGCTGAGTGGCATTGATTTAATTACACAGTTATGTCGTAAATTCTGCGAAATGAGCGAACCAAAAAATACTTAAAATGAAGTTCTCATTTTCAGCTGAAAAGTATGCTTCATTCAAGTGACTATTAACTATTGGCCATCAAGATTTGACAAAATCTATGACAGTTAGTTTTGAGATTACATTTCTCAAGATAACATTTCAACTGAATGCAGAGCCAAGATTATGGGTGGAGAAAGCGTGAATTCATAATATTTGTCGGGGTTGATAATCCTTGATATGCAGTCTAACTGTCGATGAGCGGCACTTCTATTGACTCTTAAATAGGAAAGCAGCAATTGATGTTTCAATTCTTTCTTACAGATCGGATTTTCTTTTGTGATATGATTAAATTATATTTTACAGATGTGGCAATGCCCTGCCTATGTTCACTTGAGCTTAAGGATCAGCTGTTCTAATAGAGCTCTACGTTCTTCAATTACCGGTCGCTTGCGCTGTTACATATCACACTAGGCTCTCTCTTCTGCTGATAATCAAGTTTTCCCTGCTAAGATCAGACTTTTATACAAGGTGTCCTTGTGTAATGCCAAGCATTACATTAAGGACCTCTGTTCACCATTGTGAACTAAAACTACAACTTGATTAGCTGAAATCACTACAGAAAAGAAAAATAAAATAAAATCAACAAAAGCCCTATATTATGTGCGGACCTTTGTCTCTTTTATCTTTATGCACTGCTATAGTATAAATTATTGATTTAAAACTATAACAAGGCCAACATAGCTAACGCTGCACAAATTATATCCTAGCCTAAACGAGTGGGGATATTTTTTCCATTTTGTTGTTGTAGTTGTTGTTGTTGCTATTGCTGATATTTGATTTTTTTTTTGTGTGATGTCACGCAAAGTTTTATACACAAGGCCAATACAGAAGCGAACAGTGAATACACACACACATATATAAATAAAATAAACAAGTAGCATCCAAAGTCAATGAGCGAGAAAATAAAGAGAATAGAAAATTGTAACAGACAAAACTACAAAAGCAGTAAAAGCAGCACCAATAGGAAAAACTGCGACAACAACTGTAACAGAAATATCCGTAACACAAAAAAAAGAAAGAAAATCGTTAAGGCAGCAATAAATTGTGTTTTTATAAGGTAAATAGAGCAAATCCCGTTGAGAGCCAATTGGAGGCAGACCACAAAATACAAACGTACAAGCGTACGTTGAATAGGAAGAAAAGAGAAGACCTCTTAAGGGGCGAGCAACTCACGCATGACAGACTGACCCAAGCAACGATACACCAATACACACACACACATGTACATAAGCAACATAAAAGTTTGGCGCGCGTTTTTGCTGTTCGCTTTTGCTATTAAATTCTTAACGTTTGATATTGCGTATACATTTATTTGTGTGCGTGTGTGTGTCCGTGTGTCTGTGTTCGTCGGCTGTGCCTAATTTATGGCAAATTCACAGGTGCGCGTATTACTTGCGCGCTGTCAAAGACGTCGAGCGATGAAAGTAAACAGCAGCAAAAGCAATTTCAAGCCGTGGACTAAAACAAAAGAAATCACCACACAGCAGACGCACATACACACACGCACACTAGCTGAGAGTAATGCTAAGAGACATCAGGAGCAGTAGCAGAACGTGACGTGCCTGTGTATTTGTGTGTGTGATTCGCGGCTGCTGTATATACATATATATATGTGTGTGTGTATGTATGTAAGAACATTATATCAAAGGCATTTGACTCACTGCAAAATGAAAAGAAAGCTAAAGAGAGTAAGAGAAAGAGAGAGAAGTGTCAACAGAGCCCTTTTTGAGTGCAGCATCCAAAATAGCTAGCTTATAAAATACACGCATGCAAATATGCATGCAAAAATATGTGCGTGCATCTGTATGTATGTGCTTGTTCTTATGTTACTCAAGTGATACTTTAAAGTACTCAGCTCTCAGCTTGCCCAACATAAATTTTCTTTATTTCATTTCGTCCCGTTTCTGCAACAACAACAGCGGATGCTACTCACTTGTTTGGCGATTGCTTTTTGGCGAGTGGCCGCCTCGATGACGTCGACGTCGTTGTCGTCTTCTCCTTCGTTGATTTCTGCTGCTGCTACTGCTGATGCTTTATTTCGGCGTTCAGCGATTTTAGTGGTATTTACATTACCTCACACACATACACACACAGACACAAGCACACGCACTTACAAACACAAGCATACACACACACACACAAAAGCTTTTAAGCTGTCTTTCACATTGCACATTTGCCTCTTTTGTAGGCCTCTTCTTGCTTTTATTATTACAGTGTACACTCGATACCTCGTCACTTTTATGTATTTTCTATCTTTTGTTGTTGCTGCTATAATTTTTAAGTAGCTGTTGTTGTTGCTGTTGCGTGTGTGTACATGTAATATTTTGGTTGTATCCTGCGGAAAGGATGTCTCTGGCGGCGCCGTTCCGTTGCCGTTTTTATGGAGCGTAACGTATTTACACTCTAATTGACGGGAGACTACTGCGCGTATCAGACCAGCTACCAAATGGAACGAAGCGAAATTCGGCGACAGCGAGAGCTATTGCAGAGTGCCCAACTGTGGCACTGACCGGATACAGAGAGAGAGAGAGAGAGAGTGAAAAAATACAACACCAAAGCTATAAAGTATCCGCTGACTGATTATCCGAGCATGTAAAGAGGCGCCAAATATGAACTGTTACAGGGTTGTTTAGGGCTGTCAACAATTAATAAATAAATCTGAAATGACAAAGATAAGAAAGTTAGATCTAGGATCTTATGAATATTTTTTAACTAAATTAATTTTTTTTTTATTTAGTTTAATCTATTTTTTACTTTTGTCTTTTTTGAAGTCGACTGAATTTAGTTTACATTAAATATATATGTATATATATATATATATATATATAAAACGCTATTACTTCATCATAAGAATGTATATATATTTATATACTTCTGTAATGATATTGCTTACATTTGCTCAGCAGTAAGCTAGAAAACAATTTTAGTCTTGTTCAGCTCAGCGGCGCAGGACAACCTGTGCAGCCGCTTTGACAACCCTGCTTCTTGTTTTATTCTCACTCCCACTTTCCCTGCACTCAAGTGGTGAGTTTATTAAGAGAGAAAAAGAGAGCGCAAATTTGAATTGACGCAAGCAAGAGCATGCGCAAAACGAAATGAAATGAAACATGCCAAACATTCTGGGCCCCAATTACAACAACAGCAACACCGTAAAGAACTGTCAACGGCAGGGATAGCAAATGGCTGCTCCACTGTTAGACAACAGTTTGTTGTTGCTGTTGCCAGTAACTTAACATCACAATAAACGCCTACAGAAGCCAACCGACACTTGAAAGGACACCCACACACACACCAACATACACCTACACATACATATGGTTAAGCGCATAATGAACTCAACGACACGCATGAGCAAGAAAAAAAAAACAACAATAGCGAGACGAGGGCAATGGGCAGTAAGTCAGCCAACGACAGCTGATCAGGTTGCAAGGGTTGTAATCGCATTTGTTGTTGTTGTTCTCACCCAGGGGTGCTGATGACCAAAACTGACACAAGTAATGAAAACAAAATAAAACACAATAGGGCAGGGTAGACAGCCCCTCCTGCTCCTGTTCCTGTGGGGCCATGTAACTGAGACTTGACCATGTGCATAAGTTAAAACTGCTGCTGTTGTTGATGTTGTTCGGGAAAGGGGCGCGGGGCAGTGCGGGTTGTTACACAGTCTGCGGCCGTTAAGCAATTGTTGGATATCGTCATTTTTGTTTTTGCCAGAAACGCTAGAGATGGGCGACTTTTGAAGTTTTGTTTTTTTTTTTTTTTTAATTAAATATTAATATTCCCTCTTTTCATTTAGGGAAATCCATTAATTAGAATTTTCGCTTAGTCATCTGATTGCTGAGTTCGGTTAACTGAGAAAAAAAACTCTTTAGCATTTAAAGTTTATAAGCTAAAATATAAAAGTAAGAAATTTTTTATGCGCAATATATAAACGTGGCAGTGAAAGAAAAAGCTGTATATATGTATCTATAAATATACCTAAATTCAATATAAAAAATAATTAATTACTTACACTCCGAGCTAATTGAATAGCACAGTTTACAATTCCTTTTTAAGCTTTAAGATCTGCAATTAAAAAATTAATTCATTCTCTTAAAGAAAAAAGTAAATTGAATAATAAAAATTGAAAAAAGTTTTTAGATTTAAATACACCGCATTTTGAAACATTTCCGCAAAAAAAAAAACATACCTTTTAAATTCAAGTACATCGAATTTTGTATTTTTTAGGATAAGAATTACTTTTCTAGGTATTTCTAAGGATATTTAAATTTAAGTAGCAGCATCTTAAATAACCCTATTCCATTGTTAAAACAATTGTATATTCATGCATATTAGACAAGCTAGCTAGCCAAGCGGAATAATAGCATTAACAACATGTCGTGACACGCGTGACACGTGCTAAACTCGAATACAACAACGATGACAGTCTTCTTTGGCTCTGCTAATGACCGGAGCCGTTGATGCCCCATGCCCCAAAATGTTGCTAAGTCCTTTGCCTTCCTTTGCTATCGGCTTTGAAGGGGCCAAAAAGGGGCCGCCTATTATCGTGTGTGTGTGTTTGATGTGTGTGTGTGTGAGGTGTGTGTGTGTGAGATGTGGAGGTGTGTGTGTGTGAGGTGTGTGTATTGGTGTCTTTTGTGCAAGGCTTAGTGGGTTGCAGTCGAGACCCCAAGAGGAATAAAAACAACAAGAGCAAAAACAACTGCCACTCGTCGCTTGCAGCTGCAAATGAGGCATTAATATCCAAGTTGAGGCTCTACTCTACTGCTCCTGTTGCTGCTCTTACTCCTGGCCCTGTTCCTTTTACTGTTCCTCTTCCGTTGCAGCACTCCTTGCCAGGCTTCCCATGTGTTTTTGTCGAGTATGTCAGCAAATATTAGTATTCCACTTCAATGCTATAGCATTTTGTAATGGAAAGTGTTGTCGTTCTGCCTGTCTGTCGCTTCAACTGCCTCACCTCCTTGCCTTTCCTTGCTGTCTCCTTGCTGTCTCCTTGTCTGCTTGTTGTCGCCTCCTCTTCTTCTTTTTCTGCATCTTGTGCTTATTTTCCTCGTCGTCGTCGCATCCATCAAGCAGTCAGCCAAGCGCAGCTAATGTGTCACATTACAAATGGGCGTCTGTTGGCACGTCACCTGACAACCCTTAACCCTTAACCCTCCAACCATACCACCTTCGCCCTAGCCCTCACACACAACCCAAATCCCCAACACCCCCATGCCGATATTCTCACGCAGTTCAATAACAAAAGTATTAACTACTACATGGACGTAGCTTGGATTGCAGCTATCAGATGCAGGTGCATTATCCAAGCTGACAGCTCACTTATACACTCTCAATTTTCGTCTTAAATTATAAATATTTTTCTATGTTTATACATCATTTCCAAGTATGCGAAAAAATTTGCCTAGAAAGGCTCGACTTCTTTGATATTATTTCCTTCCTAAGAAGTTGAAATATACATTTTCCTGCCTTGATTTTGGATATAATACAACAAAACACGCCTAAAAATATAAATAAAATGTAAATTTGTAATATATTTCTTTGTAATAGAAAATATTTCTAAAGAGTTGAAATGCAAGCAAGAAAACAACATCCTTGAAATTAGACCAGAGCTTTAGAAAACAATTTAAAAAATAAAACCCTTTTCTTTTCAGAAATGAAGAGAAACATTATAAATGAAAATTGGCGCTATGTAATATGTAATTTAAAATTAAGCGTAATTTATTTCTTCATGTATTTTATCCAATTGCAACTCTCCAAAAATGTTTCTTTCTAGGGTTTGATTGCAAGCAATCAAAGAAAATAATAGATGTGATATTTGATTGAGGCAGATTTCTGTCTTAAATAAAATTAACAACTCAAAATTGGTGTCTTACAAATGTTGAGATTTGTGTAAAACTCCCGTTGGTATATTCACTACGCCCATGGCTTTGGCTGACTACTGCTTGTCTCCTGCTCATCATTGCACAGCCAACAAAGCATTAAATCAGCACTTTATTCGGTTATATGTAGTTATATTACTCACAAAGCACAGTTAGCAGAAGCAACAGTTAGCAGTGAAACAAAGCGAGCATAAACATAAAAGTATCATCATCATCATCATCATCATCATCATCATCATCATCAGCATCAGCATCATTATTAGGAATACTAACATCAATATTGGCATGGTCTTAATGCAGCAGCAGCAAGGCGTTAATATAGAAAACCAGAGCCAAGTCGTTAATGTGTTCGTTATTGGCCTCATCAACAGCGTACCAGCTGCCAATTTCCATTACGTTGCGCCAGTTGAGAAACTCGTTATAGCCATAAAGTCCACAGATTGTAGCTACAGTAGTTTATCATTAACAGTGGACCGGTGCTACGGCAACTTCCTAGACGACCACTCACCTTGCTCCAGAAACAAATCCTGGTATTTGCCCAATCCCATTGCCAAACTGCGAATCGCATTTTGTTCATTGAGAATTTCGTTACAGTGGCTTTTGGCCAACTGCTCGTAAAGCTGAGGGGGACTCAGTCGGATTGCACACTTGTGATGCTCCAGCATATAAAGTAGCAGTACCCTGTAAGTACAATATATATATATATATATAAAATAATTAATTAGCGCATTTACAGTTGGGTGGAAAAGGCGGAACAGAAAAAAAGTATACCTGAGTATTAGAAATTCGCCATACAAATTCGTATTCGTAAACAGGGTTTTCTTTTTACATTTATAATTTTAATTTTTGGTTAGGTTAGATTGTGAAGGTTGTCAGCAAGGGAGGAGAAACCCCCTTTTAGTTACTTCAGGTACTTACTGATGTGTACGCTGATAACCGTAAGCAGGCGCCTCGCTCATAAGGACCTCCAGGCAATCCAGGCTGAGTTTGCAGTTTCCGGTATTGAGGGTAACGATATCCCGCATGCAGCGATCCGATTGAGTTCTATTTGGTGCACCCCTATTAACCAGACTCTCATAGTTCATGGCCAACCGCTCGTATTCTGCATTTGCATTTAGTGCGCCATATCTAATTAAATGAAGTACCAAGTTAAATAGTCAATTACACAGTTGAGTAACTTAAGCTTGTATCTTACTTTAAAGTTGGTGGCAACAACAGCACATTGCGCTGAAAGGCATTCTCCAGAACTAAGTCAATAAAATAGTACATATAGATATATAGAAAAATATAGTTAAATCGCAACTTACTAAGCTGCTCGAGGCCACTCAGATTGTTTAGGTTTGCATGTCGCATTATGTTTTGCATTCTGTGCAGCAGATGATAATATAACTGCCTGTCGAATCGTGTGGGTGCCACATAGCGCATTTTCTCTGTTTGGGAAGTGTGTGTGGAATAAACAGGAGTGGTTAATGAATATTTATGATGGCATGGGGGACAGAGGGCACATCTATCATACAAATATGAGCGAGCACACACACAGCTCATTAGGCTCACGTTTTATCAGGAATTCGGCCAACAACAATGAAAACTTGGCGCTCGCATTCAGTTTCCTGCCACACGATAATTTATCCAGCAAACCATAAATACGTTGCGGCAGTTGCTCAACGGATTTGGAATTGGATTCGGACTCCGAATAGACTGTCGAATCTGCCACCTGCAACAGCACAGTGAGGACAGCACAAATAGCGCTTAGTTTAAGTATTTTCAAACCGAAATTGACGCACTGCAACATGTTGGCTGAAGCGCTTGATTGCTTCTATGCCTGGCTGGGTTGCGGGCCACATTGAAATCACATCGCCTGATTTCCTTTTTTATGAAGATTAATTGGATGACATTTCTTTTGCTGTGTGTGGGCGTGTGGGGGGCTTGGGCATTGGCTAGCGCGCATGTTGGGGTATCGAGTGCGTTGGTAGGGTGGTCTCACAAGTCCACAATATTAAGTTTCGCATATTAATCACAATTTAAAATTGAATACATTATATTGATTAAAGAAGGGTGAAGCGATAGTGGCACGATAAAACAAAGTTAGGCGTATTCTATGTGGCTATTGCCTGACTAAATGGTTAACGTAAAACTTAAATGGTCCATTTTGTTCTTAAATTATAAAAACAATTTCAATTTCTTCCATGCAAACAGCGACCGCTTTTCCTATTTTGAATTTAGCGTCAAGCTATCGTCTAAAGTGTACGCATACGCTTATCAGCAATAAAAATGTTATCGATTAGTCAGTTCCATCACCAGATGGCCACTAAAAAGTACGTAGTTCGCACACGTCTCTGTGTATGACAAACGCCACTGCATACAATTTTATATCTATAATTTCGTTAACTACTGATACTATCAAAAGTTAATGTTGAAATTTTAGCCTCAAGTTTAAAACGGCTTTAAGAAAGTGAAATTTGTAAATTAAGACCAGTAATGTAATGAAAAGCGCTGCAAACGAATTTTCTCACTTTGCAATTGTTTTGCAAGCTGTTTAGCTTAACAGCATACCAGACAAATTTTAAGAGACACATATTTGTAGTAACATTGCGTTAACAGGCGAATGTTTTTTACATCAGACTGTCTTTTGTCTTTTCTTTGTGAAAATTAGTAGTACTAGTAGATTAATTCGAAATACTTATTAATTACACTAATGTCGGACAACCAAGACAAAGAAGAAACGTTGGCCAGTTTCCAGGTAAGGAACGCATCATCGATATTGCCCAAGACGCTGCAAACTTCTGTTATTATTTGTGGGCCCAAAAACGAGAGTGCTGAGTGCGCACATTTTCAATGCGTATGTTTTTCTGTGTATGTATGTATCAGTGTGCCTCTCTGCATGTGTGTGTGTACGAGGGTGTACGTGTGTGTGCATATGTTTTGTGTGTTTGTGTAGGTGTCTACGTCTTGGGCTTGCAATCATTTCCAAATGCAAACAAAAAAAGAAAGAAACTCAATTGAATTTTCAATGTCACAGATCATAACTGGCATAGAGGATGTCGGCGAGGCCTTCTCTCACTTGGAGGCATCCAATTGGGATCTGGTGGTAAGTGGTGGTCTCCATCGATGTTAATGTGCGTAAAATTAATTGCGTTGTTGCTGTTTGTTGTTGTTTGTTGCATGCGCAGGAGGCACTCAGTCGTGTCATGCCACACGAAGATGCCCCACTGGCCATCCACACGCCTGAGCCACCGGCTCCGGATCCAGTGGCCGTTGCATCCGCACAACCAGATCCAAATAATACCAATGGCTTTGGGCCATTCAATTTTGATGAGTTACCCGGCCCCTCGCAGGGCGCCCGCATGTTTCCAAGTGAGTATTTCGGAGCCCAAGTGGAATAAATATTATTATATGCATATATATCCGATTGTAGCATCACAGTGGTTAGCCCAGCTGACGTCTAGCATTAACTTGGATCCCTCCAGGCAAAATAATAACCAAATCATTATATTCAACATACACTTTAATCAACGGAGCTATCCAATTCGCTTGCCACCAACTGCAACCATAGGTGAGTCTAAAATATATACATATAAAATGCTCCCGAAGGTTGCTATAAATTCTCATTTGCTTGTAGAACAACTAAAACGCAAGATTTACGATGTGACCAGTGTGCCACAGTGTCGCCAGGCAATCCGTGGCTGGCCGCCGACCCGAGTCAGTGATGCGCAAATTCCCGAAACTCAGCTCTGTAATTTGGAATTGGAGGCAGAGAACGAGCTCATACTTGTCGATTTAACCGATGATGGTTTTATGGACACTGAACAGTAAGAAACGCTTTAGCATCTTCTCTGATGTATATATTTTAATCATTCGTTGTACAGGGACGAGGTTACACAGCGCTTGGACAAAATATTCAAAATTCAAGTTCTGGAGGAGGGCGGTGACGAGGCGAATCGTCTCACACTTAATCTGCCTGGTCGCACAACAATCCAAGAACTGAAAACGAATGTTTACTACATTACCAACATACCGGTGAGGCATCAGGAGTGGTCTGGCTGGCCCAGCAGTTGTGATAACGACACCAATTTGGCTGTGAGTCATCCACAAATTTCACAATTAACTATCTATCATCAATAATACCTTTAATCTTAATCTTTAAAAGCAATAGACAATTATTTGTTATGCTAATTTTTTGAAAAGTACAATAGGTATTAATTTTAACTTTCCGTTTGACAATGTATTATTAAATTTGTCCCGCACAGCAATCGGGCATCGAACAAAACCATGATTTTGTGATACGCAACATTGCGAATCGAGCGTCAAACAATTCCAATTTGCTGGCCAACACGTAAGTGTAGAACTATAAATAATAATAATAATCATGTTGATTACTCATCATTGTGTGCATATTTCTTAAATTGTTTAGTGAAGTCGTCACCGTCGACAGCGAGAGCTCAGCGGATGAGTTTGAGGATGCCACAGATTTCAATAATTCAGAATACATATTCTCAGATTCGCCGCCCGTACAATCGCTCAATAGGCATCTGAGTAAGTTGAATGTTAATTTTATGTTTTTAAATTCTTAGTTAATCTTTTTAAAATGTTATCTCCACGCAGTACCCAATAACACAAACGATGAGACGAGTGGCTCAACACAATTTGTGGATAACTATAAGCAACGTTTCGGCGAGCCACATCCGGATTTTTTTGTGGGCAGCTTAGATAGCGCTTTGAGGCTGGCCTGTCACAAGCCCGCCAAGGAGGTAGGGCACCAATAAGCACTTTTGAAAGATTTTCATAATTAATTGTTATATTTTGTTTAGCGTAAACTGCTGGCCGTTTATTTGCACCATGGCGAGAGCATACTCACAAATGTATTCTGTGATCATCTCATGAAGGACGAGGCCATCATTCAGACATTCAGAGAGAGTTTCGTACTCTATGGCTGGGACATGACGTACGAGAGCAACAAGGACATGTAAGCCGACAATGTTGATCCTCCTTAAGTTATCACTATTTATAAGGACATTATTTTGTGTACAGGTTCCTCTCCTCGCTGACGGCATGCATTAACAGCAACGCCTCGTTAACGGCCAGAAATATAAAACTTGACAAACTACCCGCCCTAATGCTAGTTGGAAAGAGCCGGCTCATGGGCCGCCAAACATGCGAAGTCTTATCTGTGATTTATGGTAAGCTATCCACAATTAGTAGCTATATTCTATTGGTACTATTGACGTTAACTTAACGACTTTTTCGTTGCAGGCAACATTGGTCTGGCCGATTTACAATCGCGGCTGATTGAGACGACGGTGATGTATGAGGAGCAACTACAGGTAGAGATACGGGAGGAGAACGAGCGTGCGGCGCGCGATCAGGTCAAGGCTGAGCAGGATATGGCATACGAGGAGACGCTGCAGGCGGACATGGCCAAAGAGGCAGCGAAACGTCAAAAGGAGGCCGCCCAGGCAGCCGAACGTAAACGCATTGAATCCGAACGGGCCGAAGAAGATGCTAGACGCGAGTCGATTAGCTTAGTGGTAAGTATAGCTAATAAACATAGATATATCGCAACTATATACACTTACTAAAACCCACTTATTTGCACAGGCTAAAAAATCGTTACCTCAGGAGCCTGCCGAGCATGAAGCAAACATTTCCAAAATACGCGTACGCAAGCCGACTGGCGATTTTTTGGAGCGTCGCTTTTACACACGCAACACACTGCAGGTGCGTATTCTAAATATATATATATATATATATATATATATATATATAGCAGTCGTAATCCATACTAATATCGTTTCAGGATCTTTTGAATTTTGTGGCCGCCAACGGTTATCTCATCGACGAGTACAAGGTGATCAGCAGTTGGCCGCGACGTGATTTAACCGCCATCGATGCTGGCCAAACTCTCGAATCGCTCAAACTGTATCCGCAGGAAACAGTAATTTTAGAGGAGCGATTTTGATTTTATATATCGAAGTCGTCTCATCCTGATTCTGCTATTGATTATGATTATTGATTATGATTCTAATTATGATTTGAGTTCGTTTACATTGGGTTTAAGTTCTGAATTAATAATTAAAAGAAATTAGTGTTGTATTCTTATGTTAAAATATTATGTAGAGGAAACAAAAAAACAAAAACGAAAACAAAAATAATTAATGAGCAAACAGATCGATTAGGAGCTGCAGTTAAGAGAAAGTTTTTTTTACAATTACAATATAATAATAAATACAAAATGAAAAAGAAAACGACAACGGATCGAGAGCAGCAAATAGTAGTAGAAAATATATACTGCAATATATATATGTGTTTATATATGTTGCCCCCTTCCAAAGCACATCTCCCCCTTTTCCCCCTCACTCTATAAATAGCGTTAGATAAGCATTGAAGAAACGCATTTAAGTTGGCTTGTTTTACTTTATCAATAATAAATTATATAACATGTACTGAAACGCTTCGCCACAGGTTACATTTTACACACTTTGCGCTTAATTTACACATTTTACACATAACAACATAAAACGGGAAAGGGGATCGGGTGGGGGGTTATTACACAAAAACAAAACAAACAATTGAGCACAAGATTGTTGCAGTTGTTGCAGCCGACGAGTATTGCCTGTACAGTGTATCTGTCGGAAGATTGTTAAAAATATTCTCCTTAGATCTAAGCGCCTATCCAAACACCTTCTCAATCGGCGCCAGCACCACGAGCAGAATCAGCACCACAGCGAACAACGCCAGGACAACGCTATAGACGCCCAACAGACCCTTTCGCAGTCCCCCATACTGTTATGGAATATAAACAATACAAAATGATTAATCAGAGTCTTGTGATATATATAGATTTGGAACTTACGGGTGCATCCATTTTGCGCTCCATACTCATGCCGTTGCGCATGGCATGCTGATGATGATGGGTCATGTCGCCCATTTGGAACGTATTGATGCGCTGGCTCTGCTGGCGATCCGAGGCGATGCCCGACACCTGCCAATGATTAATGCACAGATAGATCTACAAATTAATGGACGTAGCCAGGAGTTCAATGCGTGGAGACATGCGATGAGTGAATTAGTATCAAATGGATGAGCACTTAAGGACAATCGTATCAACGCTTTACAGACAGGCAAATGCGAAAGGGGACGAACACACACTAATCTCTAGATATATACACTTGGGACAGATGATTTAAGGGATAGGGCATCCGGCACACACACTTACGGAGAATATCAGGTGTACCAGCACATGAAAGACCACAAAGCCGACTAGTATCCAGTCCATCCATTCAGGTAGCTCTGCCTTGGGCAGTTTCACCGAGAAGAAAATGGCCACAACTACAAAAGGGGAGAGAAATTAAATGAAAACATTCGAAAGTGATTACGACTAGCAGATACACTGCAAAGTGTACAAAACTTACTGGCAAGTATGTGCGCCAGATTGCCGCCCAGCCAGTGGCCCCAGTTGAAATAGGGACGCATCTTGTCATTGGGTCCTGGACGGAAAAGTGCACCAATGGGCTGCAGGAAGCAGAGTATGACCGTGATCAGGCCCGTTATGGAGTGGGCATGCCACACGGCACGCTTAAGCTCCACCCAGATGATAATGTAGGCGGCCACGGTTAGGGACCAGGTGGTGACCATGAGCATGCGATGCCAGGCAAACCACTGATCCTTGCCGCACGTTTGGCTGCCCACCCACGTCTGCTTGAAGTAGCGCGCAAAAATGATGCCCAGCGAGGTGGTGCCGATCCAGGCGGCAATCATGAAGGCACCATGCAGACGCACCAGCAGTTGACTGGACCCTGCCAGATCCTGGACGACGGCCAGATTGATGGGATTACCGGATGGCAGGCGACCAATGTCATGATAGCCAACGCTCGCCTCCTTTAAAGTGCTGCCCGAGGCGACGAGCAGATGATAGACACCATTTCTCAAATCGAAACTGCGTCCATGGACCACAGTGAGCGGATCCCGTTGCACCTTGCAATAGATGACGCCATCCACCAGTGAGGCATTCAACAAACGCGCCGTATTCTGTGGCTGCAAAGCGGTAAAGGAAAACTGGATGAGCAGCTGATTCAGTAAGCTACTTGGAGGAGTACTTACCACATTGGCCCTGTTGGCGGTGTAGGGACTGGCGGAAGTGTACGAGGTGTACACATTGACGCTTCCATTTTCAGGCACACACTCGGTGCTCAGATCCTCACCCATTTTGGCATCATCCGACAGACCAACAGCCACATAGGCGGCATTGGTGCCTGCAAAAAAAAGGAGTTTTTATAATCTGGCAAGGATTAGGAGTCCTCACAACTTACCTTTGCCGGAGCGCAACTCGAACTCGTAGATATCTCCACGCACGGTCACCGCTGTGAGGGAGACGCAGGATTTGCTGTCAACGCAACCGTCGGGAAAACCAAAGCAGTTCTTGCTCTGACCGCAGCCATCGTAGAAGGTATCCTCGCTGGCGGCCAGCACGTTGGGCGCCACATAGTTAGGTGGCACGTATGGCGAACGAGTGCTGGCAAAGTTCACATTGAAATTGTTGGGCGGATTGGGAGTGGGCAGCGGTGCTCCTGCGGAGACATCACGTCGCACCACCTGCACAGGATTCGAGGGTACGCCTACCCAGAACTGATTGTACGACTGGGCAATTGTCGTGCTGTGTGTAGAAAGCGAGACAGTTAATGATAATGAAATAATTGTGATAATAATACAAATAATAATAATAACAAGTAAGATGCTGTAGTCGAGTTGGCTCGACTACGATATACCCTTAACCCAGTTATTAAAAATATTCTAGTTTTATTGGCAAATTTTCCTTTACAATGATTTGCATTCAAATGTTCAGTTCTGCAAGTGCATTTCTTACAGAGTATTTTTGCTCACAAGCATATTCCAACACAATCAAAGAATTTTGAAATAATACTCACTTGAAGACCACTTGACCTAGAAAATCGACCGGTGACTGCCAGTCGATGTTGACTTGCTGCTTGGAACCCGAATTGCTGTGCGTCGCCGAATTGTTGACGGAGTTCTCGCAGTTCATCAGCTTGATAGTGCCGTCGCGGGACGGACTGAACTGGCCGACAATTTGGTAGGGCGGATTGCGATTGCGCGCCTGAATCATATAGCCGCCGAAGTTGAGACCCGCCGGCACACCTGAAATGCTGACGCGCAGTGTTTGGCCCTGGCCGACCACCGAGCTGGATGTCTCAACGGTGAAGGGGGATACGCTGTTCTCGGGCAGTACGGTGCCGCCGGCATGGAACGGCAGCATTGTGTCGCATACCGTTTCCGGTGCACCTTGTGGCAAGCCACGAACGCAGCCAACAATGAGCAAAGCGGCCAGCGCAACGGGCAGGCAACGTTTCCACTCCACCACCATGGACACTGACATCTTTAAGCACCTATAGAGAAAGAGAGACCAACTCATTAGCTCATCGCATAGCTCACGAAGCGTGTCCCTGCCTGACAGACAGACAGACAAACTGACTGTCAACTGTCTTATGTCATCTGTGTCATCTCGGGACTGTTTAATTACCATGCCAAATCATAATTGCAATCATCGATGCGTTGTTGAATGTACAAAAAAAAAAAATGTATACATATGCTATATACATATACATATTCATCATCTGGTTACTATATCTCAAACTGATAACACAGATAGTTGCTACTGATAGGGACTAACTATGTCTGTCTGCCTGCCTCCAAAGTAACATTTAACATCGTTTTGCTTTCTGTTGTGCATTTATTCATTTCATGTATTCATGTATTCATTTAGTTATGCTCCGCTGCGTATACGTAATATTTTTGTATTTATGAGCAAAAGGCAGACTGCGATAAGCGGCAACGTAATTAGCTTAACAAAGCTATAAACTAACCAATTCATTTATTATTACCTAATTATGTTTATCACAGTTGTCGCGAAACGTGTACTTCAGTTTACATACGCAGAACGTGAGGTTTTTCCAAAAAACTAAGTGACTAATGTAAGACACACTTATACATTATATATATGTATATATATATATATTTATATATATAGACACACATCTGTTGCTCTCAATTGTAAGCCTTATGTTAAACACTGGTTGTCCCTGAGCTCTGATTCATCATTCCATGAAATACTCAGGTGCTAAATCGTTCAAATATTGAAAACATTTACATTTGAGCTACAACCACGAATGGGTTTTCCCCCAATGCATGCAACAAATGTTCGATCATTTTGCATTTAAGCACCTTTAAATATAAATATTCCTTTTAATTATTAATTAAATTTTTCGACATTAAATAAATAAGTAAAGAAACTAGTTTACGTCGATTTAATAGCTCTAATTTAAGCATCAATTCTAGAGTGTTTTACGAGAGCATCACGTGTTCATCACAAAGCTCATGATTAATGTATATTTAAAAAGATCAATTGTTAACTGCACTTCTATATATAATATAATAATATGTTCAACATGTGACGCTCATGCAGGTAATTCCAAGAGGATCGCTGGAGGAGCAAATACCCTGCGTCTGCATTAGGTAACAGTTATGTTCAAGATTTTTCAATATAATAAAGCCCTGCTCGTCAGAGCTGTCCATTTATAAATTTATTTATATTTTATTGCACTTAACTCTTTTATCTCTGGTCTCCACACTTGAAACCCGAAGTCTATTTATGTTTTCATTAAAATTGATAACAATTTTAATATGTTATCAAATTCACTCTAATCTACGCTAGTTGTCAATATTTTGTTTATCTGTATGATTAATTATTAAACATATATTGGTAATCAAATAGAGTGTAGCTAAATTTCCCATTCGTTGCGGATATGAAAATTAACATGCAGTTAGCTGATATTAGCCAAAAAGTAAAAGTAAACTTCAAAGTCACATTCTAAAGTTGTAAAAAGCCAATTTCATAGCACAAGCGTAGTAAAACAAGTAAGAAAACTGTAGGCGACTAAGCTCGACTACGAGATACCCTGCAGCCAGCTGTTAAATATATTTTGCTATGACAAACACATATATGTATGTGATCAATATGAAAATACGTTTAAGACTTATTTTAAATTTGGGCGTTTTATTATTGGAGCTTGATTCAATTTTTCAATAATATGTTTATTTTATATATCAAATTGAAGACACTGCCTTAAAATGTATCGTTATCGGAAATCAATATGTGTCGGTACTCTTTAAAGGGGATAGTTATCGATGAAATGATAAAATAAACTTATACGAGAACCTGAATTTTCGAGAATTTAAAGGCTAGCTTTTATAGTCTCTGAGATCTGCGGCTTCGTACAGATGACTCCGGCTAAATTGACTCGGAACTGATCAAGAAGTCGCAGCTGCTTTCTTCAGTCTGTTACGTACATTAGCACATAGCCAATATACCCTTCTTAACCATTTTGAACGGGTTCAAGAGTGGCACGCAGAGTAAAATTAACCACATGTGCAGAAAGCAAAAGTTTGGTGAATGAGTATCTGGTTTTTTCCCCAAGTCAATGTTGATGATTGTATCAGGCTTACGGAGCCATCATCACCAACTGTGGATGAGCATGAGCTAAGCATGCTAATTAAGCGCCTACTCATCGAGATGATGACGATGATGATGATGATGACGTAGTCAGCTCTGTGGGGAAGGCGAAACTGCGCACAACCAAAGCTAGTTTGTATCTGGAGAATGCGAATTGAACTTGAATTATAAACAAATCGTATGCGCATTAACCTTGAGTTGTACGAGTTTGTATGCATTGTGCATATATATATTTAGTACACAACAAAAATTTGATTGCTGTATATAACAACTTTTCTTAAAAAGTCACTTTGTTTTCGAGCTGTTAATTGAAATACACGGATTAAGACGCAAAATCCGACACACATACTCAGCTGTTTATTGCCATTTAAAAGCCCAAGCCCGAACCGAACCGAACCGAACCGAACCGTACCGAATCGACATGACTCAAAACTTAGTCGCACAATGGGCGTTCACATTGAACTTCAGTTAAACCTTGAAAGTTGAGGTATTTTTTGTGATTTATCTAATATAAATTGTAATACGCATAAATCACGATCACTAAACCCCCCCCCATCGGATCACACATTCACTTTTGACTTTGAGACGATCCAGGGGTAGTGAGCGGTCAGGGAGGAGTTAATACCTTCCGATAGGGTAAAGAGAAAACTTTAAAATTTCACTTAACATACAAATAATAACTATTTGGCACACAATTCTTGCCACAAGTAGGTGTGTGTGTGTGTGTGTGTGTATAGATGTGTGTGCGTGTGTGTTTTCGTGCCTGGGCATTGGCCCCAAAGAGTCCATGACGGAATTTAGCTTTTTGTTTTGAACGTGAGACCAAACTGATTAACCGTTTGCAACTTGCAACAAGAAATAAACCCAAGCAACACAATGGCACATTATGTGGGCTTATTATACACTTGACTCTATACGTGTCTAGATATAACTACAATGATATAGGGGCCATATATACAACTGCTACAAAATGACAGGCCCATGCCCTTGTTAAAGCCAATTTGATGTTGCCACAAAATGCCAATCACCATTTTCTATTTGTCCACTAACCTGGCCACTTATATTTGAGCACACACATATATATATATATATGTATATATGTATATATATATAGCTGTTTAATTGACAGCTCGGCTCTAATTAGTTTTTAAGGCATTAGCTTCAAGTTGTCTCTGAAATTATTGGCACTTTTAAAATTCCGTGAGAGGAAATTACAATTTTTATATGAGGTTAAGTACCTTGAAACTTATTTCCAGTTATTTCTGACAAATATTTGATAAAGTTTCTTTTGAAAGGAAGTATTGGTTAGCTTAGCAGAACCAAAACAATCTCTTAGTTTTTGCTCTTCGACGTAATGACTGGGCTGTGGAGTCGATAGACTCCACCTTATTGACGTTCCCTCGCTAACTTATCTTCGTGTTATGCCAGATGTTATGTTTGTAGTTAAATTACCAATTGTTGAAATCGATTCAGCTTCGTTTGTTGACCAAGTTAATTTTTCTGTTCCCTCTATAACAACTCGTTACTTCTTCCCAGTGTTTCGAGTACACTGTACTGATTACAATAGACTTTATTCACAGTCTTATCTAGTCAGCAGCTCTTCTAATTTTATTTCATTATTATTTTGATTGAAGTTTTTCTTGGTTGTTCTGTAATCTTATACAAATTTCTTATTTCTTATTTCTCAAACATTCAATATATTTTTTAATTTATATTTAACTTTATTTGTCAACATCAAATAAATAAATAAAACAAATTAAAAATAAAGCGGTTTGAGATTATCTGGCGGAACTAGGAACTAGTTTCGTAAGCTTCGTCAATGAGTTTACTTAATTTATTTAAAATCAATCTGTGTGTGTGTGTGTGTGTACTCGCACGCAAATGAATTGAGTCTCTTGACCCTATTTTTAGTGGTGGTTGGTTTGTCCACCTAGGCAAATGTTTGTTGATTGACGCAATCTTTCCTGGACATCGCGTGCCACAACTTGCAATTGGGTTAAAGGAAAAAATGTATTCGCGTTTTTACAGTCGTATTGAAATACATACAGGGATCGGAAACTAGGTGATGGAAAACAATGGAAAAAACCAAATGATTAATTTAGCATACATTTACCTAAATATATACAGATATAAATATATATTGGTAAATGACTAGTTAGTTTCTTGTAAGCATTTGATTACCCACAGTTGCTGAGTGGGTTGTAAAAACGGAGATTAGTTTGTAAGTGCGTGAAATAGGAATCAAACTAGCGATAACGTTCACTAACCTTACTAGGAAAGACTATCACAAATGCTCTGATTAATAAAAGTGCGTTCAACACGTGCCCAAAAATGTGTAACAGGTGTAGATCATTAAATTTATAACTGAGATAAAGAATATTATCTTAAATTTAATGAAGATGTGCTCTTATAATTTAACTATTAATACATTGATATGATAAATATAAATCATCAATATATTTTAATGAGTTTCTATTATTTATTGATACATAAATAATAGAAATCCATTCAAATATGTTTTACAGTTGAGCACATTCCATTCGTTACTCGTTACTCGCCATTTACAATTAACAAAACTAACAACTTAAAGTGGTGTTGGCATAAAAGACATTTGACGTATTTTACAACAAGTGCGTCTCTGTAAACTGGTCTTTGAGTTAACAGGTGTACAATTTTTGGACTGGAAACTGTGTCAGCACGTGCCCGCACAACTGGAAATAGCTCTAACAATTATTGGAAATCAATGGAATTGCCAATTGATGACGTCACACACATCAGTACATATAAAGACGACATTTTCCAGTCTATCATGAGACACTTCAGAGACGGTAGCTTTAACATGTAAGTGTGAAATTTCTTACAAGCAGCTGCACAACTTGCAAGGTTTGTAAATAGAAAGCGACTTTGATTTATCAGCAATTTAGGAGTTGTGTACAATAACTGCAACAACAGCAACAACAACATTAGCGACAAGTGCTGTGAAGTGCGTCAGTGCATGTGTGTGTGTTAAGAGCGTGCTAATTGCTAATGGAAAGCGTCACGTTCGCAGCCACGCCCCTCCGTCTGTCAACTTTGAATTCTAGGTTTCTTACACGCCCTCTCATTTTATTTTTTTCTTTTATAATTGTTTTGCATTTGTTTTTGTTTTAATATTTTTATGCATTTCGTTGCATTTTTTTTTGTTACGCCTTATGTTTACATCATCGACAACAATAACAATAACGTTTGTTTGTGCTGCGCGCATGCGCGACTTTTAACATCACATCACACACACACGCACACATACACACAAAAAAGTTGTTCCATTAATATTATTTGTCATTGTATTATAATAATGCATTGCGTTCGCTTTGGAATTGCCATTGAAATCCAGCAGAGTAAAATCTATGCGACAGCTGCTGCTGCCGGCGCAAAAGCTTTTGCTGTTGCGTTGTTGAGCACTCGCTCACTGACTCACACACACTCGCACACAATCATCACACATCACACACACAAGCACACATACACCAATGGACAGCATCATTGCTGTGGCGTTTACTGGAAACCGGTTTCCAGTACACCTTTACCGTAGCCACCACTACAACAACAACAACCTGCGACATAGTTGTATTAACATAAAAACAACACTGCATTGTTGTTGTTGTTTCCATATAGATTCATTGTTGTTTATTTGTTTGTATTTTTTGCGCGAGTCTCTCACACTCTGTGTTAACTGAGACATTGGAATTTTATTTTTTTTAATGAAGTGAGCCACAAGTTTGTCTTCTAAACTTGAAACAAGTTATCGGTTTATAGCACAAATTCCATAACCACTGCTTTGGGTGCGGCTTGCAGTATTTTTTTTTCTTTTCGATTTTTTGGCTTCAAGTTTAATTTCACTTTCAAATGCATCGCATATTTATGTAAAAAATGATTGCATTTATTTTTGCATGTTGCATGCTTTCCACCAAACATAAGCTCATTGAACGAAATTCATCTTAGCTTTGGACTTATGGCATGTAGAACACGTGACGTGCATAACTTAAAGCTTGTTTGCCAAATTAAATGCACTAACCTAAAATTGTTGTTAAAGCGTTTAAATAAAATTAAAATAGCTTTGTTATTTTTGTTCCGCTTTTGTCGCGCACAGCACTGCGCGCCTTGAATTCAAATCTACAACTGACAATTCAATGCTCCAATTGGGCAGGCGCATGCTGTGCGTGACAGTGGTGGATAGCAAGTGTGGTGAATTACTGCGACATTATCTACCACACCACACCACCGATTAATATGTGTGTGTCCGTCAGTGCTCATCGATAGACGATGACGAAAAACATCTGATGTGTTTCTTTTTTCCTGCAATAAAATTTTTTCAATTAACGCTGCCTGAAAATTTGTGAACATAAAAATGTGCTATAAGTTGCTAATAATAGCAACGCTCATTGCGTTGTGCAGTTGCGAGGTAGTTATTGGACAAGAGGATCTCGTCGACGAGATATCTGGCCATTACACCATAGAGGGCAAAGTTTATGCCCCGGATTTGGGTCCAGGAGCTGCTCAAGGGCTTCCCGTGACACTGGGAAGTGGTAACAAATGGCAAACGGATCTGTCCATCAGCATCAACAACGGCGAATTCAAGGGATTCGTGCGCGAAGATGGACAATTTATAATTAGTGGTGTGCCATCGGGCAGCTATGTCTTGGATATCTATCATCCGGACATATTTTATGAGCCGGTCCGTGTGGAAATCAATCCAAAAGGCAAGTTCCGTGCACGCAAAGTGAATTACATGCAGCCGGCGCAGGTCGTCCAAGTGCCATATCCACTTAGGATGAAGCCGCTGATGCGGTTCAAATATTTCCAGACACGCGAGCAATGGAAGGTATGTGCGAGATTTGGGCAATCCTCCAGTTACATGCCAGTCTAAATCTTTCGCTCTCTCTCTATCTCTCTTGATAGATTACTGACTTCCTATTCAGCCCTATGGTGCTGATGATGGCTCTGCCTTTGTTGCTTATGCTCGTCCTGCCCAAAATGATCAACGATCCCGAGACGAAGAAGGAAATCGAGAACATGCAGTTTCCTAAGGTAATTAAAAAAAAAAAAAAATATAAATATATAACGATGTATATATAACATCTTGATTTCGCCCCAGATGACAAATGATATGCCTGAGATCAGTGAAATGCTGACCTCATTCCTGGCGGGCAAGCAGCCCGAGCCGAAGGAGAAGAAACCAATTGCGGCCAGCAAACAAACTAAGAAACGCAATTAGCAATTGCCGGTTGCCTTGGAAAGCAATTCAATAAAGCCCTAAGCAAATAGTTAATATACTCTCAATGTATAGTCAAATGTCAGTAAAAATAACAATAAAACAAAAATAAACTTTCATATTAAGTAAAAAGCGTTTTATTTTAGAAAACCAACAGTTTTTGGCCGCTTTGGCCCCACACGCTCCTGCTCCGATTTGAGCATCTTGACGAGCAAACTGTTCAGCTGCTCACCTATCGAGACACCCAATTGGATGCTACTGAGCATGGTGTCCCTGTGCATGGAGCCGCCGCCGGTCAAGTGGGTGCCTGCCAGGTATGCTAAAATTAAGAAAAGGCAATTTAAATAAAATATAATTAGCTATACAATAATAACAACCTTCATTGTTGCGCATGGAGACGGATACAACCATGCTGACCGTGCTGCACACCTCTTCCTCTGCAGAGGGATCGACCAGACAAAAGTCGCCAATTTTACAAACGGTAACCAGCAGAGGCACCGCATCAATGCCAATGCGTGTGCAGTCATAGGGATTATCGGAGATAATCAGATCCGTGATGCCTGCGTCCAGTAGAGTTGCAGTTACGCGCGGCAGCTTTGTGTTAAAGAGCGCCGCCTTGGCTGCCAGGGAGACGGCATCGTGCAGATTGCCTCCACATTCAAGAATCTAAAAAGTCGTCTTCTATTATTAATATATTGTACATGTGATTTGGAGCACCTACTAAAATATCTATGTAAAGTTTCCAGCATTGCTGACCCGGTATTAGGCACAGGGTGCGATAGTCAAAGGCATACGGTGATTCATAGGCATTCTGAAGCGACAGTATTAGTTCCTGTGCCAAATCGGAGCCACCACGTCCCTCAAATTCGGGTGTTGCATTTGCAGAACTATTTGGAGAAGTTATAAATAAAAGTGGAATTTGCTTCAATGTTTCTTACCAATCGACAAAGAATTCCAATTTGCCAAACTCTGGTGTTAATGGATTTGGTACATCAATTTCAGTCTTTACACCCACCAGGATATCTGTATTGGCCAAACGTAGACGTGCCGAGCCACTGGCATTACTCACCAGCCCCGTTTCCAGCTCCATGGGCCGATAATCACGGCGCGAACGCCCATCACAGCGAAAGTCCTCCTGCAAGCATACAATTTAATTACTTAATTCATATATCGGCCACATTTACAACTATCACCTCAACGCCATGTAAGATAAAGGTTTTCTCCGCTTCGCTAAGCGCAATGTAAGCCATTTTTATATATCTTCTAAAGAAACATACGAAACGATTTAAAGCCGCATCAAAACAAAGTTAGCATGTGCAAAGCCGATAACGGGATGATATCGATATTCGTCTCGCAATGCATGGCTGTCATTAAATTATACAACACTGCCACCGGTGAGCTGCTACTCAACACTTGCCAGAAACAAGCCAGTCATTTCGTTTAGCATTTCATTGTACGAATCACAAAAATTGTTTTTAAAAATCAGAAAGATCATGGGTCCCGATTTTGACTTTACCGACACTCCCGTCAGCACTGGCGTAAGTACCAAATTATCCAGATTATGAAGAATATAGGTATATATATGTATATGTTCTAATTGAATGCAGACCACCATTATGGCTGTGGAGTTCGATGGCGGCGTTGTGATCGGTGCCGATTCTCGCACCAGCTCGGGCGCCTATGTTGCCAATCGTGTCACCGACAAGTTGACCCAAATTTCAGATAAGATCTACTGCTGTCGCAGTGGCTCTGCTGCCGATACCCAGGCCATTGCTGACATTGTGGCCTACTCGCTGAACTATCACCGGAACCAGACCAGCAAGGAGCCCCTCGTGTGGGAGGCCGCATCTGAGTTCCGTAACTTTTGTTACAATTATCGGGATTCGCTGTTAGCTGGCATTATTGTCGCCGGCTGGGATGAAGAGCGTGGCGGTCAGGTGTACAGTGTGCCACTGGGTGGCATGTTGACACGCGAATCTTGCACCATCGGCGGCTCGGGATCGAGCTTCATCTACGGCTTTGTTCGCGAACATTATCGTCCCGGCATGCCCAAGGAGGAGTGCATCGAATTTGTCAAGAAAGGTTCGAAGTACAAAATGCTGTTAATATATTTTTGCTAAATGTTCCACATCTATTTTTAGCTGTGCAACATGCCATCTTCCATGATGGCAGCTCCGGCGGCGTGGTCCGCATTGGCATCATCGATAAGGATGGAATCGAGCGCCGTCTGTTCTACAACACGGAATCTGGGGAGTCGAAAATTACGGGCTCACAAAGCTTTATAAACTAAATATAGAAATAAATATGGAATGGATTCTAAATTCAGATCAGCTTACACTCGTCGAGAAATAACAAAAATAATAATTTGGTTTTTACAATTGTGGATTTTATTGTATATGTATTTTATTTAGCCACTAAGGCTACAAAGTAGAAAAAGTCAGGTTCTTAAACACTATATGGAAATAAATAGTCGAGATAGCTTAAGCCTAATTGGCGTTTACGTAGATAAGATATTAAAAGTAGCGCCCTTTTGTCACAACCCTTGTTGTAAGTCCATCAATACTTAAAGCTAATTGGTTTACGAGCGCGAATGCAGTGGCTCCGTCGCCTGTTCCGTTGGCATCGTATATGTAGTCTCTAGGGATTTGGAGCTGTTGCCGCTTTGCCGTTTAAAGCGGTAATATATCTCTGGTGTCCACACCAGCACGACCAGGAGCAGCACGATATTCTGGGCATACAAACAGATTACATACGAATCAGAATAATCGCGTATCCAACCGAGCAGTTGTCCCACAATGATCACAATGACGCCCTTCGCTATCATGCTGAGACCCAGACCACCAGCCAGCTTCTCGGAGCGACAATGCGATGATATTGTTAGATTGTTATTGATAACGGTGGCTGATTTGGTCATGCCCGTTAGCACAGACATGGCAATAATCATTGGCAAACTGGTCGTTTCTGCGAGGAAGATACGTGAGATTAGCATGCCGGCTGTGCCGAGTAGGAAGACCACACGATATGGTATCCTCAGCCGATCGGTTAAGCAGGGCAACAGTAGCCGAAAGACGATATCAGCGCCGGCCACAACGGACATGCAGCATGCGACCATGGTGCTCTCGAGACCCGCCGTATGCTCCAGGAAATGTGGGAAGACCATGGTGAAATTAATGGTTGATGTGTAGACCAGTGCCATGCCAACAATAATGCTCCAAAATACGATATCCTTAAGCAGTTCCAGGTCGAGAGCCTGCGCCAAACGATGACCCATTCGGCGGCACAGTGAGGTATCGTTTGATGGCTCCACCACTGTTTGCTGCATGGGATTCTTATTTTGAGCTGGCTGCACAATAATTGCCTGCAATGCGCTGTTTTGGTTCTTATCCTCCTTATCCATCACCAGTCGCATATGCTTGCGATTATTGTGAGTCACTGGCGGATTCAACGGCTTCAGGAACATGGCACCAAACAGCTAAAAATGCGAAATTTTTATGAAAAGTTAGTTAAGGAGTTCACTAATGAAAAGTGGATTATGTTTATACTAACCCCAGTCAAGGATAAGGCTGCCATGGCAAGCACAGCGCTGCGGAAGCCATAATTTTGTAGAAAATAGCGCACCACGTGTGGAATAATGACCTGGCCAATACCGGCCCCGGCCAAAGAGACGCCCACAGCGCGTCCTCGCTTGGTGCTGAAGTACGAATTGATGGCCATAAATGTCGATGGCGAAATCAAGCCCAATCCGAAGCCAACAAAGAAACTATAGCCAACGATAAAGTGCCAGCTTTCCGTGGCAAAGGAGCACACCGTCAACCCAAAGGACACCAATAAGCATCCCGTGGCAGCCACATTCCGAGGCTTAAAACTCTTGATAGCCGGCCCAATGAGTAAGCCGGAGAAGTTTAAGGCCAAACTGTTTAGATTTGTTATCAGTGCGGCAGTAAAAGTGTTTTCATGCATGCGCAGCAATTCTCCACCGAAAAGCAGGCCAAACACCGATAATATGGACTGATTTGTCATCTGGAAAATCACAAAGAAATAAATTAGTGGATTTTTCAAAATACATCGTCACAAAAGCGATTGCCAAATGGCAAATGTACAAAAAGGAATCAAAGGTACAAATGGTATATAAGTTGACTTTGTTAATTTATTTTTTATAAAAAAGTAATATATACAAATATATTGTTTTGTATAGGAAATGGTAAAGATTTTATTTTATCTACATTTAAAGAGAAAGTTGTGAAAGAGGAACATTTTAGCTGTGGATTTAGCAGTTGATATTACAAAATACTTCATTACAAATGCATTCATTGCAAATGTGCCAAGGGTATCAAGAGTTACAAAATGAGCAAAAGGTTTTATATTTTCATTTCTAAAATTTTAAATTAAAAGTAGTGTTTTCTATAATATGTTACTTTTATAAATTTGATAGATATGAACCTATTATATTTTTTCGAAAGACGAATATTTGATGGCTGTATCAATAAGGTTTTTCTTTTAATTATATTTTAGAGAATCGTAGCTTGAAAACTTACATTAATAACGGCGACGGCGGCGACAACAACCCAGCCCCAGCCACCGTCGGGCACAATGCGGCTCACTTGGACGACATCCATTGTGTTGTTTCAGTTGCGGTGTCAGCTAAATTCTGAGCAACTGCTGGAACGTTAAGAAATGGATAGATAGCAGTTTTAGTAACGTATTTACACAGCAGCTTGAATTATACTAAATTTGGCTTATCAGTGTTTTGTACATTGGGCTATCAAATGTCTTTATCACGTAACAACAAATCTGGCAATTACGCGACAGATATTAAAATACTACACACGAATGATCCTCTTGGACCGAGGGTACAGATACAACTCAAAAAATATTGTTACAAGACCGACAAAAATATACAAATAAACAAAGAGGAGACAAGCCTACCCGTAGCAGGTATGTGTCCAATATGTAAACAAAGAGCTAATACATTTTGTGTTTATAGTGTGCGTGCTTGGTTTGTGTGCGACACATTTGAACCGATTAACCGATTAAGCCCAAAATAACTTAAATTGTTTAAATTAATTCGAAGGCAGGTCGCGAATCGCGACGCCAAAGTGCCAGTGCTGCTAACTGACTATCAATTACCTCGCTAATGGCCACTGATGACGCTTCACATTTGCCGCCAGTTGGCAGCGCCGTCTGCGTAATCAGCTGTTTGCATGTGCTCGCTTTGTCGAATTTTTATCTTTATTTGCAAAACTCGGCACAATATTTGTTGTACGCGCGTAAATAGTTAATAAAATGTGTTTTCTGTGCACTCAGTGCACAGATGATGCCATTGGCATTATCCAGTTCGGCACCCCCGAAGCTGAATTGCTCAACATAAATAAAATTATTGAGAAACATTTTTGGTTGCGGGTAAGTTGAGGCGTTGAAAATGGTTAATGCTAACACTCAAATTTAATTGCATTTGCAGACCAAAGACGTCAGTGGACACATTTGTGGCACGTGCTGGGATCAATTGTATGCATTCCATAACTTTTACACAAGTGTAGAGCTGGCGCACCAGCGACTCCTTCAAAACACCACAAAAGAAGCCGCTACCGAAGCGAATCCAATTGAAGTGGAGCCAGCGTTGCAGGTGCAGGTGCAACCGAAAAATGTGAAACAGGAGAGCGCACTTGCTGATGACAGTGTGGCAGCTGCTGTGAAGCGTCGACGCGGACGTCCCCGTAAGCAATTGCCCGGCGAGGAGGCCATAGTTATCGATAGCAACGAGTTTAAGGCTGTGCTAGAGCAGATCAATCTAAATGAGATTAAAATTGAGTTTCCCGAAGTGGATCTAAGCATTGCCGATGTTCTCGAGGATCAGGAAGAGCAGAATATATCCGATTACCTGCAGCAAAGCGAGTGCGAAAGCGATGTTTCCGCTGCAATCGCCAAGCCCAACAAGCAGAAAAAAACGCAAAAGGTGAAGAAACGTTGCAAAAAATTAAAAGCGAAAAGCAAGGTAAAAAAAGCTGGCATCGATGGCAAAGTAAAGAAATCGCAAGAGTTCAATGACTACATCCGGGAGCACTATAAGGTGCAGTGTTCCATTTGCAGTTTGCCAATGGTTGACTTCTCCGAGATGCTGGCACACACGCGCAAGGAGCACAACCAACGTGGCTTTGCTATGTGCTGCAATCACAAGTTCTGGAAACGTGGCGTTCTTGTCGATCATCTGCAACGCCATCAGAATCCGGAGCTATTCAAGTGTGACATTTGCCAGCGCGTAATGGGTCACCGTCGCAGCCTCGAACTGCATATGCGCATGCATGAGCTCAAGCTAGGTGGTCGACTCTATCAGTGCGAGCATTGCACCAAGAGCTTCTATAGCCCCGTTGTACTTGAGCGCCATAAGCTGACCCACATTCCCAAGGAGCAGTGTAATGTTCCCTGCCCCACCTGCAGCAAGACGTAAGTGAAACCCAAATCCCATATGTATATATATATATATCAATTAGTCAGGAATTTGCAATCATAAAGTGATCATTTAATGAACTAATTCTAGAATGGGTATTTACTGTACCAAGGGACTTTTTTATTTTGTATTAGATAACCTACGATTTTAATATAAAATAGGTCATTGTTAATTTGATGCTATAATCAGGGATCCATGGATCATGTTTTTGTTTTTCTAGCTACCCTAGCGAGTACCTCATGCAGCAGCACGTGAAACAGGTGCATCTGCGTAAATTTGATAAGATTTGCGAAATGTGCGGCAAGTCGATACGCGGACGGCAGGAGCTGGCACGTCACATGGATGAACACGCGGGTGTGCCCCAGAAGACGATCAAATGTCATCTGTGCGAATCAATTCTGACGTCCAAAGCCGGACTGGCCCGTCACATTAAAATGATGCATACGGCGGAGAATCTGCAGCCGATTCAATGCGAAATATGCCTTAAAATCTCACCCAGTCTGCAGGCTCATCAACACCACATCAAATACGCTCACAATACGGAACGGACGCATCAGTGCAACATGTGCACGAAGGCATTTAAACGTCCCACTGAATTACGCGTGAGTTTTGTGTTTACAAAAAACGAAAGAAACAACGATAAATAAATATAAATTATCGCTTTTTATCTACGGCAGGAGCACATGACAACGCATACGGGCGAGGTGTTGTATACGTGTCCGCATTGCCCGAAAACCTTTAACTCGAATGCGAACATGCATGCGCACCGCAAGAAGATGCACTTCAAAGAGTGGCAGGAATTCCATTTGCGGCACCAGGTAAGGCACGGCAAAAAAAAGGACTCCATAATTTCCGTAAGCGTGCGCAAAACAACGGAAAAAACGGCATCAGCAAAAGCTGCAACAGTTGCAGCAGCATCGGAGGAGGCAACGGCCGAGATTGGATTGGAGTGTTGATTAAGTGCCCTTCGAAATGATTATCAATACATACATATATATATATATACATATAAATTCAACGTTCACAGATTTGGGAACGTAATCATTGTAAAATCAGCTTAAAAACAATTTGTAGCTTATTTAATTGATCTGGCAAATCAAAGTCCTGAAACCGGTTAGCGCCGGTTGCCTGGTAGCATCGGACACATCTTGAACTGGTATAGACAACAGAGTGCGCTATCGGCAGCATTAAGGTCGCATCTGGTTACGTTGCGCACTTATATAAATATTTATGTATATATATACATATAGTATGGTGCAAAATGACCGACAGAGCGGACTTGCACCATACATATTTATTAATATGTATGTCTATTTAAAACAGAGCCTAGACAACATCATCTTTGTCGAACCGGTTTGAGTCGGTTCTAAAGTGGATTGGAAAAGCTTATCAGTGGTTCGGTATAATCAGTTCAAAGGTACAATCGCCGTGTGTTTGTTTTTTTGTTCTAATTTAGGCTTTTAGCTTCTGCAATCGGTGCCAAAGCGTGACTGACCAAAAAAAATAAGAAATCTGGTGTGTTTTTTAATGGGATTTTAGTCTGGTAAAATCTTGTTTACCAATGGAATATTTTGTGGGGTTCCACGTTTCACGAGGTCATGTTTGGATCACAATTATTTTTCACTTTTACTCTATTGTCACGATGAGGTACGAATATAGATGAATTTGTCATTTAATATTTGCCCTGCATTTCAGCGTAAGTATTGCATTTGTAAAGTAAAGGTTGTTTCTAATTTGCACCTGATATTAGGGTACAAACTAATTTGCATTCAATTTTCTTACACTTACCCAAAAATATATTTTAAATATGCGGCTCACTAAATATTTATTTAAGCAACGTTTTTTTATTTCTTTACAACTTGTTTACTTCAATTCACGTATTGCGGTTAGAATTTCTGCCGTTTTCTGTTTGTTTTCTTGTCCAATGTTGCTTGTCGTTCGACGAGCGAATATTGTTTGGGTTTGCTGGCTGTTGCGCTGTGCTATTTATGGTTGGAACTGCCGCGACACACCATTGTAGATTTAGAAGATAAAAATACAATTTCATATTCAGTTTTTCCGCCAAAAAATAATCGAAAATTATATAATTATTTATTAGACAATCGATAGTAACACTCTTGTAGCAATGAGCTTTTTGGACAATATATTGATAAGTGTGTATATCGATAAGTGGACATCGGTACGTGTCACACTTGTTGTTTTTATTTGTATATTTAATTATTAAATTAGTTTGGTCTGCCAAATAGCGCAATGGTGGATGATAGTACGAGAAAAACACTCAGCAGTATTCCACTGCTGCAAATACGTGCTGGGCCACGTGATAAAGACATTTGGGTGCAGAGACTCAAGGAGGAATATCAGGCACTTATAAAGGCATGCAATATATAATATAAATCAAATCAAAAAACTAGTTCTAATTGTAATTAATTCATCGAACTCTTCGGCAGTATGTGGAGAACAGTAAGCAATCTGGCAGCGATTGGTTCCGTCTCGAATCGAACAAGGAGGGCACCAAATGGTTCGGCAAATGTTGGTACATGCACAATTTGCTCAAATACGAATTCGACGTGGAATTCGATATTGCAGTAACATATCCGACAACAGCACCCGAGATTGCCCTGCCGGAACTGGATGGCAAAACTGCTAAAATGTATCGGGGTGGCAAAATCTGTTTAACGGATCATTTTAAGCCACTGTGGGCACGCAATGTGCCGAAGTTTGGCATTGCGCATGCCATGGCGTTGGGTCTGGCACCATGGCTGGCCGTCGAGATACCAGATCTCATCGAGAAGGGCGTCATCGCATACAAGGACAACTGCTGAGGATACCGATTTAGTGAATTTAGACAACGAAATGAACAAATGCCAACTGTTTCTCTGGTCTCCATACTAAGAACATTTCATTGTTCAGTATTTTTTTTGTTTGTAATTGCTACTTCAGAATTGTGTAATGATTTTTTATTCTTTTTTAGTAAAATGAAAAACTTTCAAAACAATTTATGCAGTGCTATAAAAAGTTAAGAGTTAAGCTATGTAAATTAGCAGAATCCGATTGAAGCGAAGGACAAATAACATATTCTGGAATGTAAAAGTTTAGATGTGTCTTGAGAATTGAATTGAAGGATGACATGTAAATGAGTGTAACAATAAAGAATGAAGGAAGTAAGGAATATAAATTATTAAGCGACAAAGCTTCACTTAAGTTTGATGGAATTTAGACATATGTATTGTTTGTTTGTGTATAATGAAAGTCATTTATCTTTGCAGTTTATTTAGTCAAAAAGTCAAATTGGAAAAGATCTCATCATGTTTCTCTTAGCATAGCCTAAGTTTCTTATATAGAGTAAGAATTTCATTTGGTTGCTTAAATTTGATCAGTGAGCTTTGGATAAACGTTTCAGTTCATATGATTGTTGCGCTGGCGCCAATTGTCCGACCAGATTGAGCTTGGCGAGGTAAATGGATCGTATTGGGCATGGGTAGGCATTGCATTCGATGCCACCCGGTCTTGTGCGTTCTGCAATGCGGCTAATCCATCGATATGGTTATTATTGGTGTTATTAACACTGCTGTTGTTGTTGTTGTTGCTGTTAATCGGCGCTGTTGCTGCAGCTCCTCCTACAACTGATGATGTCAACTGGCAATTGTTATTTTTGTTGTGGTTGTTGTTGTAATTGGATTCCAGGCCAGGCGGTGGACGTATTACGCCCACACCAGGCGTTATGGTATGAGCCGGTGATGTACGTGGTGTTGCTGCCCCTTGTTGCGGCCAAGCGGCATAGCCCAGTGGCGTCCAAGTCGCACCCGTTCCACCAGCACCAAGATTCATTGCCCAATTGTTGCTCTCAATGCTGCTGGAGAGCAGTAGCAATTTCTCCTGCTGCTTGCGCTGCTGCTCCAGTTGATCGAGCAGCAACTGTTGTCGCAATATCAGCTCACTGCGTTCCCACTGCGTTTGTTGTCGCGAAAGATCTGCAAAAGGAAAAATTTTAAAATTTGAATTTTTGTAACAGATAATTTCGATTTTGAAATAAATTCGATTTTGATACAGGGCTTGAGCTCGATCAAAATTATTCAAAAAATAAATTTATGACGATCACAAGATAATTGTGCTAAAAACAATATTTTGCGCTCATTTTTCACTTTTGTAGGGGGTTTTCTTCGAAATAAACTTGGTCTGATTTGGCCACTATTGTAATGCAGTTAACAGACCACTAAGCAGAGCTAAGCATGTAATAACAGCTGTAACATAACAGACAACACGTGCCGATACATCGATAGCGATCGATATCGATCATGCGCTCACCCGCGAGATTCAGATGATTTTAAAGAGAAGTGTTTTTAGAAGAACTATTAAACGAAGCTTTGTCTGCCACAGATTCGAATGCACATTTACCATTTAGGGTCGGCAAGTCCATGTCCAAAGTAGGTGGCTCCACAACATCAAAAACAGAACTCATTTGCGAATTGGTGTCGACGACTGAATCGGACATCATCGGCGGATCCCAGAGAGAAGTCACAGTGGGACTCTTGCGACTGCCAATTGGGCCCAATTGACTGCTGGCCAAGTCGCTGGCAGCCGGATCCCAGTTGAGACCATTGTCCAATGATGGCAACGCTCGCGTTTGCAGAACATCCCGAAAAGAGACGCGACTACTGGTCTCCCATGGCGACGTGATCATTGTCTCTGCGGCATCCGAATCCGGTGTGGTCAGCGTTGAAACACCGCCACAGCCAGCTATAATCGCATTACCATTGAAATTGAGCTGCTGGCTGCGTTGCTTTGGCCGTTCCACGGATTTCTTGACGTTGCCGTTGCCATTGCCGGCGCCACCATTGAGGGTGATCAACTTTTGTTCCTTGCGTCGCTCGCGTCCGGGTGTTTTGCCTAGTTTCTTTGCGCTGCCATTTTGCTCCTTAAGCACACGCTCTTTGGGCGTCTCAGGATTTAGCTTAAGTGGGCGGGGCGAGACGTTCTCCTGCAGTGTGGGACTCGAATTTGGTTTCGCATTGGGACTGATGCGCTTCTCTGGCTCTGGTTCGGCTTTGGGCGTCGGCTTGGGTGTTGCAATGGGCGTGGGCGTGGCAACAATGGGTGTCGTTTGCTTTGGTTTCCTGGACGCACGTGGAGCAGCTGCAGAGGGTGGGGCAGCAGGAGCGGTTGGTGTTGGAGTCGGTGTTGGCACTTTTTTGCTGGGTTTGGGCGAACACAGAAGCTTGGCGGGAGCATGAGCAGGAGCAGGAGCAGGAGCAGGAGCAGCTGCAGGAGCAGCTGCAGGAGCAGTTGCTGAAACAGCTGTTGCAGTTGCTGCAGCAGTCATGTCCATGCTCCACACAGACCATGATTTGGGTTTCCGTTGAGTGGCATTTGTCAACTTTTCCGCAGTTGTTCGTTTACGCAGATCCTTCAACTGACCATTGCGCAACTTCTGCTGCTGCTGCTGGTGCTGTTGTTCCGCCTTGAGAGATGCTGTCGCAGCAGCAGCTGCTGCCGCCGCCTCCTCTGCCACCTGTAACTTGACAATGTTGCGCAAATTGAATGTGGGCTGAATGGGACCCTTGAAGCGGGCCGCATCATAGTCATCCTGCTGTCTCATAATCGAACGCGAATCAAAAACCGCAGCAAGGAGTACCAGACAGAAGCTGACCAAGAGGATAACGAGTGCCGCATTGCGCAACGCTGGCTCCCATTCCGGACGCGGCAGGCTGGCTGCGCAACGCTCCACACTCTCCGCCGGCAGCTGGGCCAACAGCTGATAGTTGATTTCGTAGCTGGGATTCGTACTTATCGTCAAGGTGCGCTGGACGCGTGCCGCCGTAAAATCGGTGCTGAAACTGATCTCAATTTTGCGCGTCTCGTTCTCGCGCAGCCAAAAGGGATTGCAATCGATGACCCGGAAGCCGTAGCCCTCGCATGACCACTGCCCAATGAAGAAGCCCTGGACGAGAATTGGCAATGCACCCGCATTCCTTGCCGTAAAACTGCGCGTCGCCATCACCGTGTGATTCGGTTGTTCCAACTTGGTGTTGCTGCCATCGCAACTCTCAAATTGCTCCGCATTGAATTCGAAGAGTAGTGGCGTCGTGGAGCCTGGACGTCGATTACCGAAACGAAACTGGGATTGAACGGCACGTGCGGTTATCCAGACAGCCTCGTACAGCGTCAGATTGCTGCGCACATGGAGCAGGGTGCAATATTTGTCCGCCTGCTCGGCGCTAAACTGCACTGGTATGGTCAGTGTTGAGCCTGGCGGCAACAGCACTGGGCCGTGCAACGGTGCATCTGGGAGCGAGAAGACAGCCCGATCTGTTAGATAGCAACTGCTGCTGCTCACATCGATCACCTCGTGCGGCAGCGAGAGTTGTGTTCGTCTTGCATACGCTGGATCCGAGAGGAAATAGTCGAGTAGCAATGGCTGCATCGTCGGATTACTCAACGTTATCCACTGGCGCTGCACCTGACCCACAGCTATCGGTGGCGCTGGCGGCAACGGCTGATGCTGCACCAACTTGGGCCATTCGATGGCAATGCTAAAGTCCAGCTCCAATGGAGGCAACTCGTCGGTGTGCAGCGTCAGCGACATGGAGTGCAGCTGGCGCTTAAACTGGCGATAGAGTTCCGTACGTTGACGGACCTCAACTCCATCGTAGAGCAGATTGTTGTTCGTCTGTCCCACGCCCGCCGCCAGGCTGGGAAAGATGGCCTGATCCTTGAGGCTGTTGCGTATGTAGCAAGTGGTGCCGCACAGCGCCGCTGGCTCAAAATAAATGCGACCCACTTTGGTCAGAGTTTGACCACCAATTGTCGTGCCCTTGGCATTGAAATCCTTGAAGCGCAGACCACGCCGTGTAAAGGCCACCGACTTGACGTGCACCGGATTCACATATGTGGAACGTATGCTCAGCACCGCCGAACAGATTTTGCCGGGAAAACATGACTTGAACTGCAGCTGCTCTTGCTCGATATCCAGCTGACCAACCGACGCCTTAAAGCGCACCGTGCTGCGTATCAGCTCGAATGGTGTCCACACCTTCAAAGTGCCGCTACTCTCCTCGGCGACATACGTCTGTATGGAGAGGATGAAGACGGCACTGTGGCCCTCGCGTAACTGCACACAAAACTCAAATTGTGTGGCATTATTATCCGCCTTAAGTTCGCCAAGTGTTGTATTGGACGAATGGATTGACGCATCCAGAGTCGCATCCACATCGGGCATATCCCGTGGCACACAACCCATGAAAGCGGCCTGAAAGTAGACATTCTTGGGCGGCTTAAAGTACCAGTTAGTTATCTTGATGGGCATGGGATTGTCGTTGCGCAATATGACATAGCCATCGCGTGACATCTCCGCAAACGGTACCGTGCCCAAATCCAGTTCCAGCCCGTAAGCGGCATTCGTTGCCGTCGCCAGCTGCAATTGATATGGCTGCGTGGAGACATGCAACCGGCCGCTGCACGCAATCAGCGGCAGCTCAAATGTGGTCACATTGCTCGCGATGAGCAGCATCGACTTGAAGGTTGCCTGCTCGTTGAGCAAGTGCAGTTGCAACAGCTCCACAGATTCACCTGGCTGTAGCACAATCTCCTGCTCCAGCGATGACAGCTGCAACACGGCCGGATCAATGGGTGTCTCCACACTCAGATTGTGCAGCAGCAGCGGAAACCCAAAATTATTTCGCACCATCAGTGTACGCTGCGTTTCCAGCGGGGATTCCTCCGCGCCGCCGCCACTCGTAATAAATAGTGTGCAATTGCGATCGAAGCCGAGACCACCCTTGAAGATCTCGGCACGGACAAGCACGGTAAATTGTGGCTGCTGCTGATTGTCGCCGCCAATCACCAGCAAATCATTGATGCTCGCATTCTCCTCAAACAACTTGGGATCGAGGACAATGCTGGCATTGTGCGCATCATAACTCAAGCCGGGTATGTGCCGTAAATAGTTGCCAATTAGTTTGCCCACTGGCTGCATGTTTTGCATGTCCAACTTGAAGCGCAACGCATCCGCATGCTGATCGGTCGCGAGGCGACCAAAGTCGGCCAGCGGATTGCGAGCGTAGGCGCCGTGGCGCGGTAGTATCTCGAATTCGACGGGTATGACTAGCACATTCTCCAGCAGATGATCATCGTCTGCGGCATGCTCGGCTATTTTGATGCGTATGTAGGCGCTGTGATTGCCGGCTGTGCGACCATGGAACGAGATCCGTATGACGGGCTTGAGCGAATGCGGCGGTATCTCCCACAGATTCTGTGGTCCCTCCGAGCCACCGCTGGGCAGCTCTAACTGAAACTCTCCGCCGCTGCTGTAAACCTGAAAGCCAAACAGATATTGGAATGAGTCGTTATTCTTTGCTCAAAAATTCGATGAATCACCTCGAGTATCTGCAGCGGCCGCTCGTGTGGATTATACATGTGAATCTCGGGCGTGAGAGTTGCATTCATGGGCGCTTTGATGCCCACGAGGGGCTTCAAGCGATAGGGACACTCGCTGCCCTCGCCACGCACCTCGAACTCAGCGCGGCCAAATGACGTTTGGATGAGCAGACCCGTTGATATGGCACCAATTTGACGGGGCAGGAAGACAACGCTGAATGTGGTGTTGCCATGCGGCGGCACTTCACGTGTGCCAAAGAAACTGCTGTAGAAGACCGGCTCGGGTCCGGATACCGAGTTTAGGTGAACGGTGCGATTTGTGTGGTGATTGAAGAGCGTCACAATTTGCGTTACCGTTTGACCCATCGACCATTTGCCAAAGTCGATGGTGGGTGGCACGAAATTTAGGTGGCGCAACAATTCAACTTGTTCGCGCGTATGCGGCTCAGGCAGCGCTTGTGACTCCTCCATACCGATGAAGCCCTCCTGCAGACTGGACAGCAATTTTTCCCTGCTGCCCACCATTTGCTGGTCACCCCTAGCAGAAGCAAGCAGCAAAAGCAGCAGCAGCAGCATCATCATTAGCATCGAATGTGTTGTATACATCCTGATTGTGTGGGTATTTGTTGTTGGGCTGCTCCTTTTGTGCCGCAGATGAGTGTTCACATTAAGTACTAGTTTAATTATATTACTCAATATCGCTTATGTTATCGCTGATTCGGTTGTGAGAGCATTAACTTCCAACAGCTGTTTAATAATGTGTAAGCAGCTGTGTCGTCCTATTTCAGTCAGCATTTATACGCATACCGCGTTCGGTCACTCTGTCCCAATTAACAGCTCTCTGTTAACGCAATTGAGACTAATGTTACCGTGCCCATTCGATGCTTGGTGACTTTGTGTGCTTATCGATAACTTTGTGAGTGTTATAAATGCATAAAAGGTGTATCTCAGATCGAAAAGAAAGTTTGCGGTGTAAAAGTTATTAACAAAAAGTTTAGCTGCTGTACATATATCTAGTTAGAGTGAGTTAAATAGTGAGCAAAAATAATAGGGGCATGCATGTACAATAGTTCATTTCACTGACTACTTGCGAGTAATTGGAAATAAACATGAAAGTGACAAACTCACACACACACACACACGTCATACTTAGAAATCCATGCGAATCTGTGGCAGAGACAGCGACGCATTTTGTACAAAAAAAAAAGAAAAAAAGGCCGAAATTGCATCACTATTGATTTTGCCCACTTTCACTTTTGCCTAATCCAACCATCAGTTATGGCCCAGTATTAAGGGAAACTTGTACGTCGCCAATACACGTCAGAAATTTGCCCTGAACTTCGACAATTGCGCGCTCCCATGTTAATTAGCAGCTTGAACAACAATAGCAACAACACTACTCAAAGGGAGCACTGAAACGCAACGCTTGAAATTTGCAAAGTCATTCGGCACACATATTGAACATATTCCCTCATTGCCCAATGACAGCGATAGCCTGAAATATGTGCAAATTAGAATCAAATAGAAACAGAAACGGAACGCTCGAAACATTGTTGTAAGCAGGAAAATCTTTTTCATGTGTGTGTTTCATGTGCCGTATTTCCAGTGCTCAGCAACGACACTTGCAGAGCTGTTGTCAACGTCAACGACTTCGAGTTCACAATTTACCTACATAATTCCCAATTTTTGGGTGAAAGTTATGTATTTTACCTGCCCTTTGCTAATACTAACTTTTCGGTTTTGGGCTACCGCTGCTGATGCCCAACAAGATAAACCGGTTCATCTTCAATGTTTTGTTGTTGTTGTTGTTGTGCCTGTGTTTATAGTTAGTAAATGGCATAACAGTGTTTCTTTCACATTTCCAAAAGGTCATCTCTTTGCTCAATTTCACTTGCGGTACATATTTTTAAATTTTCTCATTGGACGGTTGGCATTTAAAATTTAGGCAGAATATTTCGAGCGTTAGCCAAGATTTAATAAACACTTAAAATATGCGTTTGTTAAAAATACTTTATTCATTTGAATAACAGCTTTAAATGCAATTCACATAACTCTAAAACTGTTTACCAAAAAAAAATTGACACAAAATAAATAATATATGCAAAATGTAGCAACGATAACGATTACATATAAATCACAAATGAAGACAAACGAATCAAAACTAACCGAACGCGCCTCGTTGTTCGTTGCCGGATTTGGGTTCGGCTTTGGTTTCGGCCTCGGCTTTTTGGTGTCGTGCTCGGTTTCGCGCCTTCATCGTTGGTGTTTTAGCATATTACATTTTAGTTTACTCGAGAATCGCACAGTGCACGGGCGGCCGAGCAGAGAAAAACGCGAGCTAAACAAATAAATAAAAACTCAGTAATATTTAAAAAGACAACAATACACTTAGGCAGGTGCTCAAAGACTTGGTTGTATTTGCTCACACACACACATATATTCACACACCACAGGCACACTCGCTCAAATTCAAAGTTTATAAACGCATCGTTATTTTATAGTAGAGAAATATATTTAAAATTAGCATATTTACAATGTGAATTTGTTTTCCCTTTTGCAGCACACCTCAATTTTAATACAGCATGTCTGCGAAAGCGATCACGGAAGCCACAGGCAAAGACCTGCTCAACCGTCACCTAAATCAACATGGAGCCGGCGCCGCAACCTGCCGCTTTGCCACAGTCAACGCCGGCACTGATTGGTCCAAATTGAGCGTCGATCATCCCTGGTTGCTGACCACGGTAAGCTACCTAATAATAGTCCCGTAATAATTCAAAGATAAGCATTCAGCAACAACAAATAACTAGGCCACCCCAGCAGAGCGAGCAAACACAATAAAAACAATACGAATTTCGAGTTTCTCTCTCACCGTGAACTTGACCCAAGCAGTCAAAGAAGCCGGCTAAGGCCACATCGATTAGCCCACTCACGTAGCGAGAGGCTGCTTTAGCTGCTTATGACTAATCAGTCAGGCAGTCAGTGCTCGGCATGATTCCCAAAGTGTGACTGATAAGCATGGTTCGATTATTTGTATAAATGTGCTTTGGCTAGACATGTATATGTATGGTTTGAGATTTCATGCCGAATTCGCAGCATACATAGCCAGCAAAACAATCTTTCGATATACATATCAGTAACCCATACAGAAACTGATATATTATATTGTAAATATATTACATTTGTATTATATATGTATTGTATATCAACCAATTTGAGTGTTTTGCTTCGTAATATACTCAACAAACTAATTCAAACTATTTTGTTTAGCCTTAAAACGATATCAGCCATTAAACCCGTGAATTGATTCATTTTATGGGCATAAAATTAACCGCTCAATCTACACGTGATTCAGGGTATTTAACTTTCGATCACTCTCCACTTGCACTTTATGATTTACGGTTAGAATATTAGTAATTGTGCTATCTGTTTGACATAAAATAAGTGTTTAGACACTCAATATATATATATATATATATATATTTACAGCCCCAAAAGGCTGTCCCCATAAGGCCATCAAAAGATTGCCGCGTACAAATTGTTTATAATAGCGCCAGTTTTTTTTTTATCCTAAATGAATGTGTGTGTGTGTTGATTGAGTGATTGACCGGGTGGCGTGATTATCCGCAAAAAGTGTCATAACAACAGAATAAATATTATCATAATGCACTACAGTGGACACTCTGTAATGAGAAATTCCAGAAATTAAATTGAAATGGGAGTTATTTGGTGTTAATAATTTTGATTCTTTATCACTTTCAAGTGAATTATTATTGATAATTTTGTCATACACTGTATAGTATAAAGGCTATAAAAAAAACAAAATTATGTGAGTATTTCTACCTTATCTGTTAGATAATCTGTTAGACTGAGGTTTGACTTTGTGAGATTTGTTGACATGCAATAATTTCACATTGAAAAACGGACGGACGCAATCGCATGAGGCGTTTGCCCTCTGGTGCTTTTTTTTTTGTTCAATTTACACTCGTACGATCTTCCAGTGGGCATCACGCTTTTTGAGTGTAAGAGTGTATAAATATATATATATATGTGTGTGTGCGTATTGTCATTGTCAATGACGCAGCCTCTCGACTGACCCCTTGGCGAGATTGTCATTTAGTTGAGCGCGCAACTCAATGCTTGATTATCGACAGAATCTTGTATGCGGTCTAACCAGCTTAATAGGTTCATTGCATTATTTACAATAAATGAATAATTAGCAGAATTGCTTCTCACTTATAATTGGTACAAATTATTCTTTTTGTTGCAGCCGTTGGTGGTGAAGCCCGATCAACTGATTAAGCGACGTGGTAAATTGGGACTCGTTGGGGTCAAGAAGAACTTTGAGCAGGTGAAACAATGGATTGGCGAGCGTCTTAACAAGGATCAGAAGATTGGCAATGCCACTGGCAAATTGCGCAATTTTATAATCGAACCCTTTGTGCCGCACACAGAGGTAAGTCCACGAAAATAATATTCATTAGTCGTAAATAATAATTGTTTGCTTTGATTGTTCTTAAAGGCCGAGGAAATGTATGTTTGCATCTATTCGCATCGATCGGCGGACACGATTCTGTTTTATCATCTGGGCGGCGTCGATATTGGCGATGTAGATGCAAAGGCTGTCAAGTTGGATGTGCCCGTGGACAGTGAATTGTCGTTGGAGGATGTGAAGACAACGTTGCTGAAGGCCATTACGGATGCGACAAAGAAGGAGCGCATTGCCAACTTTATATATGCGCTATATGCAACATTTGCCGAATTGTATTTCACGTATCTGGAGATAAATCCATTGGTCGTGACCGCCGATAATTTGTACATATTGGATTTGGCAGCCAAGCTGGACTCGACTGCCGATTTCATATGCCGTCCAAAATGGGGCGAAATTGATTATCCGCCGCCATTCGGACGCGACGCCTTTCCCGAGGAGGCCTACATTGCGGATCTCGATGCGAAGAGCGGTGCCTCGCTGAAGCTGACGATTTTAAATCGAAACGGACGCATTTGGACAATGGTCGCTGGTGGCGGTGCCAGTGTCATCTATTCGGATACGATTTGTGATCTCGGTGGCGCAACAGAGTTGGCCAATTATGGTGAATATAGCGGTGCCCCATCCGAACAGCAGACGTACGAATACGCCAAGACGATACTCAATCTGATGACGTCGTCGCCGAAGCATCCCGACGGCAAGGTGCTCATTACGGGCGGCGGCATTGCTAACTTTACGAATGTTGCGTCGACCTTTCAAGGTGAGCACCCGTCCTTATCTTATCCCTTATCTGGCAATCAATCAGTTAATTAAATCACCTAACTTTGTTCGTAACAGGCATCATTACAGCTCTGCGCGAATTCCAGCCGAAGCTGGTCGAGCACAAGGTGTCGATCTTTGTGCGCCGTGCCGGACCCAATTATCAGGAGGGATTGCGTCGCATGCGTGACCTTGGCAGTACACTGGGCATTCCGTTGCACGTCTTTGGCCCCGAGACGCACATGACGGCCATTTGTGGCATGGCGCTGGGCAAGCGGCCCATTCCACAGGCGGCCAGCATGGAGTTTGCAACAGCGAATTTTCTGCTGCCGGGCGGACAGCAGGCGCAGGCGGATCTGAAGGCGGCAGCTGAGTCAAATGCACTTGGCTCCGGTACGTGGAAATCTCAATGTGTATCTAAATGTGCTAACTTAACCCCAACCAAGCAACCAATCCCGATTCTCCACTTCCCACTCACCCAGTCCAATTTCCCAGCTCCCTCTCCTGCCATCGATCCCAACTTGTTTTGTAGATATAAATACATTAATATTTATTTTTTGTTTGCTAAGGACATGCATTTATATTTCTGTTTTTCTCTGTATCTCTTTTTGTATGTCTTTGCATTGATCGCCCTACGTCCAACCTACAACTACAAATCAAATCAAATCAAATCAACAAAAAACCACAAAAACCACCCTCAAAAAATCATAAACCAAAAAATTTAATTTTATGAACCGTTCTTCGTTGTTTTGGCTAAATCTCGCACCTGTGAACTGAAACACCCCTCCACAAAAACTTCACATCGTTCGTTTGTATGCATTTCCTCGCACAACCTCGCCGCCCGCCCGCCCGTCCTCGTAATATATTTAATATAATTATTGTAATTGTAATTTTAATTGTATTGACTGTTGTCTATATGTATATGTCTATGTATGTATCTATGTATGTGTATGTATGTCAAACTTCTATACTCTCGACTATATTTGCTCGCTCGCTCTCGCTCTCATCATCATAATAATATATCGATATCGATAACAACGGCATCGACATCGACTTGCCATTTGGGGAAAAAAACCAAACAAAAAACAAAAATCGAAAAAAACAAAACCGAAAAAATAGCATTGCGCTCGACAACAGTACAACCGATTAAACTACCACCTATCTCGGCAGATGAGAGCGATGGCCTCGCCACCAATAATCACCAGCAGATGGACAAGAGCAACGGAGCGAACTCGAATTTGAATCGAAAGTTCTTCTCCAATACAACCAAAGCGATTGTTTGGGGCATGCAGCAGCGTGCGGTGCAATCGATGCTCGACTTTGACTTCATTTGCAGGCAAGTCACCATTTATCGATTAGCTTTATATTTACATATTTCATATATCAATTACGCTGCAGGCGCGATGAACCTTCCGTGGTGGCCATGGTTTATCCATTTACGGGCGATCACAAGCAAAAGTACTACTGGGGCCACAAGGAGATCCTGATTCCGGTATACAAGAAGATGTCCGATGCCATACACAAGCACAAGGAGGTCGATGTTATGGTCAATTTTGCATCGTTGCGTTCCGCCTTCGATTCAACGCTGGAGGTGCTCGAATTCCCCCAAATACGCACAGTGGCCATTATTGCCGAGGGCATACCAGAGAACATGACTCGTAAGCTGATTATCGAGGCGGACAAGAAGGGTGTCGCCATTATTGGACCCGCCACGGTGGGTGGCGTTAAACCTGGCTGCTTCAAGATTGGCAACACTGGTGGCATGCTGGATAACATTCTGCACTCGAAGCTCTATCGTCCCGGCAGCGTGGCATATGTTTCCCGCTCCGGTGGCATGTCCAATGAGCTGAACAACATAATATCGAAGGCAACCGACGGCGTTCTCGAGGGCATTGCTATTGGCGGAGATAGATATCCGGGCTCCACATTCATGGATCACATATTGCGCTACCAGGCTGATCCGGAAACGAAGCTGATTGTACTGCTCGGCGAGGTGGGCGGCACCGAGGAGTATGATGTTTGCTCCGCTGTCAAGGATGGACGCATCACCAAGCCACTCGTGGCCTGGTGCATTGGCACCTGCGCCAGCATGTTCACCTCGGAGGTCCAATTCGGTCACGCTGGCTCCTGTGCCAATTCCGATCGTGAGACGGCCACGGCCAAAAACAAAGCGTTGCGCGACTCTGGCGCCTATGTGCCCGACTCCTTTGATACGCTCGGCGAGCTGATCCATGATGTTTACAGCGAATTGGTGAAAACAGGACGCATTGTGCCCCGCGAGGAGGTGCCGCCACCAACGGTGCCCATGGACTATTCGTGGGCCCGTGAACTGGGCCTCATCCGCAAGCCGGCGTCGTTTATGACCTCGATTTGTGATGAGCGTGGCCAAGAGCTGATGTATGCGGGCATGCCGATCAGTGAGGTGCTTAACAAAGATGTGGGCATTGGTGGCGTCATCTCGCTGCTCTGGTTCCAGCGCTGCCTGCCCCCGTATGTGTGCAAGTTCTTCGAGATGTGCCTGATGGTCACCGCTGATCATGGACCAGCCGTCTCTGGCGCCCACAATACCATCGTGTGCGCCCGTGCCGGCAAGGATCTTGTCTCTTCCGTCGTCAGCGGTCTGCTGACCATCGTAAGTGCTTAAAACTATATCATTTAAAGAGTTGTGTTCCATTTTAATATCGATTTTCTTGGCAGGGCGATCGCTTTGGCGGCGCACTGGATGGCTCCGCCCGGCAATTTTCGGAGGCATACGACACCAATTTGCATCCCATGGAGTTTGTCAACAAAATGCGCAAGGAGGGTAAACTCATTCTGGGCATTGGACATCGTGTCAAATCCATTAACAATCCCGACGTGCGTGTCAAAATCATCAAGGAGTTTGTTCTCGAGAATTTCCCACAGAGTCCGCTGCTCAAGTATGCGCTGGAAGTGGAAAAAATCACCACCACCAAGAAACCAAATTTAATATTGAATGTCGATGGCGTTATTGCCACCGCCTTTGTCGATATGTTGCGCAACAGTGGCTCCTTCACTAGGTAAGTTCAGCTCCAGAGATCGAATAAGCTCTGAGTAATTCTAATGCTGATGTTTGCGCTTGCAGTGAGGAGGCGCAAGAGTACATCAATGTGGGTGCCATCAACTCGCTGTTTGTGCTGGGACGTAGCATAGGCTTCATCGGTCATTATATGGATCAGAAGCGTCTCAAGCAGGGATTGTACCGTCATCCGTGGGACGATATCTCCTATGTCATACCCGAGCAATACAACTAAAGAGCGAGCTGTCTTGCTCATCCATTGATTATTATAAATTGTTGGATGTTGTTGTAGTTAAGCACCGATGTTAATGAACTCTGCTAGCATGGCGAGCATGGAACACGGGGGCCGCATGTTCCACAGAATCACACAACACTCTCTAGAAATTCTCTGCTTTTGCTCGTTTGTCTCCCAGTCTCCTTAGCCCCCTCCCTCTCTCTATCTATCTCTTAGTTAAATACATTATATATTTTATAACTAAGTCTGCATTTACATTCATACAACTTACCAGCATATAAAGTTATTTAGTTACGATCGTATATTGTTGACGCTCCTCTGGGTTTTTGGAAACTAAAAAAAAACAAAAATAAATAAAACAAAACAAAACTTAGTTAAATCTTGAGCTCCAAAACAGGGACACTTCATTATTATTTGATATTTTTGTATACTCTTATTTTAGATTGGATGCAAATTTATTTAGTCAGCAAAGAATAAATTGTTTGCAAAATGCATCATTTTTGTTTAATTTGTAGTTTTCATGTTTTCATTTTGTTTTTAGTAGCCCATGCTCGCTGAATAATACTATGCAAAGTGGAAACTGCACTAATTAGATCTGCACCAAGTTCCTGCACTCAAATGCACATTTATCTATATTTATATATATATAAATAAATATATAATATATTTATATATATATAAATAAATATATAATATATTTATATATGTATACGTATAAATACATATTTACAAGGCACAAGGCTCGGTGAACATTTGAAAATATTTCGGTCGAATCGAAACTGTGATTCCCTTCACAAAGGTTTTTAGCATTAGCTCGGATTATGCATTCCATATTAGCGATTATATAGACAGATATATTGTGAAGCGTTATACAAGTATTATTGTTCATCAAAAGGCCACATAAATTAAAGCGCACCAAATTTCACAAAACCAAAAAACAAAAACCGATTGCATTTTCATTGTCTCGATTTAATCTGGAAAACAACTAATTTAGATACCCGGCACACAAACATCTTTTTTCGCTGTGGCCGACTAATGGCCAAGCGCAACTAAGCGTAAAAATCTCATTTTAAAAATAGATGTAACCTATTCAAGCAGCCTCGTAAGATTATGAACTGTATGTTTAGCTTAAAACCAGAGGAGGAGGATAATATGACTGCAGCAACCTGAGCAACCCAATCCACGAATCACGTCCTCTTATCTCATGCGTCGCATTTTGCGATCCATTTTGCGTTGCTTCTTTTCGTCCAATTCGGGCTCCTCGGCGGCATTGCGTGACGACAGCCAGGGTTGGATAACAGTGCCCCAGAGCATCCAAGCAGCACGAAATGGTGCAAGCAACAAAACCATCCAAAAGTAATTTGAAATCAGGGACAATAACAGCGTGCCCGACGTGAGTATAATCAAATCCTTGACATGTCTGTGGAATAAGCATTGGTGTTAAAAATTTGAAAGTTGCGGGGATTGTAAGCTTCACTTACTCCGCAATGCCGCCCTCCATGTCCAAATCATTGCCAGAGTCAAGCAGGGCGCCGCTTTCAGAGTACTTGGCACGGGACATGAAAACCATGAATTGGTAGGCAGCACCCAAGATGAGTAGCGCTAGGGCCACCATGAACTGCAACAAATTTGTCTAAGATTAGCACTCATCGCGTCTCATACTCGAATTTAACTTACAACGGTGAGCTTTGTGAATTCGAAGACCAGAAAACTCAATAAGACTGCGGGCGCTGCACAGCCAATGGCCATGTTTCGATAAAATGCTAAAGTTGCCTTGTTCCCCTCGACGATTTGTTTAGCGCCCTTTGTGGCCTGTTTACCCTTCTGTGGTGGCTGCATTTTGAAACGACATTTTATTTATAATATTAAGTTAATAGTTGTCATATACTTACTGCCATTTTTTTGCAAATAATTATTATCAAAAACTGCTGTCGTCAAAAAAATAAATAAAAAAGACGTGGCATCTACTTATCACTCTGCACAATCGTTATCGATAACATGCAATGACTGTTTTAAAAATGTGAATGTAAACAAGAGAGTGACCATCCTTGCCACTGAATTCTTTAACACAGTGGCAAGCCCAAAATACACTCCAATGATTCTTGCACCTTGGACTTCTTTTCTGCAGTTGGACTTTATTATTAACAAAGAATACTAAGCATGGACAAGTGGGTGCAGTTAAATAACCAGGCAGCCGGTCGGGACAAAATAGCGAGACTTATCCAATATGCATCGCGTGCCATGTGGGACTCGATGGAGTCTTCAAATTGCCATCCGGCATTGGTTGACAATTTCAAGACAGTCGAGTACATCTTAAGCACATTCCGAAAATGTAAGTAGTTTCTTCCATTTGTTTAAGATAACGATTGAGATTGATATGGTTTATTTGAACAGTGCTCAGGTTTGGCAAGGGACTCGACGTATTCTATGCCAGCCTGCGATCCATACACTATCCAGATCTGACGATACGCATCACGCTCACCATGAGCAAATTGTCGCAGGCATTATTTCTGCTCGCCGATCATCTCTTGTGGCTGGCACGCACCGGTTTAACCGTGGTGGATGCCAAGCGATGGTCGAACATCGCCAACAAATATTGGCTATTTTCCATCATCATGAATTTGTGTCGCGACCTGTACGAGATCATGCGCGCCGTCGATCTGCACAAGGCCAGCTGCAGTGGGGGAATATCTCGCTGCAATATTCCAAAACGAATCAATTCACCAGCAGACATTAAACAACTTGCTCTGCACTCCTACGGCCTGTTGTTGGGACACAAGGCCGTGGTTGTGGACACTGTGAAAAATGCGTGTGACTTCTTTATCCCTCTGACGGCTTTGGGTTACACAAGCCTAACGCCGAGAACGATTGGCTTGCTGGGAGCGATTTCGTCCATTGCTGGTCTGTGGGCGCTACTCGAGCCCAGTGCTAAGTTGACGCCGGCGTAAAATATTCAAATTGTTTGTGGATTTATGTATATATAAAGTTGTAATTGTTTAAAATGTTTCTTTGATGTTTTAAATGTTTGTATGAGTATTAAGTTTGAAATGAACGATTTTATGAGACTAACTGTAAGCAATCAAATTTAAATAAAAAGTATGAAAATGTAATTTTCTAATGAGCATATTTTCTTACCTGTCATTTGGCATATATTTTTTCGTTGCACAACACTGGTAATTTATCGACTGTTTTGAACTGCAACAGCTGTTTTTTTGTCAGACTTTTACCAAGTTTGTTAGTAGACTTTTTTGTTTATCGTAATTGCTGGTTGCGTTATCTTGAAAATAGGAATCGATGCGTCATTGCTGTGCGTGCTTTCTTGTGGGCTGATGAGAGCGTGTGTGTCTAAAAATCCACCGGAATGCACTACTCATATTCATCGCTATCCACCGGCGGTGGCGTTGATCACCACAATCGTTGCCTTGGCAATCGGGCCTGGTGTGTTAAGGTCGGTGGATTAATGCTTAATGCTGAATCACTGAGGAACATTTATATTGATTTACGTCTTTTGCAGGATATTTGCGGCATTGTGTGCGTAGTTATGACCTGGCTGCTTATCCTCTTTGCGGAGTTTGTGGTCTGTGGCCTGATACTGTTGCCCAGCTACAGCCATTACACAGCATTCAGTACGATAAATATGATTATATTCCAAGCACTTGCCTTTCTAGCATTTGTCTCCCACTTGCGCACCATGCTCTCGGATCCGGTAAGGCATTATCATCGAATTGGAAGTTTTTTGTTTTGAATTTCATATCACTTGCAGGGCGCTGTGCCGCGTGGAAATGCTACCAAGGAGATGATTGAACAAATGGGCTATCGTGAGGGTGAAATCTTTTTCAAGTGCCCGAAATGCTGCAGCATTAAGCCAGAGCGTGCTCACCACTGTTCCGTGTGCCAGCGGTGCATACGCAAAATGGATCACCATTGTCCGTGGGTTAACAACTGTGTGGGCGAGAACAATCAAAAGTATTTTGTGCTCTTTACGGTGTGTTTAAGTTGATTTATGCATACATGTTTCCCCTTAACACACTCCAATGCTCTTTGCAGTTTTATATTGCATCCATTTCGGTACACACGCTGTTTTTGGTGATGACGCAGTTTGCCGAGTGCGTGCATAATGATTGGCGAGCATGCTCATCGTACTCACCACCGGCGACCATATTTTTGTTGCTCTTCCTCACGTTCGAGGGTCTGATGTTTGGCATTTTCACCATAATAATGCTGGCAACACAGCTGAATGCTATATTGAACGATCAAACGGTGCGTCGTCTCGCCAAGCAATTAATGGCAGTTATTTTTAAACTAAACTTATAAATTTTGCAGGGCATAGAGCAACTGAAGAAGGAAGAGGCGCGATGGGTGAAAAAGTCGCGACTCAAGAGCATACAGTCGGTATTTGGACGGTTCTCATTGGCCTGGTTCTCACCGTTTACGGAGCCCTTATGTCGCACAAGATTCAGCTCACATTTCTATTCGGTCTGAGCGCCTCAAAATAAAGGATGTTACTTATGTAGTTGAAACGAACAAACAAACCACTTGTGGAATATTGCAGTGCAATATTCATATTCAATCAAAAATCAATCAGGAATCGTAGGTGTATGCGTATGTGTATATTTACTTAAGCTTAACAAAATTGGACGTGCGTTGCCTGCAACATTCAAAATATACTTACTTATTATTAATTATTGTATTTATCAGCGATAAAGATTTTTACATTATGTACAAAATGAGAGAGGGCAGAGAAAGAGCCTTCTATTTATTCTTTAGAGAAATAAACTCTTCAATGAGAAAAACTTAAAACAAAAATAAAAAAAAAACATGCGCAAACTTTTTAGGTGGCCAGAAGATGGGTGCCGCTCATTCCCAAGGGTCTCTGGTCTCTTACAATAATACATAATACATAAACATCGGAGAGCACGCATCTCAATTGAGATGGTCGGCGAACAGTTCTCCCGACATATCGCTGTCGGCATGGACTTTGCCGATGCTGTCGGTGCCCATGTTTAGTTTAGTCTGAGTAAAACGATCGGAGATCCAGGAGGTGTCTGCTGGACGTGGTGCGCGCCCTCAAACACAAGACGTCTTGTATATAGTATTTATATATATAGAAACACTTTTGTTCACCAAATGTGTCAATTATGTGAGAGTGTTTGAATGCGTTTGTGCCTGTTGGAAGTGGTAGCATAGCATATTTTAGCTGCATTTGAAATTCATTTGCTACAATTTATACAAATTCAAAATATAAATGAATATTTAGACGACCTTTGTGTTCACAATAATCTCGATATAATTTGAATATATTTCAGTGAAAAAACGAAAATTGAAAATATCTTTGACAACGTTCTCCGTCCTCCACGTCGTTCTAAATATATAACAAAAAAAAAATAAAAGAACGAATTTGTTCTTTTCGTATAAATATTCCAACAAATTGCACAAATCCTAAAGAAAAAATAAAAAAAAAGTGAAAAGTGTGTGAAAAGTCCTGAATCCCAGACGACGTGAGTGTGTAATTGTGTGCGTGTGTGCTGCCCATGTTAAGGTGGCCCCGGTTTTTGGCTAATTATATAGCTAGTGTTTCTATCTAGAGCTAAAACATGGAAGTAACACCGGGAACAGCAGCAGCAGCAACAGAAGCAGAAGCAGCCGTCGTAGTAGGTAAGCAGCCAAAAGAGACCCAGACAAGGGAAAACAGCAGTGGCGGCTTTTCTTTTCTTTTTTTTTGTACGGACAATAGATTCCAAGTGTGTATATTTTTATGACCGCCGTCTAGCAGCCTCTGTGCGGTTACGTAATGTGGAACTGAACTGAACTGATCTGATCTGAACTTTTTATAATTGTGCGCTAAATGAACGACAACATATACATTTGTGCATTATAATAATAATTAGTTAATTAGGTTCGAGCGAATGCTTCTTTGATTTTTGAAAATACATTTGGATTTTTATATTTATATATATACATCGATATTTATATACATGTATAAATACATAAATACTTGTACGTGCGAATATTTTAGTATAGTATTTGTATGAATAATATTTTGAACTATTTTTAGTGCAGATCTTTGTAGACAGTCGGCAGATAGTTTGCCTATTGCCGGTGAAAATTTGCGCATTTAGATTTGGCAACAAAATTATAGTACATATGTAATAAGATTAACTATGCAAAGTCTTTAAACAAAATTCCGCCAGAATCACATAAAGTATGAATTTGGTATTAGATATTTTTGAGTTGAAAAATATGTTTATATTCTTGATGTACACAATATGCTTATGCTTATAATAGTTATTTTTTTATTATTTGTTATTTAACTATATATTTGTCAAATTTAGAGCTATAAGTTATAGAATATAATATTTTTGAGTTGAAGAAATAACATATGTTTTTATTATATGCGAGCATATTCTGATTAAGTTAGGTTATTGATTTAGATTTATAGCAATTAAGTATGATTTTCATAGATGGAGTTTTTTAGTTAAACAAAATTTTATATTTTGCATATAAATCCGATAAAGAAAGGTTTATGATTTGGGTTTAGATTTTCGATAAAGTCTGATTTGTGATTTTTATTTATTCGTCAAGTTTTAATTTAGGAATATTAAAATATTTGCATATTAAGACCAGTTTTTGCTTTGTTGCTAAATTCGTAAGCCTATAAATTCAATAAAGTTAGATTATAGATTTAGGTTTACATTTTCGAGGGATAATTTTTTTTGACAAAGTCAATCATGTTTTATAATTGAGAACACGTATTATGGAAATTTTGTTTTCGATTTTGCAGACCAAATTAGGTTTCCCGATAGAATTATATACATAGTTTTGATCTGTACATTATCAATTGTACCTATTAATACTCCACTATTATTAATAGGTACAATTGATAATGTTCCTTGCTTCTAAAAAGCTGTTTATACAGATTATATTCTTTGGTACTGAAACATAACTCATACAAATTTAACTTAAATTATATTTTTAGAACCTCCTGGCCAGGACACTGCAATGCCACGTATTACTTTTAGTGATAACTCCAGTTCCCTTATACGCTGCATACCCAACGAACGTGCGACATTTTTTGTGAAAATCGATTGCGATGAGGAGGACGAATCGGAGCTGCTGCCCTTCAAATTCGAGTGGTAAGTCATTAGGACTGCACAATTAATAATTTATTATTACATACGACCATGCTATATACTGTAGGTGTGTGTGTGTGTGTGTGTGTGTGTTTGCTGCTTTGTGATTCACCGGTTTGTGTGTGCATAATGCCAAAAGTTGTGCGCATTTATATCTGGCTGTATTATGATTTGATTTCCCCTTCACGCTTGCTCAACAAGCACGGAGATACTAGATGCCCGGGTCTAACGGCGACTGCGCCCAGAGTCAGAATATGAAAATTGCTGAGCGGGCTGCCTTCGTGCTCTTCTTGATCTTCGTGGTGGCGTTCTCTGACCAAGTCGGCTGTTGGGCACCCAGTTCGGCAGTTCCACTTTGACGATCGGCGCATTAACATATCCGTTGCCCAGCAGCATTTCTTTTTTGTCGTAGACGACGCAACCTACCAACGTATACATATGTAAAAGCATATAGCTGTGTCTGTGCGTGTGTGTGTGTGTGTGTGTATATGCTTAAAATCATAGTGAACACACTGCGTATACTTGATAAATTTCGAATTTGTTGCCCCGAAATCAATCAATTTTTTATGAGAATTCCCAGAAAGCAGTGTATTTATGTGTGTGAAAAACTAGTGCATGCACAACAAAAAACTCCAATGGTTGTGCCTGTGTGTGCGTGTGTGTGCCTGTGTGGCACCCCCGAAATTATCTCGATCTGCTAAATTTAGCTGCATTAACAAATCCGCTTGCGACGCGTGAAAATATGTCGAGAATGCTGTAAAGTAAAAGCTGATGGCGTCATAAGATGTTTCAATTTTTCTGCCCTAAAAGTGTAGAAAATAGTTTGTTGCTTTTTTTTTTTTGGTTTTCAATTTGAATGGAAAATAAAAATAATTACATAATCAGCAAGCAGCAAGCTTTCGAAATTCGCCAAACAACCAAATTAAATGAAACAAACAAACAAAAAAAAAACAACAAAAATTGGCTCAAAAGGCACAAGAAACAAGCGAAATTTTAAGATTTACGTTTTCGACCAACTAAATAACTAAATAGAATCTCAAAGAAGAATCCCAAACCTATAGAGAACAACAAGTTATTAGCAATTCGAAAATGAAATGCGTGGCATCCGTGAGATACGCGTCCCAAAATAAGTTGCCAAAATACAAGAAAGAAAAATTTCTTTTTGTCTTTTGGCTTGTTTTTGCCAGTGTGGTGTGCGTGTGTTTGTGTGTGTACAAAATACAATTAATATAGTTAGTCGCGTCGGTTCGAACAAAGCAAAAATGTGCATTTATTTATAAACATTCTTGCTTTCGATTGAAATATTTTCGTCATTTTTCTTTTTAAATTGGTTTAGTTTATGTTTATCTTTGACTAGTTCTTGTTTTGTTTATTTGTTAACAATCATAATAATGCCAAAGTAAATTAATGACTTTTGTGCTAAGCACGTGCTGTATTTATATATATATATATATGTATATAAAATTTATAGAATCTTATATACGTATGTATTTTCTTAATCAGAATGAACAGTGTTAACTAATCTGGGACCTGGAGAATTTATATAAAATGTTTATTAATGAGTTGAGCTCCGATATTCGTTTTGAAGTGGTCTTCTATATAGGTCAGCTTTTCAAAAGCTATAAATGAAAATGAAAATTTAAATTTTTTTTGAAACGTTTTCCTTTTGAATACGCAGCTATTGGCAGATAAATAGCACAAAGGGGAAACTTATTTTGGATTATATATTTCTAAACAATTTCGAATTTATGTTATAGTTAAACTTACTGTTTTAGTTAAACAGCAATAAAGTGTATGAAATTAAATTTATAAATTATTATTTACAAAGTTTGATCTTTTATTTATTCTATTTATGCTATTTATATATCCATAGCTGTATCTCCTATTGAAATTGAAGCATAATTAAATCATTAATTGATACACTTTTATAATTAAGTCAATTTAGTATCAGATTTGTTTTATTATTGCTTTGTCCTCGAAGTACAAGAACAATTCAAGCCTCTGTACAGGGTACTTAGCAAAGGAACATTCCAAAGAAGATGTTATTCACTAATTTCTTTATTGTTCTACTTTTCACACAATGACACATCAGCTGTATGTGTGTGTGTGCGCGGATGTGTGTGTCTGTGTGTGTGTGTGTGTGTATGTAAATAGATTATAAATATTTAGAGTATAAACATTAGAACCTATCGAACATCATGGGCAACGGATGTTCGAAATGCTGTCGTTGCTGCTGCAACGAACACAAACAATTTCACGGCACGCTCTCCTCAGCCTCTGCCTCGTCAGTCTATAAGAAAAGGTAAAGGACAAGTTTAACTATGAATCAGCTTGCTTTAGCCCAAACCCTGCCCTGTGCATATAACATAATGATTTGCGCGTTCACAGGAGCCGTGGCGATATACCCATAGAGAACTCCGATCGCTTTCGCATCACACAGACCAGCAATGCCGTCCAGCTGGCCGTGGAGCATGTGCAGCGCGAGGATGCTGGACACTACACCCTTTTTGCCCGCACGAAAAATAACGAAGTCGTCCGGAAGCATGTCGAGCTCATTGTCGAGGACAGATCAACGGGCGAGGATCCACCAGTTTTTTTGCGTCGCCTTGTCGATCTGTCCGTCAAAGTGGGAACACGAACACGCCTCCTTACCGAAATTCGCAGTTCAACAGATCTTAAGGTAAGATTTCAACAGCATTTGATATCGTAGTCAGTCCAGTAAAGGACAATACAACACAGGCTCTGTTATCTTTAATTTTTTTTAAAGAGTTTTCAATTTAAAATGTTTGATAAATCTACTACCGATTTTCAAAATCGATTAACTTTTAAGAAATCGATTGGTTTTGACAAAGCTAAAATAATTGACTTTTTTCCTATAGGTTTTTAAAACCTTTTTAAAAATAAAAGCTTTTGTCTTGTGTCTTGCTTAATATTAATACTTTTAAATCTTATATGAATTATCTTGATTTATATATTGTAATATTAAGTATCGGCATTACTACCCGTGTTATAGCCAAATCCGTCTTTCCTTCCTTCTGGCTGTTTGATTGTGTCTATCCACGGTGTTTCTCAGTTTTAACTTATCTTTAACTTCAATGTCAACTATGGTTCCACCTCTAAATTAATTTGATATTAATTTATTTTTTAAAATTATTGAAATGTGTAGTTCTGTTTCACTCACTCCTATTCACTTATTTCATTAGCTGACCTGGTATCGAAACGATCGTAGGATATGCGAGAATGATCGCATCACAGAGACGAACGAGGGCACATTTCACTATCTGGAAGTGAGTCCCGTGATACTCGAGGATGGTGGCCAGTGGATGCTAATGGCCGAGAATATGGGTGGACGCAACTCGTGCTTGGCCACGTTAAATGTGCTCGTGCCCAAGGCGTACAAAACACCCGAATTTGTGGAGGAGCTGCGTGCGGTGCTCACCGAACAGGGCACCGTATCGCTGGAGTGCAAGGTGGTGGGTGTGCCGACGCCACATTTGCGCTGGTTCAAGGACTCCAAGGAGATCAAAGCTGGCGATATCTTTGCACTGACCGCCAACGCCGATGATCCCACATCGTTGGGCACCTACACGTGTGAGGCCAAGAACTGCATGGGCGTCACCTATTCGAGCTCCAAGGTGCATGTTGTGGGCCGTGGAAGTCGCGAAGGATCCCTCAAGCCAGCCGACAAGTGGGTACCGAAAATGCTCTCGCTCTCTCGGCTCCTCATTAACTTCTCCTTCGCTCTCTCTCTCTCTCGTTGTTTTCTCAGTGTTAGCAATAATTTACCGCCACCGATTTTCACGAATGAGCTGCGGGACCAGAGCGTCCGCATTAGCGATACCATCATACTCGGCTGTCAAGGTGAGTCTATCTGGCAAATTGCCCACAAAAAAAAAAAAAAATGAAATAAAAAAAAATAGAAAACATCGAAGAAAAACAATTTTTATTTTTTGTTTGTTTTGCTCAGTTGCAAACACAGCATTTTCTCTTCAATACATATACATATATATAAACATATGCGTATACATTTATCGCATATATATATTTAGCTATATGTGTAGCAAAAATCAGGCCGACCGGCTAGCGGTGTTTTTTTTTTTTTTGGTGTGCTCTAGAAACTTGAACTCAATGAAATTGTTGTTGGTGGAATGCTTGGACTTGGTTGTTGAGGTGGGTCAACAACTTGAGTCGAGCCAAATGAGACGACCAAAACAAAAAGCAAATAATTGCAAATGGTGTGTGTGAGAGACAGAGAGAGAAAGAAAATGAGAGAGATGGAATTGCTAGTCATATTCTCCCACACTCGCCATCTCTCTCTCACTCTTTTGCTCTCATTGTACAACATGACGTATACGTGACTTCTCCTTGCACAACATGGCGTATGCGTAATTTTAATAAACTTTCTTAACATCTTTTACAGTTGTGGTGCCGCCTTGGCCCAAAAGCATCACCTGGTACAACAAGGATGGACGCGTGGAGAGTGGCGAACGCTATAAACTCATTGAGGATGGCCTGGGCGTTTATATGATTGAGATTAAGCCATCGGAGTCCTGCGATGCTGGCGACTGGAAGTGCGTCGTCACCAGCTTTGAGGGCTGCACGGGCATATCAGCTTGTGTGGTCAACATGGACAGTACGTCTTTTAATTTAAATTTTAGAAATAACCCAGCTAATTATTTTCTATTTGCAGTTCCCAGAAACTATCGCAAGCCCCGTTTCATGGAGAGCTTGCGCGCCGTGCTCACCGAGGAGGGCTTGGTATCCTTCGAGTGCAAAGTAGTTGGCTTTCCAACGCCCGTGCTCAAGTGGTTCAAGGATGGGCACGAACTAAAACCGGGCGATGTTTATCAGCTGACGGGCACCAATTCGCTAGGCACCTATTGCTGCATCGCTCGCAACTGTATGGGCGAGACGAGCAGCACCGCTGTCTTGACCGTCGAGGATATACAGAATCAGCTAACGGATGAGGAACGTTTGGTTTTCGCCCATCAGAATCAGGCACCACAATTTGTGACCGGCCTGAAGAGCACCGATGCCAAGATTAACGAACCGTTTCAATTTAAAGTTGTGGTCAAGGCGACACCCGATCCAATTCTGACCTGGTTCCGGGATGAGCTCCCAATCGATCCGAATGACCGTTATAATCACTATCGCGGCGAGAATGAAGAGTGGCTGCTCGACATCAAATCCGCTGAGTTTATCGATCAGGCCGAGTGGAAGTGTCTGGCTGTCAATGATTTTGGCACCAGCATCACCTCATGCTTCCTCAAGCTGCAGATACCCAGGCACTACAAGAAACCTCGTTTTCTGGAGTGCCTGCGTGCCGTGCTCACCGAGGAGGGTGCCGTCAATTTGGAGTGCAAGGTGATTGGTGTGCCGCAGCCAGTGCTCAAGTGGTACAAGGATGGCGTTGAACTGAAGCCGGGCGATATTCATCGCATTATCTCCGGCCAGGATGGCACCTGCTGCCTCGGCACCTACACGTGCGAGGCCAGGAACTGTATGGGCGTCGTCGCCAGCTCGGCTTCGCTGCTGGGCTTCGAGGATGCCCAACGGAATCAGAAGCCAGAGCCACCGCAGGAAAACGAGCTGCAGAGAAACTATTCGTTGTCCACCATACAGGAGGAGCGCACCTCACAGCTCTATGAGACGCCTGTGGGCGATATAACCATCGATGACAAAGGCGATGTCTCCTTCTCCTTCGATGGCAAAGAGGTATCCGTTTCACTTTACGAGACGCCCGATTTGACGGAGGAGGAGGCACTCAAGATTGTCGAAATGTACGCGGATCAGATATCCGAGCATGTGACGGAGCATAATATTGTGGAGCTACCACCGTTGCGTTTCGTCAAGGAGACTTCTCAGTCCGGCAAGCTACTCATGGAAGCGGTGGTCATTGATATTGCGCCCGAGTATTTTACGCATGATGATGACTTGCGGACCGAGGCGGATTTGGATGATATCTCAATCAACGAGATCACAGTGCATGGCTCATCGGGTAGGGAAGGTGTTTTCGACAAGGACACAGAGAAATTCGCCCAGCAATCCTTTGAGAAAATGGAGGAGGAACTCTCTCTCTCAGCGCCCATACGTAAGCGCAAAAAGTCGCGACCCACCGAAACGGAGGAATTCTTTAGCTTGTCGAAGGCGTCCGGCTCGGGCGAGGAAGAGGAGACATCCGATTTGCAGACCTTTGCCAGTGCACAGATGTCCACATCGCAGAAGGTAGCCACAACAGCAACAACCGCCGACGGTGAGGCAGCTGCACCACCAAAGCGCAAAAAGTCCAAGAAGCCAATGGACAGCGATTCGTCAAAGACCACCGAGGATGATGCCAAGCTCCAGGACATTTCTGGTGCCGTTGGCGATGGCTTATTGGTGACGCCAACTTCCCATATCAAAGCAGTTACCGATGAGATCGAGATCAATAAGAATTTGATTGCATTGGTGCCGTTGGCCAAGTTGCTGCGCGTGATTGAGAATCATTTGACTGTGGTCGAGACGGAGGTGTTGGACCAATCGGCGATGATGATGACACCGGCTGCTGCCGATCAGAGCATTGCTATCATACGCAATATTATCGAACCCATCAAACAGATCGAATCCAAACTGCGCGTCTATTCCGGCGAAACGCAGATCGATGCACTCATCCAATCCATGGACGATGATATACGCAAACTGCACATGGGCCTGCAGGTGATTGAGAAGTGTGTGGAGATCGATGAGATGGGCGCCACGCTCATCCAGAGGACCAGTGTCTGCATTATTGACAGCGTTGCGGAGCACATGAAACGGGCGCTGGAGGAGCTGAAGATTGTCAGCGAGCGATTCGAGTCGGAAATTCTGCGTGCCCAAATCACATTGACTGCCGATGATATACATCAGGGACTGGATATAACACAGGGCACGATCAGATCCCAGACTCTGCTGCAAGAGGCACAAGAGCTGGAGGCAGCCAAGCATTTTACGGAGACAGTTGAAAAGATGCAGGATGTGCAGGAGAGCATCTCCTTTGCATCCATATCAGAGGCCAATTTGCCCAGTGAAGCGAGCGCCTTAAAGCAAATTTGCCAGCCTGTGGCAAGGATCCAGGAAGCTCTGGAACGTGTTGAAATGGAACTATCGCTGGAGGAGAGTGAGGAGCAAATCTACAAGAAGGTACACAAGAAGGTACTCGATAGCATTGTGGAGCCCATTAAGGACTTGCAGAGCACGCTACAATCGATTGAGGATAAGACCGAATCCCTAGCGGGTTCAGAGTCCATGGAACAAAAGATAAACATGGCCATTTTGGATATTGTGACACCGCCACTCTTTGAACTCAACAAGGGATTGGAGTTGATTCTGAATGAGAAGTCAGACAGCGTTGAGGCTGGTATGTTTACGGTGAGCACCGTGGAATCGATGGTGCCGCCTCTGCAAGAAATCCAGAATGGTCTTGCCCAATTGGGTCAGGATCTGGAGTCGGGTGGTCAGAGAGCCAGCGAGGAGGCCTCATTGGATTTGGCGGACACCCAGAAGCTATTGCAGTCAATTGCCCAAGCCGTATTGCATTTCGAGACGAATATCGAGCGAATTTCGGAACGTCTCAGTGAAAATGTGAAGATACGCTTACATAATCTCAAGGATGAGCTGTCGGCGCTGATTGGCACCATTTTGGATCGCGATATAACGCGTCACCATGTGGCGCTCCTCGACCAGCTGAAGCGTCCCATTGATGAGCTCAACTATTGCATACGCCAGACCGAGGTGAAGTCCACCTCTGGCTCCCTGGCAGACTTAATCGAACCACTTACCCTGCTGCAGGAGAATACACAGAAGGCGCATGGACTACTGTTGGCTGCAAGGGAGCGGGAACCCGATCAGCAGGCACTGCAATCCCTCGATAACATCCGCAACATCATACGCAATGCCATCATTGATATTGAGGAGCATGAGTTTAAGATATTGCAGCAAGAGATCCAACAGGACGAGCAACAGCATCCGCAGCAACAGGATAAATCCTTTAGTGCATTGCGCAAGGTGCTGGAGACGAAAGTTTCACTTGAGGAGGCAGTTGGAAACATTGAAACCCTGCAGCTAGCTCTCAATCGTATTAATGAGAATCCGAAGATGACGTCAAAGATGAAGATGTGTGCGAATGAAGCTCAAGTTGCACTCTTACGGATATTACAGATTGCCAAGGGATTGGCTACCTTCAGTGAGACGGAGACGACACTCAATCCCAACGAGGCCAACACAACGCGCATTCTATTTGAGATGGGCAAAAGCTTTGCTGACTTGGCCAGAACATTCAATAACCCAGCCGCTGATAACAACGAATTCAACGATGTGCTAAATAATTTCAATGATATTGTTTCCCAGCAGAGGGAGACCTTAGATGAGCACCTACAATGGAATACTCTTGCCATATCCAGTCCACTCTCGAGTTTTGTGCATGCTCTCGAAAATCTGCAACCACTGAAACTATCCGTTGAGGATCTGTCCACGCTGGACGATGTTTCGGTGCTCAAGTCATTGGCTGAATCGCTGCCTACGGAACCAGAAGTCTACTCTGAGGAGGAGGAGAAGCAACAGAAACCAGAAGATGCTGAGCCGGAAGGCATTAAGAAACCAGCTGTGGTGTTGCTCTCTGATCTTAACCATGGCATTTCATCGGTTCTATCGCACTGCGAAGATTTGGATGTGGCTTCCTTGCGTGTCGAGACGGTTGAACAACTCCAAGCGGCCATTACCAAAATGCAGGAGCTGCAGAACAGCATTGCACTGGTGCAGGAAACACACGCGGATGAGGCAGCCAAATCCATGTCGGAGGGCACGGATCCTGGCACCTTTGCCGCAGCGATCTGCAGTCTGGAGCGTTGTGTACTCGAGGTGGAGGAGTGCATTGCGCACAGTGGCGCTGAAAGTCTGCAGGATCTGGAACTATCCAAGCTTAAGACACTGGCGACACCACTGAACGATCTCCGGCATTGTTGTGAGCAGATTGACATCCAGGCGCTGGAGCAGGCACAGGATATGTCCATGCACGAGATATCTGAATTGAAGACCAGCGGTCAGCAGCAGATGGTAGAGGATGCTCTCCAGGAGGCAGCTAAAATTGCTGACGAGCCGAAAGTTGAGATCTTCGATGTGCAACAGGGCGTTGTAAGTGGCATAAAGCAGTTGGAGGCTTGCCTCGAAGTAACCAAAAAAGACGATAGCGAAGAGTTGCGCCAGGTGGGCGAAATAATGCAGCAGCTGAACTCGGACTTGAAGAGAATCCAAGAAACGCTCACTTCAAACAGCGATCAGCAGGAGACTGTTTTGGCTCAGGCCAAAATTGCACGGACCATGTTCAAACTGAAGGAGTGTTTGGTGCACACCTACGAATCGGGTTTGGTTGACTCCTTGGAGAATATCGAAAGCGCTTTCGAAGATATTCTGCTTTCTTTGCCGGTGCTGGAAACCCAATTGGCTCAGGAGATGTATGCGAAAATTGAGGACACATTCAAGAACTTTATGGCTTACTGCCAGCAGCAAAAGTCTCTAGTGAGTCTAAGCATAGCATTTGAGAATCTGCTGCAATCCATTCGAGCGGTAGCCGATTCACCAAATGTTGATATAGACAAGTCATCGACCATAATGGTCAATCTGCAAACAAGTCTAATGGCCACATTCAGGGCTCTGAATGAGGTCGGCGAAGTGGTCGACAATGATCTATTGGGCGGTCTACTTCGAAGCCAAAGCAGCCTGGTGGCCGTGTTTGATTTTATTGAGAATAATGAAAATCCAATACGCATTATAGAACTGCTGCAAGAAATTGATACCATATCGGCGGAATTAAAAGGTTTGTCCTTGGTTCCCATTGAATCCGGGACGCCCATCGATATAAGTATGATAATTGAAAATGTGTCGTCGGGCAAAGCGTTCCTTACTGATATTGAACAGGGCCTGCAAAACGATAATCCTCTCAGTGTTAAACTCGTCGATGAGAACACTGAAGAAATCAGGCAACTGGAGGCAACACTTGTCCAAATTGAAAATGATATTCTGTTGCAACCTCAGCTAACACAGATTACATCAGAGCAGATCGCATTGATTGTCTCTGTTCAGCTGCAAATCAACAGTCTCCAGGAGAAGCTTAACCAGCTAAGTGGATCCCTTGCAGCACAACAGAAGCAGGAGCAGCAGCTGAATCAGGAGCAGAAGCAATCAGAGCAACAGCCCACACAAGTAATAGAAACACCAGAACGAAAGGAAGTTCCTCAAGAGAAATCAGAAACAAAGGTGAAAAGAAAACTGGAAGAAAATGTCAAACAAACTACCACGAAGAAACCCAAAGATGAAATTGATGCAAAACACATCGAATCGCCAGATACTTTAAAGAAAAAGCAATCTGAAACTGTTACCGATAAGCCTAAGAATTTGCAACAGATCCTAAATTTGAAATTCGACAATCTGCGCAGTGTTCTGGAATCACAAACCGATAAACCGGAATTAAACGCAATTTTAAACAACTGTAAAGAAATTATGGAAAACTTGGAAGACTCCGAGAAAATAATGAAGGGTATATTCAAACTTCGAGAACATATAGTTCATACCTACGATGGCAAAACACTTGAAGAACAAGCCGACAAGGAAATGGTGGCGGCCTTTATTGAATCCCTTCTTGAATCCCGTCCAGATGCAGCAGAGAAAATAATTAACAGTTACATTAAAGAAATTAAGATGAATATTGTCTTAACTAAAGCTGCTATTCAACTTGTTGGCGACTCTGAAATCGGAAGTAAATCATCGTTAATAGTTCCAAAATTAGTTAACCTCGAAAATATTTCTGAGAATATTCAGTCAGATTTGCATGTTGAGAAGTCCTCTGTAAAGATGATCCAACTTCAACAAAACTTGATGGATATGTTTGTTATACTTGATGACCTGCTGGATGATAAAACAAATATTTTGAAACCTTTAATTGAGGAAATGAAAACTGTTCTTCTAGCGGAGTACGATAACATTGAAAAAACACAAGGACAACTCCATACTGCATCTGTAGAAGAGAAAATTCATAATATTACCAAAAAAATGTTAAATGTTTGCGAACAATTAAAGCAGCTCAAAAAGGATCCGATTGAAGGAGAGGTTAATAAGGAACAAGTGTCACTCGAAAAGCAGTCTACCGAGGAGCAACAACTGGAGACGAAAGAAAACAAAGATGCTGAAAAAGTTGCTGATCAAAAAGCCCAGAAGGGAGAAGTATCTGAAGTTCTTGCTGAGAAAGTATCTGAAGAAAAGGTACCAGAAACTAAGAAGCCCGGTGTTAAAGAATCTGAAGCTGATGCTCAAAAGGCAAAACTACTGGAGCAACAATCCATTGAAGAGCAAAAATTGGATGCGAAGCAAAAGAAAAAATCTGAAAAGGATGCTGAACACAAGGCCCAGAAGGGAGAAGTCTCTGAAGTTGTTGCGGAGAAAGTATCTGAAGAAAAGGTACCGGCAACTAAGAAGCCCGGTGTTAAAGAATCCGAAGCTGAGGCTCAAAAGGCAAAGATTCTGGAGCAACAATCCATTGAAGAGCAAAAATTGGATGCGAAGCAAAAGAAAAAATCTGAAAAGGAAGCTGAACAGAAGGCCCAGAAGGGAGAAGTCTCTGAAGTTGTTGCTGAGAAAGTATCTGAAGAAAATGTACAGGAAAGTAAGAAGCCCGATGTTAAAGAATCTGAAGCTGAGGCTCAAAAGGCAAAGCTACTGGAGCAACAATCCATTGAAGAGCAAAAATTGGATGCGAAGCAAAAGAAAAAATCTGAAAAGGAAGCTGAACAGAAGGCCAAGAAGGGAGAAGTATCTGAAGTTATTGCTGAGAAAGTATCTGAAGAAAAGGTTCCGGAAAGTAAGAAGCCCGATGTTAAAGAATCAGAAGCTGAAGCTCAAAAGAAGAATATGCAAGCCAAATTTATGGATATAGTAGAGGCATCTAAGTCCGGAAAATCAAATACAGCTTTATTACAGCTTGTAAACAACTGTAAAGATATTATCGAAAATCTTGAGGACTCCGAAAAGGTTGCTAAGTCCATATTCAAGCTAAGGGAGCATATTGTTCATACTTATGATGGCAAATCACCTGAAGAGCAAGCTGAGAAGGAAATGGTTGCGGCCTTTATTGAATCCCTTCTTGAGTCTCGTCCAGATGCAGCAGAGAAAATAATTAACAGTTACATAAAAGAAATTAAGATGAATATTATCTTAACTAAAGCTGCTATTCAACTTGTTGGCGACTCTGAAATCGGAAGTAAATCATCGTTAATAGTTCCAAAATTAGTTAACCTCGAAAATATTTCTGAGAATATTCAGTCAGATTTGCATGTTGAGAAGTCCTCTGTAAAGATGATCCAACTACAACAAAACTTGATGGATATGTTTGTTATACTTGATGACCTGCTGGATGATAAAACAAATATTTTGAAACCTTTAATTGAGGAAATGAAAACTGTTCTTCTAGCGGAGTACGATAACATTGAAAAAACACAAGGACAACTCCATACTGCATCTGTAGAAGAGAAAATTCATAATATTACCAAAAAAATGTTAAATGTTTGCGAACAATTAAAGCAGCTCAAAAAGGATCCGATTGAAGGAGAGGTCAATAAGGAACAAGTGTCACTCGAAAAGCAGTCCACCGAGGAGCAACAACTGGAGACGAAAGAAAACAAAGATGCTGAAAAAGTTGCTGAACAAAAAGCCCAGAAGGGAGAAGTATCTGAAGTTCTTGCTGAGAAAGTATCTGAAGAAAAGGTACCAGAAACTAAGAAGCCCGGTGTTAAAGAATCTGAAGCTGATGCTCAAAAGGCAAAACTACTGGAGCAACAATCCATTGAAGAGCAAAAATTGGATGCGAAGCAAAAGAAAAAATCTGAAAAGGATGCTGAACACAAGGCCCAGAAGGGAGAAGTCTCTGAAGTTGTTGCGGAGAAAGTATCTGAAGAAAAGGTACCGGAAACTAAGAAGCCCGGTGTTAAAGAATCCGAAGCTGAGGCTCAAAAGGCAAAGATTCTGGAGCAACAATCCATTGAAGAGCAAAATTTGGATGCGAAGCAAAAGAAAAAATCTGAAAAGGAAGCTGAACAGAAGGCCCAGAAGGGAGAAGTCTCTGAAGTTGTTGCTGAGAAAGTATCTGAAGAAAATGTACAGGAAAGTAAGAAGCCCGATGTTAAAGAATCTGAAGCTGAGGCTCAAAAGGCAAAGCTACTGGAGCAACAATCCATTGAAGAGCAAAAATTGGATGCGAAGCAAAAGAAAAAATCTGAAAAGGAAGCTGAACAGAAGGCCCAGAAGGGAGAAGTATCTGAAGTTATTGCTGAGAAAGTATCTGAAGAAAAGGTTCCGGAAAGTAAGAAGCCCGATGTTAAAGAATCAGAAGCTGAAGCTCAAAAGAAGAATATGCAAGCCAAATTTATGGATATAGTAGAGGCATCTAAGTCCCAAAAAACAAATACAGCTTTATTACAGCTTGTAAACAACTGTAAAGATATTATCGAAAATCTTGAGGACTCCGAAAAGGTCGCTAAGTCCATATTCAAGCTAAGGGAGCATATTGTTCATACTTATGATGGCAAATCACCCGAAGAGCAAGCTGAGAAGGAAATGGTTGCGGCCTTTATTGAATCCCTTCTTGAGTCTCGTCCAGATGCAGCAGAGAAAATAATTAACAGTTACATAAAAGAAATTAAGATGAATATTGTCTTAACTAAAGCTGCTATTCAACTTGTTGGCGACTCTGAAATCGGAAGTAAATCATCGTTAATAGTTCCAAAATTAGTTAACCTCGAAAATATTTCTGAGAATATTCAGTCAGATTTGCATGTTGAGAAGTCCTCTGTAAAGATGATCCAACTACAACAAAACTTGATGGATATGTTTGTTATACTTGATGACCTGCTGGATGATAAAACAAATATTTTGAAACCTTTAATTGAGGAAATGAAAACTGTTCTTCTAGCGGAGTACGATAACATTGAAAAAACACAAGGAAAACTCCATACTGCATCTGTAGAAGAGAAAATTCATAATATTACCAAAAAAATGTTAAATGTTTGCGAACAATTAAAGCAGCTCAAAAAGGACCCCATTGAAGAAGAGGTCAATAAGGAACAAGTGACACTCGAAAAGCAGTCTACCGAGGAGCAACAACTGGAGACGAAAGAAAACAAAGATGCTGAAAAAGTTGCTGAACAGAAAGCCGGGAAGGGAGAAGTATCTGAAGTTGTTGCTGAGAAAGTATCTGAAGAGAAGGTATCGGAAAGTAAGAAGCCCGATGTTAAGGAATCTGAAGCTGATGCTCAAAAGGCAAATCTACTGGAGCAACGGTCTATTGAAGAGCAAAAACTAGATGCGGAGCAAAAGAAAAAATCAGAAAAGGAAGCTGAACAAAAGGCCCAGAAGGGAGAAGTATCTGAAGTTGTTGCTGCGAAAGTATCTGAAGAAAAGGTTCCGGAAAGTAAGAAGCCCGATGTTAAAGAATCTGAAGCTGAGGCTCAAAAGGCAAAGCTACTGGAGCAACTGTCTATTGAAGAGCAAAAACTAGATGCTGAGCAAAAGAGAAAATCTGAAAAGGAAGCTGAGCAGAAGGCCCAGAAGGGAGAAGTATCTGAAGTTGTTGCTGAGAAATTATCTGAAGAAAAGGTTCCGGAAAGTAAGAAGCCCGATGTTAAGGAATCTGAAGCTGAGGCTCAAAAGGCAAAGCTACTGGAGCAACAGTCTATTGAAGAGCAAAAACTAGATGCGGAGCAAAAGAAAAAATCAGAAAAGGAAGCTGAACAAAAGGCCCAGAAGGGAGAAGTATCTGAAGTTGTTGCTGCGAAAGTATCTGAAGAAAAGGTTCCGGAAAGTAAGAAGCCCGATGTTAAAGAATCTGAAGCTGAGGCTCAAAAGGCAAAGCTACTGGAGCAACTGTCTATTGAAGAGCAAAAACTAGATGCTGAGCAAAAGAGAAAATCTGAAAAGGAAGCTGAACAGAAGGCCCAGAAAGGAGAAGTATCTGAAGTTATTGCTGAGAAAGTATCTGAAGAAAATGTACAGGAAAGTAAGAAGCCCGATGTTAAAGAATCTGAAGCTGAGGCTCAAAAGGCAAAGCTACTGGAGCAACAATCCATTGAAGAGCAAAAATTGGATGCGAAGCAAAAGAGAAAATCTGAAAAGGAAGCTATACAAAAGGCCCAGAAGGGAGAAGTATCTGAAGTTGTTGCTGAGAAATTATCTGAAGAAAAGGTTCCGGAAAGTAAAAAGCCCGATGTTAAAGAATCTGAAGCTGAGGCTCAAAAGGCAAAGCTACTGGAGCAACAATCCATTGAAGAGCGAAAATTGGATGCGAAGCAAAAGAGAAAATCTGAAAAGGAAGCTGAACAAAAGGCCCAGAAGGGAGAACTTTCTGAAGTTGTTGCTGAGAAATTATCTGAAGAAAAGGTTCCGGAAAGTAAGAAGCCCGATGTTAAGGAATCTGAAGCTGAGGCTCAAAAGAAGAATATGCAAGCCAAATTTATGGATATAGTAGAGGCATCTAAGTCCCAAAAATCAAATACAGCTTTATTACAGCTTGTAAACAACTGTAAAGATATTATCGAAAATCTTGAGGACTCCGAAAAGGTTGCTAAGTCCATATTCAAGCTAAGGGAGCATATTGTTCATACTTATGATGGCAAATCACCTGAAGAGCAAGCTGAGAAGGAAATGGTTGCGGCCTTTATTGAATCCCTTCTTGAGTCTCGTCCAGATGCAGCAGAGAAAATAATTAACAGTTACATAAAAGAAATTAAGATGAATATTGTCTTAACTAAAGCTGCTATTCAACTTGTTGGCGACTCTGAAATCGGAAGTAAATCATCGTTAATAGTTCCAAAATTAGTTAACCTCGAAAATATTTCTGAGAATATTCAGTCAGATTTGCATGTTGAGAAGTCCTCTGTAAAGATGATCCAACTTCAACAAAACTTGATGGATATGTTTGTTATACTTGATGACCTGCTGGATGATAAAACAAATATTTTGAAACCTTTAATTGAGGAAATGAAAACTGTTCTTCTAGCGGAGTACGATAACATTGAAAAAACACAAGGACAACTCCATACTGCATCTGTAGAAGAGAAAATTCATAATATTACCAAAAAAATGTTAAATGTTTGCGAACAATTAAAGCAGCTCAAAAAGGATCCGATTGAAGGAGAGGTCAATAAGGAACAAGTGTCACTCGAAAAGCAGTCCACCGAGGAGCAACAACTGGAGACGAAAGAAAACAAAGATGCTGAAAAAGTTGCTGATCAAAAAGCCCAGAAGGGAGAAGTATCTGAAGTTCTTGCTGAGAAAGTATCTGAAGAAAAGGTTCCGGAAAGTAAAAAGCCCGATGTTAAAGAATCTGAAGCTGAGGCTCAAAAGGCAAAGCTACTGGAGCAACGGTCTATTGAAGAGCAAAAACTAGATGCGGAGCAAAAGAAAAAATCTGAAAGGGAAGCTGAACAGAAGGCCCAGAAGGGAGAAGTGTCTGAAGTTGTTGCTGAGAAGGTATCTCAAGAAAAGGTTCCGGAAAGTAAGAAGCCCGATGTTAAGGAATCTGAAGCTGATGCTCAAAAGGCAAAGCTACTGGAGCAAAAGTCTATTGAAGAGCAAAAACTAAATGCGGAGCAAAAGAAAAAATCTGAAAGGGAAGCTGAACAGAAGGCCCAGAAGGGAGAAGTATCTGAAGTTGTTGCTGAGAAAGTATCTGAAGAAAAGGTTCCGGAAAGTAAGAACCCCAATGTTAAAGAATCTGAAGCTGAGGCTCAAAAGGCAAAGCTACTGGAGCAACAATCCATTGAAGAGCAAAAATTGGATGCGAAGAAAAAGAAAAAATCTGAAAAGGAAGCTGAACAAAAGGCCCAGAAGGGAGAAGTATCTGAAGTTATTGCTGAGAAAGTATCTGAAGAAAAGGTTCCGGAAAGTAAGAAGCCCGATGTTAAGGAAGCTGAAGCTGAGGCTCAAAAGGCAAAGCTACTGGAGCAACAGTCTATTGAAGAGCAAAAACTAGATGCGGAGCAAAAGAAAAAATCTGAAAGGGAAGCTGAACAGAAGGCCCAGAAGGGAGAAGTTTCTGAAGTTGTTGCTGAGAAAGTATCTGAAGAGAAGGTTCCGGAAAGTAAAAAGCCCGATGTTAAAGAATCTGAAGCTGAGGCTCAAAAGGCAAAGCTACTGGAGCAACAGTCTATTGAAGAGCAAAACCTAGATGCGGAGCAAAAGAAAAAATCTGAAAGGGAAGCTGAACAGAAGGCCCAGAAGGGAGAAGTATCTGAAGTTATTGCTGAGAAAGTATCTGAAGAAAATGTTCCGGAAAGTAAGAAGCCCGGTGTTAAAGAATCTGAAGCTGAAGCTAAAAAGGCAAAGCTACTGGAGCAACAGTCTATTGAAGAGGAAAAACTAGATGCGGAGCAAAAGAAAAAATCTGAAAGGGAAGCTGAACAGAAGGCCCAGAAGGGAGAAGTATCTGAAGTTATTGCTGAGAAAGTATCTGAAGAAAATGTTCCGGAAAGTAAGAAGCCCGGTGTTAAAGATTCTGAAGCTGAAGCTAAAAAGGCAAAGCTACTGAAGCAACAATCCATTGAAGAGCAAAAAATGGATGCGAAGAAAAAGAAAAAATCTGAAAAGGAAGCTGAACAAAAGGCCCAGAAGGGAGAAGTATCTGAAGTTGTTGCTGAGAAAGTATCTGAAGAAAGGGTTCCGGAAAGTAAGAAGCCCGATGTTAAGGAATCTGAAGCTGAGGCTCAAAAGGCAAAGCTACTGGAGCAACAGTCTATTGAAGAGCAAAAACTAGATGCGGAGCAAAAGAGAAAATCTGAAAAGGAAGCTGAACAGAAAGCCCAGAAGGGAGAAGTATCTGAAGTTGTTGCTGAGAAAGTATCTGAAGAAAAGGTTCCGGAAAGTAAGAAGCTCGATGTTAAGGAATCTGAGGCTGAAGCCCAAAAGGCAAAGCTACTGGAGCAACAATCCATTGAAGAGCAAAAATTGGATGCGAAGCAAAAGAAAAAATCTGAAAAGGAAGCTGAACAGAAGGCCCAGAAGGGAGAAGTATCTGAAGTTATTGCTGAGAAAGTATCTGAAGAAAATGTTCCGGAAAGTAAAAAGCCCGATGTTAAAGAATCTGAAGCTGAGGCTCAAAAGGCAAAGCTACTGGAGCAACAATCCATTGAAGAGCAAAAATTGGATGCGAAGCAAAAGAAAAAATCTGAAAAGGAAGCTGAACAGAAAGCCCAGAAGGGAGAAGTATCTGAAGTTATTGCTGCGAAAGTATCTGAAGAAAATGTTCCGGAAAGTAAAAAGCCCGATGTTAAAGAATCTGAAGCTGAGGCTCAAAAGGCAAAGCTACTGGAGCAACAATCCATTGAAGAGCAAAAATTGGATGCGAAGCAAAAGAAAAAATCTGAAAAGGAAGCTGAACAGAAAGCCCAGAAGGGAGAAGTATCTGAAGTTATTGCTGAGAAATTATCTGAAGAAAAGGTTCCGGAAAGTAAGAAGCCCGATGTTAAGGAATCTGAAGCTGAGGCTCAAAAGAAGAATATGCAAGCCAAATTTATGGATATAGTAGAGGCATCTAAGTCCCAAAAATCAAATACAGCTTTATTACAGCTTGTAACCAACTGTAAAGATATTATCGAAAATCTTGAGGACTCCGAAAAGGTCGCTAAATCCATATTAAAGCTGAGGGAGCATGTTGTTCATACATATGATGGCAAATCACCTGAAGAAAAAGCAGACAAGCAAATTGTTGAAGCCTTTATTGAATCACTACTTGACGCTTATCCATCTACTGCAAATACTTTGATAAACCAATACATCAAGGAAATTGAATCCAATGTTATTTTGACTAAGGCTGCTGTGAGACTTATTGACGAAAGTGCAATGTTTTCCAAACCTTCATTACTAATACCAAAACTAGTCAATCTGGAGAAGATTTCCAAAAAAATTAATTCTGTTTTGCATATAGAAAGTACCTCCGAAAATATGATCTATCTTCAGCAAAATTTAATGGATAGCTTTGTAATACTTGATGACCTACTGGATGAGAAAACAGATGTAATGAAACCTTCGATTGAGGAAATGAAAACAGTTCTTCTAGCAGAGTACGATAAAATTGAAAAAACACAAGGACAACTCCATACTGCATCTGTAGAAGAGAAAATACATAATATTACCAAAAAAATGTTAAATGTTTGCGAACAATTACAAAAGCTCAAGCAGGATTCGATTGAAGGACAGGTCAATAAGGAACAAGTGTCACTCGATAATCAGTCTATCGAGGAGCAACAACTGGAGACGAAAGAAAACAAACAAGCTGAAAAAGTTGCTGAACAGAAGGCCAAGAAGGGAGAAGTATCTGAAGTTGTTGCTGAGAAAGTATCTAAAGAAAAGATATCGGAAAGTAAGAAGCCCGATGTTAAAGAATCTGAAGCTGAGGCTCAAAAGGCAAAGCTACTGGAGCAACAATCCATTGAAGAGCAAAAATTGGATGCGAAGCAAAAGAAAAAGTCTGAAAAAGATACTGAACAGAAGGCCAAGAAGGGAGAAGTATCTAAAGTTGTTGCTGAGAGAGTATCTGAAGAAAAGGCTCCAGAAAGTAAGAAGCCCGATGTTAAAGAATCTGAGGCTGAGGCTCAAAAGGCAAAGATTCTGGAGCAACAATCTATTGAAGAGCAGAAGCTAGTAACGAAAGAAAAGATAAAATCTGAAAAGGAAGCTGAACAGAAGGCCCAGAAGGGAGAAGTATCTGAAGTTGTTGCTGAGAAAGTATCTGAAGAAAAGGCTCCAGAAAGTAAGAAGACCGATGTTAAAGAATCTGAAGCTGAGGCTCAAAAGGCAAAGATTCTGGAGCAACAATCTATTGAAGAGCAGAAGCTAGTAACGAAAGAAAAGATAAAATCTGAAAAGGAAGTTGAACAGAAGGCCCAGAAGGGAGAAGTATCTGAAGTTGTTGCTGAGAAAGTATCGGAAGAAAAGGCTTCACAAAGTAAGAAGACCGATGTTAAGGAATCTGAAGCTGAGGCTGAAAAGGCAAAGGTACTGGAGCAACAGTCCATTGAAGAGAAAAAATTGGATGCGAAGCAAAAGAAAAAGTCTGGAAAGGAAGCTGAACAGAAGGCCCAGAGGGGAGAAGTATCTGAAGTTGTTGCTAAGAAGGTATCTGAAGAAAAGACTCCGGAAAGTAAGAAGCCCGATGTTAAAGAATCTGAAGCTGAGGCTCAAAAGGCAAAGATTCTCGAGCAGCAATCTATTGAAGAGCAGAAGCTAGAAATAAAAGAAAAGAAAAAATCTGAAAAGAAAGTTGAACAAAAGGCCCAGAAGGGAGAAGTATCTGAAGTTGTTGCTGAGAAAGTATCTGAAGAAAAGGCTCCAGAAAGTAGGAAGACCGATGTTAAAGAATCTGAAGCTGAGGCTCAAAAGGCAAAGATTCTGGAGCAACAATCTATTGAAGAGCAGAAGCTAGAAACAAAAGAAAAGAAAAAATCTGAAAAGAAAGCTGAACAGAAGGCCCAGAAGGGAGAAGTATCTGAAGTTGTTGCTGAGAAAGTATCTGAAGAAAAGGCTCCAGAAAGTAAGAAGACCGATGTTAAAGAATCTGAAGCTGAGGCTCAAAAGGCAAAGGTACTGGAGCAACAATCCATTGAAGAACAAAAATTGGATGCGAAGCAAAAGAAAAAGTCTGGAAAGGAAGCTGAACAGAAGGCCCAGAAGGGAGAAGTTTCTGAAGTTGTTGCTGAGAAAGTATCTGAAGAAAAGGCTCCAGAAAGTAAGAAGACCGATGTTAAAGAATCTGAAGCTGAGGCTCAAAAGGCAAAGGTACTGGAGCAACAATCCATTGAAGAGCAAAAATCGGATGCGAAGCAAAAGAAAAAGTCTGGAAAGGAAGCTGAACAGAAGGCCCTGAAGGGAGAAGTATCTGAAGTTGTTGCTGAGAAGGTATCTGAAGAAAAGACTCCGGAAAGTAAGAAGACCGATGTTAAAGAATCTAAGGCTGAGGCTCAAAAGGCAAAGTTACTGGAGCAACAATCCATTGAAGAGCAAAAGTTGGAAGCGAAGCAAAAGAAAAAGTCTGGAAAGGAAGCTGAACAGAAGGCTCAAAAGGGCGAAGTGTCTGAAGTTGTTGCTGTGGAAGTATCTGAAGAAACGACTCCGGAAAGTAAGAAGCTAGATGTAAAGGAATCTGAATCTGATGTCAAAAAGGCAAGGAAATTAGAGCAACAATCTATTGAAGACCAGAAGTTCGACAAGAAACTAAAGAAACAGACTGTAAAGGTTGATGTTCAGAAGGCCCAGAAAGGAGAAGTGCCTGAAGGTGCTGCTGAGAGAGTTTCTGAAGAGAAGATTGGTGAGAGAAGAAAACCAGAATTTAAGGCCGAGAAGGTACTAGAACCACAAGCTTCAGAAGAGCAGAAACTGCAGACGAAATCAGTTGATGGAGTTGCTGACATGGTGGTGTCAAAGAGAGAGGTATCTGAGGTTGTTGATGTTAATTTTAGCGAGATGACTGATGACCGTGAGAGCAAGCAAGTTCGAAGCAGAAAGGATGTTGATGATGCGAACGAAAGCATTACTCCTCAAGCAAGTAAATACCAATCTTTGGAGTCTGAGTATAAAGAACGGAAGGAATCGCGCAGTGCAAAGCGTAAGCCAACTGTTGATTTAATGCTAACGAATCGGAATTCGGCAACAGGCAGTGACCTGAAACTAACATGTGGCATATCTGGTAACGATATGAAAGTGCAGTGGTTCAAGCAGAATAGCCCCATTGCGAACGATGCCAAGTACAAAATAACCTTGAACGATGGTCTATCCTGCCTTGAAATCAAATCAACAGAGATGAATGATTCTGGCATTTATCGATGCATAGCGTCCAATCGAAATGGAGAGGTCGAAACGAGCTGTCTTGTGACTATATACGAAGCACCTTCAACCAAATTTGGCACACCGCCAATATTTACACGCAACATACGAGGTAAGTGGCTGTTCTACCTATGCAACCAATTGATTTAATGCCCCAAATGTAAATTAAATTAATGTCAGATTACAAATACATCAATTGAATTTGACGTTAAGCCCCCAAGCACCTTAATTGTAAATAGGAAATAAATACATTCGATATATAATGTGGTATAATATACTAAGTATGTAATGATTAAGTGCATTCATTTTATTTATTTAGTTTGGCTAAGCTCTTGCATTTTCAGTATGTGTTAATTGACTTGCCCTTTGGGATTATGATCAATTCGAGATCATAAGTGCATTAATTTATTTTTTAAGTTAAGTCGACGCCTTTATTTATAGACTATCGAAATGACATTTATATAATTGAATTTACTGAATGCATTAATTAAAAGTCTTCAGCATTTAAATAGATTTCTTTGAAATAATTTCTTTTTGGCATCAATTGCACTGCAAATATATAAATAAGTGTATATATTTATATGTATATATATACATATAAACAACGAAATTCGTGCAAATGTTTTTTTAGCATAACAATCGATTGGCAATTAGGATATTTTCACACATTTCACATTCACCACATGCGGACAGTCGTGAATCTTCTTTTGCATCGAACGGACGTCTGACGTCCTAAAAACAAACAAATATCTTTCGATCGAACCGTTTCGGGTACATATATATAAACATATATAAACTAATTTATACGTATACGACTCGTACGGATATCATATTTTTATCGGTTTATTTTTCCCAAAACGAATTCTCATTCCCACGTTATCCTGTGAAAAGACAAACGACAACAAACGAAGACAATGGGAGAGACGGACGGCGACATCGAGCCACGGGCATCTGCTGAGCCCGAGGCGGCACCCGTACAGGATTCGCTGCAGGTGCCAACGCAGAAGAGGCGCAAACTGAAATCACCCACTCCTGGCAGCTTACGCGGACGCAGTGCCACGCCCATCCATGGCCGTAGCCAGACTCCGTTCAATCTGTATATGACACGTCGCAGTGCCACGCCCTCAACATGGCGGAGCATAACCCCCTTCCTGAAACGCGAGGATAAAGAGAAAACACCCTTCGAACTGGGCCGGGACATGAAGTCGCAAACAACGTGCAACATTGCCGTCTTTGATCGTGCCCTGGTCATGGATATTTCCGAGCCCGTCGATGTGCAGAAGCCCGTGCGTTACATAACATCTGATCTATCGGTTATCGATCGCGCTGCCGTTATGGACGTGTCCAACGTTGAGGTTATTTATGTTGTGGAGGAGTACGAAGAGTACGAGGAGGAGGAGGAAATCATCGAAGACGTTAAGCCCAAGAAAAAAGAGAAGAAACCCAGAAAGCCCCGCGTCACCCGAAAGTCCGTCGAGATGTCTCCCACTGGCGACGGTGATGGCACTGGCGATGATTTGGGCGATTTTGGCGACGATCGGGAGGATAGTGTCGATTTCGATGATGATGAGCCCGTAAAGAAGGGCAAGAAGAAGGCGCCGCCAAAGAAGAAGGAGAAGAAAGAGAAATCGCCTAGTCCAAAATTGACCTTGAAACTAGAGATTGGCGGCGGCCAAAAAGCCAGCAAGAAGATGTTCGATCAGCAGCCTGCACCCAAGCCGCCACCAAAGAAGAGCAAGATGGTTCTGCAAATGGAGGAGCAGGCCAAGGCTCAGGCCAAGGCAGCCGAGGAAGCAGCCAATCGTGCCAAGCCCAAGGGCGAAACGTACGAGGAGCGCCAGAAGCGCTTGAAGGAGGAAAAGGAGGAGCAGGAACGACTGGAAGCCGAACAGCGCGCCATTGAGGAAGCTGAGGCTGAAGCAGAAGCGGAAGCCGAGGCCGAAGACAGTGAGTATGACCGATCCATGATGGATGACGAGGGCACCGAGGCAACCGGTGGCGATTACAATGAAGACGAGGATCCCGAACTTGCCGAGGAGGAAGAGGAGGCCGAAGTAGTGGTCGTCGATCTGAAAAAGGCCAAACGTCGTGGCAGTGACTCCTCGGATGAATATACACGTCCCGATCCCAACGAGGAGGAGCGCTGGCAACGCATTGCCGCCACCGAAGGCGAGGCATTCATGCAGCAGATGCGCAAATACAGCCAAGCCAAGCGCATCAGTGAGCGGGAACGGGATGCGGACTGGCAGCGTCGCAGGGAACAGGGTCGCCTGCCCAAGTTCATTAACTTCCTCTCGGATCGCACCGTTGAAGCGGGCCAGAGTGTTCGCATGGCCTGCGCCGTCGACGGGCCCGAGCTCTCCGTCAAATGGTTCAAGGATGGACGTCAGCTGGAACGCGATGCCAGTCATCGCATTTTAAACAACAACAATATTTTGGTACTGGAGGTTCTCAATACGACTATACTGGACTCGGGCGAGTACTCTTGCCAAATCCTGAATGCAAATGACGAGGTCACCTCATCCTGTATTGTTACTATTTACGAAGTGTTTAAGGATGAACCCAAACCTCCCTCAATACAGTATATCAAAGGTAGCAGCATTATTTCGTCATCTGCTCAAAGCATTCCTCTCAGGGTCTGATTTTTTTGTGATCTTTTAGAATATTATCATTTGCGCGACGATGAGCTGACCATTGAAGGCCATGTGCACGGTGTTCCGCGTCCGGTTGTCACTTGGTGGCGTGGCGCCTTCCAAGTGCAGCCCAGCTACAAGTTCACCATGCTCGAGGAGGCGCACGGCGTCTGCAAGCTGTTGGTCTACAAGCCGGGCAACAAGGATAGCGGCATGTATACGATGAAGGCAATCAACTCGATTGGCCAGGCACAAATCAATCACACTGTCGAGGTGGCCAAGAATCTGCACTATCATGTGCCCGGCATATTCCATGCACGCGACCGCATTCAACTGGACAGCTTGAAGCAGGCTCGTCGCTCCATTGATGAAGCGCTCCGATCGAAAGCCGAATCGGATTCGAAACGTGCCGAGGCTGAGGCTGAGATACAGCGTGTCCAGGCTTCCCGAGCACCACCCGAACCCCTTGTGCCCGCCAAGCAGAAATTGCAGTTTGCCAACCAGCTGCGCGATCGGATGGCACTGGAGGGCACAACAGTCAAGTTTGCGGTAACCGTTATTGGACCCGAGCCGAACACACGCTGGATGAAGGACGACAAATGGGTGACGATGTCCGACAACATTAAGAATCTGTCCGAGGAGGGCAAGGCCATACTGCAAATTATCAATGTGACCTCAGCCGACTCGGGTGTCTACAAGTGCGTGGCCAAGAACGATATGATCGAAATCGAAACCTCATGCTACTTCAAAGTGTATGCGGCGCAAGCCGATGGCGACGAGTCCGAGCCCATTTTCGCCCTGCCCCTGCGAGGTATTTTTAATGTATCCGTGTGCAATATGTGTGTGTAGCTGCATCTGCATCTGCGTCTACATCTGCATCTGTTTTGTCTTCATTCTTGTAACGACGCCAATACGAATCGAACATCAGCCAAAATTTCGAATCGAAATTCGATTGAGTTGTTGTCCGCCGATTGAGGTCGACCATGTACGAAAATAGTTTTTTATATGTTTGAAGTGTTGTGTTGTCTTCTTCTTCTTCGTCTTCTACTTCTACATCTACTGCCTCTTCTTCTTGCACTTCTTCTTCTTGGTCATCTTCATCGATTTAGATGTGTATCATTCCTCGCAAAATGACTTGATTCTCGATACGAAGGTGCGCGGCAATCCCCGCCCCCTCATCACGTGGACGAAAGATCAGATACCCATTGTACTTGACGATCGTGTCGTGCAACTCGAACACTTGGATGGCGTCTGTGAGCTGATCGTTAATAAGCCAACGGTAAATGACAACGGCATCTACGTTTGCACCGCCCAGAATAAGTTGGGCAGTCAGTCGACCACCCACACGGTTGTCGTCGACACACACTCGTCCCGCCGCTCGAGCATTTTATCGGCCATGCAGGAGGAGGGTGCCACTGAGGGTGCCACCGCCAAGCCGAAGAAGTTGCCCAAGAAAAAGGATGACTCCGATGGCGGCGAGGGTGGCTACGAGCGACGTAGTCGTTTGCCCGATCCATCGCCCAAGCAAATGCTCTATTTCACGGTCAATTTATCCAATCGTTATGTGGCCGAAGGATCGAAGGTCAAACTGCAGGCGGTCATTGGCGGACCCGAACCGACAATTAAATGGCAAAAGGATGAGCAGAATGTCGCCTACGGACCCCGTATACGCAATATGAATCGCGATAGCTTGGCCGTGCTGGAGTTCACCAGTGCACAGCCAGAAGATTCTGGCACCTATACGATAGTCGCCCAGAATGAGTTCTGCAAGATTACCACCTCGGCCCTGCTGCACGTCTATCAGCCGAAGGTCAACACCGATGTGGAGCCCGTGTTCATACGCTCCCTGAAAGGTAGGCAAAAAGCCATTTGTTTGTGTCGTCCACATTCTCAGATCTATAAATAGATCAATGTCATCCACGATTGTGCAATGTGCAATCGTTTGTTGGGATTACGCAATGCCATCTTTGTTGTTGTCGTTGTTGTTGTTTTCATGGGTTACTGCGTGTTTATGTAACAACTATCTGCTGAATGCCTGCCAATCTCCCATTTACGCAGAGAACTATCATCTGAATTCGAATGAACTTATACTGGAGACAGCTGTGAGGGGTCAGCCAACACCGCAAGTGCAGTGGTTCAAGGACAGCGTTGAAGTTCAGAATGACGAACGTCATCAGCTGATTGAGCATCAGGATGGCACCTGTGAGCTGATCATTGATCGGCCCGACAATAATAAGGATTCGGGCAAATATGTGGTCAAGGCGGAGAGCCGTGCCGGCAAAATGGAGATTTCCCATTATGTGCTCTTCGAGGGCAAGGCATCCCACATTGCGGAGAACATTCACGGTGTGTTCCATGCGGACAAGAGTCTGCTGCGGCCCAAGGAGGTGGAGAAGCCGAAACCGGCAGCTCCAGCCGCCGAGGCCGAAGAGGGGGGCAAGAAGGGTCGCGGTCGTAAGAAGGCAGAACCCGAGGAAGAGGCGGTATCCTCGGCCACCGACTATGCCTCAGATTCGGCGAGCATGTCGAGCAAGCGACGCGGGAAGAACATTGGCATACACTTTAGCACCTCGATGAGGGATCGCGTTGTGGCCGAAGGTTCCAAGGTGAAGATCTCCTGCTTCCTTGAGGCCAAGGAGCCACAAGTGAAATGGAGCAAGAACGATGAGCCCATCCAAAACTCACCCAAGATCCGTGGACGCTATAGCGAAGGTCTCTGCCTCTTGGAGATTGCTAGCGCGACTGCGGAGGACAATGGCGAGTACAAGTGCACGGGACGTGACGAGACTGGCGAGGCGTCTACTTCGTGCCGTCTGGAGGTCTACGAGGATCCCGGCACTGGCGATGTGCCACCAACGTTCACGCGCAACATCAAGGACACGATGCATGGCAAGATCAATGAGCTGCAGCTGGACGTTCATGTGCGTGGTCTGCCGACGCCGACGGTCACATGGTTCAAGGACAGCGTTAAGGTTGAGAACAACGAAAAGTACCATCAGGTGGATCACGACGACGGCACCTGTGAGCTGTTCATTAACCATCCAAAGCCGGCGGACGGCGGCAAATACGTTTGCCAGGCTGAGAATCGCGAGGGTCAAACTGAAATCGTGCACATGGTCACGGTGGAGCCACGCGTCCGAGTCCGACCAAGATCGCCACCTAGGGATGGGCTGCCGCCACCAAAGCCTGGCGGTGAGGAGGAGGGCGATGAAGTTGAAGAGGGTGAGGGAGGAGAAGGTGCCGAAGGTGAGGTTGTTAAGAAACGAGGACGTAAGAAGAAGGCTGATGATGAAGAGGGAGGAAGCTCTAGGCGCGAAGTGCCACCGCCGCCCGATCTAAAGAAGCGACTCTACTTCCGTAACTTCCTATCCAATCGTACCGTTCTATCGGGCAGCAACGTTAAATGGATGGTCAATATCGATGGACCCGAACCCACGGCCAAGTGGTTCCATGGCGATCAACCGATTGCCTTTGGTCCCAGGAGTAAGTTGTCCATGCAGGATGGCATTGCCTGGCTCAATCTGGTCGGTGTCACCGAGGAGGAGGCCGGCGAATACACGCTAAGAGTAAGAGGCCCCGAGAATGAAATCGTTAGCACTTGCAACCTGTTCGTTTACAGCACGGGTAAAGTTGAGATCATCTCACCCACTTTCACAGTGGGCATCAAAGGTAGGCCCTAACTAAGTATTCCAACTAGATGTACGTCCACGTGAAGCGTTAAGGTATGCCGTTTAGTTTATGTATTACATCCAGCTTTAGTTTTAAGCACTAATTAATATAAGCAGGTACCTAGTCCATCTTGTCCATGTCTCATTGTTGTCTTGTGTGTCTCTCTCTTTCTCTCCCTCTGTCACACATTGCAGATGCATATCATTCCCAAGACAATCAATTAACACTTGAATGCAAGGTGTCGGGCAGCCCCAAGCCAAACATTTACTGGCAACGGGATAATAGCCTGCTGCCCGTCGGTACCGCCAAGTATCAATATGCCGAGCAGAGCGATGGTGTCAAACAACTGACCATAACATCCTTTGGCAGCGAGGACTCTGGACTGTACACCTGCTATGCAGAGAGCGAGAACGGTCAGATGAAGATCAGTAAATTTGTGCAGGCGTCTGATTATGTGCGACAGCGTGTTGTCGAAAAGAAACCATCAGATCTTGTCAAGCCAGATCTCAAGAGACCTGAGACTAGTCAGATTGCAAAGGCTGAAAATTCTGCAGCGGATGCAAAGGCAAAGGCGCGAGAAGCCAAGCTGAGGTTGAGCCTGGAGACCCGCCTCAAGACTATGACAATCAGCAGCGGGAATAAGGCTCAGCTGATATGCTATGTGACTGGCTTCATCGAGGACGTTCATTGGTTAAGAGATGACGAAAGGATTACAAAGGATGCACGCCACAAGATCTACAATATCAATGGTGCCATCAGTCTGGAGATATACGATGCTCGTCCAGAGGATAGCGGTCACTACAGATGCGTGGTGAAGAACAGCAAGCAGACAGTCGAGAGCGAGGGTCAACTAACAGTACTGGATGAATCAAGCGGCCGACTGCCTCAAAGCTTCCAGGAGGGCATTAAAAGTAAGTTGAATACAAACTAAAAAGAAGAGACAATACACTCAGAAAAAAACCGCCTTGAAATTTAAGGATTTTGGCATAGTTTTTTTTTCAGTATTTGTAACGCACCTTATTAATCAGAAAGCATATTTCTCTTTATATTTTGTTTTCTTAGTTTATGAATACATTTTTCTAAGACAGAAAAAATAATTTAAATTTCAATAGCTTTTTGTTTTGGTTATATTATATTAAAATAAAACATTTGTATTTCTTGGGTTTACAAAATTAATCAGTTTAGATAGCTTATTAAAACTGATACAATTTAATTTTAGAGAGAGAGCTATTTTCGGTTTTGAAACGATTTTCTATTAAAATGAGAATTTACGATTAAGGGTATTCTTATTTTTAAAAAATTGTTTTTCTTATATTTATAAATAATTTTTTCAAACGAGAAAAAATTGTGTAGTCTTCATTTTTACTAAAATTTAAGTCGATTTTTTATCTGAGTGTAATGACAGGTAAAGGATTCCTTCCTTATCTAATCCAATGATCTCTGAGCGATGCCATACTCACATTCCTCTTGAGGATATTCCAAATTATATTACTTTTTCCGCTAAATAACAAACTTATTAACTTACTTGCAGAATGCTATGATGCACACCGCAATGAGATTGTGCTGAGCTGTCAGGTGCACGGCCGTCCCAATATTAGTTGGATGCGCGATGATCACACGATCTGCAACAATCGCTATAAGATTGTGGATGAGCCGGGCGGCGAACGGAAGTTCATCATACGTAATCCCATATCCTCGGACTGTGGCATCTTTGCCTGCTATGCAGAGCATGAGGATCACATTGACTCGATAAGCTGCTGCATACGAGCAGCCGACCTGAAGCGTCTCATTCACTCCGAGCACGATAATGTATATGCACCACAAGCAACCCGCGATCTGGATGGCCACCAGCTATCTGCCGTTGCCTATGTGAATGGAAATGGAAATGGTGATCTGAAGCGTGCTGGAAACCGACTCCTACGCAGCGTTAGCCAGACCAAGCCGACGTTCCATAGCTATTTGCACGATCGCACTATTTCGGAGGGTGCCAATGTGCGGATGCTGTGCTCAGTTTCGGGCGATGAGAACACACACATAGAGTGGCTGAAGAATCATAAGCCACTGCCTCGAGATACACGCTATCAAACGCTCTACGAGAACGGGGAGGCATCCCTGGAGATCTATGCTGCTGTGGCGGACGACAGTGGAAATTACACTTGCTCGGCCATCAACGATTTTGGCGAGAGTTTAACCCATGCGCAGTTGCGCGTCTACAAGCATTTCAGGGAGGCATCCATGCCAAGTACTTTTGCGCAGCCGATTCGAGGTATTCCTCCAAGGATGAGAGCCACGTGATGCCACGTCGCCAAAACCAAAAATCATATTCGCCCCGCATACAATTTCTTTGGCTGTTCTAACCGCTTTGTCAATGACGACTTGGGTTTATTTTTTGATTAATTTGTGTATTTTGAATATTTTCCACAGACACGTATTCTCTGAATGAGAATGAGTTGGTTCTGGATTGTCGCGTGCGTGGCCAGCCTCGCCCCGAGATTCAATGGATGAAGGGCACCGAGCCGATTGCCAATGATGACAAATATGATCAGGTCAGTCAATCCGATGGCTATTGCAAGCTGATCATACGCAATCCCATCGAAAAGGACTCGGGCGTCTACTCCTGCATAGCCACCAATGAGGGTGCTCAAAATAAAATTAGCCATCAGGTGGACTTTAAGGGTCGCGAACGTTTCACTCTGGAGAAGACTCATGGTTTCTTCCATCGCGATCCCAACAAGCCGCACTTCCTAACCCCACTGGGCAATCAGACCGTCTGCAATGGCGGCACCGTCGCCATCTCGGCCGAATTCATGCAATCGACCACACCCATTGAGGTGAAGTGGTTACGCGATCGCCGCCCAGTCGACGGTCCCACCGTGAAGACCATGAACGAGCGCGGTATCTACACGCTGACCATCATGAATGCGGGTGCTGAGCACGAGGGCACCTACACTTGCCTCGCCTCGAATGCCTTTGGACGCATCGAGTCCAATGTGAACATCGATGTCGCTGTAGGCGCCGAGAAGGACGTTCGTCCGCCGCTCTTCCTGTCCAGGCCCGAAACCGAAATGAAGATTGCCGTCGGTGATCCATTCTCGCTGTCCTTCCGCATTGCGGGTGACCCGAAACCAAGGCGTAAGTTTAACATAAATCCATATATATAGTAGGTCTTTTAGTATTAGTAAACTTATTTAATAAGTATTTTAAATGAATTCTCAGATTGCAATCACTGCTGAAATCATATAATATCTATTTTAAGTAATCCAATATTAATCTATAGAATAAATATAAATGTTATAAGCCTTTTAGTATAAAGAAATTAGATGAATTCTCGAATTGTAACCACTTGTGAAATTTAAAAATTCCCATTTATGGGCAATCAATTATTAATCTATATCATAGAGATATTTATAATAGGTCTTGTTATAAAAACAAATTATATGCATTCTAAAATTAGAAACATTTCGGAAATCAAAGAATATTAATTGTTGGATAATCCATTATTAATCTAAAACTTACAACAAATAGAATTCGTTTTTAAGTATATAAAAATTAGATTCATTCTCAAATGAGAATCACTTGATAAATCAAAGAATTTTAATTTTTAAGCAATCACTTACTAATCTCTTATGCCATTTTAGTGGTGTTCATGAAGGGCACCAAGGATATTACCCAATCGGATCGCGTTAGCAAAGAGGTATCCGATGATTATACCAGATTCACAGTGCAAAAGTCGCAGATCTCCGACTCCGGCACCTATTTCGTAGTCGCACGCAATGACTTTGGAACGGACAGAATATTCGTCACCATTACAGTACGTACTGCCTATATGTGTTTAGCTCTTGTTGTCTACTGTAGCTGTTGCTGTCCCTGAATGTGAAGCTATTTCTCTAACGCTTATGCTAACTAACCATTGCTATTCTCTCTCTCTTTCTCTCTTGCTACGCTTTTCTCTTTTTAGATTAAAACGCCCAAAAAGAAAGAATAAAGCTTATTTCAATTATCTTTATATATACAAATATTGTTTGCGCAAATTTAAACGCCTCCCCAAAACGCACCAAAATACTTATGCTCTAAGTCAACTTTCCCGACTCTATGTGTTCATTCAAAGATCAAAAACTGAAAAAGAAAGAAGAAAAATAAACAATAATATCGTTCTGACTACACTTACAAAACTTATATAGGTTAACCCTCGAGCTCGATCTGAAACTCCAACACAACCACGGTGGGGCCAACCACTCGAAAGTTACAGTGAAACTTCGTATTTCAGAGGTAAGTCAACAAACCAATCCATTTATCTCATCTGTCTTTGTTTTGAGCATATTTCAATAGTGATTTGTTGTCCTTCCGAATTGTTCCATTCAAAGCTGTGCTTGAGATGTATATTCCATGTGTTCCTATTGTTGTTCCATTCCGTGTTCCACATTTCTGAATCGACAGTCTCTGAACAATATTAACATATGTTTTGCAGATCGCTTCAACTCCAGCTTGTTTGCCTTCTGTGCCGTTAATCAAGAAACTTCTCAAAAGCAATTTCCTGTGAGATTCAATCCAAAAAACAAACCAAAAAACTCCAAATACGTCAAGAAATTATCCGTGTATTTATCTTTTGTTAGTATTTCTGAACGATTGACTTATTTACTTATTTTATTATGGTATACAAATAGCGTATTATATAAAGCACAGCAATCCAGCTTATACATTTACGTAGTCGAAAACAAAAAAAAAAACGAAAATAAAATATATATTTCTCCGGGGAGTATTGTGTTTGATTATCTGCGTTCCATTTAATTTATGCCACCTCCCACTTCACACTCTAGATCCACCTGCCTGCATATCCACCGAACCGCTGGTGGTCGACTCAGGTCCCACCCACATTTCACTGTCGTGGGGCAAGCCCGTGAGCGTCAACTCCGCTCCGGTCATTGCCTACAAGGTGGAGGCATGGATTGTGGGTCACGAGGGTGGCGCCTATTGGCGCGAATTGGGCCTGACGCCGATCAACTCATTCGATGCCTTCAATCTTAAGCCCAATGTGGAGTACCATTTCCGGGTGACGCCCAAGAATCGCTACGGCTGGGGTCCGGCCGTGCAGACCAGCTCGCCTCTGCAAGTGGGAGGCGTCGAGTGTCTGCCGGAGTTTGTCAAGATTCTGCCGGGTCAGGTGAAGGCACTGCTCGGCTCCTCCTTCACACTGCAGTGCAACATGCGTGGCGCACCGCGTCCAAATATTACCTGGTACAGGGATGGCATCCAACTGAGCAACAGCTCGGAGCGTGTCAAGATTCGCCAGATTGGTTCCACCTGTGCTCTGACCATTGCCACCGTTAGTGAGCTCGATTCCGGCCGTTACACCTGCGAGGCAACCAATTCCAAGGGACGCGTCTCGACCTTTGCACGCTTGCAGGTCGTCTCAGATACCAGGATCTATGAGGCGGACTCCCGGCTCAAGGAAATTGCCCATGGACGCCATCCGGCTGAACTGGGCGAATCGCTGCCTATCTTTACAATGCGTCTGCGCGATCGACGTGTCCAGGTCACCTATCCGGTGCGTCTCACCTGCCAGATTGTGGGCTATCCCACGCCAGAGATTCTATGGTACAAAAATGGGCAACTGCTTAGCTGCGATAGGCGGCATTTGATTACGGCTGAGGGGCAGTTCTTTACGCTCGAGATTGCAGCCACAACGCTGGAAGATAGCGGCAACTACACGTGCACGGCCAAGAATGAGCTGGGCTCCGTATCCTGTCACAGCTGCCTGGTGGTGGACAAGGGCATACGAGCCTATATATCACCGGACTTTTATGTGCCTCTCGATCCGTTCTATGTGTTCAGCGAGGGCAGCGAAATTCGTCTATCCACCAAGGTGGAGGCATATCCCTCAGTGGGCGTCACCTGGCATCGCAACGGGATTCGCCTGCGTCCCAGTCGACGCATATCCGCCACCCTCGACTCCACGGGCTATGTGGAACTGATCATTGCCGAGGCGACGCCACGCGATGCGGGCATTTACGTTTGCGTCGCCTCCAATGTGGTCGGCAAGGTGGAGACCATCTGCCGCGTGGCCATCGAGGAGAACGAATCGGCAGCAGCTGGAGGCACACCACAACGCACCCTAGACATACCCAGCATCAAGACGAGCGATATGCCGTGAGTAGTCTGCTTTAATCCTGACCAGAATAAACAGAAATATATTCAGAGTCCTCATTTCTATCATTAACAATTCGTGAATAACATTTTCGAATGCATTTTTTGGTAGGCAACTTAAATAATTTTTTGTCTGATTGGGTTTTTTTGGGTTTTCCTCAATCCATGCAATTCATGTTTGACCATTTTACATTTAAATATCCACAAAAGTTTTATAAGTATTGTTTTTTATACTATGATACCAAAGATACCATGTCCGTCATGCTGTCTGTCCGTCTCTCCAATGCGCGTTTCTCCGACGAAATAGAGACTTGCAGCTTGGCAAATATATTTGAAAGTACCCTCAAAAGTTGAAATATCAAGGTTTTAGTCCTACATTCACTAGGGAGCTAAAAAATCGATAAAATCGATTTTCGCAAATCTATAAAGCCACATATTTATGACAATTTTATGGATACAGTCACAAATTTTGGTTGGTAGATTTTTGGCGATGTCCTTCAAATAGATCACTGTTTGCGCTATCAGCTTTTTGATATCTTTATTTAAAATAAGTACACAAAGTTATTTCACGACGTTATAAACTTTATTCACAAATGTATTTGATTAATTATTATTAATCGTTAGAGTTTTATAGACTAGAAGCCACTTGCTTAGTCATTTAACAACGAGAATAGCGATCGATGCACGAAATGAAGATTTGAAGCCAATTGCTAAATCTTCTCAACAACGAGATTAATTAGACCGATCGATCTGCTAGACTTTTGCGAACCAACTTTTACTAACAACGATAAATATTAAACTATGATAGAGTGTAAACTCACTAGCTGCAGCAGCCGGCGGATCAGCGAGCGCCCTTTGTATAGCGAGAAAGAGAGCGCTGCACAAGAGAGCACGGTACTATGAGAAGAGAGCGGCAAAGAATAGCGCTGATAACGCTGGCTGCTACAGCTCGAACTGCACTTAAGATAATTTGCATGTGTAAATGCAACTAAGAATATTCTATATATATTGAGCCACGCAGGGCTCCAAATGTACAACAAATTACTGACTGACTAATTTGATGCTGACGCCAACAATCACCATATGCCGATTTTCAGACCATAATTTTGACTTATTTTCCGACCCAAAATCACGTTTTCAACTTTAAATGTACGATTGATCTAGAGGCCAAACTATGATTAAAACGCCCTTCCTTTTGAAAATCGGTTGAGTTTTGACGAAGTCATGGCATTTTCAGACTATAATCAGATCAGCAGAGTTTGATCTAAATATCGAGCAAACAGAAGATCCCCATATAGTATATATATTATTAGTTAGCATGCGCTTAGTGTGGGTTGGAATATCTAAGTCGTCTACGTTTTATTTTATGAAAAGTTTTGCTAAATGGTAACTCCTAGTCGAGCTTACTTACTTGTTGTTATTGTCATGTACTGCATCAATAAACAAAGCTATATACATCTGACTTCCGACGCTCGAGTGATACGGAATATATTATATAAAAAGGGTCTTCCATTACTGATGTAGCTGTATTTAGAAGTGAATTGAGAATTTATTATTATTGCATCTCACAAAGTCTTCCGGCGAGTCATTGACATTGTTAAGAATATATTTTGAATAAGACAATTTATTTCAATGCGTATCTGGTCTGAATATACTATTAAAAACAAGAGAGAACGTTGCAGTCGGACGTAACCAACAGCGAAATACTATGATACCATAATTTGTGTGCAGTCAAGAAATACTGTCCAAATTTGCCTCTTTGAATGGGAACACATTCTGTTAATTCTCTACTAATAAATATGTATATGATTTGCATAAAAGTGAGCGTGGCTTTTAAAGACGGTGGGCAGAATTGCACGGAAATGAAATTCCGGAGATACGGGCTTTTCGAGATATTAGGGGCGGGATTAGGCGTTGCCCAAAAAAATTATAGAGAAGTTTCCTAGTAATCTTCCTACCCTAACTTAAATTGCGGGGGATATGGGCATATATCAGTTTTGGGGGCGACAGTGGGCGTGGCCCGAAAAGTTTTGGAATTTGATCTTAGTAATATAACTTTTGAGTCTGGTAACTGTAGCTCTTAAATTGCGGGCGACCTTTAAAATTTGGTGACTTAAGTTTTCAAATTGCGTGAGATATATGGGTTTATCAATTTACACCAATAGGTGTAACGGCTTAGGTAGGTGGAGTGGGCGTGGCCATCCAATTTTTTTATCAATCTTTGGGGAAGTTACCAGTAACATACCTGCAAAATTTTGCGACTCTAGCTTGCAAATTACGGCAGATATGCGCATTTTAAATTTCTAGGGACGAAGTTCTTGGGGCAGCAGTTGTGGGCGTGGTCCATAAATTTATAAGCCAATCCATGGAGGAGCTTACCAGCAAATTACATCCCAAGTTTGGTTACTCTATCTTAAACATTTTCGGAGATATACGGATTTACACTTTTCGAAATATCGGCATTGTCGATTACGGGCGCAGGTGTGGGCGTGGCAATACAAATTTGTTATCGGTTCTTCAAGGCGACTACCAGTAATATACCTACCAAATTTGACGTTCCCTACTCAAACAAGATAAAACGTTGCAGTCGGACATAACCGACAGCGAAATACTATTATACCTTAATATGTGTACAGTTAAGAAATACTTGAATTGCGGGGGATATGGGCGTTTATCGGTTTTGGGGGCGGGAGTGGGCGTTGCCCAAAAAAATTGTAGAGTTCGATCTTAGTAATATACCATCAAAGTTTGACAAACTGTAGCTCTTAAATTGCGGCAGATACAGGCAGTTATCGTTTTTTGTGGGCGGAAGTGGGCGTGGTCCAAAATTATTTTACACATTTATGAAGGGTGTTACTAGCAATATACCTTTAAAATTTGGTGTCTTAAGTTTTCAAATTGCGTGAAATATATTTTTTTTTTTATGTGGCAATTATATTTAAACATTAATCAACCTACTTAAAGGCTATAAAACATTGATTTGAAACAGTATAATTGAACAGTGGATTTAGGATTTATAACATACACATAGAAATGGTTTTAACTAATAATACATAATATTATATATAACATTTATCTAACGGCCAACAGTCCAGAGGTCGCTGGTGTTGAGGCGCTTCAACCTCCTGCGAGTGGTGTTATTCCCAAGGGAGCAAGCCAATGGGTTAACATGGTTATGCAACCGGACGTTATACCGACTCGTATGTCGGTTTATCTGTGTTTTCACTGTCGGTAGACCGAAGTCGTTGTGCAGCGTCCTGTTGCTTACGTATGGCGGAGCACCAGAGATGTCTCTGAGCACCTTGTTCTGCAGGACTTGAATTTGGTATATCCAAGATTTTGCAGCAGTGCTTCAAAATGGAATCCCATATGTCCATGTGGGCTCGATGATGCTCCTGTAAACCAGCAGCTTGTTGCTCAAGCTGAGTTTGCTTGACGGCTTTAGCAACCAGTTGAGTTTTGTTCTTTTGGATCTACACGCTGCTGCCGTGATCTGGATGTGTTTGCGCTAGGTAAGTTTCCTGTCCAGATACATACCCAGGTAGCGAACATGGTTCTCCTGAGGTATGACCATGTTGTTGAGTCGGACATTTGGACAGTTACCATTTCTGAGCGCAAACGTGCAGTGCTGTGATTTGCTCCCATTGACGCAGATGTTCCATCGGTTGGCCCAAGTACTAAAGCCATCCAGTAATCTTTGTGTTACCGCAGCTGCTCTCGAAGCAGAGGTGGAGTTAGCAAGGAACACTGTGTCATCTGCGTATGTGGCAAGCAGCGTGTTTCTGGCTAATGGAATCGGCAAGTCCGCGGTGTACAATGTGTACAAGGCAGGTCCAAGGACACTACCCTGCGGTACACCCGCACCAATGCGGCGGATGTTTGATCGCACGCCCCTTACTTTTACAATAAAAGAACGGCCAAGCAGGTAAGACCTGAGTAGTAGATACTGCGCCGATGGTAGTAGGGACTTAAGCTTAAAAAGCAGGCCATCATGCCATACGCGATCAAACGCTTGCTGGATATCCAGAAAGACGGCAGAGCTGTACTGCTTATTTTCCAAGGCCTCGAGAACATGTTGTACTACTCGATGAACTTGTTCTGGTGTACCATGGTGATGCCTGAAGCCAAATTGATGATCAGGAATGGCCCTCTGGAAGCCACTTACTGCCGACAATCTTCCAAGAAATATTTTTTCAAATATCTTGGAGAAAGTGGACAGCAAGCTTATTGGTCGATATGACGAGACAAGATTATCCGGCTTGCCAGGTTTCGGAATCATCGTAATCACAGCACTCTTCCACGGGGTGGGGAAGTGGTGAATGCGAACCATGGAGTTAAAAAGCAGCACCAAGAACATCACTCCCTTCTCTGGGAGGGCCTTAGCAACTCTACCGTCGACGCCATCATAGCCAAGGGTCTTAGTGGACTTGAGCCTGCGAATCTGCAAGCGGACTTCATTAGGGGCGATAGGTGTGATCGGTTGTACAGGGTCGAGATCTGCATTTAAAAATGCCTCAGTATCCTGTACCTGGCTGGGCGATGCAAGTGCAAATGGCGTGAAACGATCTTGCAGCTCATCCGCAAACGCCGATGCAATCTCTGCATCCGATCGACACCAAGTGTTGTCCGGTCGCATAATGGGGATCCGCCTAAGTGGCTGCCGCTTGACACAACGCGTTGCCTTCCACAAATTGAATCCATGATTCTTATTGGGATCGGCATTGCGGAGCATATCCTGGAAATATTTGCTCTTAGTGTCAGACAGCACCTTTCACAGCTCATTCGCAGCCCGCCTAAAATCCCTTAGATCCAACGGGTTACGTGAGCGCATATATTAGCGACGCAGTGCTCTCTTGTGCCTTACCAGATCCAGAATCTCAGGTTTTAAAAGAGGCTGCGCTGGACTGGGAGGCGATCAAGGTGGTTGGCCAAGCATGGAATATTCCGCTGCTACGTTAATATTACTCAGGAATAACTCCGCTGCATCGTCAATATCAGCCGGTGAACTCAGCTCCATGTTCAAGTTCACAAGCTGCTCCAACCTCTTCCGGAATCGTGTGATGTTTGCCTTGCGCGGCAGAAGACGTGTCTTGGGAGCATATAGAGTTGCAGCCACTCTCCACTCCTACTTAAAAACTACGGAGGGTATAGCCATTTAAAAATTTTTGGGCGGGGGAGCTATGGGCTTCGGAGGAGGGCGTGGCAAATGCCGAACTCTGAATGACATCGCCAACAACCTACAAACCCCAATTGGTGACTGTATCCATTAAATTGTGAGACATACTCGTACCTTCGGTATCATAGTATAAAAATTAGATATAATATGACATCAAACTTGATTTAATATTATTTAATCTGGAATAAATGGATTCAATAGAATTTAAAATATACAACTTTTAGAGCTAAGTTAATTTTTGATATACATAATAACACTGGAATCAAGAGCATCTTATTGTAGATTACATAAAAAAATATATTTTCAAGGTATTCAGATAAGATTTTAATTCCTTTTCGGCCTTATCATCATCTCAACACGTTTTAGTGAAGCATGCAAACCCGTGAAGACTCCCCAAATAATGCCCTTGTCAAGTTGGGTTTCATCATACTTTCCCATCAGATTGCTGTGAAATATAAAAATATTTTAAAATACAATTGCTCGCTAATAAAAACTGATTGCATATATTACCTGAAATGGCAATTGTTGTACCACCAACCGCCCGTACTCCATTTAGCACAATTGTAAGGCCAGATATCGTTGTCCTTATCTTGTGAGGTGAACTTTCTACCGATTTGATATCCCAAAGAATTGCCCGCATTTCCAGAGTATTTTCCCAGTGAGCTCAGTTTGTAAGCTTCATTTTCTCCATCGATTACAAATCGATCATATTTTGCAAACGCATGTGTTCCGTTGGGGTGCTCCATGGTTATGAGTAATTCTTGATCTCCAGCTCTGGTCATGAAATGAAGTTTTTCGAGACCAATGAAGAACTCGCCAGATGGATTGCCAATCCCATTTTTGTAGTCATTCCAGAACACATAGAAATCGACGCTTCCATCCTGACGCCTCAGCACAGTTGTCCAACCTCCGCCATGTTCCTCCTCATTGCAACTAACTTCAAATGGATCCAGACTAAAGCTGGGCACGACGATCTTCTGAATACCACTCCGACGATTCACTGCCGTCACATTTTCACAGCTGCTGGGAAACTTAATTGGCCCATTGAGTTTACCCACAGTTTCATTCGGCACTTCGCTCTGCCTGCTCTGTTCAGATGTGATTATACTTTCCAAACTATTGAATTTCTCATTCAAATCTTTAAGAGTACCCATTAAATCATTCTGCAATTCGCTTTGACGAATCTTTTCTGTTGTCGATACGTTAAACTCATCTTTTAGTTTATTCAGCAATTCGCTCTGACGCTTCTGTTCAGATCTGATTACGTCTACATCGCAACTTGTCAACTTATTTAACTTCTCATTCAACTTATTGAGCTTATTCATCACATCATTCAGCAATTCGCTCTGACGGTTCTGCTCGAGTTTCTGCTCGATTTTCCTCTCTGAACTTTCTTTATTGAATTTCTCACTCATCTGATCAAGTTTAGTTATCACATCATTTTGCAATTTACCCATCTTCTCGTTCACTAATTCGCTCTGCCTGCTCTGTTCAGATATGAGTTTACTCTCCAAACTATTGAATTTCTCATTCAACTGATCAAGTTTAATTATCACATTTTTCTGCAAATTACCCATCATCTCATTCTGTAATTCTCTCGGACTATTCTGTTCAGATTTGATCAACTCAACATTGCACTCCAAACTTGTCAACTTATTTAACTTCTCATTCAACTTATTGAGCTTATTCATCACATCATTCTGCAACTTACTCTGACGAATCTTTTCTGTTGTCGATACATTAAATTCATCTTTAAGTTTATTCATTAATTCGCTCTGACTCTTCAGTTGTAGCCTGTGAATATGGTGATAAGAAAAATTTCAATTGTTTTGGAAATACAATTGTTTTCTAATACGAACCTCATCTCATCGAGCTGCAGTTGCTCCACTTTGTTGCATATATCGGTGATATTAAGACGTACTTCCGTTCTGTCGGCATATTTTTGAACCTTATAAAACTTCTCCTCTTGTCTGACGCATTCGCCTCCACTTTGTTGGACAGCGATGAATAATAAAAACACAGTGCAAATAAATTGAAACATTTTGTTTTGAATATTTAAGTATTTAAAATGAGCACAGATCACACAATACTGAAGAAGCTGAGTTGCTACCTGTTGAATTTATAGGTAGCTTTCAGCTTGCTTCTATGTATTGTACATATATAAATACAATATAACGTATAATATTTTGATATTTTTCTTAGCAACACAAATTGTTCGAAGCAATGAAGTACCGACGATTTTTATTATTTATTCCATAATCTGTCCTAAAAACATTAAAATATATGTGTATTCTTTACTGATAATGACTCGAACAGTTTTTTGTCAACTTAACGCGTGGTTCTTATCACGTTCCCGTTGAAGATCAAGCTAATGTCTGTTCTAATTCGAATTCGCTTATTGTCGCCTCCCCAAGTGGCACCACGCATAACATTTGTCCAGCCCTGAGCATCAACATCGTCATTCTACCACTTGTAAGTTCTTTAAATAGTTTCGACTGCTCGGTTCTCAGAATAGGTAAATCATATTTTATAGAGTTCTAAAGAGTTTCCCAAATATACTTTCCCAAAGTCGAACGGCGCATAATGTTTGTCCAGTTTCCGCACATCGTCCCACTGTAATTAAATTTTTTTCAAATTTATGTGTAACTTACACAAAGAATTCTTAGTCCACGAAATAATGGGTTACACAGTTCTCTTAGGCATAGTTTGATCGATATATCTTATATACATATATCTATTTATTCTTGATTAGCATTCACTTATTCAATTTGCGAGTTGGGACGTAGATGATTTATTTATTATTATTTATTTTTAACAATCTTTGCTAGAGGGTAGCTGCTGGTCGAGCTCTCTTACATATAATTATTACGTTTCTTATCAGGTATTTGTTTAAAGAACATCAGTATATAGAAAATCGAAGAGATGTCGTATTTCAGTTAATCTTCTTCAGTTCAAATTTGAAATATAAGTTCTCGCGTACCAGGCGCAGAACAAGTTTGCTTTATTTTATCGGTAACTGCCTCCGTTTCTCGTTTATCGATACCTTTCGATTCTCGATAGCGATGAATTCCACAATTTAAAAGGCAGAGGCTTCTGATTTATACATAATATGCATATACATATTATTGATCAATTGACCAAATTCAAAAGAAGGACCCAAGTTATGGTCGAAAATATATTCTCATATTGATCTCACTTCTATCAGCAGCCGCAAGCATTTTTTGTATACATATAAATAGGCGAGCGCATGAGTGAGAAAGAGATGGCATGGTAATAAAATTAAAACTAGAAGATATTTAACAACTGGGTTAAGTGTACATCGTAGTCGAGACAACTCGACTACAGATTTCTTACTTGTTGGACTATAATTTTGACTTATGTTCCGACCCAAAATCTCGTTTTCAACTTTAAGTGTAGGATTGCTCTAGAGTAATGGTATCATAGTATTTCGCTGTCGGTTACGTCCGACTGCAACGTTCTCTCTTGTTTTATTTTAAATTTGAATTTATAAACGAACTTACATTTTTAATTTAAATAAAACTATTTTTTGCTTCTCATTTTCCAATCGGTATTAGTTGACACTAAATAAAAATAATTAATTAATTCATTATATACATACAATAGGTCTTAATCTCTAAGCTAATTCACATCAAATTGAATCAATTTGTCATATAGACTCCATAAAAACTACTCTAACAAATAAAACTATTTTACAAGGTAAACTCTTTAGTGGGGAGCTGTATAGAGAAGAGTGCTAACTATTGTGCTAATTTGTGTTAAGACACAATTTATTATTTTTACATCATTAATGTGGGCAAACTAAAAATTTAAAGTGAACTTTTTCTTCAAATTCAACGAATTAATTTTGCTTAAATATTTCTGCTGCAGTTACTCTAAAGAGCCGCTATTTGTGGTGAAGCCGCGTTCCAGTGAGGCCTACGAGGGCGACAACGTCATCATATTTTGCGAAGTGGTTGGCGATCCCAAGCCCGAAGTTGTCTGGCTGCGCGATTTTCTCAATGTAAGTACAAGTTCTCTCACACACACACACACACACATAAACATCTTTAGGCCATGTGACGTCAGCAGTGGCAGCGTTTGTGCAGCAACGCCGCGTTTCCAAGTCAGTTGCGTTCACAGCGCCAACAAATGTGGGTCGCAGTCGTCGTCGTTGTTGTGGTTGTTGTTGTTACTGTTGTTGTTGTCGGTCGCACTATCGCGTTGCAATATCAAAAATTCAAGTGCAAGTGCGCCAACGCCAAATTGAACAGTTAGTTAGCTAGTTCTGTGGGCCCTACTCCTATCCAGGAAATGCATAGACAAAAATATATATATCATTTCCACATTGATTTCCGTACTATTTGCATAATTATATAAAAAGTGTGAACTATTCAAGCAGCGGCCACATTTCAATTTTATTTCGAATTTGCAACAGTTGCTCGTGCGGATAAATTTAAAATACGTTTAACGCAATCCTAATTGATCCGCTTAAGCGAACAAAGTGTTACCCAAAAAATAAAAAAAGGCAATCAAAAGTGAAGGTATAGAAATCAATCAACCAAATTGTGCGTGTGGGATGAACTCCATCCATTTTAATTAAATGTTAATTCAAATATATATATAGAAACTACGTGTAGTTATTAGCTGAAATAAATTAAAGCCCAAACTAGTTGAACAACTAAAACTTCTCAAAGCAGTCTTGTACCCCCAATTTCATATATTTTGAGCCTATGCAAAGTTTTAACATCACGATAGACGTTAATTATATTTATTTAAATCAAAAAATATAATAGCAGTGCCAAAATTAAATATTTTCCTTATTAATCGTACTTTCTTTTAAGCTTGACTGTTTTCAGTGTAAATCAATTAATTGTGAAAATACATTTTAATGCGATCCCATATAGATCAATTAAAAGTTATTAACTCTTATAAATTAAAACACAAACTAGTTAAACAACTTAAACTACTCAAAACAGTTTTTTACCCATAATAATATAAACGCATTTGACTTATTTCGAGTCTGTGCAAAGTTTTATCATCAAGATGATCACGAAGATAAAAATATATATAATATATTTATTTTCAGAACAAAAATACATAATTTTAATAGAAAGAAATTACAATTAAATATGAAAAAGTGATATTTACGCATAAGAACAGTTAAAAGATTTCTTTGTGCAAATGGTGGCTCTCCTCTGCAGTGCGTGACAAAATTGTAATAGCTTTCCCTCCCTTGGGAGGGGGGCCGAGGGGGATAACAATGCAGTGTTTGAGCTGCAGCTGTCTCTTACTCGGATTACCAGACACCTGCGTCACACGTAGCACACTCAATCGTAATTGTTATACAATTAACACACACACACACACACACACAGAAACACACACAGACATTTATACAAAACATGGGCAGTTTAGTTCTTATAAAGCCGATCTGCTGTCAAACGCTAATTCAAGTTCAACCCATATCAAATAACATGCTTGTATTTTTTTATTTATTTATTATTTTTTGTTGTTGCATGATGTATTGCAAGCAATTACGACTGTTGGTCAGAACCAAAAAGGCAGCAACAACAAAAACTAGCAAAATTATTAGCCACAATCGTGCCACTGTTCGTCGTACCAAGGAAGCAGGAGGTCAGGGTGGGCAACACACACACACACACAAACATACATATGCATATGTATAACACACACACACACAGATATACATATATATATATATATAGCACACACGAGCTGCATTATACCAGTTTATCTCTTGACAGTCGCGAAATTGAATTTTGTGCTTATATGGCCATAAGTTGTGCACAACAACAAACAGAAAAGAAAAAAAAAAAAAAACACACGCGACTCACATGATTCATAGATTCAACGAGTTATTCTGTGACGATCCTTATGTCTGCTTCTGCGGCTGCTGCATTCCAAGTGTCAAATATTGAAAATTATAATTTGAATTCTCTGATACCCAAGGTAAAAGAGTATATTGGTTTTGTGCAATGAAAGCTAGAGAATGTTTTTAAATCGTCCACTAGGGAGCTAATAAAACCGTTAAGAATCAATAAAGCCACAATTCTCCCACAACTTTAAAGCTAGTCACTATATTCTATTGCGAAAACCAAATAATTTTAGACCAAAAATTCTCAAAAGTCAAATATCTTGCGCAATTACGAGATAAAGTTTGCCATCTTGAGAAGTAGAAAACTAGGACAAATTTAACAAATTTTCTCGGCCACTCATCCAAAAATGCTTAAAAGTCTATATCTTCTGAAATTGTCAAACTTGGAAGACACATTACTAGGAACCTCCACCAACACATTTCAGTCATGCCTATATCAGATATATCTACGGCAATTTTAAAAGCAAACTTGGATCCTTCTCGAAAAATCTGTATTTCTTGGCTACACCCACTATCACCTCGTATTAATTATTGGTATCAGATACATTTCTCAGGTATTTCGCTTCTCACTTGCATTTGGTCTGTTTACTTGCAGCCTGAGTACTACAAGGACGCGCCACACTTTAGACGGATTGGCGAGGGACCCGAATATCGCTTGGAGATACCCAGCGCCAAATTGGACTTTACCGGCACCTATTCAGTTATAGCCAGCAATTGCCATGGCGAGGCCAAAGCTGTAATATCGCTACAAATTTACGCCAAAGGTGAGTTTTTAATTGACTAGCAGTTTTATTAACTAAACTTTGTTTTGGGATAAATGCTGATGAGGCGCGGATAGACGACATCCTTCCAGAACTCATCGGCCATGGCCAGCAGGCTGGCCACGAACTCGTGATCGGCCTGAACCCAAACATAGTGCAGAGCTCCATTCGTTTCAAAGGTGGGACTGAGCACACAGTACAAAGCCTTCTTTACATTGGCCAAAAACATTTGCATTTGGATTTGTGCCATGTATTTGGGTGCAATCGATTCGCGTGCCTCGAGATATTTCTCAAAATCCTCCTCAGTCTTTGGCGATTTGATTTCGACAATGTGATCATCGGTGATGCCATCGGGTGCCCCACATAAGTATGGATAGTTTTCGTGGAGCAAAAGGCCACATTCGAGATACTCCTTGTTCTCCAGCTTCTCAGTCTGTTTCAATATGAAACGTTTGTGCTGCTTCTGCTGGACTCGATCCTCGACGTTTTCGTCGCGTCCCTTGCAGAACAGCATATTGAAGATCTTATCGTCTTCCTCGTGCGTTTTCCTTGTTGCAATCATGTGCATCATGGAGCAACGGATGCGCATATATTGTGCCTCAATCCACAGCTTTGATTTGTACTGTTGTTTGGTCACCTCGCCAAGGCTCTCAAAGAGTCCGCCCTGCGCCTGCAGCTCCATGTGCTGCAGGAAACACTGCATATCGTAGATATTGTAGTCCGCTGCCTTGAGCAGCACATTATGCACCAAGATGGATTCGAACTCATCGGTGGAGTCCACACACTGACGATACAGCGCCGAGTCTCGTCCGCAGATTGCCAGCTCCTCCAGCACGGAATCAAGAAAGGAGCGTTCCTCTTCAGCGTTGGGACTGGGCGCATCCTCGTCTGTTTCCTGACTGGTTGGCAGCATATCGCTTATGCGCATGGCTTTTGTCGGCTCTGGTTGGACGATCGCCTCCAGCTCAGTGCCCCAGAATTCTAGCACAGCGGTGGGTCTTGTATCCGTACTCTTGTTGTGCAGCCAAAATACAAATGCCACAACATGCGGACAAATTGCTGCAAAAGTAAACAAACTCAGTTTGTTATTCAACACCTTAATTGCATTTATTTACCAACACTGGCGCATAGGCTGCATTGGGCTTCGGCAATTGAAGGCGCCTCTTCCGTGACCTTGACAGCCACATTTGCATGTGTTTCCGTGTTGGAAAAGTCACTGGCTGAAAAAACCAATGCTTTTAATTCACATATCTCCGCTTGTCGACGCAGGTGCACATAATCTATAAGCAAATCGTTGTTTTCCGAACAGCTGCAATGAAAATATAATATTTATCTGTAAAAGTTTGTTTATATAGAAATGCGGCATTTACAGTTTGTTGTCTGTGGCTGCTGCGAAGTTGAAAATCATTCCGCTGCTCACTGTGGGTAAGCTGTGTGTGTCTGCTTTGCGGAAACCAGGTTCCAAGTCCATGGGCACAATTATCAAGCCACGCATTTGTATTTATTACATAAAAACACAAAATGAAAACAAACGCTACACAAAACACCGAATGCTATAATTAGCTGCTATAAATAGCTGCGCGCCAGGGCTGCAACAATTTGCTATAACGCGGCACTTTTTCACCACGTTCAGAGTTGCTCAGCAGTTGTGTAACGGCAGATTTTAAAGTGTTAAATGGCGCCAAATAATTATGAATTGATTTATTTTACAGATATACTTAAAGAAAATCGCATGGACAAGGTTCACACACGACATGGGTGAGTGTTGCCTTTGAATATATATATATATGTATATAAATTGTGTGTACATTTGTTTTGTTTGCTTTTAGCAACATTGAAACACTGCCGCGCTTCGTACGCAATTTGCGAAATCTTCGCTGCTGCGATGGCGATGCAATTTCGCTGGAATGCCATGTGGAGGCGATGCCGGAACCGTATATAATATGGGAAAAGGATGGCCATGTCATACCCAGCGACAGAGACTACATAATGTCATACGACGGCATGAAAGCAACGCTCAGCATACCCCGCATTTATCCTGAGGACGAAGGCGAATACACATGTGTGGCCAAGAATTCGGTTGGCAGATCTCTCTCCTCCGCCTGCATTGTAGTCGATGTGCCCGAGGAAAAGGAGAACATGCTTAGCAGGCAGCTGACGAGGCCAAGTGCTCTGCTCTCGGCACACTCGACACCACGTTCGACGCCTCGGTCGACACCAAATCGCAGCTTTTCACCCATGAGACTTTCCTATCGCAACAGCAGCATTGATTTGCGGATGGGTTCCGTGGAACGGCGACGCAGCGATGCACGTTGCATCTCGGCACCGAAATTCCTGGCCATTCCTTACAATCGTGTCGTTGAGGTGGGCGATAGTGTGCGCTTCCAGTGCGCCATAGCCGGCCATCCAACGCCCTGGGCCACCTGGGACAAAGATGGTTTGATTGTGACGCCAACCGCTAGGATTGCGGTCAAGGAAGTGGACGATTTGCGTTTCATCGAAATCGATGAAGTTGACTTCGACGATGCCGGCCTGTATCGTATCACGCTGGAAAATGATTTTGGACGCATTGAGGCCACCGCTCGCCTAGATGTGATCAGCAGTTCCCGCTACTCAAAGTCACCTTCGACGCGCAGCGTTCGTGCCTCCTCCTCCCGACGCAACGCCTATCTATACCGGCGCATCATGGGCCCATCCACAGGTTAAATATATATATCAATAAGCTTATCAGCTGATCTTTGCTAATCTTTTGATTTAATACAGCTATTGGGGGTCGCATGGCGCTGGCGACCGGTTTTCGTGGCTCCTCGGTGCCGTCGGTGAGATTCTATCACAATAACGTTGAGCTGGAGCCGTCTGATCGGGTGCAAATTGTGCTGCAGCAGGATGAGGCTATGTTGTTCGTGGACAACGTAACGTTGGACGATGAGGGTGTCTATACCTGCATCATAAGTGGCGAACACGATCCTCTTATCAGCTCTATTGGCGTGAAATTCCATGCCTCAAGTGCGGACATTCAAAGACGCCCAGCTGCGATTGTTGAACCGTTGCCGGAACTAACCAGATCCGTTGAGGGTGAAGTGATCGATCTCTGTTGTGCCATCGATAGCGTCGAACCCTACACCTACGTCTGGTTGCGCAACGGCCAAATTCTGCCCGACAGCGAGGAGTTCAAGTGAGTGACTGGCTGCCAACTACTTTCAAATGCCCATTATTCAAATATTTAAACTGACAGTGTTATTTAATACTCTGTGATCGAAGCTACAAAAAATAGTATATTGGTTTTGTGCAATGTCCATCATGCTGCTTGTCCTTAAAGTCTCTCCCTTTAGCTATAGTCTTGAAGCATGACATATATTTACTGTGTCCGTGTCTAGGAGGCTAGCAAATCGATAAGGCCATAGAATTCCCGCTACTAGATTACTAGTAATCGTTTTAAAATTTAAATCTTGAGGTGCTTCGCTAGAAAACTAGGAAGTCAATAGAAATCGAATAGCGCAAATCGATAAAGCCAAATATCTTCCTCAACTTAAAAACTAAAGTTACAAAATTTCAAAGCTAGATTACCAGAAATTGCCTACAACATTTATTTCGGCCAAGACCACTCCCGCCCCCAAAACAAGCCAAACGTGGAGGATAGGTTGCAAGCAGCATTTTTACAAGATATAACTTATTGGTATCAGAGTATGTCCCAGCCGGTTATACCCCACTACTACTAAACTGTTTTTTTTTTGTTTGTTTGTTTGTATTCACAGTTACATTGATCACGGCAATGGATGTCTCTGTCTGCGCATCAACGACTCCTTCGACATTGACTCCGGCATCTACAGCTGTCAGGTGTACACAACCCATGCCGACTGCGATGCCGACACCGATTGCGACGCCGACATCGACTGCGATTGTCGCAGCAGCGGAGAGCTGTGCGTGCTGGAGCGCGATCTCTCGCAATGTGATGAGGGCATACAGCTGCTGAAGAGCCCGCTGCCGGTGGTGTGTGCCTCTGGAGCGGAAGCGCTCTTCTATGCACGTGTTTACCCTTGCCAAGCGGACGCCGAATGGTATCTCAATGGACAACGCATCGAGGTTGACTCACCAAACACAACGGTGCGTAAGACATGACTACAAAATATGTAAAACAAAATCTTATCTCCGCTCTGCACACCGACCTCTCTTTGCTCTTACAGCTTATGGCTTACCTGTTATCATTTTAAGCTCGCCGATATTGTTGATATACCACTGTGTCTGTGTCATTTAATTAAGCAATTTGTTTGCGCGCTATTTGAAATGGTATAAATTTGGTATAAATGGTATATATATTCTTGACGCCCTAAAATATATATTCTTTTCAAACCTATCTATCTATAAACGGAATTCAGATAATAAGAGCGGGAGACTTCAAATTTGGAATACATGATTTCGCACTTACTTCGATTTGCTCAAGCAATAAAATTTTAAAGGCAGCGCCTCTTTGATATATAAAATACCTCTGCCTGCTGTCCGAAATGGGAGTAATCCCACACAGAATTCTTGAACGAAAAATTTGGAAACAAAACTAAAATATTTTAAACTGGCTTTAGGGTGTATCGTAGTCGTGCTCACTCGATTATTGCGTTCTTACTTTTTCTTCTCTTAATGGCTCAGCCGCCAGGCTCTTTAAACTGCCTTGCCGCTGGCTATTTTGGTCGAAAAAGGAAAGCTGCCTTTCAGCAAGCCGATGAATATATGCCCTGACCGATCATATACATACATACATAGGCAGAGCTAAGAAATTAAACCGGTTGAGTTGCACATTGACAATGGCTATATTAAAGTAGCATCTCTTACAGGGTATAGAAACAAAGGCACTTCGTTCACACCTTGCCAACGATGAGTGTTTGAGTGTGGTGAAAACAATAACAAAGCACACATACACACACACACACATGCAACGACACAAATGAATATGTCGTGTATGAAATTGAAAACAGAGTCACCGAAAATATTATTAAAATACCGGGGAATGCGCAACGCATGCAAACGATGTATGTGACGCGTCTGTCGACGACGTCGCTGTCGACGTTGGCGTTGACATCGCTGCTAGCGTCGAGAAGCGTCCAATTGCAAATCGGTTGTTCGATGCTCGATTTGAGAGCAAAGCACTCGTTGAATAGCTTCCAAGCCGAGCTGTTCGCCTTCACAAACAATTGGAATAGTGCAATCGCAGAAGGGCGTGACAAGATGTCACAGGTATGCAAGAGATATTATAATTTACATACCATTCGATCCGGTCCGATATCTATATCAAGCAGTTAATATTTCCATTTGCGAGCGGCTCTGATAAGCGTATTTGTTGTGCTTTGCGCGCGGCAAATGAAATTGAGAGCGAAGCGTGAAAGTTTTGTTACGTGCCTACAACGGCAACGACATCGATCCCGATACCCATTTACGAGTGCTCCGAATGTGTGCGGCTCGGCTTTTCTGCTATGTTCTCAATAATTGATTGGTGCCGCGTCATTCTCAGTTTAACGCTGCCCGTTGGCGCCTCGCATTCCGGTCACTCTGTGCATTCAGTTCTCCAGTTGCATATATATTGATAAATATATGTGTATATATTTGTACACATAGATATTCATGCTTACTTAACTAGGTGTATATTTCATTGTCATTGAGTCGTAGTCTGTGTCTCCATGTGCATGACAGCTGTTCCCACACTTAAGGCACACAGTGACAGAGACACGTATACTAAAAACCACTTTGTCTTCATTACAGTTGGAGTCTTATCCGGAGAATGGCATTCGCTTGTTGCGTCTGCAAAACGTCCAATTGGCCCAGAGCGGTGAAATTCGTTTGCAAGTGAAGCATCATCCACGCGAGGATCGACACACACCAGCCACACGCAGCTATACCAGTCTTCTGGTGCTGCCCATTAACAACAGCAACAACAACAACAATCACAATATTATTAATAACAACAACAATAAGGAGTGCAACAACTTATCGCTGGCTGCCAGCAGCTGCATTTTGAGGGGCCCGGAAGACTGCACGGCTCTCATTGGCGGCCATGTCCAGCTGAGCGTGCACTATGAGTCATTCCCCAATACCAAAGTCATCTGGTACAAGGCGGTGCGTATTCAAAATTTTATTATTCATTCATTCATTCTTTTATCACTTTATTTTATGCATTTAATTTGGCAATATACAATTTTTAAATTGCCTTAATGATGATTGCAGTTTATTTTGTTTTTTAATTTTGCTTAATATTTATAGATTTTTACGCAAAAACATAAAAATTAATTGGTGTCTTTTTTTTAGTGTTTCAACACCAACAATAATTTCTTATATAGTACATTAAATACAAACAATAGCTTCGCTTAATATTTCTTGATTTTTATCACAAATATTTAAAGAAAAGAAAAAATATTTGATTGACGTCTTTCAAGTTTTTCTATGTCAGCAACAATTTCTTATATAGGTTATTACCTAGTTACAAAAAACTAACAAATTCCACTGACTAAGGAGCAATTGATTGTTCAGATAGATGCTATGTTTATTTTCAATTTATTTCTACTGGAATCAGAGTAATGTGCAGTCGGTTAACTGCTTCTTGGTGGTTCGGCAAGGTTACAATTTGATCGACTTGTCTGCCTGCAGGCATGCTTAGCTGACGATCCTAGATCATATAGAGATCGCTATGCAAATTATTACCAAATTGGGTAAAGCTGGTTGGGGACGTCAATTGCGCAATGATTTTGATATGTGACCTAATTAGGCAAAATGCCGTCAACAGCTCAAAGATTAGCCGACTTGTTATGCCCATGATCCCATATCATGCTTTTATCTACACACATAATTCGCCCCACAGATTGCTGCTGCTGTTGTCTATCTATGGGCATTGGGCGCATTTCCAAGTCATCTGTCTCCAGTCTGTAGTCGGTAGTAGTCTAGTCTCTGGTCTCTCGTTAAGTATACGCAGTTAGTTAGGGTCTATGACTGTGTCACGATCAGTTTGCGGTATTGACATATGGCTGAATGCGCGTACGTAATTATTGCAAACCGCAACAGATAAAAAAAAAAGAAAAGCATCAACAATAAACGTGTTTTATTTGTTCGCAGTGCTCATCGAAGGTTGGGCAGCAGCCGCAATATTAAATACTAATCCGCTTTTATACCCTTACCCTTTGCACATTTACAGTGCCACGCCATTGTTGAGGGCGCCAATGTGACAATCCGGACAACGGCGCAACAATCGACGCTTTATATAACGCACATCTCGGCCGATGACAGCGGCAAGTACACCGCTGAAATAATGAACGATTACGGCGTGGAGGCAGCCGCTGCTTCTGTAGCGGTTGAGGGACCACCGGAACCGCCCAGCGGACAGCCAAGCGTCTCGCTGGGACCCGATCGGGTGGCGGTCGCCTGGTGTGGTCCGCCCTACGATGGCGGCTGCATGATAACGGGCTTTATGTAAGTGCCATGTCCTGGCAAGGATTCAAAAATTATATTTCCCTATAAAATTACTTATTAATTGTAATCATTTGTATTTCAAACAGAATTGAAATGGAAAGCTGCGAAACATCGGACTGTGATAGCGTTAAGGATCTAGCTGAGTGGCAGCAGGTGGCACGCGTTGTGGATACGCTGGCCTATACCATTAAGGATCTGCAGCCGCAACTAAAGTACAGATTTCGTGTGCGCGCCGAAAACATACATGGACGCAGTGCACCCAGTCAGGTCAGCGAATGGGTGCAAATAACACGCACAGCCGCAACAGCTGGCACTACAGATGCTGCAGCAACAGAAACAGATTCACAGAGCTCGGTGTGTGTACAATCTGGCGGGGATTTCAAGTCACGTTTCGACATCATTGAGGAGCTGGGCAAGGGACGCTTTGGTGTCGTCTATAAGGTGCAGGAACGCTCACAGCCGGAACAATTGCTGGCCGCCAAGGTGATCAAGTGCATTAAAGCACGCGATCGCCAAAAAGTGCTTGAGGAGATTTCCATAATGCGCTCGCTGCAGCATCCCAAGCTGCTACAGCTGGCCGCATCCTTTGAGGGACAACGCGAAATTGTCATGGTTATGGAATAGTGAGTGGAGTGGCACCAGCGTTCCCAATTTCTCTATAATAATTTCTCTTTAATTCACAGCATTACGGGCGGCGAGCTGTTTGAGCGCGTTGTTGCCGATGATTTTACGCTGACTGAGCTGGACTGCATTTTATTTCTGCGACAGGTGTGCGAGGGCGTTGCCTATATGCACAGCCAGAGTGTCGTCCATTTGGATCTGAAGCCGGAGAACATCATGTGTCACACACGCACCAGCCATCAGATCAAAATTATTGACTTTGGTCTGGCCCAACGACTGGACACAAAGGCGCCAGTTCGTGTGCTCTTCGGCACGCCAGAGTTTATTCCGCCAGAGATCATCAGTTACGAACCCATCGACTTCAAATCGGACATGTGGAGCGTGGGCGTTATTTGCTACGTGCTGTAAGTAGAACTTGGATGGGATCCTTTTTGATTTGTGTAAAGCATTTATATGGACTTGAGCAGATGTCAACCCATAATGTATATATATATATATATATATATATATATATATATTCCTATATTGTATATATATATCTTACATATCAGAACTCGTAGATAAAATATGTAAGATAACATCTAAAGTTAAAACAGATTAAATATACTTCATTGTAAAGATACAGATACGTAAAGATACAGATACGATTCAGCACACCAATATATACGATATTATAATATATTATTAGGTATATAATTAAGTATATAAATAATTAGGTGATCTTGGGAAATTATTTTAAGGACATTAAGTATTGTTATTATTTATTATTATTTTGTATTTATTTAAATATATATATTTTTATATATATTTATTTGTATATATATTTTTATATATGTACATATATTTATTTGTTGATACTTGAATGCAATCCGTATGCCTTGAAAATGTTTCAACAATCAGCCAATAATTACAGAATTTATTTTACAATATTGTATACTGGCTATCTTCTACATAAACATTTTCATCTTTTATATATATGTATATATCTTTCTTTTCCTGTGCTGCAGTCTCTCGGGATTGTCTCCTTTTATGGGTGACACTGATGTGGAAACTTTTTCGAATATCACGCGTGCGGATTACGACTTTGATGATGAGGCCTTCGATTGTGTGTAAGTAGCAAAAGACAAGTAATTGTTTTATGTTTTAAGATATTCATTCTTAATATGGTTTATTCACAGAACACAAGAGGCCAAGGACTTTATATCACAGCTGCTCGTCCATCGCAAGGAGGCACGTCTGACGGCACAGCAGTGCCTGGAATCCAAGTGGCTGTGCCAGCGCCATGACGAGAATCTTAGCAATAATAAGATATGCACGGACAAGCTCAAGAAGTTCATCATAAGACGCAAGTGGCAGGTTAGTGAAACTAGTTGGCGTCATTCCTCACAGCTGCTCAAAACTAACTACCGCTTCTATTCCACATTATTTATGTTTAAACTTGTCCTTGCTTGTGCCTGCTTTGCTTTGCTAAACGCCGTCTAAATAGAAAACTGGCAATGCCATCCGGGCACTGGGTCGCATGGCGACGTTGTCCGCTTCGCGTCGCAACTCGGCGATTGCGATGGGTGCCTGCAACAGTCCGCGTCCGTCGATCTCCGGCTTGAGCATGCTGAGTGCTGCCGCCACTGCGAGCGCTAGCGGCGGTGGCACGCAAATGGCCTCCCTGAACGAGGAGGAGGATGATTTCAGTGTCGATATGCCGCATGTGGATAAGCGAAAGACAACTGCTGGCGTTCTCAAGCTGCGCGACAAGTCGCAGTGCAGTGAACGCAGCGATTCTGGGTATAGTGAGTGCTCCAACGGCAGCCAGGGCATACAGGAAACGCTGCTGCTAACGCTGGCCAAAAACAAGCTGGAGCAGATTGCCAAGGCGAGCGGCCAGGCAGAAATTGCCGAGAGTTCAACGGCATCTGCCACATTCGTGAGCAGCATGCCGACACTGGAGTTGTTGCCCGCCAAAGGTGAACCTATAATGCTGTCCGATTTTACAAATACGGTTAAGATGCGCAAGAAATCTCTCGAGGATAGCTGCACACGCGAAAAACTGAAGCCACACGCCAGCAAGCCCATCTGTGACTCCAAGTCGAAGGTGTCCCAGCTGAAGCACAGGTTCCAGCAATTGAAAGCTGCTGCGCCTGCTGTTGCTGCTGCTGCTGCTACTGCACATAACAATCCTGCAAAAAAGACACCTGCAATAAAGAGTACTGCGCCTGCTCCTGCTCCTGCTCCAGAGCCCAGCAAAATCGCCAAGGTCGCGAGCATGGGTCGCATCAGTAAATGTAACCATTAATCACACAACAACTTGCATAAAACACATGCTAAGATTTACTCTCTTTCTTTGTCTCCGTCTATATTTAGCCACCGCGGAACCAGTTCGATCAACCCTCAGCAGTGGCAACATCGGCATCGGAAAGGCGAGACCAATGCAAACCCAATCGATGCCCAGTTCACCGCTGCCCCAGCGTGCCGCAACGCCAACGCGGCTGAGCAGTCGCGTCCGTGAGACGACGGAGCGTCTTGCCCAACAGCACACGGTGGCCAGCGCACAGCCGCAAGGAAATGGCAACGGAAACGGACACGGGCACGTGCTTGGGAATGGGAATGGGAGCGGTCACGGTCACGGGCACGGGCACGAGTCACGTGCACGCAGTCTCATCAATAGATTCAACGAAACGAAACAAATCACGCCCTAGATTTTTATTATGTGTCGCTCGAAGCTGATTTACTTATTCACACTTTATTTTTGCAAATATCATCAATTACTTTTTATATGTGTTTTTTTTGTGTATGTGTTTAAAAAAAACAAACCCAAGGAAAAACTGTACGAAACACTCGAATATACAAACTACATATATATATATAAATATATATACATATATATATATGGATGCGAACGCGAACTAATTATAATCCAAATCCGAATCCAAAAATGCACCCAACAAACTTATTAGGCACTGGCACAGGCACATCGCACACTGCACTTAGGCTAGACAAAGGCTAAATATTTAAATTATTTTATCGATTTATATACATACATATCTATTTACCATACTAATTAAAGTTAAATTGTACCGAAGCCAACGCTGTCTAAATTTATGGGCAAGAATCCGCTAAGATCCCTGACTAATTATTTCAAGAATCTGCAAGTTTAAGGCCAAATAATGCAAGAAACTAAGCTATCAAAATTTTGACTTAATTTTGCCCTTCCTTTAATAGAAATGGAAGCGAGAAGAGTTGAAAGAAGCACAGTCTGTGGAACTCAATAAAATGTTGCTAAGTCAAATAAAATATAAAATTAATTATAAACTTTTGCTTAACTTTCCCTTTAAAGAGGCTCATTTTCTAAAGCATCTTTAAATTCCAAATAAGCATCTTAATTTAAGTTTCTGATTGAGAATTTCTCTAGGTTGTCAAAGCTTAACAAGTCTTCAACTTAAATAAAGTAGCTGAGCTATGCTAATTGTGGAGTAGGCAATTCTTCCTTATCTAGTTTGAGCTTCTCTTGATGCTTCTCGCTTCCATTACTGAGCTTACGCGTACTGTTACGATTTAAAAACAAATTCCGGATTTCTCCGCCCTTAGCTGGCTTGGCCTCGTTTTCTAGACTAATTTGCAGGCACTAGACTGCATCATGGTGCTGCTGGCGCGGCTTGAGTCGCACCCAGAGTCCGCCAGAGGCGCGCAGAGTGATGCGAAATGTGGCCTCAAAGGTGGTCTTGCCGGGCACGGGGAGCAGATGATAGCTACGCAGCAGTCGGGACACAATTGTCTTGATCTCCAATATGGCAAAACGATTACCGATGCAGTAGCGCGGTCCGGCGCTGAATGGGATAAATGCATACGGATGACGTTGCTCCACATTTGCGGTGGCGAAACGTTCCGGCTTGAATTTCTCCGGTTCGGGATAGATGTGTGCCAGGCGATGTGTGGCATAGGGGCAGATGAAGATGTTGCTGCCCGTGGGCAATGTGTAGGCCCCCAGTTGCACCTCTTCGCCAAGTTTGCGGGCGATGAGCGGTACGCTGGGATACAGCCGCAGTGCCTCCTTGATGCACATCTCCAGATAACGCATCTCGCGCAGATCACTCATCGTCGGCGCCCGATTGCTGTAGTCAAAAATGCGCTCGAGCTCCTTGTGGCACTGCTCCTGGGCGTCCGGATTCTGGGCCAGCAGAAAAATGGTGAACGCGACAGCGGCACCCACCGAATCCTGGCCAGCCAACATAAACGTGCACGCCTCATTAACAATGTCCTCCTCACTGAAGTCCGGATTACTCTCGGAGATCTCAATCATATAGTCCAGCAGGCACTTGCGTTCCACGTTGTTATTGGCCATAATCTCGCGACGCCGCTTAATCATCTGGCGCGTGAAATCATTGAGACGCTTCTTCTGGTTGAGTTCATCGTTGGCCAGGGATGTCAGCTGATAGACGGCATCCAGCAGCAGCCAAGGCTGAGTGAAACGAGCAGGCATCATCAGTTTGCCCTTGCGAAACGGCGAATCCTCCATCAGGTTTACACCGGTTTTCTTAATGGGCACACCTAAAACAGCCTCTGCAATGATTCACTTAATTAGGATTGGATTTGTGAGATCTGTCTCAAGTTAAGCACGCACCATTTAAAACATCGATGACACAGTTGTTCACATATTTGGCTATGTTCACCTCCATGTCCAGGGCGGAGGCATCCAAGTGCTCATTCAGTGACTGCGACGCGTCCACAAATGTGTCAATGAACTTCTCCAACAGGCTCAGATGAAACGCCGGCTGAATGAGCTTGCGATGGTTGCTCCACTTGGCACCACTGCTGGTGATGAGGCCGTCGCCCAGAAAGTTATGCATTAACCTATAGAAGAACACCTTGTTCGTGTGCTTCTTGGAGGAGAGTATGACCTGCAGATCTTCTGGCTGGAGCACCACAAAGAACGGAAACAACAGCACCCAAATGCGCACCAGCGATCCATAAAGATCAAAAGCCTTCGCGGCCCGTTTTCTCATCACTAAAAAAGGAATACAGAGCGTATACGTAATTAATTTATAATATAGTTTATAAATTGTTTATAAATTTCAATTTGTAAAATTATTATTTAACTTATTCTATTGAAATGTTTATTTTTTTTTTGTGTTATTAAAAGTGGTAAAAACAAATCAATTTAAATGACTTTTATTTAATTCTTTTTAAAATTTGATTTTGAGCTATTATTTCTGGTTTAAATTTTAATTTATATACCTACAATGAAATTTGAATATACTTTATAATTAGGATTGCCATTGTAATGTTTATAATTTTCATAAATACTAATTGACATAATTATTCTTAAATTTTTTGTTAAGAAATTAATAATACGACTTTTATTTTTTTGAATATCAAAATTTAATAAAATAAATAATATGGTTATTAATTAAAAAAAAATTAAAATTACTTACATTTTTTTTTTATTAGAATGTGATTTTTATTATTTGTTTTAAATTGAAACTTTTTAAATATTCATTTCATTAAAGTTTTATTTATCATAATATTAATAATATGATTTTTTATAATTGACTTACAAATATTTTATGTATTTACAATAACTTATTCGATAAGCGAATGAAAAGTCAGTCAAAATACTTACGATCCTTCTCATTGATCAGCAGACAGTTGCCCAGAAAGGGCAACGATGGTGGTCCGGAGAGGCGCAGAGAGAGCAGCACCGACCTCAGATACGCTTGCAGATGTGTGTAGAATGTGTAGATGCTCAGCGAGAGCACCACCAGGGCAAGAGCGCTGCACAGCTCCGATTTCGTGGCACGCTCCAGCTAAGTGTGAACATAGGTTGGGGGAGGCGGGAGGGAAAGATGAAGAGTTGGTGTTTGAGTAAGTGTTGAAGTTACGTTTTGTCAAAGTGGCTACTCGCAATAATTTGTTTGCCATTTGAGCAATTTAATCAAGTGCGTAAAATATATTTACCCAAGCCCCCGTGCAAAATAACCCTCGAACACACTTCAGTTTAATAGCGCTTAGATACATATCTCACACAGATGTGTTTATGTGCAACTGTTTACACATACATATATATATATATATATTTATATATATATTCAGCATATACGAATATAATTAACTGGGAACGTCATTTGCGTGTGGATTGAGGAGGGCTTGAACATCGTTACTCGTAGGGCATGTCGTAAGTTTTTGTAAACACTCTCATAATCCATAAACTGAAAATCATCATCGAAAGTGACTGCCAAAAAAAAAACGGTGTGAATTGCTTGGGACAACACGTCGTATGCTCATTGATACACACACGTATCTATTTCGGTGATTTTATATGCCCAACTCTCAAAAGATTTCGACAATTGTGGCTAACAATCAGCTGCAGCAATGCTAGGACGCAACAACTTACTATTGCAGATACATTTGTATCTTCTCTGCCGTATCTCCCTCTCTCTCTCTCTCTCTCTCTCTGTGTGCCTTTGTGTCCGCTCAGGGCTATAGCTGTGTCTGTTGACAAGAACGTACAGCATCCCATTCATAAAAGACCCAAACAAAATACGACTGATTAATGATGATCACCATCTGCCATGATCTCAATGGGGCACGTTTTGTTTTGGCCTTTTTCCCAGACATGCCTTTGTTCCATTTTCTTGGCCAAGTAAAAGTGTGTGGTGACCCACAAAATAATAAGCCAATACTTAACATTTAACTAAATCGCATCAGGTAAAAGGAGCATAATATTTAAGCAAATATTTTTTAAAGATGCTGTCAACTGAGCAGCATTATTACAAGTTGAACTAGGAATAATTGGGATAGAAAAACTGAAAGGATCAATTTATTATTATTCTTAAATATATTTAATTATAAATAAATTGGTTACATGAAAATAATATAGAAATTGGAATTTAAACTAGTCTGCATTTTTAGTCTACAATTTCAGGACATTCTTGTTTATTGAAAACGTTGTTTATAAAGAAAGCAGATTAAAATAGAATAAAGATAGAAACAATAAAGTAATATTGAGAGTCAATTTATTATTATCCTATCTCAAAAAAAAATTCTCACAAGAATTCAAAATTTTACACTCTGTATTTAATGTCTATAAATGGGAAAGAAAATAAGTGAGATAGAAATTGTGAGAGCTATCATTGTTTGTAAAGATGCAAGCCTAAAGATCATTAAGATATGCCGGTCCTATAAAAGCACGTTGTAAATCTATAATATGATAGCTAAGCACGCACACACACACACACACACACACATACACACATACACACGCTCCCCAAGATTCAGGGTCAATTACGCATTGTGGTCGTAAAATTTTTTATGACAAATTTTTGAATATGACAAAAAAAAAATATTATGCATTAAAAATGGGGGGGGGGGGGGGAACATAATGAATAAATTGTAAGTGAAGAAGGACAGGTGCAGCATGGCAAATTAGATATAAATATTATCAAATGTTTGGCGGGTGCGTAACTTTCAGAAAGCGAAAGTTGAATTGGCCACGCCCCAAAAACACAAGTAACACTTGTTAAAGCCAACAGCTGCGAACGTATTTGTTTGGTTCAGTTTTATTTTGACATATGTATGTAAACAAATATGTATCTTTTATCTTGAATGCATATTCATAGTTATTTTATATTGCATTTGAAAACGGGCAGAATTTCCGAGAGTTCTGCTTGGACAAATGAACCTAAGAATTGGAGTCTATTAATCGGAACGTTTAAAATAATTGGATATCTGCTTACCAACGATTAACACAAACTGGGAATCTTAAAGCTTAGTTTATCAACAATTTTTGGCTGCAACATTAGACTTCATAGCCATCTGTAAGCGCATTTTTATTCGAGTTGTGAAAAAGGCTGCGTTCCCCATTGCCCCACGGGAAGCGTTTGTTGCGACGACGCAGATGCTCATATTTGACAAAGGGCTCGCGCGCCTTCTCCCCATCCTGCTTAGTGTTAAACGCATTGATCATGCATAGGACAACAGCTGGTGTCGCCACCAGAAAGGTGACACGCTTCCACACTAGTGCACCAGTTGCCTTGCCACCAACTAGGTTTAGCTTGTGACTGATCTGGTTTAAGCCCGGACGTAAATAGCGTTCCCAAAGCAGCGACATGTTGTCTTTAGAATTTATCGCAAGTACTTTTTAAGATAAATAATATATATTGATGTATATTTCACAGCAAGAAATGAATATGGGAATAAGTTTGTGTATGCTTGACAAACCGGAAGAAAATTCAAAAGCCAACTCTAGAATCAACTAGCACAACTAGAAACTATCTACGTTTTATATGAAGTACAAAGCATTGCGCAATTAGGAAGTTTCAAGGGGAAACTGTGCCTAGTCCAACAACCCGTACGAAGATGCATCACCAGCAGCCGCTGAAGCACGCCTTCCGTTCCGGCGTGGATACAAGCCAACTATCTATCTACCTATCTATCTATATACATCGATCATAATCGTGTATCATAATCATGTATTTACAATGTATAGAGAATTCGCAGCTAACTGGTGTATTTACGCAAACAATTCACACTTGCCCACTAATAATTGTACATGATTATTTCTCACTAACTCTATAAATTATCATCAACATCTTTTCGGTACTCACACGGCTTAAAGGCCCAAGCCGTCCAAAAATATAAGAAAAAAAATTACCGGACCCTCGTTCCCCCCACACAGTTTGTGCAATGAAGCAGCGTACGTGCCACAAACCAAACAGTAAAAAAAAAAACCAAAAATAGTTTTAAATAATTAGATTTCTATAGTAGTTTCAATATCAACTTCACACAGAAAACACTTTTGATATCACAGTTCCTAGCTAAATAAATAAATTTCAATTTCCGTTTCAATTGCCATACACTTTTAATGTTGCATAATTTACAATGAGACACAAATAAAAATGATTTAATTGTATTTTTATTGTTAAATAATCTCTTTGACTATATCTCATTATAATTAATTGTATTTTCTAAGAAATTTTTGATATTAAAAAATGGTGGCTTTTGTATAAGAATCTTTAAGAAATATATTTAAATTTGTCAAGTTTTCTAATATAATATTCTTAAAAGAACACTAAATTTTGTTTTTTTTTTTTTTTGTTTTCGTGGTTGTCCTTAATTTTGAATTTAATTCAAATAAATATGCTATATTGCTTTATATTTGATAGTTTCCACTTCACTTTCTTCTCTTTATAAATATAAAAGTCTTCCAAATATTCCATAATCACTTATAAATTCATATTTGAAACTTTTGTTTCTCACTTTTACTCACCACTTTTTCCACAATCATTTTGTTGCTTTAACTTTCAGTTTCTTCCAATGTCACTCTACACTCTCACAGATATCGTACCGAGTATATATATATTTGATCTTTCAGATTCAGAATGTCCTTCGCTGTCACCTCACAGAACACAGACCACAGACCACGATAATCAAAGGCGCGTTCGTTCAATTGTACAATTGTTCAATTCACACACGGCGACAGTTGAGTATCAAATGGTGGATATCCAACCTGGTAACGTCTATTTATAAGCAAAATGTCCGATTTAACGTTGAGTCCGACAAACAAACATCGAAAACAAAAAACCGAATATCGCTTCAATGGCGCGTACGTGAGTCGATGGCTTTGGAGATGAAAATATGAAAAGAAAGAGCAGTCGAGGGAACTGAAGTGGCATTATGGGAGACACAACACAGCACAACCAACCACACAGCAAAGAATAATACAATGTGCTAAGTAACCAGAACTGGAAGTTAAAACTTAACGTGGGATAAACGTTCAACGAGATGGGCAGCCATTTGTAAATTGATGTTTAATATTTAATTATCTACAAGTATTTAGTAATTGCTTTTAACATTAATGCTAAAAATGTAAGCACGTGCCGTACGAGTACCTATTGTAAGTTTTGAGTGCATCTATCTAGGGTAGGCAACCCAGTGTTCCCATCGAGCATGGAGTGCAGCTAGCCACTTGTTCAAAGGCATTAAGTATTTATAATGTTTTCCTGACTTGATTAATTGCATGCGAATAATTTGTTAATGTACAAACATAGAACTGACTTAACATCACTAAAACTGACGTCAATGTATTCGGGAAGAAGTCACTAAATATTTGCATCCAACATTTCCGTAAAATTTATAAATGTGTTGACTCAATAAACCACGTTTATTTGACCATTTAAATTAGGCATTAAGTGAAAAATGATTGCATACTTTTAGGCTGCCAGGAAAATAACTAACTTGTGTATGGTTTTGCGGCGCATATATAATTTATTAAATTAATAAATAAAGGCAATTTAAAACAAGAGAGAACAAGAGAGAAATACTATTATATTATAATAAGTGTGCAGTCAAGAAATACTGTCCAAGTTTCCTTTTTGAATGGAAACACATTCTGTTATTTCTCTACTAATAAATATGTATATGATTTGCATATAAGTGAGCGTTGCTTTTAAAGACGGCGAGCAGAATTGCACGGGGAGAGTTCGATCTTAAGAATATACCTTCTAAGTTTGGCAAACTGTAGCTCTTAAATTGCGGGAGATACAGGCATTTATCGTTTTTTGTGGGCGGGAGTGGGCTTGGTGAAAAATTTTTTGTCCACATTTATGAAGGGTGTTACTAGCAATATACCTTAAAAATTTGGTGACTTAAGTTTTCAAATTGCGTGAGACCAACAGGTGTATCGGTTTAGGTAGGTGGAGTGGGCGTGGCCATCCAATTTTTTGATCGATCTTTGGGGGAGTTACCAGTAACATACCTTTAAAATTTTGCGACGCTAGCTTGCAAATAATGGCAGATATGCGCATTTTAAATTTATAGAGACGAAGCTCCTGGGAGCGGCGGTTGTGGGCGGAGTCAAAAAATTTATATGCAAATCATGAGGTTACCAGCAAGTTTGGTTTCTCTATCCTTCAAATTTTCGGAGATATTAGCCATTTAAAAATTTTAAGGGCGGGGGGGATGGTGTCGTCGGAGGTGGGCGTGGGCGTGTGACATGCCGATCTTTGAAGGACCTCGCCAACAAACCATCAACCAAAATTGGTAACTGTATCAATTAAATTGTGAGAGATATGTGGATTTATCGACTTGCTAAAATCGAATTTAGCGGTTTTCTAGCTCCCTAGTGGACGTAGGACCAAACCCAAAACACTTTACCTTTTTGGTATAATAGTACAAACAGAATTTATAAGAGAAATCTACCAAAATGTGTGTTCTTAAATTTAATTATAATAATAATAATTAATAAGGAAACACAATCCTGAGTCTTCAGATAAGCTGCTTTCTTAGTGAATTCTTCATATTCCTCCCAAAACTATTTTTGTGCTATATTCTAAGAGAGTTTAGAACTATCCATATTTCAAATATTTAAAGATATTACTAAAAGCTAGCGGACTTTTCTTTCTTTGCTTAATTTGAAAACAATTATTCGCTGATAGTTCCTATTCCTTAAACAAATGAAACGGCAGATTTTCGTATATAATAATGAAACTTTAATGATAAACGAATATTCATGAAATCTTAAAATGTTAGTTTCAAATAAATTTAAAAAATGTTGAGGTGTTGAGGTCTGTCATTGTTTGCCGACTGCCTCAATGCCGTGGCTCACTAGATCAATCAGTCCCAGCCGCTTGGCTACCCAATAGATAATGCCACCAGTAATGAGTGTCTTGCAGACCCGATCCAACACATACATGCTATAAGAAGAAGAAGAAGAACATAACAAACATTATTTCAATTGGAAAATGTGGCTAAGACAATCTTACAATCTTAGCTGTATGCGAGACTTGGGCAATGAAGTTAGGGGCTCCTTCAAAACATACTGACGTCCGCCCAGAATGCTGATCTTCATATATTCATAATCGTCCACATCGTTTGTGTTGATTTTGAAGCTATTGCGAAAAGATAAATAACATTTGTGAATCATCAGCAACGATATATATATCTCAGCATAATCCCCATTGGAAACCTGTTGCATCTAGACTCATGCTATTGTATCCAAAATACATAGACTATATATGCAGGCAGTATCAGCTATTGTCGTACATTTTGCGATCTTGCTCGGTTATGTCTTTATATATTTGCTCAAAATGAGTCGACTTAAAGTCCCAGTTGCGCGTGGTGAAGAACTGCAGCACCTCGAGCCCCACGGATATCTTGGTTTGTACACGAACCATGCTGCAAAAGAATGAAGAGATTAACTTTAATTTTTAGGCTATTTGCAAATGTTAAACTCACAAGCGACGCTGTCCGAAGATGGCCAGAAGAAAGTCAATAATGTAAGCAGGTAACCACATGAACATAATGGAACAGATGGTATGATACACTTTGCTAGATGTCATATTGCCATCCGGATACCAGAGTCCCACCTCAAATGGATATTTGATGCCCAGCTCACGGCCCACATCCATTATCCACTGCCAGGTGCGCTTCTTGGCATCATCGATGGTCAGATTATAGACGGGTATAAGAGCGGGTCTAAAATACCAAGATATATAGTCAGGGAATTGGAAATGGGTATTTGAAAACCACTCACTTCTGCTTCAATAGACTATTGTGATAGGGTATCAAAATCAATCCATTTATCGCAATGTCCACCGGTATAACCTCTGACTTGAGCTCACCGTTGCAGATCATGGAGCGAATGACACCTTTGCCAGCGCCAATTAAAACACCTGTCGGTCCATTCATATTGTCCACCCAACCAGGCACCGGTTCCGCCACAGCGGGCGTCACTGCGCAGGCAGAATAAACGTTAACAGAGCTTAAATAATAATAACTAATATTATTTAAAAAAAAAACCATGGCATAAAACGAAATAAACAAACAGTTTGAGGGGTGTACAAAAAACCTAAATGCATGTATTTATTTGGGTAAACCACTTAAACTAAATGTATATACAACTAATCGTTAATTGACTATATAAATTCCTGGGACCACAATATCGAAAGAATCTAAAAATTAGATTCAAAACAATGCCAGCAGTCCGGTCCACTTCAGCAGGTAGTAGGCAAAAAGACCAACAATGAGGGTCTTGCAAACGATATCAACGACCCATTGACTGGAAAAGATCGGAGGAAAATGAATATAAATAGAATTATAAATAGATTGTGCCTTCTTGGGTAGGATTTGTAGATTCGCTTACATGCGCATATGCAGTCTCGCCTTGGGTATATCCTCTTCCTTCTCCTTGAGTATAAACTTGCGTGCACCCAGTGCACAATTCACCATGTACTCCTCTTCAGTTTCCTTGACGTCCATGTTCATATTGAATCTGTTGATTAAACGAAGACCTGGTCAAGTGCCTGGTAAACCTTTGTTTGTTTTAGCTTGTTGCTTACATGGCCTTATCCTGTTCGTTCAGATTATTCCAGAGTGAGGCATAATGATCAGATTTGAAGGTCCAGGCATTGAGTGTGAAGAACTGTAGCACACCCAGACCAATCGAAATCTTCTCCTGCACGCGCAGCATGCTGAATAGAACAAAAAAAAAACTTGTGATGAAATATATTAAAAAATTGTATTTTAATTTAACACTCACAATCGCTTCTGTCCCAGAATGAGCATTAGGAAGTCCAGAAGATACGCAGGCAGCCAGTGGAACATGGCCACATTGAATTTATGATACGTTTTATTAGTTGTGATACAGGCATCCGGGTACCAGAGACCCGCATTTAGAGGCACCTGTTTATTGATGCGCTTGCTCATCTCAATAACGTTGCCCATGGGCATCTTTCTGTGCTCCGCATTGGTAATGTTATAGACGGGCACATCGATGGGTCGCTTGGCTTGCTTATTAAATTCGTAGGGTATCACAATGAGACCATTGATGGCATAATCGACAGGAATAACTTCAGACTTGTTCTCCTTATTGACCAGTACAGAGCGAATGACTCCTTTGCCACAGCCAATCATCAGGCCAGTGGGTCCATTCAGGTTGTCCACCCAGCCAGGCAGTGGCTCATAGGCAGCTGGCGACACTGGTTGGGTTAGACGACAGGAAGGGTATTAAACTATGCATAGACTCCAGCACAAATTATTGGCTCTCTACATACCAAGATGCCCATGATGATTGTTGTTGCTGCATGTTAACCGAAGCCAATTAGGTGTGTGTGTGAGTGTGTGTGAGTGTTGTGAGTGTTGTGAGTAGTAAGTGTGAATGTGAGTATGAGTGCTTGTAAGTGGTCTTAAATGTATTCATTTTGTATACGAATAGGATAAAACATTGATAGCTTGAAATTTGGAAATTTGGAAATTGTTTCTTTGAGTGTGTGTTTGTTGTGTTTTGTTGTGCATTGGTTTCGGCCGTTGTTGTTGTTATTTTTTTTGTTGTTGTCCTTTAAACACTTGTGCAAACACTCGGAACACGAACACACTGAAGTTTTCAAACCGTTTTTTATTTCGTTTGACAAAACTCTTAGAAATAATGTTAAAGCCAAGATTAATAAAAAAACATCGTTTTTTACCCCAATAAAAAAGCGAACCTAAGCAAATAACGATTGCCGAATGTTTTCCTTTTTAACAAAAGAAAAAACAAACTTGCCGTTATAAAAATTAGCAATAACTGTATATAAAGCGCGAAAATGTTTTGGTTATATTTTCCCAGCATCGTTTAGACGCCCACAAGGCGTGCCACAAAGCCGTACATCCAGTAAGTTAGGAAACCAACGATGATCGTTTTGCACACCCGATCCAAAATATACATCCTACAATGGGTAAACGGAAAAATAGTTTGATAGAAATTGGAGGGGATTCTTGATTTGTCTGGTTTCTTTACAGCATGAGCTGGCGACGAGCACGTGGCAACGATTCGGGTGATTCCTTCATTAGATACTGGCGACCGCCTTGCACACAGGACTCAATGTACATGGGTATAGTCTCCTCCGGATCCATGTCCATGTTAAAACTGTTTTTTTTTATTTACGTTTTACGTTAATCGATCAGCAAACTAGACAAATACGTTGTGCCTTACTTTTTTCGATCCCTCTCCGTCAACATGTCCCAGAGCGAGGCATACGCATCCGACTTGAAGTACCAGGCGCGCATGGTGAAGAACTGCAGCACCTCCAAGCCGACGGAAATGCGATTCTGTACACGGATCATACTAAGCAGATTTTGTTTTTTTTAGGGTAGGGTTGGGAAGATTGCATTTGGACAGGAGGAGGAGGAGGAGTAGCAAAACTGTAGTCGTCTGTGCATTGACATTTGAGAAGCGGCAACAAACAAAACTTACAAACGCTTCTGGCCCAAAATGAAGAGCATAAAATCGATGACGTAGGCGGGCAGCCAATGGAAGAGCAACACGTTGATGTTGTGATGGAATTTATTGGTCGTTATGCAGCCATCTGGATACCAGAGACCCGCCTCCATCGGATATTGATAGCCAATCTTTTTGCTCATCTCAATGACCTCGCCCCATTGCATCTTGCGATGATCGGCGCACGTGATATTATAAACGGGGACATCCACCGGTTTCTGTTGCGTTGTCACAAACTGATACGGTATGACGCAGAGGCCATTGATGGCATAGTCCACCGGTATGACCTCCGATTTGAAGCGTGTATCGATCAGCATGGATCGAATGACACCCTTGCCGGCGCCAACCATCAGACCGGTGGGTCCATTCAGATTATCCACCCAGCCGGGCACCGGCTCATAGGCCGATGGCGAAACTACAGGAGATTCGTTCAATACAAAGTTCCGAGGTGCTCCAGCAGCAGCAGCAGCAGGGGAAATAAGCCCAAGGCGTAGGTGTAGGCGTGAGCGTAGTTTTTTTTTTTTTTATTTGTTGTGCGTGTGTAAATTTCCAGCAGCTGGACAAAAGGCAGAGGATATTTTTTTGGTTTTTGGCGGGTGAGCTTTCAACTCGCTTATTGGGTTTATTGGAACTATGCGTGTTTTCAATCTAAGTTGCAGATTCATTTATTTTTTTTATATAATTTGAATGTGTGTATATGTGTGTGTGTGTGTATATGTGTGTGTGTGTGTGTGTGCTTATGCATTGTTTGCGTGCTTTGAGTTTACAAGCGATTTCAAATTTGCTGTGAAGCTCTCTTTGTTTTTTTTACACATTTGCCTTAAGCGTCGCTGTGTTTCTGATTATAACCAGCATTTGTTGTTGTTGTTGTTGTTGTTGTTTGCTTGTTTGTCTGCCTGTTTATTGTTGATCTTGTTGTTTGTATGGTCAGGTTTACACACAAGTTTGGAGGCATGTCTGGCAAAGCCTTTCGCCCCCCAATTGTAACATCAATCATCATAGTTTTGTATCGAACACACAACACCTTAGCAGACATTACAGTTACAATGTGTGTAAACCCCCCAAAAAACACACACACTTTGGCACACGTATTTATGCGTTGTTGTTGTTTGTTTGTTTTTTGGTGTTGTTTTCATTTGGTCTGATTCGTGTGTCATAACAATGACACACAAACAAAACACACACACTCTAAGCATGTCAGCTCGAGACAAACAAACACACTTTAATGGCATCCCAAAGCAGTCAATTAATAACCAACAAAGTAGGCACTTTAACCAAAATCTTTGGCTACACCTACCTACCACTCTGGCTGTCAGTTGGCCAACTTAAGCGACCAGTTGCCAATCCCATTCAAAGCGGCTTGCTAAATGTTACCAACTATGCGAACTTTGAGCTGCAACAAAGTCGTCTGAATATCAATATTGATGCAGACGGATTTGTCTTCCCCTTTTGTCTCCCAATTTGCAATTTTAACTGTTTACTATTTGGCCATTGCTTAAGGCTAACTATAGAAAATTAAACAAACCTTAAAATGCTTAACGTGGCTGACACGATTCTATCATTATCGTTGAAGTATTTATATCTGACATGGATTAATTATAAAATCTTGCCTGTACTTTAAGGCTGACTGTACTCGAACGAGGTGTTTATAGTAAAAGTAATAAATTAAACACTGATCAAAATGGAAATCTGTAAACAACATTCCAGTTACAATGTTGCTAACCATTTAATTTAATACGCAGCTTTAGACTTAGGTTCATTTGCTAGGGTCAACAGGAAAATCACAAATCTGTAATTTACAGCTTACAAAATCCGCCCCCCATCAATGAAAACTAATCGGGTATTTTCATTTTCATTTTCAATTTCAATACGACTTGTGCTTTAAACCTTAAAAGCTGGTTTGGTTGGTTAAAATGGAAAAGCTAAGCTGAAATTAATTGTATGGCAAAGCGAAAATGCAAAAGATTAAATGGCCACGACTTGAATGCCCAGCAGCAGCGGATAAATAAAACAAAAATAAACATAAATAAATAACTGAAGAAAAAAATAAAATGCACAATTGCATGAAAGGCATACATATGATTTAGGAAGCAAGCAACCAAGCAAAACAGAGACAAGCTTTGAGGCATCCCGGCCCCCCAGCAGCCCCAAAGTTACTATGCATATAGATGCATATATGTATATACATGAATATATATTGGTATTCATAGAGGATGGCAGTTAAGCAGGCTTAAGGCTAATAAAACATATCCAATTAATAGACTTACCAATACTCGGACGGGCAATGATGACCGGCATCGTTTCGTAATGATCGCGAACCAGTAATTCGGCGAGTCGCTTCGAATAGGTATAGGTATTGGGATGGGGCTTCAGCAGATCGGGTGTAACTGCATCCAATGTCTTGACATCCATCCATTCGGCCAGACGCATCAGATCCTCGGGCTTGTGTGGAAACTCATAGACCTTCTCGTACATCACTTCCTGATCGCAATTGCAAAATGCCGTCGACAGATGCACAAATGCCTCCAACTGCTTCATATCCTTGGCCACGTTCAGAGCACGCTGTGTGCCCTGCAGATTCATATCGATGGCATCATGCAGATTACCCTCCAGCTTCAGTGTGGCAGCCATATGGAACACAATATTCGTGTGCTCCACGACATACTTTAGACTGTCGCCACTCAGGCCCAGCACTGTCCAAAGAATAAAGTAGCATCATTTGAGAAATTTATGTTGACGGAAGATTTGAGACTTACATTCGGAGGTGACATCGCCCTGATAGATGGTCACCTTCTTCATCATATGGGGACGCTCATCGCGGAGACGTTGAAAGATGGGCAACTTGAACATCTCCTCGAGACGCGAATCGGGTGTCTTGCCCCGCTTGGGTCGGCAAATGATGATCACCTCCTTGAGCGAGTGGCATGAATAGAGAAGCTTCTCCAGCAGCACCTTGCCCATGAAACCAGATGCGCCCGTTATGAAGATGGTCTTGTCCTTATAGTATTCCTGTACCGGCGATAAGTCATTCATGTTGAGGGCTGCAAGTTGTTCGCAGAAGGAAGAAAAACAAAAAACGATGGAAAAAAACGTTAGTTTACTTTTTCTTTTTGTGGTTTTTTACACTGGCCACATTCCGGGCAAGCAGTCAATTGAAAACGGCAAGTGTCGCAAGCGCCAGGCAAACTGGGCTAATTCTGAAACGGCTGCAACAAACGGGTTTCTAACGGATTCAAATACAAATTGGATTGCGCCGGCGTCGATTTCGCATTTCTTTGCATTCGCAGTTGGCTAAATGATTGCGCAATGCGACGGGGCGAATGTCTGGATGCCTGGCTGAATGTCTTAATAATATTAATAACAGTACATTTGTAGCAGCAGCAACAAATACTATTGGCGACCATTTGACAGTAGTCTGTGCAATAATACGAGTGCGCCTGGAGAGCGGACCACCAGCTCGTTTAACTGGTGTTTGCTGTTTGTTTTATTATGATAGTGTGTTGCAAGCTGCAACCTGCAAGCTGCAAGCTGCAAACTGCAACATCAAAAGCAACAACAACAACACACGCAGCATGCAGCATGCCACCAACGTTTGATAGCCGTCTGCAATCGCCTGCAAATAAATTGCAAAATCATAGACTGGAGCTGGCGCTTGTCTTTTTGGATTTTCAGTTTTGGTTTTGGTTTTGGTTTCGGTTTGAGTTTGGTTTTGGGTTGAGTTTTGAGTTTGCATTGCCGGCCACGTTACACTTGGCCAAATCTTGTTCGTTACTCGTGTCTCTTTCTCTCTCTTTCTCTCTCTCTGTAAGTATGTAAAAGTGACTTGCTCTGTGGCCACAGTCGCCGTCGCAGCCGTCGAAGCCGCGGTGTGACATTTCCAGCCGGCCTCAATTTTGAAATCGGCTTGGTTTTGCTTTCAGTTCAGCTGAAATACCCTGTAAGCAACACTTGCTTAAAGGGATATGCTCAACTTAAGCCGGCTCAACCATAATTCTTAATATAATTACTCATTGAATTAAAAAAGATTCGAAAGAGTGTTTTTAATTTGATATGCAAAATGGATTTAAAAATAGTAATTGAACAGAGATAATGTTGTATTTCAATATTTTGACACATTCTGAATATACAAAATTTGATTGACCTGATTTCATGTTTCTAATACAATATTTAAGTACTTCCTTATATACACTTATCTGTAAATATATCTATTTATAATCTTCAAACTCGTACTTTGCCTACTACTTAACTTTTGTTCTTACCGCTTCACGTTTAGAAATGCTCGTGTTAATTTAAGGGGGATTGTTTAGGTCATCTATAGGCCTTGTCTACTGTCGTCATATTTGATAATCGCACATTTCATGCAATACTAAACGAGTTTATTGCTTGCCAGCTGGCCCACAAATGTGGCATATACATATATGTGCCATATGAAAGGAGAGTACTTGTCTGAACAATAGCCTATTCAGTTCAGCGGTTTAACAGACTCTGCCCAACTGTCTGAGGAAGTACTCGGCATGACAAGGCAAAACTATAACACTCAGAAAAATTGCAAACAGTTAGTAATAATATCTATCATTAAGAAGTTTATTTAAAATCGTAAAATTCTTTTTATTTAACTTTTGTGTTTTTATTACAATTATATTATATTTAATATTAGTAACAACAAATATATAATAGGAGTTTTTCCCCCAGAAATTAAAAAATGGAAACCCTGAGTTTTATTCAATTTCAGACATTTCTTTTGTAATTAATAAGGCGGGGATATCGTGGCGCCAAAAGAATGGCGAATTACTAAAATTCATGACGGTTTTTTTCTGAGTGTACATACAAAGTATGCACCTTGAACTATAAATCGTTATAGTTGTTGTGCTCCAACTACTGTTTGACTGCTCTTCGTGAACTTGAGTGAAACTCAAGCTGCAGGCTGCATAGAAGATGAGCAGTAACCCAATGGGGATGCACATTTGACGCCAGTCTCTTAATTTTTTTTTGATTTGCCTCATTTCAATGTTAATAGCCAATTCAAACTCTTCGGCTAAATATATCAGTTCGTCAATACAATAAAACAAAACTAACACAAAAGTAACAAAATTATTAACAAGAGACACTAGCGCAACTTATGCAAGCCAAAAACACAGCCTGGGGACAAATATGAGACAGCCTCAGACAGCGAAGACTGCCCCAAGCTAAAACCCAAATCATAGGCACACATACGCACACACACACACACACATACTGTGGAAATTCCAAAGAAGCCAAAGTAAAGCCAAAGCTGATATTGAAACAAAAAACAAAATAAAACAGAAACTGAAACTGAAGAGGCCAAACGAAAGACTTAGGCAACAAACTTGCGCACTGTGGCATGCAATATAAATTTTGTTGTTTAAGAGCTCCACGCTAAAGTATTTTCAAACTTGACAACCATAATGTGCACTTGTGTACGTACATTATTAGCAACGTTTAGACCATCATTTACAATAGCTAGTTAAGGCAAGGCCTTCAATAGAATTTACATACATTTATTGCATTTATTGCATTGCACAATTTGCTCAAAGTTCAAAATGCAACTAAACTTGTTATTAGTATTAACTGTTAATTATCACACTCAATATACAATAATGAATGCACTAAAACAATAAGTATATTAATTTAAGTAATCGCTTAATAAATTTTAACACATTCGAGATTCTAACAAGTATTTTAATAAATGTACTTCAATTAAATATAATCGGTTTAGATGGATTTTTAAAATCTTTTTTAATATAGAATAATTGCATTTTCTGATTTATTGTTAGTCATTAAACATTTAAATACTTTTAAGGTAATTATGTCTGTATAGAGAATTGAAATTTAACTGATCTCGGATCAGTAAGTATCTTGAGAATTTTTTAACCAACCTTCAAGGGTATTTCGAACTTTTTCAAATATTTACATGAAATCGCACAGCTCAATTGCCGGTGCTTCTAATCAAATTTGCATAGTTAAGCATTTGTGAGATGACCGAGATATTTGCTGTCCACAACCAAGCTTCCACATGGATGAAGAGTTCAACATCGCTGTGTGGCCAACTGGCACTATTTAGTGCAAATATAAATACAAGTTTCTAAGCGCGTGTTTTAACCGGTTTGATAAGTTAGTTACTTTTAACATTTCTCAGGCAAAAATGCTGCGAAATATCGGAAAAAGTGTTGTTTACATTTCGCAATGTTGACATGCTTTTGTTTTTTGTTGTTGTTGCTTTTATAACGCCTTGGCAACAAAGCAATTATAAATTTCTTCGATAGAAAAACTAAGGCAAAAACAAACGCAAATTGCAGTTTACCAAATGACTGCGGGTTCAAATTCATTTGACCCCATGTAGCTGATCATCGTCTCATCTTCCATTTCGTCATATTAGTTAAAACTAGTTGCCTAATGAGTGCGATTGTTACGCAACCAATAACAAAACCATTTATCAACCTTAGGCCATGAAATCGAACAAAATTCAAAACTTAACAGTCGCCGCTGCAACCACTCAATCCATAAATATATTATAAATATATTTGTGTGTGATTAGCTGGCATCCCGTAGTGGGTCTCGAACCATTTCATCTGAGATGTGATAGAGTGAAATAAATACATAATATGCAACAACCTTCAATATGTAAATGCGCCTGTAGCGATTGCCATTGACACAGAAGCGGAGAGAAACGAATTTTAATTAAATTCAATATACGATGAATTGGCTAATATGGGTCACAACAAATCAAAAAACAGAAACAACAAAAAAAAACTAGTCTTTGCAACACTAAGCCAAAATAAACTCCGAAAGCTCCAATAAAATAATAACGAAAGTATTTTCTTATATATATGTTAAATATATGTGAAAATTATTGTTATCATACAGAAAGATGTGCTCACAAAAACTGGTTTCAAACAATAATGGATTGTTTTAATTTCCCTCATTTACAATTATAAACTATAAGCAGATACTTTAAGAGATTAAATATGTTATATGTATAGCAGTAAATTGTGACAATAAACAATAAGCTGAGCTAACTAATGGAAGGATCATTTAGTGATTATATTGGAAAAGAGCCGCCCCATTAAAAGTCTATTTCGAAATTCCTTAGGAAGGGTGAGGATTTAATTAGTAATTGAGTCCGCACAAATATGCATTTAAATGCAAATACAAAGTAGCTACAAATAACTGGGGAACGTAGCAGTCGAATGAAACAATTTGAATAAATAATTTAAATTATTATTAGCTAACCGCAGCCAATTTTTCAAGCTATGATTTAATGATGCGCTTATTTATAGTCTTCTTCAGCGAAGATGATACAAAAATAAGCTTAAATAACCCACGTATTAATCATAAATTAATTCAAGGGCTTTTTGGAACCGAAAAATGTATGCTCACAAAGAAACTAGCTAAATGTCAAAGCCTGTACCATTGCCCAGATCAGGTTTAGGGCTTGACACGACCCTGACACGGCCCGTGACCCAAGTCGGAACAGTTTTAAGCAAGAGCTCCTCTTTACGCAATATTTAATAATAGACATTTGGCGTGTTTCCAATTAAACGCTTCGCTGACTAGCTAATCGCACCCGAGATGTCTTAAACTGTTTTCTGGCATCTTTGTTTTTTTTTTTTTTAGCTAATTACTCGAATGCAAGACAATATAAAACAATTATTATACTAAACTAGAGGTCGTCAGGCAATTGTAATAAAAAATGCAATATAAAAGCAAACACACTTAACTTGGCCAAAAATAATTATTACTTTTGCACAAAAATGTTGATGCATGTAAGTGTTTTAATTACCTTTTGCAGTGCGCCTTGTTAATTAATTAGAAGCCAAAAAATATTTAACACGTTGCACACACGAAGCGAGCGCGTCGTCAAATCGAATATATTATAAATGTGTTTATATATAATTATGAATCGTATCAAAATTGAGCTGAGGCGTTGTACGTTGTGCGACGTTCAAGCGAAGACTGAGCAGCTTTTGGCTCTGCGCCTGTCAATATGAATGAATTGGCTGTGCTTCGAGCGAGCATTGAAAGTGAGTCTGTTTTGTTAACTGGTTGGTTGGGGGAGCACTTTGGCCGGAATCGCTTGGGTATGGGATGTGGCAAGTGGCTATGAAACCTGCAAGCCAAACTGCAGTAATAATAATAAATATCTATTTGACTCTTACAATTAGCTTAACAAACTTAGGAGAACTTTGAACAATTTATGGATGGCGCCTCACATGCAACGCAAGAAGGAAGTTTTGCTTAGCGGCCTTTAAGTTTGTCTGTTGACACCAAGTCAAGCCATTAAAATTGTTCTCAAACAATTACAAAAACAACAACAATATTTGGCAAACTAATTTGCAAACATTTATTATTTGAGGGATGTACATAAAAACAGACACTTTATGTGTTTTGTTATGCACTTTCATATTTGTATTTGGATAATTAATCATTGAATATGCAAGTGGAGCTCATTAATATTTTACAAATTGAATACAAAAGTGATGTTTTTGCAGTTGTTACATAACTTTGGCATCCATTTGCCATTTTTTTTTTATTTTCACTATTATGTAATTTTCAATACCTCATGCAAATTAATAAGCTTTGTTGCCAAATATTGCGAATAATTCCAAAAAAAATCCCCAAATTTTAATTATGTTAAAATTATGATAATAAAAAAAAATGCACAACGATAAATGATCGAATCAAGATGTTTAAATTAGACCGCTCAGCTACTACCCGTCGATAACATAAGCAATGACTCAATTGAACAGTGTTGCCACCTTGTTTCTTCAACATTCAGATTTGTATATTTCTCACATCATTATGTCAAAATTTCTTAACAAATAAATACTTTATACTAATCGAATATTTAGATGTTTGCTTAACAATTATTTAGATATTCATATAAATTCACATATAAGCACAAATTTTCTGTAACTATCGGAAATCATCGTTGCACACTCAGTTTGAATTCAATGGCCAGAAAATGCCAAACACAATCAATAAATAAACAAGACACAATATATAGACAATTAAATGATAAATAAATGCATTTCTTAGGCACCAAAAACAAGTTAAGCGTATGAATAGCGATCTTGACCACGTGTGGCTCAAACATCGATTGAAGCAATATCGATAACAATTTATTTTTACGTCCCACCTCACGCGAGTGCGATTGGATTTCATTATAATTTGGAATTGGGGAATTGCGAAAATTAAATTGCAAGCATGGCCGAATTAGACGATTTCTTTGCGAAAAAGGACAAGAAGAAGTCCAAGACCAAGAGCAAATTTGTGACGGCCGATGAGCTGGTGAAGAACTTAGAAGAATGCACCAAACGTGAGGTGGCGGCCAACGCTGCCAAACCAAAAAAACCTGATGTCGCGACGGCAGCAGCAACACTCGCTGGCGGCGTGGCAGAAGGCGGCGAAAATGAGACCACCATCAAAGCGCCGGAGCCCGTTATCGAGGTGAGAGTTTAGTATAACACAAATATATGACAATATTAAATTGTTAATTGTTTGTTGCAGCCGCCTGTGGAGGAGGAATGGAAAGAGTTTGAGCAGGAGCAGCGCAAGGATTACAGCGGCCTCAAAATCGGTCAGCTGACCATCAATGAGAAGCAACAGCAGCAGCAGCAGCACCAGCAGCAACAACAGCATCACTCGGACGATATTTACGACGAGGATGAGGAGGATAGCGATGGCTTTGTCAATGCCGATCCAAATGGCAAGCGGCAAGGTTTTGGTCCATGGAAGAAACTAATACCCGCCGAGGAGGTGACTCAGATACCAGTGCCGGTTGAGACGGAAAAGTCATCCTCGTCGTCGAAGCCGTACATTTCACCCGCGTTACGTTATAGCGTGAGTAGATCGTATGTAGATCTATTGTTCGTAGTCCGTTATTCACATTTGGACTTTGTGGCCGATTTTTTTTTTTTTAGCAAGCTGGCAGCGGCATTGGTGGCAGCAGCGGCGGCGGCGGTTTGCGTGCGCGTCGTGCAGCGCCCGATATAACGAACACGGAGTTCTTCCCAACGCTGAACGCAGCCCGGCCGGAGGAACAGCGCAAGAAGAAAAACGAACCCGCCTTCGAAGAAGTCCGCCACGGCGGTCGCTTCCAGCGTGTTCAGGAGACAACGGCGGCGCCCGTAGCGGCCACCAATCGATTCCAGTCGCTCGACGATGAGGCAGACAGCTAGGCAACGCCCCATCACTGCCTCATCCATTTGCCACCGACGATGCCGACGCCACAATACAAACAAACAGAAAACGGAAAGCGAAACGAAACAAAAGCAAGATTGAATCGTTTTCATCTTACAGTTGCCACACACACTGCTAGAAGCGATCCAGGGAGCGACGACGGCTTGAAGCGCGTGCCGAGACCTGGACGCCAAGTTTGAGCTAAAAACAATAACATTTCTTTTGAGTTTTTTATCTCTATATCTATATATAAATATGTATGCATAATGTAAACAATTTTCTAGGCTTTTCGAGCTAGCTTTCAAACCAGCCAACCAATCAACTCCCGCTCCCCGCTTCAACCCAGGAAGAAAACTGAAACCATACTTTGTTCATTTTCGTTTTGCACTTTTTTTATGGAATTTTATGGGTTCAATGTAATCGATTATGAATAATAGCCATGCGTTGAAATCCGTTTATAAATGTTATACCATTTCTTTTTTATAATTGTCTATATAATTGTTCCCACACTCTCAGCTATTATTCATCCGTGAAGAGATCTTGGGGCCTGCTGTCCGCGTAGCTGCAAACAAAGTTTGTTTAATTTCATATTAGTTTTTAATACGACAAATCATCTTTGGCTGCAATTTTTGGATCTCGCACTGACTTTTCACTGTACGCCTGCTGTGAAGTATTGTGATAGGAGCTGAGGAAAGGCTTGGACAGCATCCTGTCGGGATAATTGCGTATCAAGTACAGCCAGCAATCCAATTTCCTAGCACAAAATGGGGAATCATCAAATTTAAAAAGTGGTTATTTTTCGTCAGACTTACTCATTTTGTTCTGTAATTATTGTCTGCAATTCCCGATCATAATATCTAGGATATTCCTCTAGTTCATCCAGTTTTTGAAACATTGTTGCATCCACTTCGTAAATCTCACCCTGTATATTATTACCCACACCCTGTTTGTTTAGCAGAAAGGGTATATTATAGCGTGTGCCGATCACCAAGGGAAACTTTGTCTGCGTTGCGCCTTTGGCCAGAAAACGGGAAAAGCCATTCGCCTTTGTCGTTAACCAATGATGATTTGGCTCACCGGTCTTCAAAGTGCCATAAACGAAAACCTTTTGCAACGTTTGCGACATTTTCAGCATTTGCAAAAACAATATTACAGCGATCTTATCACAGAACTGCAGTTAAAGTTATATAGTTTTTTTGCCTGCGCTAACCCTATTTTAATTTATTAAATATTAAAATTTGCACCAACGACCTTGTAAGCTTATATCAAACATCAGTCTGCGCAGGCAGCGCTTTGAGCAGTTGCTTATCATTATTTGCCATTCTCTGGAAAAGGCGACAGCGCTATGTTATGTTAACAGCGCTGCTCCACAACTAACAACTGTGTTCTGGTACACTTGAAACAAAATTTACGATTTGTTTATGTAATCATATCGAGTCACCTGTTGCAACTCGGCAAATATGCAAAATGTTTACCTTTAGTTTATTAACTTTGGGATAGTCGCATTTTTCAAATTGTAAACTTGACTTGAATTTATTTAGTCGAAACTTATAAAATTACAAACAGTTCGCTACGATCTAGACTATGCATATATATATGTATATATATAATATATCATTAGGCAATATGTAACGTGTACATATTAATATTGTTTTAAGTCTGTGTATAATATACGTGCTACAAATGCAAATATCTGTAATATTAATAATTGGCTACGCCTTTTTTTTGTATTTTGAACACATTTTTTGCTTCGTTTTTAGTTCTTCACCTCGTAGCTGAGATCATCCTGGGCAGGATGCTTGTGCGTGCGACGATGGCGCATTATGTAGGGTTGTGAGGTGGTATTCTCATAGCCGGACAAATAGGGCAAGGACAACAGCTTCTCGGGATACTTTTGCAGCAGATAAACCCAGCAGGGAACGGTGCTGCAAGTAAAACGAAAAATAATTTTTGATATAATTTAAAATTTTGAATATGACGTAATCAGCATCATCATCAATTTACCCCTCGCCGACGCCAATGTTCATGTCCTGCTGCTCACGTTTGTAAATATCCTGGCAATCCTCGATGCTGTCCAGCGATTTCAGCATGTGTTCATCAACCTACATAGGAATTATAGAAATTAGTTAAGCTGATACATTTAATGATTTACTGTACTTGCCTCATAGATCTCACCGGTTACATAATAACCGATGCCCGGTTTGTTCAGCAGGAAGGGAATGTTGTAGCGTGTGGCGATCACCAGCGGCAACTTCTGTGTGGTTGTTGCGCGACACCAAAATTTGGCATAACCATTGCCGGTGCTGGCCAATATGGAATTTCCCGGCTGGCCGTATTTTAATGCGCCGTACACAAACAATTTGCTCAGAGCGGATGAAGCTTTCTGCATTGCAATATAAATATTTAATATATATCAATAAATAAAATTATAAGCTAGATTAAGTTCTCTATATGCATTTATTATTAAAAACACTTCGAAATTATTATTTATACCTGTGCTTATCACAAGTGAAAGGAATTTTTTCATATTCTCAGCGGCCCCCATAGACTGGAATTCTATTTGATAAGGTCTACAACTACAACATAAAAAATATACAGACATGTCTCGCTCTCACTAACTTTCGTTAACATAATCATAATTTTCAATTTTATTTTTCTCTTGATTTTGAATAGTTATTAAAAAAAATAATTTAAAATATTTACTTATACTAAGGACTCTTAATGCGAAGCGTTCTTTTTAGCAGCTGATCACTGTAATCAGACACGAGCTGTCATTTGTCCAACCAACTTTAACATTTCCCCCACGCCCGCAGACTAACAGCAACATCCCACGCATTAACAGTATTTCTGTTTATTTTTAACATTTCGCTGCCACTTATTCTTATTCAGTTTTATATTTTTAGGGGGTAACGCACTAACCTGTTTACTGCATTTTGGTTAACACATATCAACATTTATCAATAATAAATACAAACTGTGTTTACGATTCCAGTTTTTTTTTTGGCTGACGTGAGTGCAAACTGCGCAGCAGCTTTATACATACATACATACATACATACATACATAAATGCTTTAAGATGCGATAAAAAAATACCTGTATTTGTATGTATATTTAATAATTACTTAAATTGTTCTAATCACTCAAACAAATAGAAATAGACACGCTATAAGTTCTAACACGAAGTGGCGATTTTAATTTCATTGACATTTCCAGTAATTTGTTGCATTTTAGCGGCAATTTGTCTGTCGTTTCCTGCGTGCTTACATAACAATTTCAAGTACAGAAGCACACACATACACACACGCACAGAAGCACACGCTTATAATAATTTATGTAAGTATGTATAAAATAAATAAATTTCTCACGCCCAAAAGTACGAGCGCCAACTGGACAAAGGATAACAGGTAGCTACATACACCTACATACAAGTGCACACACATTCATACATACATAGGTATGCAGGTCGGTGCACTTACATTAATATTACATTAACAGCTTTCTTTTGTTTGCTTTATATTTACCTTAACTTGGCCCATCTTTCCTTATTTGGTTTGATTAAAATTGCAAATTACTTTTAATGCTCAGCAGAGCAGACAAATGAGCAAAATATACAACGAAAAAGAGAGCTATATTAAATTCCAGCAAAAGCTGCTTCGTTGGTAACAAATCGTACCGCACCAGTCGAAAGCAAAACTCCAACTGAATGCTGTCGATGCCGATGCAGCCGGCAGAGGCCCAAACATTGGAGAAAATGTCTGTGTGTGTGTGTTATGTATTTGTGAATATGTATGCACGAATGTACGCTGCTGCTGCTCGTCGATGTCGTGACGTCTAAAAAAAAAAAAGCGTGGCAGCAAGCAGGCCCACAACAAGAATAAAAGAAAACACGCCACACGCGCTTGTCAAATCGTCGCTGCTCGCTCTTTCTTTATCTATCGTTAGCAAGAGCAATTATTCAAATTCAAACTGCTCAGCGCCAAGCTTAAGACACATATTAGAGCACAACACATAAATACAACTTATGTGTATATGGGTGTATGTGAAACTACAGCTTATCAGGCCTTTCTTCTTTTGGGAAAAGGGGTGTTGGCCGACATAAACTGGTTGGTTGGGTTAATGTTAACCCCTTTGCAAACAGAAGAATATTTCGCTCATAGCGACGCCACTGGAGCCCACGTACGCAATTGTTTATTAAATGCGCATCGAATGCCCAGATAATTTTACCAAATGTATATTTTCGATCTGCAAACATTTAAACTGTAAACATAATTTATAAACAATAACAAATTCGCAATTAGTTTTTGTTACACAGCTGCCAAAAACATAAAAACGTGTTCGCTCCAGCTCTCTCGCGCTCTCTCTCTTGCTGTTAATGCGCTGTAAAATAAAGGTGCGGCATTTATGTTTTAAAAGAGCTTTATCCCATATGAACATGTAAAGAGAAACTGCACGATAATATACAATGTCTTAATGTAATTAAGAATTGTAGTTGCTTTTGTTACAAAATTTAACTCCTTGCGTTGTGGTAGCCACAAGTAAAACTATCGCTAGTGCCTTTGAGATCATAAAACTGTTCTAACATAATATCTATAATCAAGTTCAATATTCCTTAACACACTTTCCGTTCCAGGCGTAGTGGAAGTGCTTGTGCCGGCAAGCGCACATGTTGGGTGCAAAGCAATACGCTCTGCGACCACAATCGCTGTAGAATATGTACATGCAAGCACAGGAATGTAGATTAAACACTGTTAAGACAATGTTAAACTGTGGTTTAAACACTCACTGATCACAGATGGGCTCACACTTGGTGCCGTGGAGCAGGGTGCTGCGCATCTCGTAACCCTGTGCACAAATACAGCGACCATCGTACGAGCAATGGCCGTGAATGCAGCGCCTGGGAAGAGATTTTACATTGAACTATTATATTAACCGTGTCTCGAAACTGAATCGGTTGACGTAAAATTATAATACAATAAATAATATGACTTTTTTTAAAATTAAAATATTATGTTAAATAATATTCAATTTTTTACAATAAATAATTTTAAATTTACCCGTGACACGGATCCAAGAGTCGTGGTCCTCGATGTCGACAGAGTCGTGCAACTGAATCGAAGTAGTAATGTTTTCCCTTGCGACAGATGCACAACTCGGGGCCCGCACAATAGCCGCCAGCCTCTTGGCACCCCGGCAGGCATTTTGCGGCACAAGCAACACTATCCCTTGTGGTACTCTGATACTGATCGTCACAAGGACACGGACCATCCTCGAAGCAAACACCGCGCACGCAAACAATATTGCAACGGCGCACACATTGACGGGTATTCACAATAAGCATTTCGTATTCGGAGCAAATCGGCGGCGGTTCATTCAGTTCCCAGTAACGATACTCGTGGTAATAGGAGTGAACATGAACCAGCAGGAGCAGTAGCAGCCACAGAATTCTTAACAGCATGTCGAAGTGAATTGCAAGTTGGCAAATGATTGGAAATTATGAGCAGCCTTCCAAGTAGTTCACCAAGTGAGAGTGAAAGTGTTTGTTTGCTTGTGTGTGTGCGCAATTTATTTTAACCGGTCACGATCATCGTCGACAATAATTGTCTTAAGTACACACACACACATATGGGCAGATGATGCAATGGCCGCCCATAAAAATCACTTGGGGGTGCTAACTGATAAGCTGCTATTACAAAACTTCATTTGCATATACAACAAAAAAAAAAAATCTTCGAACAGACGCCGCTTATTACTCATCACTGTTGGGTGAGGGGATTTCAGAGATAGGGAGAGGTAGACGGAGAGACGGTGGTGGGGTCACACAGATCCAACTCTAACATGTGTGCATGCTAAGCTCAAAGAGAGCAAACTGCAGAGAGCAATCCACAAATGAGAGAGAGACTCTATTGAGGGAGAAGCAATTACACTGAGTCAAAAATATTGGTACTGATATTATTATTATTTATTTATATGATTTGTAATAATTGGCGTGACAATTTACTGAATTATAAAACATTTAAATATTTATTATATTATATTTATTATGTTATATTAAATGTTACAAAATAATTTGTTATTGTTGCTTTTAATTTGAAAATATCATTAAATTCATTCTTAAGTATGTCAAAAGCTGCAAATGCCCAAAGTACCAATATTATTTTAGCTCAGTGTAAAGTGCATGGGAGAATATTTTGCTGCGCTAGGCTGGAATGTCTGGATTTCCACTGCCAATGCCGCCGTTGCTGCTGCTGTTGTTGCCCTCCTCACCTCCCACCCGCCCGCCATCTACATACTCCCCTTGCGCACATCTGGCCTGGGCATGCGCTTCGGCTGCTTTCAATGCCCGCCATTCATTCACTTTTTTTTAGTCTTTTCGCTGCTGTGAACGCCTGCGCAACGAAAATGTTGCAAAATTAAAAAACAGCACACAAAGAAAAGTGCTCGACTGCAGTTCAAGCTTCAATTGCAACAATAAATAAGTCTCGACTATTTTCATTAGTGTTCTGACGTTGGCTCTTTTTTTGGAGTGAGTGCTTGAGTGTGTGTGTGTGTGTTTGTGTTTGTTGGATTGAATGAATAACATAAAACAGACAACGGCGAGTGGAAAGCATATAAAATAAACAATACCATATCGGGCTGGTCAGCTGGAAGGAAGTGGCACTCTGTTGGTGGCACTGGTGGTGCGTGTGGTGGGTGTGGCGGCTGTGGGCAAATGCCTGAAACAAAGCCAGCCCTCTCGCATTAACAATTATGTACGCGGCAAGTGCGGACACGTTTTAATTGCATACCAAACTAAATCGTATAAAAAAAATTTAAAAAAAACTGCTTGAAAAATGTGCTACGTTATCATCACAAGTGTGAGTCTAGTCTGGTTTCTGTGCACCCTCGTCGCCGATATGCTCGTCGCCATCGCACTGGTCACGCCCAAATGGCTTATTGCTGGTGCACCCACCACGGTGAATGCCACAGGTCAACGTTATCCCTCTGTGGGTATTTATACGCGTTGCAAGCAAATGCATAGACTGGGCTATCATTGTGGTCGCTTCGATTTAGATGGCTTTGCCACCGATGGCAGCGTCTATCCCTGGGAATGGAAGGCAGCCATGTTCTGCATGTCCATGGGTTGTCTTCTGCTATCCGCGACTGTTGCTGCCACGCTGTTGACCTGCTGCCGTCAATCCGCGTTTGGCAAGAGCATACACAATATGACAGCCTGTGCACAGGTGCTTGCAGGTGAGACCTTCTTCGACACTGTCTACTCCTGCTCCTCCCATTCCTTAATTCTCATTTTCTCCCCAGGCATAGCTGTAATGCTGGCTTTGTTTCTGCATCCCTTGGGTTGGCGTGCGCAACGCGTTCAACTCCTTTGCGGCGCGGAGGCGGAGCCCTTTTATCCCGCCGACTGCACCATTGGTAAGACTCACGCACTCCTCCAATCTTTGATTAATAACTATTACGATTCCTTTGATAGGCGTCTCATTCTACTGCGGCCTTGCTGCCATATTGCTGACATTTGCCGCTGCCGGCATCAGTCTCAAGGCGGAGTCCTCCAACATGCGTAGTCGGGTCCGACGGCGTGTGGAGTCCGGCAGTAAGCTCGTCTGCATTCCGTAGCCGGATAGATCTGTACATATGCATTTAGGGATTGTCCTAACTGAAATTGGTCTCGTTTGGAGAGACTTGTTTTCATTGTATTTAAAATTTTATTAAATTTACAACTCATTTAAATATTTTCACTTAAATTTTTAAATATGTTAATTTAAAGACCAATTGTTAATTTGGTGTCTTTTACTAATTACAACTATTTGCAAATTGCATTTTTAGTATATCTTTTCCACAAGGAATTTAAATGTTTGTTTAAACTTCATAAATACAATTATAAATTAAAATCTATTATTTATATTATACTGTATTTTAAATATCGTTAAAATTTAATTATTTTTGCGACTAATTTTTATTGTAGTTCTTTTCCTCAAAGACATTAGTTCAAGCTCCGACTGTAAATTGAAAATACAATTAATGCGTCTTTGACTAACCAAAACTAATTGCAAATTGGAAACATTTACATTTTCAGATACTGCAAATTAAAATTTATTATTTATAGTACAGTGTATTTTAAGTATAGTGTTTTTTAAGCGAATGGACAATTTCTGTAGTTGAAGAAATATATACACTTAATTTAATTCCGCATTTAAGCTGTAACATTAGAATAAATAAACAACTACAGTTTTTATACAGTAACTTGGATGGTTCGAGGCAGCTGGATAGAATAAGAGAGAGCGATGGGGGCGAAGATCTTTATTTGCGCTTGCCCTTGGCTTTGCCAGGCGGTTTCCCTTCGACTTCCGGCTTGGCCTTGGGCAGGTAGACGCCGTGATTCGTTTTCTTGAGATGCGCAAACAGTTTGTTCTTGGAGTCGAAGACCAGTTTGCATGTGACGCAAGTGTGTTGCACATCTGCAAGTGGTGCGGTCTCGTTGCTCTTTGGTGGAGCGGTTGCTGGCTTAGATTTGAGCTTTGATTCCGTTGTTAACTTTTCCTTTTCTGTTTCGGCTTTTTGTTTGCCGCTCGTTGATTTTTTGCTTTTGTTCTTTTTGGCTGACTTTTTGCTGCGACTCCAATTGTCGTCGTCTGCATCGTCGCTGTTGCTCACTGGCGCGGAGAAATTCACAGCTTGATCAGTAGCAGCAGGATCAACAGCTGGGGCAGCATCCGCTTCATCATTATCATCATCGCTCTCAACGATTGCTTTTGGCGCCGGTTTTTTCGATTTTTTGCCTTTCTTATTGCGTCTACTTTGCGTCTGCTGAACTTCCTCCTCGCTAGACAGCTCTGCCTGATCACTGCTTTGATCTGTCTTCTGGGCGCTATTGATTTTCAGCTGCTCAATGTCTTCCTCTGCCGCATTAAGATCCTCGCTGTTCTCATTGTATTCCTGTTCCTCGTCTGCCATTTGCTGGCACAGACGTTCCACATTCTCGCGATGTTTCTTGCTCTCCTCGTGATTGGAGCGCGCCTTGGCGTTCTTGAACGACTTGTTGCAAGCCACACAATAGAGATCGTCCACATACTCCACTTCCTCGCTCACATCTTTATCGCTGTCAGCAGCTGCTTCAGAGTCCACCTCTTCCTCCTCCTCGTCCGTGTAGTCATCGGATTCGCTGCCATATTGTTGCTCCAGCTGTCTGAGTTGCTCCTCGTAGCCATCGTTGTCCACTTTGTTGGCACGCACAGCGGCTAGTTGTTCCTTCCGCTGACGCAGCTGCTCCTTGCGCTTCTCCTCTTGCTTCAAGCGATTCGCCTCGGCGCGCTCCTCCAGCACACGTCGGTAGGCTTGGACACGACGATCCCGCTTGCGCACAAAGGAGACCAAGTTGCGAACCTGCCATAACGAATATTTCTTGCATTTATTTCTCTAACTAAACTGACAGCTGCTTACCTCTTCATTGCGATCCTTGCGCGCATTTTGAACAATCTTTTTCATTTCCTTCTCCACTTTGCGCAAAATGAAACGCTCCTTAATGTCCCTCACATCATACGGACAAAGCCATTCATATGTTTTCTTTGTACTATAGGATAACCAATAAGCGTAGAAAGGAGCCACAACTTCCTCGTAGCTGCTGTCGGCGTTGCCGAATTGTGGCGCCCCCATCTCATCGTCACTGTCCATAAACTCCAGATCCTCGGATGCAATGTTGTTGAAGACATCGCGATAAACACCATAAAAACCCTGGGAATCATTACCATATCCCTTGTAGCATGATCCCGTGAAGTATTGAAAGACGTCTAAGCAGTTCTCCGAATACTCGGAATTCTTGCCACGCAAAATCTGCTCGCGATGATTATCGTACCAGGCACGTTCCTGGGCATCGGAGAGCACTTCGTAGGCTTGTTGGATCAGCTGAAAACGCTCCTTTGCCTCCGCAAGGGAATCAGGATTCTTGTCGGGATGCCAGCGCAATGCCAGTTTTCTGTATGCCGTTTTGATATCACCTTCGTTGGAGTCACGGGCTAAACCCAGCTCCTCGTAGTAGCAGCGCATGTTTAGTGTTTAGTTAGTTATAAAATAAATTACAAGAATTGTCTTAACAAATGAAATTTTGAGCTTTTGCTCTTCTTCTTTTTTTGGGTCCCACGTTATACATAAACAGCTGTTCGCTGCTGCAGACGTTTACATTTGTTGAAATGTTTTAAGAACGCGCCATAATTTGGTTTCTGCAAAATCATCATGCATATTCAGTTTATTCATGCATTTAAAAATGGATTTATAATTATTGCGAAATAGTGGCGTAATAAAAACGAAATTGTTTCATTTGGCAACTAGTCGAAATACAAAATATTGAAATTTAATTGAATCATAACAGAGCAGCTGTTGCCTAACATTATCTATCGATAAGTCTAGTGCTATCGGCAGTCGATAACATTAACATAATCATTGTAATGTTTTTGAATTATATTGCATACTTTTGCTTGCATTAATTTAAAAAATATTCTTAATTTTTATATTTTATTTCAAATTCTTCTTGTCGAATTTGTTAATTCTTAATCTTTATTTAATGCCTCACTTTAATGAGTCACATTGCGATTTGGTGGTTGCGCATTCCGTTAGTCGCTTTTTTCACTTCAGCGGCGGCGGTTGCTCTCTCTTTCTCGCCGCGCATCATTCGTTATTATAGCCGCACACTTTATTGCTACCACCAAAATAAAAAAAAAATAGAATATAGCTAAGGCCGACACATGCACATACCAATACATCATCTATATAGACAGTGATAATTGTGAAAAAAGCTTTAACGCTTGCAGCCTAAAAATATGCAACACTTCTGCTTTTTAACTTATACGTTGCCGGGCCTAATTACAATTAATTTGCATATCAAATAAACTAAAAATAAAACAAACCATAACTTAAAACTAAAGCTACATACATTTGACGTACGTAATAACGATACCACAAGAAAATATTTATGCGAATACACACATTGCATACAGAAGTCGTTAGGGCCAATGCTATAAAGAAATCAAATCAAATAAAATATTCACGCTGCTGTTTAACGGAACAACAATTGAAAATAGCTTGACATAAAAATTTACAGTTACGCTTGGATTTACAACCCAGCTACGTTCATTTCCGCAAAAGGGGAGGGTTACACAGACAACCCACACACACACACATACACATATACACACCCACACACATTCAACATTGAGTAACTTCAGCACACAGCATGAGGCGGATGAGTCCTTGAAGCCTCAATAGGCGTGCATCTCAGCCTACAAACAACCCCCAAGCAAACGCAAACACACACCACACTCACACACACACACAGTCGTCGTCATCGTCATCGGTGTTAGTGCATGTGAGCGTATTTGTGTTCACCAAAAAACGTCAACAAAAAATAAACAAGCACACACACAAACACAAGCACAGAGAGATAGAGAGTTGCCAGACGTCGCGCTGTCTACGTAATCACCCACACACACACATATGCATACATTACGTACATGTATTTGCAGCGGCCCTTTCATCTCATCGCATGCCGCACAATAAAAACAGGCGTAAAGGATATTATGAGGCAACAGACATTTGCGAATAAGGTAATTTCGCATCAAATACCAACACACACACACACACGCTCTGATACACAGTTACTGTTGATAACTATTCAAAATATGCCTGCTAATACAGTGGTTGAAAATCAATTATTACATTTCAAATGTGCAAATACAACAAATTCTTACACAGAATAAAAATCAAAGTATTTAATAATTGAGTTAAAATTAAATATACATATTATATTATATTTTTTATGTTAAATATTTTATAAATGAAGTACTGAATTTATATATTTATGGTTTTCCATAGTACAAATTTATTTAGAAAAAATAATTTAAATAATAATAATAATTTCATAAATACTTAATTTATATACATATACATATATAACTATTGATTTGACTGCATTCAAGAACATTATAAAAGTCAGGGTTTGTATGCAAATATTGTTTTTCACTTTGTTTACAACACATATTCAAACCACTGTGCAGCGGCGTCTTTTGTGCTGTCATAAATGGATTTTCTTATCAACGTAAAGTGGCCCCAGGAGTCAGTTTTGGATGTGAGCGCCAGCCTATTGTCCCAGACATTATGGGATTGCATTCGGCAGCTAAGGAAATTCTTTAATGGCAAACTCTTCTCTTCTTATTCTTCTTTTTGTTTGTTTTGGGTCCCCAACAGCAACAACAATCCGTCCATTTAAGCTACGTTAAGGATTTCGTTTGAGATAGACAGATAGAAAGACACTTCAGATTCCACAATGTTCGGATCCAAGTTGCGCTCCTGGATGGAAACGCACATTGTGCGTCCACGCAAGAATAAGGGCAACAAGAACAAACATGCAGAGAATGCGGCTGGTGGCAGCAGCGGGAACAGCAGCAGCAGCAAGAAGGCGGGCACCTTGCCCCCGAACAGCAATCTAAAGTCAACGACAAGTCCGGTGCTGACCAGCAGTGGAAGCCACAGCATCGCCAGTCCAGTGCGAAGGCGCGAAGTGTCGCCCATCCAATGTCATGTGAGTGAAACCAAAATATTAATACAAATAATTAAAATAACATTCGTAAAAATTGTTAATAACAATAATAATATTAACAACAATTATAACTTGAAAATTAATAATAACACTATTAATAATAATACCAATGATAACAATTAAACATAAAAATAATAATAACAATAATAAAAATAAGATTAATAATTATAACAACAATAAAAATATAATAATAATAATAATATTAACAATAGTAATAATAATATTCTTTCCCTCTTCCACCCTGGGTGTAGACGCCCAGTCGCTATGGCTGGCAATCGCCTGATCAGGACAACTCCATCACATCGCCCAAATCGGATAATCTGCTTTATGCGCCACATCGCTATCAACGCCATCAGACGTTGCCGCCACTCCAGCAACAGCAGCTGCAGCAGCAGCAGCCACAGCTGAGCGTGCCCAGCAAGGATAGCTGCAGCTCGAGTGCGGACAAGTCGCCAATCCGCGTCAATTGCTCTTCTTCGTCGATATCATCGCTATCGTGGTCCACCGGCTCCAAGGAGCCCTCCTCGGCCAAGCAGCAGATCAACTGCAAGTTGGAACCCGCCGAGGATGAGGTAGACTATGAGGAAGTGGGCGCACTACTCTTGCGACCACAGCCGCCGTTGCCGTTGCTGCAGGATTATCAGCGGCCCAACTCGGAGAATCTTATCAGTCTGCAGTTGGTCTACGAGGAGGATCAAAAGCAGCATTCCAAGAAGAACCCCAACCATGTGCACTATGGCCGTTTGTTGCCCTCCAAGCTGGCCACCGTGCAGCTGGTCGAGTCCTTGGAGAGTCTAACTATGACTCCGCCCCAGCCACCACCGCCACCTTCTGTGACCAATCAGCTGAGTCGCATGCGTGCCCCACGCGCTGGTTTACCACGTGGCAACTTCATGCCTGGTCCGAGGCCGCACAGTTTATCGTCGCCGGAGAGCGCCTATTCTACGGGCTACTCCACCGATGGCACCTCACCCTGTGCCGCCAGTAGCGCAAATCCGCCAGCGCCCGAATATTACATCAATATGCGCACAGGCACCCACTATTTTCCCAGTCGCACCGTCAACTCGGAACGATATAAATTTGGCCTAAATCGCATCGAGGAGATGTCGCCCATGGATCCGCTGCCAAAGAGCAATTTCGGCAACACTCTGGAGCCCAATCCTAGTCCATTGGCACTGCAGCACAAGCTCTTTGAATGTGAGTAACCATATGTGGAACATATCTCGAGCTTAATTTATGAATTTCAGGCTTTATTTAAGTTCAAAAGTTGTATCTAATAAATAATTCTTATATTTTTGTATTTTAAATATAAATATTATAATTTATTTTGAATTTCATTTCCTTTTTACTTTCTGTTTTAAACATAAACATATAAAATAAATATCAATTTTTATTTTCTTAGTATTAGAAAGTTTTACTGAAAATAATATTTTCAAAATGTCTTAAGATCTTTTTAGCTTAAGCAGAAAACTTTTTCTAAATTTTAGTACTGCAACACGATTTTTTGGAGTAAATCTATCGGTGACAAAAATATAGTTTAATTAATTTATTTATGTTTTAAAGTTTTTATTTTTTCACCGAACTTTTTCTACACAAAATATAAAATTGTTTTATTAATTGATTAAAAAAAAGCTTTTTCATCTACACAAAATTCTTAGGAAATATTAAAACTGAAAACACGAATTTTAAGAGTAAATGACACAGTGAGAAAAAAAATAAAAAATTAATTAAGTTCATTAAATACGGAATAATAATTTAATCCAGTTTCGCAATAAAGCTTAAACAAAAATAAATTGATATATGAACAGAACAAGTTTGATTTAATTTTCGCACAATATTTCAAGATATAAAAATATAAATATTTATTTTGCAAATCTGATTTTTAAAGCATAAATTAGAGCCTTAACTTTTTATAATTTTAAACATTTCTGAGCTTAAAAACTTAATTAATGCTTGCCATTTTGTTGTACTGTGCAAGAAATGAGCAATTAAAGCACTTAACCCAATCCACCCCCATCTAACTTGCAGCTCCCTCGCCCCGCCAGCGTTCTCGCATACGCACGAATCCCTGGTATAATACGGCCGAGCATCTGCCTCCGATGCCGGGCAATAGTCGCTTGGAGCCGGATGCCACCAGCACCACATCCACCACGTCCTCGGGCATTAAGTCAAGCAATGAGCTGGAAATGCGCTCAGATAAAATAACAACAACAGCAGCAACAACAATACTAGCAGCAAAAACAACAGGAATTGCAACCCCCACCAAACTGAGGATTGGGGGCGCCGAGTCCTCTGAGTGCTCGTCGTCGTCCTCGACTGAAGTGGAAAATCTGCATGCACCGCACACCATCAAGCGACGCCACTTGGAGCAGCAGCAGCAACAGCAACAGCAACAGCAGCAGGTGGACTCCTTTCTGGTGAGTGACGACGAGGCGACACTCAACGAGATGATTGGCAAGTTTGACGAGAGCTACGTCTACGAGAAGGAGACCGACATACTCAGGTGAGTCCCAGCCACAACTCAAAGTGCTCCCCACTCAAGAATGTTGCATGAATGTTGTAGAACAGTTGCCAGCAGAAGTTTAGCTTAGTTTAATTGTTTTATGCCACTAAACTTGGTTGCTTGATATCAGCCTCAACCGAAACGAATAACTATCGATTTATCGAACTGGATGGGTAACCTTGAATGATAAGCGAAAAAAAAGTTGGAGATTTTTCTACTCGATTCTAGTTTGAAACAGTTCTAGAAATATGTTTAGCTTAGCTCGAAAACCCACCTCGTGGGAAAAGAAAGAAAGATTATCGATTTATCGAACTAGATAGAGAAACTTGAAAGTTAAACGAAAAAAGTAGGAGAATTTTCTGCTCGAATTAAGTTCGATTCAATACCAGACAGAAGTTTAGCTTAGTTGAATTCTTCTTACTTTTTAATACTACTAAGCTTGTTGACTTGATAATTCTCTTCAAGGGAAAAGAATGAAGAGCAACCGATTTATCGAACTGGATAGCTAAGCTGAAACGATAAACCCACTTATCAAATCAAGTTCGAACCCAGAAGAGACAATTCTTAATTTGTTTTTTAATACCCTATTTAATCAATACCAGACGCTTTCAGAATAAATTAAGAAGGTTTGTTATTTTTAAAGGAATACTTGTGTTAGGAAAACCATAGAGTAATATTTGTAGGTCTTAGGTGAAGTATTCCTCTGCCTAAATCTACTTAAAGAAACAGTTGTGTTTCTATTACATGGAGTACACATTAAGATCTTCGTTAAACTACTCCTGTTCCAGGTTAGATTAACAAGTAGAAATATTTTTAGATCTCAGTTAAAGTACTCTTATTACAGAATATATATCCCGGTCCTTCTATTATCCCTTAAATTAAGTCTACTACGTAGCACTAAAAGATTCCCTACGTTAATTTGCAGCAGCGACTCGGATCCCACGGATTGCGCTTCGGAACTGGATACGGGTCAGGATGCGGGCGATGAATGCGATACGGACGAGCTGCTGGACATTGATTTCATAGACACGTCCTCCATGCAGGAGGTAGTGGTGGTGCAGGAGCGTCAGGATCAGCCGCGTAATCTGGGCAGCTGTCATTATTATCCCACGCCCAGTCCACTGATCCTGCGACGTAGCTCAACGCGTTCGCGTCGCCGCAACGGTCAGGAACCGCCGGATTGCAGCCAGCAACGTCGCCGCAAACGCTTCCTGAAGACGCGTAAAAAGAGCTGCGAGAATCGGGAGAAGGTGCAGCAATCGCCATTGCGAGAACCGCGAGGATCGCGAAGCGTGGGCGGAACCCCGGTCTGCCTGCGTCGCCAGCTGTTGAGCAATAAGGAGCGGTAAGCTATAACTACCTCTAACCCCCAAAGCAAATCCTTGCTCAACCTTGAGTTTGTTTGACAGCATTTATAAGACTTCCCCGTTATCCAATCGCTCGAATTCGCTAATCTTTGGCCGAGCGAATGAGCCGCATTTCATGACCATAGCGGAGAGCGAGAAGGCGCTACTCAAGGCTGATCTAGAGGCGGACATGAAGTACAAGCAGCTCATCATGGAGGCCGAATCGCTGCTCGAATCCATGAAGAACAGTCTGCAAAGGTGAAGTAAACCAAACCCTCTCTTAAATAGCTCACTAATCTCTCTATGTCTCTCTCTCTCTCTCTATTTAGCATACCACGCGACACTCCGGTTGCCAGTCCGAGACGCCTCAATCCGTTGGCCAACAAGCGCGTGGAGATGCTCAAGCACAGCGAGGTCGAATCCAAGAAGCAAATGGCGCCACCCACACCGCCGCTGGAGCACGAGCTGGCGGCGGCGATTAACAAGCGAATTGAGCTGCTCAAATTTGAGACAACCGCCACGGCATCGCCACCCAACAGCCCCAAGCCGGGCCGCTGTAGTCCGCGCAAGACACACCTGACCAACTTTATCAATCAGAATGCGCCGCCTGAGTTGCCGCCACGCAAGCTGAACACGGCTGGGGCACCTCCATCCCCACAGCTGCAGCTGAACGGACGTCGTCTGCAGTCCGGCTGCAGTCCAAGAGCGAGCCGACGAGCCATGCACGCGCTGCAGTGCATCAATGGCAGCGACTCGGAGCAGGAGTGCATTGCAGTGGTGCGTCAGAGCATCGAGGATGTCACCAATCACAACTACTTGCAACAACAGCAGGAGCAACAGCAGCAGCCGAACTACAATCAGCTGGACTACAACAATCGCAATGTGGCCGAGCATCTGCAGCAACAGGATAACTTCTATTGTCCACACAGCGAGCCACTCAAGCGTAAGGTCTACAAGGGCAGCAGCTCCTTTGAGCGCATCAAGAAAACATTCGACTTGGAGCTGGGTAAGTTGGAAAGTTTTAAGTATCAAATACAGTGGTTACTCGCCAATTAGAATGGGGATTTATAGTGAATAAAATCTGGATACAAAATAATCTATAAGACCTCGCTTCAAATTTAAATATACCAATATTGAATAATATATTGGATGTTCTTAAAATTTGATGTTAAATTTTATTTTGAATGTAATTTTGTATATTTTTTACTTTATGCATTTGTTTGGTCGACTGACTTAGTTGACATTAAATAATATAAATAATTATTACCTAATTACTTAATAGAAATGCTTGTCTAAATGTAAAAAAAAAAAACAAAAAGTTACTATAAAAACTCTATTTAATTTGAATAATATTAAGTTTACCTAGGATATTTATGGTTTCGAGACATTTCTTATTTAATAAGCTCACACATTTATTTAATTATAAATTTTAATAATATTAATCACCAACATTTATAATATGTGTAAGAAGTTTTCCACTGTTTTTTTTAATCCGATATGTATTGTTTTTCAATCGAATTGATTATTAGAAAGTTCTAATTAGCAAGCGACCACAAATATGTATTAAATAAGCTACTTAACTCTTATCAGCCACCTGGCATTTCAATTAATTAATTAACTTACTGGTGGCAGATATGAGCGAACGGCCAAAGACGCAGGTGAAACGTCAGCAATCGAAGCTATCGGCCTCCGTATCGGCCAAGAGTTCCATGCAAGATGTAACTGTGGAGGGCGCCAGCAAGGAGCAGCACCAGCAGCTCATCCTGAGTACCATTGTGGATCTGAAGCGCAGTCTGGAGCATCAGAGCTATGAGCTAAGTGGTCTCACTGAAGAATAGATAAGATTAATTATCCAACTGATCCGTGAGGTCCTTGCAAAACTATCGATAAGAGTTTGAGAAAAAATACATACATATATATTATATTTATATATATATATTTATTTATAACCCATTTTCTGGTTGTCAATTCTTTCAATAAATTTATTATTGCTATAGCAAACATATCGATAGTTTTGTGAGCCGATAACTAACATAATCATCAACAAGTTTAAAATAAGTAATACAAGTAACAAGTCCAACAGATATAATATCCCTCAGACTAAGCAGAAATTGAGTGCAATAATTGTCTAAAGGAGCATAGTTAAGAGTATCCGTATATAAAAAGTAAGGCATGCAAATTATGGACTGGTACAGCAGGTTATACATACTTATATATATTTAAAAGGGTATACCTACATACAATATACACTACAATATACACTCTTTACCCTTATGACAGATGCCACGAGTAAATTGTTTTGATAGCATTTATTTAAGCGTAGTTGTTAATCATTTGTGTTAATCATCATAATCAACATCATCATCATCATCATCAGCAGCTGCAGAAAGTTATTCTAGTTTTAATCGTATTTCAGTTTCTCATAATCACATACAGTTTCTATTTGAATTCCCAGTCGAAAAGGTGCAACTTTACAAATATCTTATAACTATTGATATACTATTTATGACTAGCTCAAATACCTATCGGATAATACTCCTTAGTTACGTATATTCATCCTTAACCTTGTACTTATTTTAAAGTGTATTTTGTTTTTATACTTCTCAAAACAAAGCATATCTCACATGAAATACACTTATACTAAATGCATACTACGTTTATCGCAGCCAACTTAACAAGCTGAATTGCTTAATTTACGAACTTTCATGGCATAAACGTAGTAGGCGAAACTAAACTTCAGCTCATTACTAGACTTTGGTAGTATATTTCACTTAATCTACGCATATTTAGAGACGTATCCACATAAATTATATAACAATTATTGAAAACTGTAGCACTTTAAGTAAATTCAATTATTATATCCATCCAGCAAAAAATTGATCGTTTAGCTAAATTGTTTGTAGAATATAAATTGTTTAACTGTTCCGTTTTCCTTAGTTATTACAATTGATTAGCATTTAAAAAAACAAAAACAAATATAACAAGAACCCCCAAGTGGTTTATCATGAATTTCAATTTTCAATTGGCAATTCTAATTTTAGAAATCGATGTGAAGGGCCAAATCGGTTGTATTTCAACGATTAATTAATTAATTAATTATGTAATTGCGTTGTGTGCTCATTTTTTGTAATGCGTATAGAAGCTATATAGAACATACCAACCATACCACATAGCATACACAATGTATATGAATAATGTAACGTGATAATAAACTTAATGAAAACCAATTGACTTACGCAACTGTAACTGCATACCAAGTAAGTATAATCATAATTGCGTAGTCGACTTCACTAATTTACATTCCTTGTTTTGTCGTTAAACGTAGCCTTAATCGTAGTCGTATCACCTGATCCCTAGTTCACACCTGTAGTTGTTGTATACCATTTAAATAGCAACTAGTTGCGTAGTCGATTGTCATTTACTTAATGAGATTTTAACAAATACGCGAATACTTGACTGCGAGCCGATGAACCAAAGTGCATTTGAATTCCGCCTCCCCATTCACTCCAAACCCCTTACCAATATCTGATTGGAAATTAATGCGAATCCCACAAAATGCTAAAATGTAGTTCATCGACTGATGTGCAATTCCTCAGTTTTGTGCAGGGACCTTAGCAGTCGTCTCAATTAATTAATTATGCCACACAAATTAATTGCTATGCAGCTATTTTGTTTATCCAAGCGACCTTAAGACAATCCAACGAGCTTTTCGATAAGAGATTTACACAGAACTCACTATATGATTGGAGTAAGTCATTTACCCAAATACTAAATAAGACTGTCAACTATATTTTGGTGCGCTGAACCCTACTCTAACAAACAGTTGATAATATTTGTCACATAAACCAAACACAGATCCTATAAAATAAAGTGCTATTCTTAATTATAAAAAAAAATCGTCTACATAACTACAAAATTAAGTCCCCATGGAATTGTTTTCTTTTGTGTACATAAATATAAATATACTTCCTTATATACAAACGTATCTGAATTTAATAAAGGACCAATTAATTGTTGTGGAGATAACTCTTCCTGATTGTTGCTGTTGCTGTCACTTTCATAACTGACAGTTCGCGTCGTTGTCGCCACTTGGAACTACAACTGGAAATTCCAGAGCTCAGCGGCGCCAGTTTTAGCCCGGCTCCCGTTCATTATTATGCCGGACGGGGATTTTGTCTTGTCTCAAAATGTTCTAAAATCTCCAGAAAAGAAGCGCATTGGAAAATAAGTAAGCATCGACTTGTTTCTTGTTGTCTTCTCGTTGATAATTATGCAAATGGACGGTGGCAAACTGCGGCGACGGCGGGGAGAATTCGCGAGAGACATGCGCCGACTTGAATATTAATTGTATTGGTATACGCTTAAAACATAAAAAAAAACCGATTTTTTTTGTTTTAAATTGGAGTGCCAAAGTGGAGGCCCGACCAATTCGTAGAGCTGCTGCTAAAGAGAATGGAGAATGCGAAACTGGTTCGAAAATATGCGGCTAAAGAAGAGATGGAGTAGTGCAACGATCTCAGAGTGCAGGGGGTGTGCACTCAAGAGCTTTGCAAGCAAAAATCTCAAACACGCACATTTCAAGCGCATCGTAAAGTGGCGAGAGACAGTATATTAGACCCATGGTAGGGTTTGCAACATACTGCTAATTACACTCTGTTATTACTCTGTTATAGTGCATAAGCTTATGAAATTCTGTTAGATTAACATACTTTCATTTTAAGCCCACTTTACAGTCCAAAAAAATTTATCGATAATGAAAAAAAAACTACATAAGAAATACCTTGTCTAGCAAGTCGCGAAATATTTTACTGCGGAATTTTGACGGACCATTTAGAGACCGAAAAACCATAATCCACACTGTTAACTCACTAACCTGTGTGAATTCTGTGAATATTGATTGACGGCAGCTACCTGGAAACCACCATAGATGCGGCAAGCGAAAAATATTGGAATATCGCTAGTGAAACTTTTCGTCGATCTGCAAATTGGACTTTATCTGTAACAGTTCGCTTGATGTTATGTTAAGATATTTGTGGTGTTTTAACATTACAGCGTAATTTGACGCCGGCTTGGACCAACTGCAGTTGAGCCTCATATTTATTCGCATTGTCTGCCGCCTGCCGCCTGCACTGGGCGAACGGCAAACTGACGCAGCAGCTTTCGATTTCAAGCTCCGAGTATATTAAATTGTATGCGCATTTCGGCTTGAAAGCTTTCTGTCTGTCTACGCGACAGGTTGTCTCTCTGTTGTGATTTTATGGTTGTGGCTATTGCTTTTTTAGCGTCTTTCTGCTGCTGTTGTTGTTGTTTGCTTGTTTTTTTTTTGCCATATACTGATACTTAAGCAGTCGCTGCTGCCGTCGTTGCTGATGATCGCGGCGCAGTCAACTCTGCTGTTTTTTTTTTTGTTTTGTTGTAGCAGTGAAGGTCACACATACCCAACGCTTGGCATTCAGAGACAAAACCGTGCTGCTGCTGCTGCGGCTGCGCTTGCGCGTTGTAGCTAGCGCTCAGCAGGTGCGGTGGACAGAGGCATGTACAAGGGGCGTGGAGTGGGGGACGGAGGGGGGTCAGTGGCGTTGTTGTTTTGGCAGTTATGAAACTAGTCCAATGACTCGCAACGCTGTTGTTGTTGCTGTTGCTGATGTTGATGTTGCGCTGTGAGCTTTGACGCCTCTTCTAGTAAGCATGTAAATCTATGTATGTATGTATGTATGAATTTGCACCTACGCGATTTACATATGTACGTACACATGCACACCCATACATCTACATGTCTTCATTTTTTAGACCACAGCAATGTGTAAACATCAGTAAACAAATACTTTGTCCGACGTCCAATGCGATGAAGCGACCCCCATTTGCCTAAATGCGTGTGACTGCCAGCGACGGTTCTCAAAAATTTCGTCAGCCACACTTTTGTCGAGGTAAAATGAATAATGTACGCATTAGAAATATCTAATTAATTATTTTTAAACACTCTGTATTGCTTCCAAAAACATTTAGGTTTTTTACTTTTTTTTTATTTATTTTTATTGCGAAACGCCCAAATGAGGTTAAGCTTAAATGTTGAACTGCTTGGAAGAGAGCGTTGAGGGAAGAACGGATAGAGAAAACAGTCGAGTCATGCGAATATGTGTAAATATTCCAATTCGAAAAATGCGTACATTAAATTTCAATTCTGAGTCGCAAATAAAATATAATGATCTATATACAAAACTGGTTTGTCGATCTTTTCGTAGACGGCACAAAGTTCGATGCAAACAAAACTTTGTTCCTATTTTTTTTTTTTTTTTTTGTGGGGGTTTTCTGATTGTTCATGCTGATCGAGCTGGTCTAGAACCAGCCAGCCCTGAAGATGTGTAAGGCCAGATAGAGAAAGGGAAGTTATCGATATCGATATCTGTGCTGTTGCGTCAGGTGTTGACTGAATCAGTTACCATTGCTGGGAAACCCACCAAATCCAAAACTGACGTCACATATTTTGGTTATTTTTTGCTTTTAACTCTTTTTTAGAGCTAATTAATTTTGAGTGCTTAATTCGCGTTTATTTCGCACTGACTTGAAGGAGTCGACTTCGATATTCCGGCTTTAAGCACTTGACTGTCTATAATAGTAGTAAAAAGAGAAATACATAAATAAGGAAATCTATAGCTGCTGTTATTGTTGTGTTTATTATTATTGTTTGTTGATATGGTTGTTGGATAGTGTCGCAGAATGTTCGTGAATGAAATTATCGGCATCTGCGTCGCCGTCATGATTTAGCGATTTGTAAAAGCAAATGCAGGTAGGTGTGTTTGTGTGTGTGTGTGTATGTGTAGGTTGGCTTATGTGTGGAATTTCGAGTTTTCGGACTCTGTACTAGTGGCTAGCCGTGAACCAACACTTGGCCGCCAACCCATCTGAAATACAGAGACGGGAGACCAGAGAGACTAAGACTGAGACTGTGACTGAGACCAGAGAGACTGAAACTGAGACCGAAGACCAAGTTCGCATTGTTAAGATTGTTAATGTGATATATCGTGTGTATGTGCGTAGAGTGTTAGCTATTCATCCGCATATACAATACGTACATATCTCTCCATCATCTCCCCCTCCATCATCTGTGTCGGCAATCATTGCGCACTTGTGCTTAGGCTCTAATTATACAATAAATGTTGTGGGGGGCGGTGCCACGCATGCTTCATGACGGCATAATGCGGAATTCTAATATCGCTTATGGCCAGAACCAAAATCAAATCAAAGCTAGCACACCCACAGAATGCACATATCGTACTGTAGTATTGTCCCCAGAATTAGGAATCATCATCATCAATAAATGACAGCTGTGAATTTGGCAGACAGGAAGCTGATTATTGATGCCTATAATTAATTTTTTACTAAGGCATTGGATCAGTTGGCTAAACGATATAACGGAAATGATTAGTTTCTAATCATTTCTAATAATAGTCAAAAACATTCTGGCACACTTCCGCCATACGACTTGGGTCACGCTTAATGCCTGGGGTCAAATACAACGGCGGAAGTATTTTCCATATTCAAAGCCAAAAACTCGAAAATATTTAACAAAAAAAAATATTTTTAATTTTAAATTCCGTTATTAATGCGATTCAAATACTGCGTGCTTTAATGATGCTAGGGGCATATTATTATTTAAAACAAAGCGATTGAATATATTTCCCTAAAAGCCATAACGGTAAATAAGTTCCTGTATATCGGCATTAGAATACCAATTAATATGAAATTAATCGATCATTCTGCTATCATTAATTTATTATTCATCGCTGTTAAATAACATTTTCGTTACATAATGTTGGAACATGTTTATAATCAATTAGCAGCACCCAATCCAGGGTATTCATTATGTCTCGAGTTTACTTAATTTAATTTTTTTTTGGACGCAGATAAGTTATCTGCAAGCTTCTCACATTTAAATTCATAATCGTTTTCGTACTCGCTTTTCGCACGTGATAATATTCAATTCCAGTTCAGATACTGGGATTCTCCAGCAGCAGCAGCAGCAGCACTTCATGAATGTAGCACAAGAATTCGCTGAACCTTGGCTAAATGCTGTGGCAAGTGCTTTTAACCTTGAAGCGATCGTGACATGAGTACCGCTACCCATTCCCCCCTCACCCTCCCACTACCCAATGTTAACAAATACTCCACCCCCCCTTCCCTTCCACCATTCGTTGTGTTCAGATTGAGGGCATAACAATTACACGCTTACATTAAACTCAAAACTCAAAAGTTACCGAAAAATGCTGAGTCACACACACACACACACACACACACACACACACACACGCTCTGAGTACAGCTTTCTTTTGTTGCCAAGAAACAGGTTGAAATCGAAGATGTGTAAAGCGCTTTGACTTAAATAAATCAACTATTTTATTTGTGGTTATTTGATTTTGACGATCCATTTCCGTTTAATGAACTCGGTGACCGATGTACTGAACCCTGAGCAGGACAGCACTTTGGGCAGTTAAATGATTCGTTAAAATCCTGTCAGCCGGGTTCAATAAACGGTAATGGAACATTGAAATTGTTAACAAATATATTTTATATAACGCTGCCTATGCAAATAGTACCGTTTCCGCCTTTATTTGTTGGCTAACGGTTGTGCTGTGAGGTTTTGGGCTAAAACGGAGGCTGGCCACTAATAAAAAACGTTTTTAAATTCGATTTCCGCCTAGCTAGAATCGTATTTAAAACAAGTTTATTTTTAGAGCAAACGCGACAAATCAAAGCATTATCTCAAAAACCAGACACAAAAAACCCAAAAAGTTATCTTCAATATGCCGAATATCAAATACCCTTAAAGACCGATGATCAACAGCTGATATTTAAGCTACATCATTCTAAAACAAAATTTGTAATATTGATTGAAAAAAAAACACTTTTATGTTGTGATTTTTAATGAATATCTAAAATCTGAAAATTAAAATGTTGAGTACAAAAGGTAGGAAACTGGATTCGGAACAATCGCACACAGTTTAAGAATATATTTCCATCTTAAGAATATATTTATTTGACTTCTTTGTCTCTCAAAGCATGACAAACAGTCGATACCCAGTTGTGCAATGCTTATCGACTACAAACACGTGTCGTATATCTGTGCTATATTTTAATCGAAGTGTCGCAATTTGCAAATGGTTTTAGCAGCGTCCTCGACACCGACCCCATCGCCATAGCCATCGCCATCGCCAGTCTAAATAACAATAATATCATCAACTAATGAAATCAGCTTCGGCTTTGATTTGGCCTTTTCCAATACGGAAGCCTTTTAATGAAATTCATTTCGAGAGCGAGGCGTTAATTGAATGTTGCCAGAGAACTCTTACGAATATGTCGCCCAGAAGTCTTGGCTAGAACATTGACGAAATATTGTTAACATTCTGTTCGATGTCAATTCGCTTTTGTGATTGGAATATATCTCTCTCTCCCTCTCTCTATATATATATCTCTCTCGCTCTGTTTTATTGGCTCCACTCGAAACTCAAGTACAGTTGCTTATTAATCAGCATAAAAACAAGTTCATGGCTTTAATGAATTGTCGCGGTTCTTATGCATATCAAAGATGTTTATTTATTGTCCGAGCATGTCCGAAGCAAAACCAATGCAAAACTCAAGTTTCAAATTACTTGGCCCAGATAAACTATGGGCAATAAACCGTAATCTCCGCCATAATCTGATATTCATACTGCTAACCGATCTAGATAAGTCTCTTGGAAATAGGGGACCTGTGGGTGTGTCCATTGTTTATAAGTCTTAAAATAGTCACGGTTTTTTTCGAAGTCTTATCAGCTGTTGTTAGGCTATTTTCTATTTTGTTATTTTGACAATGGCATGATTCAGTCCCTCGATTGGAAGTCTCATTAATTTTGAAGTCTTATCAGAATGTCGATTTCTGCATAAGTCATTATTCTTATGGGCATATGGACATGGAGCCAGCTGACAGCGTAAATTATTTGTTTTCCGTTTCGAATAAAATATAAAGTAACATATAATCATAAACTATCGATATTTTTTTCTATTCCTAAAATCGTTATATAAATTTGTTTTTCATGGTCAAAATTAAAATACAATTTTTTTTTTATATTGGTCTTTATAAAGTCTCAAAATTTATATTTGAGAACAAACGATTTCATGTTGACATTTTATCTAAAAATTCCCTCATTTCAATTTAAATAAAACTTTCCACGGTCATGTTAAAGTTATATAACAATTATCAATGACTTTATCAAGCGATTTTATTCTACTAATCGTGCACCTATGACTGCAAGTGTTATTTAACTGCCAATAATTATCTGTTATCTGTGAATGTGAATAAGTAATTATTCAATGTTTATAATAATATATGCAGGTTGAAGCAATTGAGCCAGACTATATGGCGTAAATACGGGTCAAAGGATACGAATAATTAAATGTTATTTTGAATATTAAAAATGCAGCTTTAACGCTCAAAAAAATAAAAATTTTTTACTACAAGTCTCAAAGTTAATTTCACATGCTATCTAAAGTAGTAAATATATAAAAATGTGCCCATTCCTATGGCTATTAAAACATTGACATACACAATCATAAAAATTATACAGCGGCATTTAATAAACAATTCATTGTCGCCATAGTCAATTTTGACTGTACTTGGTAATCTATACGGGGCTTGATGGTCATTGCCACCGCCAATTCAGCTGGTCTAATTGGAATTTGTACCCAACATGCGATCGAAACAGCAACTTTTCTTTTAGCTCCATCGGCAGTTTTATCGGTGAATTATTATTAAAAAACAAAGAGATAAAATTTGAGTGTATTTTTCTTTTTATTTGTATTTGTTTTTTTTTTCTAAATAAAATGTATTTTATTTATTAGTTTATGGATTTATAATTTTATTCATTAACAGCATAAAGACCCAGCATGCAAATTGTTCATATTTTGTGTATATTTACATAAAGCATTAAATATTGCTTTGATTTTTTTACTGTTCGATTTGCAGTTGCTGAGAACAAACAATTACAATAACATTAACGGAATTAATTGCTGTGTGTTTGTTGCGAAATTATATTTCTTGTATTTGAACAATTTTAAACATTTTAAATTTTACATTTCGAATATTGTGTGTTATCAATTATTTGCTTTTTACACCTAACTCAAAAGCATTCATTATCAATATTTGTTGTATAAGAAACTATGGCTAAAATATAGTATAACATATGAATAAATCAAATGACAGACATAGGCAGATTATATAATGAAAGATACAATAGGATAACATTTTTGACTTGTTTTTGCAGCATCAATCTCGACCCGCGAAGAGGCCGGGGGTCGAGGGGTCAACTGCCTGAGTATACAATACATACATCTTTCTCGTTCTTCTTTTTATATGTTGGGGGTGGGGCCATGCCACACCCAATTCTTAATATGTGTGTGCGGGTGTGTGTGTGTGTGCGGATGCGTGAATGTGTGTGTGTGCGGATGCGTGAATGTGTGTGTGTGACTGCATGTGTGTGTATGGGGCAGCGTGTGTATTAAAGGAATGCTCTTGCTCAAATCATATGAAACCAGCTGCCACCAAACAAAAAAAAAAAAACACACACACGCAAATACACACACAGATTCAGTCACACACTCAAGCAATTTGTTGTGTGTTTTGTTGTTGTACCCGTCAACCCAAAATACAAATACAGATATAATAATTTTGAAAAGTGACTTAATTGCAAAATATGTATGTATATATTTATATATATATATATATATATATGTGTGTGTGTATGTATAAATCATTATCAGCATTATCAGTTACGACAACCTATATACAATCATCATATATAATTATTATATGTCATACTTAGCACCCCCCCAGTTGAATTTTAAACACATCGTCACTTAACCGAAAATACCTCACATAAAACAACAAAAAAAATACCGTTGCACTATTTCCTTTTTTTGTTTTCCTCTTCCACATTTCCTTTTATATTTTTTTAATTTTTGTTTTTATGTTATGATGTTTTTAGAGCCCGCCCATGAAATTAATTAGAAGAAGAAACACATTTCGAGTTGAATCCATCCATCCCCATTTTTTTTTTTTGTTTCCTTTTTGATTTTGTTTGTTGTATTTTTCGTACATCATTTGGTTTAGACGGATCCAATATCACTTTGGTATCTGGCGGTCAAATAGTTGGCCGCCTCTGTCATTTGTTCCAGGCACTGGTGCAGTCCATTCAAATGTCGTTTGCAGCGCTTGGCCAAGTCGGTGGCCTTATCGCTGGACTTTTGGCATGCATCGACGATATCGCTGCCATCGGTGCTCTGCGCATTATCGCTCTTGTTGCCATCCGACTCCAGACCCGAATCGATTTCGTTCGACGTATCCGAATCCGAATCGCTCATGTTGCTCACCGATGTTGTCGACATCATCGATGCCGTCGATGTCCTCCTTACATGTCCCTTGCCACTGTTGCTGGTGGCTGTGCTGCTGCTGCGACTGCTGCTGTTGCTTGTATTTGACTCAGTCTTGGTCTCCACTTGGCTGACCTGCTGCTGCTGTTGTTGTTGTTGTTGTTGTTGTGACTCTTTCTCCGTCGCCTCCAGGTCATCATCATCCTGATTGGCTGTCCACAGCAAGTCCTTCTTGAGCGAATTGAGCACGGTGTAGAGATTGAACAGCTCGGAGGAATTGAGGAAATCGTGCACATTCTTTGATCGTTCGCTTCTGTGCGCGCTGGAACATTTTGTCAGCTGATTGGCTGTTGTGTCCTTGCCACACGCTGGTATTATATCAGTGCTATCACCAATCTGTAATGGGAAGAATGCAAAACAATTGGGAAAAAAACATTAGCATTGCTTTCGTTAGACTAAGTTTAGAGGTTTTTTTTATTTTTCTTTCTTCTTTTGATTTATTTTTAATTTTTATTTTTTTTTTTTGTTAGTTGTTACCCACCTGTCGATCCATGAGCCTGCATGGCACCAGTATGGTATCGTCCATGGTGTTGACAGTTTTCACAAACTTCTCCATCACATTGACAATGCTGTCTTTGGAGAACTGCTGCTCATCGTGGCGCGCAATGCGACGCAGGCAGTTCCTGCAACAATAATAACAAAAACAAAAACGGTTGATTAATAAAGTGTGCCGGATACAAGAAAAAATAAACATCTGCTGGTGCTACTACCACAAGCTAGGAGCAGTTACCGATATGGGAAAGACTAGACCAGAAAAAATAAACAGCAATAAAACCAGTCACTGTGCGGCGTTGCTTAGACAATAGATTGGCCAATTCAAGAAATACCCAAATGATCAAGCAGGCAAGTCCAAAACATGTCGTCGTTAAGTCTGCTACTTGTTTTTATTTTTAACATTTCCGACATCATCAGGTTCTCCAAACACACATAATAAAGAAATAGGAATTGGTTTCGAACTATGCAAATAAGACACCTTCTTCCATAAGTCGCCAAATACAAATATAAATAGTATAAATAGAGAACCAAACAACAACAAAAATAAAACCTGTCTGCTTCGATCCGTTGATTTCTATTTCTGAAACACACACCTATTGTATTTGTATGGATTTCACCCCTCAACAAAACGCCTGATTGTCTACCTGTATTATTTCCATCTCTGTCGTTCCGGGTCAAACGTTTCCAACCGGACACGTGGCTGAGAAAGCTTAACAAACAAAAAAAAAAAATAAAGCCGCCAAGTACACTTTAAAGTTTCGGCACTCTAACTCATTAACTAATCAGAGTCGCCGTCAAGTCTCTGCTTCCCAAAGATCTTGTTCAAAGTTCAACAGCGCTTATCACTCAGTTGCGTAGCGTCGTCTGTGTATGATAAGTGCAGCCAGACGACGCATTACAGCGATTCCGTCTATCGTCCATAGTCTGGCGTCTGACTTGAGTTTACAGCGCGATTACGTTGCGTGTCTAGCAGCTGATGGGCGCGTGATCGTTTTGGGGCCGCCCTTGTCTGTGTGGCTGTGGCGTTGGTAAATTTAGTTCAACTAGCTGCGCCGCTCTCGAAACATTCAAAAAGTAAAATGTTCTTCGGCAACCCAAATCTCCCACCCACTGTCTAGACTATTGATAGCTACATTGTAACGACGACGACAACGACAACTTGTGTTACAAACACGCGAGCGCCGCGTGCAACCAGTCTGCTGTCCAATCGAATTGCTTCGAGTGCTGCCTGATATCTTCTCTGTATACACAAACATACTTATACACACATATATATATATATATATATAGAAAGAAACATACGACATGTTCAAGTCGCGTGTGTCAAGGTTTTTTTCCACTGACCATGCCACCGTTGAAGTCTCTATGCATACCGAATACCGAGAAACTTTCCCACCGCCCCAATGACTAATTGAGTTAAGTGAATAAGGCATTTGAATAAGCGTCATAACAAATTGCTATTAGCAAAGATTGTAAAGTTCTACAGAAATACCCTCTAAAAATTTCATCTAATTTTTAATGTTGATATAACTTTTGCTTTAATTTGTATAGTCTCGCAGACAAATAAAATAGAGTCGCAGTAAAACATTCTTTGTTTTTGCACTTTGTATATATTTTCAAATACATTTTTTTTCTTTGCAGCAAAATTTTAAGATAATAATTATACAAATCTATATTTTAGATTTAATAATTTGAACAAACTAATTGCAATTTCAAATCAATTCTATTATTATAAGAAAATAATTACAAATCAAAATAAATATTAAAAAAATAAAAAATAAATAAACAAATGGCAGCCCACGCTCAATATGCAAATATGTAATAATACAGGGTATTTAATGAGTATGTACGCAAAGTATTAAATCGCAAAACTCTCTTATCAATAGAAATATGTCGCCTTGCTCATGCCTGAGTACCCAGTCTGAATGAATGAAGTACATACATTATTTACATTGTACTCGAATGGAAAGTACATTTTATTTTTACTATTTTTGCCAATTGTCGCTGCGCATTTGCCACGCAAAACAGGCGATTGAGTCAAGTCAAGTGATGTGTGATTTGGCCATACGCCAGCAAGTAAAGGGCACGGGTGGGATAGGGGGAGGGTGGTGCGGCAATCAGCGTTATTGACCTTTTATGTAGGTGCCTTTCAACAGGAAATGTGTTCAGTGCAACTGAGCGCTGCCCAATTGTGCCGGCAACAGAGGCAGAGACAGAGTCATCAGCAGTGCTTTGAAAACACGCCATCTGAAACGACCAATTGCAGAGCAGCGAGGCAAAACCGACGTTTTTATCTCGCGAGAATATTTTTAATCTGTGTGTGTATTGCGTTGTGTTGTTGTGTGTGAGGTGTATTCATTCATTCTGTTACAATTGTCTCGATTCTCACTCTCTCTATATATTTTTTCTATCGTCGCGTGGCGCTTTAGGTCGCCAAGAGCCAAAGCTTAGCCTCAGGCATGCACACACACCTGGTCACACCTGCCCAGCTCTGCCTGGCTGTGTGTGAAGTGGGCCAAGCCAGGCACGCGACACACGCGTCCGTTCGAAAGACATGCGCAGCAGCAACGCCGCATACAACACAGAAAACAGCCGATGTTTTCTTACGTGTGGCAGGCAAGAGAGCACCGTTAAGCTTACGCTCTTTAGCTGCTCTCTTTGCAAGAGGAAGGGAGGGATGTGAAAGAGAGAGAGTACGATGCGAGCTGTAAAACTGTACGATTGTTAGATGAAGAGGCGAAAACAGTCATGATTTATGCTTTGTTGTTGTTGTTGTTTTGCAAACAATATTTGCAAAAGTTGGGCAACACTTATTTTGAATTGACCAACACAACATATTTATTTTGCAGTGTGGCTGCCCTCTGTTTGTCTGACCTCCAACATAATAACAGGTTAATCGATAAGCGCACAAATCGATATTAGTTTAGCGACAAATTCAAATTCTAATAAAACATTATCAAGGCGAAAGTGCCCAATAATAAACACACACGTGCACATCAATTGGCATAAATTAATAATGTATGTATGTACTTATGGTTATATTTATATGCCTACGTCAATCAGTCAAGTTTAAGGGGGCTTGTATGAATCACGGTTTGTTTTTACTATTTTTTCTTTTTTTTTTTTGTAGCCTGAGCAGGCGCCGTTTGTCATTTTTCGCATAGTAATAGAGATAATGGCAATGAAATGGGATGAGTAATAATTGTTCGTATTATCGATAAGTGACAGGCAAACGCCAAATGCACTGATTACAGCCAGTGCGATAAATATGAGGAAAGTGGCCAGAGGTATGCGATTTTATTAGTTTAAGCAAACACACACATATACAAAGACTCACATAGAGCTGTACAAATCGAGCTCAGGTTGTACGCTCGGACACACATACACATTTGTATGTATATTTGTATATATTATGTACAGCTATAGCACGATTGTGTCATATTAGGCAGCGTTGCCTTTGCTTTGCTTTTGCTTTTTTTTTCTTTCGTGTTTGAATGGCGCTGTCCGCACATCGTACGATAAAATTTTTGTATCTTGCTGCTGACTTTTTTCTTCAAAACGAAAGAGAAAATGCCGTGTGGCCAGTCAAGGGGTGCGGCGTTGCTTGTGAGCGAAAGAGAGCAAGTGATGTGAGCGAAATATAGTGCCTCAAACACATCCTCCCTCTTCCGCCTCTCACCCACATCCTTCTTTAATTTAGCAACTACTTTAAATGGAAAACACACATTTAACTAAAAATATTACGCTTGCCCAGCCCAAAACTGGGCATTTTCAAATATACATACATATATATTTAATTATATATAAATATGTATATATTTTATATGTGTATATATTGCCCACACATCATTTGCACAAATCTTTGGCACTTACCGACTGGTCTCCAGCTTGGTGAGGTCTGTGTATCCGCTCATTCTGCTGACTGTATTTTAATATAGCTTCTTGTATGTTGTGTCTGTTTTACCAAAACTGTTTACATAGGTTTTTTTATTAGATGCTGATACAATTTTTCTTTATTGCCCGCTTATATACACGCATACACGCGCACTTTCACTATGTCTCTCTCTTTTGGGTGTTTATATGTATGTAAGTGTGTGCGGGCCTTCAGCTGATTTTTCTTGTATTTGTGTTTATTGTTGTTGTATTCTATGCGTGACGACAAACGGTGACCGACTGGTGGCAAGCAAATGTTTGTTGCTATTACGAAATCTGCAGACTTTTTTTTATTTAACTACATTTATAATTTTAGTTAGTTGGTGGCTAGAGAGTAGCTGTCGGACACGTTTGCCTTTTGTTGAACTCGAATGCGTTTTGTGTTGATTTCGCAGAGACTCTGCCGTTTTATGGTCACGTTGACGTTGACTACTGACGTGCTGGCTGCTTGGATCTACAGTAATTACTTTATTTATATATCAAAATTCTAATCAGCTTTTTTATATTTTTTTGTTTCGCACACCGCTGCTGCAGCACGACGAACGACCGCTACGAACGAGTTTTGATTTGAAAATGAGATGAGCGGCGAATGTGGTGTGACCTCAACCATTTTGCGCGAAAATGACATATTAAACGATACTATATCGAGTAACTTGTGTACTTGCATATATCGATAAATTCATCGAATCAGTTTATTTATCGTTATGAAATAATTTTGTATTAAAGATTATCGCGCAACAATTTAAAATACGGTATACTGGTTACTGTATTGGGTTAATCAGGTTTGAAACCATTTGTATTGTTTTCACAATAAACTGAAATCTTGATTTCCTAGTGGAGGGAAATAAGAAGCAATTGAAACGTTTCCACGTTTGTACAAAATCATTTCGGCCAAACTAAAATGACGATTTTTATTATTTCAGTTGAAAAACAATTACAATTATTATTGCCTTGTCTAGCAAGTAAAAGTTCAGTTAATGGGCCGCCGTCGCCGCCGCCTTGGCAGCGATCTCATCCTCCTTGGCATGGAGTGCGATGAGCTCCTGTTTCTTGGTGGCGATGCGCTCCGCGCGACGCTTCCTCGCCTCACGCACCTTCTGGCGCCTGGCCTCGGCCTGATCGGCGAGCATCTTGCTGCGTTGTTTCTCGGCCTTCTTCTTGTGGATGTACTCCATGAGGACGCGCTTGTTCTTGAACACATTACCCTTGCACTTCATGTACAGGTCATGATACAAATGCCTATCGATCTTCTTGCTATCCCTGTACTTCTTCAGCAGGCGACGCAGGACACGCTGCCGTTGCATCCACACCAGTTTGGTGGGCATGCGGGCATTGGCTGTACCCTTGCGCTTGCCAAAGCCACAGTGGCGACCTTTGCGACGGGCCTCGGTATTCTTGCGCACACGATAACGGGAATGCACCACAACCGGCTTCTTGATGATCAAACCATCCTTGATCAGTTTGCGGATGTTTTGACCTGCAATATTTACAATCAAAATTTGTACTCTATTTTTACGAGATCTTTTTTTTCCTTTTTTTTTACTTACGCGAGTTTGTGTTGGCGATTTCATTGATTTCATTAGGATCCAACCAAACTTTCTTCTTGCCGCAACGCAAGACGGAGGCTGCGAGCCTCTTTTGGAGCTTTAAAGAACTGCAAATCGAGAAAGAGAATAGACACCGTTAACTTTAATCAAAAACCAGCATGGAATACAAATGCGTGTATTTGAATGTGCAAGTGTGTGTGTGCATGTGTAGTTGCGTTCAGGTTATTTCACAATTAGCGCAATAAAATTGAATTGCATTCATTTGCTGCATTATTATGTATAATACACATAACCCATTGAACACTTTTCACATATTTTAGCTTAACAAATTTACACAAAACACGCAGATTTATGAAATTTAAGACTACCTCATGCTGTCGACCCTTGCTAGTCGTGGCTGGGAAAGAAAGAAAAATTTGACAGACGGAAGTGACTGCCATTTTATTAGTGCTGCTAACGCGACACAATGCTCGCTGCTACGCCAAGTATGACCGTTCAAAACGACAAACAGTTCATAATAGCCAGATAACAGTGTGTTTACAGCGCTTGCATAATATCGAAATGTTATATCGTAATAAAGACTTTTGTTCAGCCCTGGCAGAACAGCTGATTGTACCGAAAGAAAACCCAATCATAAATAAAAGTTTATTTTTATTGTTAAAAACTTCGCTTTATTAAGATGCAACACACTTTGAGGCGCTGCCTCACAATGGCAACTCCCCGAACAAGAGCGTTGCGCTGCCTTGCCACACTACCGCACGCACCGGAACAGAACAAGAATCAAGCGAGCGGCAATCAATTGCCGCGTCTGATGGATTTCCCAGAGATAATTTGGCCATCGGCTTTGAATACGATTAAAAATTGGATAACGGTACAGTTCATAATACGACCATATTTCGATAGCGAGTTTCAAATTAAGGATTTCATATTTGGCGCCAAGCAGGCGCTGCAGGTGAGCAGCCAAACGTAGACGAAATGATAAATTAATTAATTTATATATTATTTAGGTGGTGTCCAGCAAATTGGTGGGCGGTGATCTGAACCAGTTGCATGATCTAGTAGCACCGGACGCCATTGCCGAATTAAAGCCCGTCATTCAGAAGCTGTCGATGGCACAGCGCAAGCAGCTGGAGATAAACGAGAGCGACATCTATTTGTCGTTTCCCTACCAGATCGGCATCATGTTCGATGATGCCAACGATAAGCTGCAAAAACGCTGGGTCGAAATCACAATGGTCTTCCATGTTATGCGCGGCCTGACAGAGATGCGCGCGCGCGGCGAGGAGATACCCTGGAATATGGGGTGAGTGTGTGTAGCTGATAACCGATTGAAAGAATTCCATTCGATTTCAGTTGCTGCTTATTTGCGCATTCAATTAAAAATTATGAAATTAATTAACATCTCAGCATACATAAGGGTTGTATTATTATTATTATTAATATTTCATTATATTATAGCGTTGATTATCTTATTTGCGAATTCAGTTGAAATATCAAAGTTTCTTTTATTTTTCATAAATACTCATTATTTTCATAACAACTTTCAGAATCCCTTCGATTCGTTTTGCCCACTTTACTATTCGATTAACCCTTATTGCATTTTAGCCATTCCTATTGTTAATCTTCTGTTTTCGGCTGTTTTCCAAACTAAAAATAATTGTTAAGTCGATGAAAACACTCAACTTATTTTAAACTGAATGAGTTTAGTTAAAAGTTTATTGAATAAAAGAATGCAACGGTAAGTTATTTGCTTATCTAAAAACATTGAAAATCGAGAACTTTTCGAAATGTACAATATATGAACCATAAATAAATTGTGCAAAGCAATCTTACAATATTTACTTACCCTCAGTATTGATTTGCACAATTTTTGTATAATTATATTTTAACTATTATTATATTTTAACAATATTATTAAGTACAAATTTATAATATTTAATTACAAATGAATAATAAATACGAAATATTTATATAATTATTCAATATTAATAAATTACTGCTGCAGCGATTGCTATTTTTTATTTTCTAACTTTCAAAATTGATTCATTTTTTCTTTTTATTTTAGAACTATGCCCGAGTATCAGGATAAGGTGTTCATATGCAACTATCGGTTTAAGAAGGAATTTACCGCTGGACAGCAATCGGACTGGACGATCAATGTGGCCAATCACTTTAGGGCCATCGATCTCATCAACGAATCGAAATAACATATAGTTTGTTACGGCTGCCGTTGCATGCCACACTCTACTGTAAACCATATGAAAACCAAAACTGATTTTCATTTTGGCAACCTTTTTGCAATAAAATTTGCGCTGCAAGTGTATAAGTAAAAAATGAAACAAAAAATCAAAAGTACAATTATTTTTATGTTTTTTTTATTATTATTATTATTGTTTAATTTAAATAACGCGTATTATTAGTTGCATACACATATATCCAACTTGTTGACAATAGTGTTGATGATATTGCTTTTGCTGTTGTTGTTGACTTAAATTAAACATGCTTCTCGTACTTGGACCTGTAGATGCCCTTCGAGTCGTACTTGTCCAGGAGCAGCTTCCACTCGCCGGGCTTGTTGGTACGCAGATAGTTGATCACCTTGTTGGAGTTGCGACGCTGCACCTCCGTGCACTTTGAACACTCCGATTCGAGGGCATCGGGCAGCAGTCGCTTCAGTTCGCGACCCTCCGGCGTGCACGGACCCTTCTCCATCAGACACTTGATGTAGTTGTTCAATATGCGATTGTTGCCCAGCACATCATCCACATTGACGTTGTCGAATTTATTCGTGTATTTCTGTTCGGGCCTTGCCGACGCCAAGCCGCAAACAATACACAGCAATATGGCCAGTGAAGCTTTCATCTTGTTCAGATCTGTAAGCAAACAAAAACCACCCAAAAAAAAATAAATAGAAAAGGCGAACAAATAAAATAAATACTTGAAAAATATCTTCAATTCTCAGAAAAAATTTGAAGTGACAATTTAAAGTTTACTCTCCAAAAAACAACAGCAACATAAATTTGATTACTCAATTTTGGCGTCAGCAAGTCTCAAAATTTCTACGGGTTTCTTGACTTGGCAACATGGCTTTTGAGTGACATTGGCTGTTGGATTCTCGCCACATTTCTGGGCTAAGCCCATTTCATGCATTATTAATGCCCCTCGGCATATATGGCATATGCATACTAATTAATTGTTTCAGTGTTTTTTTTTTCCTTTTCTATTTTTTAGTAACAGAGATTTCACAATTTGTCTTGACCACGTCACTTAATTGAGTTTTCTGCTAATGTTCAAAATCAATGCAAACGGAGCATTTTATTTATATAATTAAATAGAGTTGAAGAAAAAAAAACAAAAACAAGTCGCTGTTACTTGATTACCGTTGTGTGGCGCACGCAAGCGTTGCCAATCGGTTTACGCAATCGCTCTCAAATATCGATATTGATTCAGCGCTGCAAGCAGAGCGCAAGCGCAGCTTGAGTTTTATTATTATTTTTGTTGTTGTTGTTGTCTTGGATTTTGTTTGAGCGAGTCTGTTTCTCTCTGCTGCTCTTTGGCCTGTGTTATGCTGTGTCAGCTCACCTGTTGTTGTTGTTGCTGTTGTTGTTGTCGCTTGAGTGTGTCTTTGCTGTGTGTGCTGCGTACGACAGCACAGTTTTGATTGCCAAGCAGTTAGCCTGTTTGGCCGACTTTTATACTAAGGAGCTTTGCCGAGCAAAGCTTTCGCATTCGCTTGTCCCCAAGTGGCTGACCACTTGTCGGCCAAGTCAAAGGTCTATCAAAAGGTGCACTCAAAACTAAAAAAAAAAAAATACAAAAAAATATGTTATTAACCGGATTTTTTTTATTTTTCATCCGAATTTTGGTTCGTACTTGGGATGGTCGGTTAAGCTTTTAGTTTTTTGTTTTGCTCTTTTTTCTGGATCGCGTCGTGGGCCGCCGCTTTAAAATGTAAATGTGATTTAATCGCCCCCAAACCCCGCCTGGCGCTCTTTTCTGACACAGCTGTTTGTTTAGGTTGTTAGTGGTTTTGCACCTTCGTCTCGACCTCCGCTCGCTATAGCCAAAATTCGTTGGAAAAACGTTGACAGACTTGCGTGAAAATTAAAAACCAACAGCAGTTATAATGTTTTTTGTTTTTTTTTTTTTGTAAGCGAGTTTATTATGTCGTAATGATTTTTATGCATTTCCTTTTTTAATTTATATTATCTGCTTATCGAGTTTTGGCCAGTGTTGTTGTTGTGTTGTTTAAGCGCACACTACCCATACATGCGTTCAGAAACTCTAGGCCCAACCCAATTTCGAAAGCTCATTTTGAACTGGTCTCAATATCGAGTTGCTTCAACTTTGTTTACGCGGACTTCAAAATGGGGTTTACCCCATTGGCGAATTATTCATGCTCACTTTGTAAGTAATCCAACTAAATTAATATACTAGATTTTTCGATTGTCGGAAGGGCTTTAAAGTCGGTGCTTTTAAGTGCTGCCTGTTGCTTAGGTCCCATAAAATTTAAATTTTTATCATCTTATTTTGCGTTTATTTCTTATTTGCGCTTTTAGCTTCTAAATTATTTACTTGAGTGCTCAGTTCAATGGGTCAATTCTACTAAAACACAAACATAGGAATTTCCCATTTAGGGGTCTAATCAAACATAATAATTTACTCGACACACAGATGATATAACTTGTATGCAAATTTGAGTATAATTATGCAAAACTCTGTTGAATTAACCGCATCATCAAAATTAACAAGCTGCGTTTTTTTCCCCTTCGTGTTGTGGCAATTTGTTACAAAATCTCAGCTTGTTAAAGTAAAGACAAATTTGTTGCTTTTGTGTTTGTTGTTGTTATTGTTTTGTTCAGGAATATGTACAATACAATATCTCTTGTTACCATAAATTTTTGCCAAACTGCTCTAACTTAACGGATTATAAATGTTGTCCTGTTATTTATTTTTATTTATATTTTAAATATTTAGTGTTTGGTTCTATCCATTTAGTTTTAATGTATTAATCAAAAAAATATAATTATTTATTTGTTAAGGATATAATTGTCACAATTACTAATTTCTGGTTTTCCCTTAATCCTATGTCAAAATAAAGTACTGCGATTTTGCTAATTACTTAGTGTTATGATTGATTTTATATTTATATGTTTAATTTTTTAGCGATTTCTTTGAGTATGAAATTACAGTTTATTTCTCTGGGAAATAATTTTCATATTCTTATTTCCGGTTGTCCCTTAATAAATATATAAATAAATACATTTTATATAAATTTTGATGTTTTTTCATTTTGGTGTAAACAGATATTATCTATTTATTTTTATGAAATAAATATCATATTATACACATTTCTGATTTCCCCTTAATCGTTTGCAAATTTCAACTTGCCAAATTGTCATATGGGTGTTACAATGCTGCAGTCATGAGCACTTGGCTTATGCAAATGGAAAGCACAAGTGAAACATAAAGAGCCAGACCAACAGACCAGGTAACAGAGACGGGCACAAAGAAGCCACGGAGAAGGCGGTGCTGGTGGGGCACGAAAAGGGCTGCTTGCCTTGAAGAGTGAACAACATGTGCAAAAGTTCAGGTTCAGGAAGGCAAGCGACGATAAACGCGAAGCAGAAAATAAACAAAACCGACAAAAAAAACTGAAACGCCACAATAAAAAGAGAAAAAATACAAAAATAAAAAAACACAAAAAAGAAACAGATTCAATAAACTCAAATAAATCTGGGGACACAGATCTTAAGTGTAGTTACGTGCACTGGTTTTCATTGCCAAACAAAGCTATATATATTTATATATATACATACATATTTATATGTATACATACATACATATATATATATATATATATATATATGTGGCAAAGCCTGTTAATCAAATAAAATGCTGCAACCTCGGTCTTGAAGCGCTGAGCTTTTCTTGGTGACTTGGGATGTGGATGGGGATGGGCAGCTGTCTGTCTTCCTCGTGCCCCCCACAAACTTGTCTCCAACCCTTGCCCCGCTTGACAGTTGACAGTGTGACAGATAAGGTGAAATGAGGGGGAAATGCGATGTGCAACCAAGCATTAATTACGTACATATGTATATTTTGATTATTATTATTATTGATATTCACTAACAGAGATAAGCAGCGCATAACGAGTTGATGTGTGTGTGTGTTTAAATCTAAATACTATAACTATATTAAAAAACAAACTTATGAGATAAAATAAAGTCTATTTGATAGCCAGCTCAATGATGCACTTGGGATCACGATGTGGCTTTAAATTTAGTACCGTTTCCAGCTGTATATTGGCAGTGCCACAAGCCTTTCGATACAGCTGAGCATAGCTGCAGAAGCCAAACACACGTCGCAGCACGCTCAGCAGGCACCACGTGGCAGCGATCAGCTGAAGAGTCATCATAATAGGCTGCAAATTGGGCAGCACTTTCACAATGAAGCTCATCATGGCGCTCACAAAGCCAGGCAACTCATCCATGTCCTACGAATGAAGTATACAACGGGTTCAATTTGAATACTCGACTATTTTTTGGAGTGTAGCAGTGGATGGAGTTACTTACAAATTCATACCAAAAGGTGGGCACAATCATATTACTCAGTTTGCGCAGTTTCTGACTGAAGGACAGGTCGGGCAAAGGTGTACTGGTTTGAAAGCGATATCTCTCCTCGACGGGTATGCCTGTAGTTGGCTCCAGCAGTATGAAGGGCTCATGCTCCTCCGCATTGGGGGTGAGGCCTTCGAAATGCTGGCCCCAATCGTAGCTGCTCCCGTAGAAATGTGGCATCGAAAACGCCGATGCAGCCTTATCTAAATTGGAAAAAAAGAAGAAGTAAAATCATGATTCGTAGAACAAGTACGAAGATTGATTGTGGCTTGACTCACTTATCACACAATTGCTCACATCGAACATGCCGTCGGGCAAATCGACATCATAAGTCCTGGACAAACAGGCGGGCGGCGTCTGATTGACCTTGAGCAATGATAAGCGATAGGTATTGAAACCTGCAAACTCCTCATCCCGTTGATAGTTTAGGGGGAGAGCGCGACAGGACTCGATGGCCGCTATACTCAACGGAGTGTCCCTCTTCACATTAAGTGGATACAGCGAGTTATCGAAAGTGCCCGCAACTCTAGTGGGGCAACTCTCATCTTTAGTGTACTTCTCGAGCTGCTTAAAGTGTTGGTCTTCATTGAGTTCTTGGATGCGAAAGAAATTGTCGATGCCATGTTCCTGTCCTATATTCACCGTGTAAACCTCCTTCTTTTTCTTGAGCGCCTGTGAAAATGGGTTTTCTTTTTTCTGTTTAGGCAACCCAACCAAGCGAATCAGTTAGATCTACTCACATTGAAGAGCACGCCACAGTTGGTGTCCAGCGGCATCACACTGCTAAGCACCTCGAGCGAGGGACGCGTATATTCCCAAAGAAAATAGTTAATGTTATTGGTCACAAACACTGGCTCCCAAATGGTTATGGCATCGAAAATCCTCATAGTAAGGGGATAATTGTGGCGAACATGTATGGCAGTGCCCAATAGAACGGTATTGAACTGCACAATCGTCTTATTGAGAATATCGGGCGAGACGCTCTCTTCGGGCATAAACGTGATTTCATGATAACGGTTCTTGCTATACGTTATACTACTCTCAGTCCTATTGAGGATATCGTTGTAGCCCACCATGTAGTAGGTAATAGGTCCGATCTGTTCCAGCTTGATCTTCGAATCGCGTCCGGCGAGGAACGCCTCCGCATTGGTCACATTGAATAGATAGGTCTTCAGCTTGCCAAACGGAGAGTTCACCCAGCTGTCCGTCGAAGGCAACTCTTGGCGAAAACGGATGTGCTCCTGGGCCACGGTTTGCTGATAGCTAATGCGGCACGAGATCGCAAACAGAACAATGTTCAAGACGCAGAACAGCGAAAGTAACGCGATTTTAAACCAGAAACAATAATTTGCCATGATGCACTGCGTCCGGGGACTCGACACTACAGATTCTACAGAGAGCCGGATGATTGTGCGACTGCGTTGCTAAAATCACGCGATTCGTCTGAATTCAATAGCTAATCGCTTTCAAATATTAATGTTATTCAAAAAATAAAATTTTTGTATTTTTTTTCTATTCAGATTGACTTATCGCGAAGTCCCTTCCTCTTCTTAGGCCTGTGCTTTAAAACTATAGAGATGCTCAAAATAATGAATTCAATAATAAGCAATGCCATCAGATACCCTGTATAATATAAGCCACAATTATGCCTGAATTTAATTTTTATTTGATTTCTTAAGCGTTATTTTATAAGCGAAAATAAACTCAAAATAAATTGTTTCTTTTGAAATTTTGGCTGCAATTTAAAAAAATTTATATAAATATAAATACAACTTATTATAACATAATTAAATTATAAAAAATAACCTTTTTTTTTTGCACGAAACTTCCTAGTTTTGGAGATTACTTTGCCGAGCCCAGATCTCAGCCCAGATGAACAGAATCTAGTCTTATTCCAAAAAGTCTTATCCTTGAATCTAGCAGTTTAGCTTATAGTAATATACCCGATTGTGACGCACTCGTTTCTAGATTGTATATTTATTATTTATTTATTTAATGTCGAGCAGCATACACAGGCTATCAGCTAACCGAGGCCAAACAGAGCCACCAGCAGGGCGATGGTGCAATATTAGCGATAGCGATAACAACTCAACTCCTGACCCAAGCATAGAATTTACGCAAATCGTACTTCAAGTCAATATACATATATAGATTAATATGCAGATTAATTCAACGCGTCTGCTTCGAATACCCCCCTGTGGCATCTGCATCCAGTCCGGGCACCTGGCACATGGCATACACCAAGCAACACAGTTGCACCTATCATGGCTAATTCTCTATGAGTGATTAAGAAATTTCACTGGTTGTTGGGCGTTGGATGTCGTCTTATCAGTCACAGACAGTAGTTCTTTATCAGCACAGACACAGAGTGAATTGCACTTGCCCTCAAATATACTCTGTCTGGCCCAACTCTCAGCACAGTGAACTTTATTTAACACGACGTCTGGAAAATAGGTGTACAGATCCGGCTGTCATCTGAATGTGATTCTACATAAATATACTTAGTCAAAGTCTTGCTCTAACAAATTAACCTGGCATTAAATAGAAATGATCAATTAATAAAAAAGTAAATAAATGTGTTTTTGTAGTGCATCCTGAACGAGTTGAGACTCTGTATGGATAAGCATCCATTTTGAAAAGTGATGTCTGTAAAAAGGAATATTCATTCAGCATAAAATCCATAAAAATATTGCTTGAGTTCCGAGAAATAATCCACTCTCAAGAGTGATTTTATACAATTTTTTTTAAACAAAATTCACACGAATTTGGAGCTATAAATTGCGCCACAAACTAATTTAAAATTTAAATAAAAGCATGATTAATAGTCAATAATTTTGAGAATTGTCTCAATATTGATAAAGGCAAGGTCAATTTTAACATTAAATCGGATTTCCCAATTTGAACTCAATTGAAATATAGAGTTTAAGCTTAATGTGACTAACCAACAATGAATTTAATTCTGAAACAATTTTTTATCAATCACCTTGATAAAGTTTTTTAACCCGGCACAAAAAAATGTCAAAATTAACTGCTGAACTTAATTTATGCCTTGTCAAAATAAAAAGCAATTAAATATATTTCAAAGTACTTGCGTTCCATTTATTGCTAGCAAATAATTAAAACATAGCAAATAGAGAAATTAAAAGCAATCAATAATTGATTTTTGGCAAAACATTAAGATGCCCATTAATGAAGGGAATCGAATTGAGAAATGCTTTTTATATATTTGTATGTGCCTAATTAAAATAATAGCGTAGTTTATTGTACACATTAAAGTCATATACATTATAAAGATATTGATATTGTACATACAAATAAGTATATATTTATTTATTATTATATTATTAATTGTTGTAGTTCGTTTAAAACGCATCGGAGAAGTTGCCAGTCCATTCAAATTTTGGTCTAATCAAGCACATTTATATGAGGGACGGAACTTGAGAGAGCTTTTGTGAATATACATATCATATATATATAATTAATTTTTTTTTTTGAGCGTATTATGTTTTTTTGTTTGTTGCTTGTGACTTATTTGGTCTGGTGCCGTAATACCGGACAATTTAATTTGTTTTTGTTTGATCTTTAGTGACATAGAATAATAACAAAAAATTTGAGACTTAAAGCGATCACGACCGTTTGACAGAGTATCATCTTGATACACTTGCAATTTTCATAACGTTTACATATTAGGTACTTAAAAGACGAGGACCTACCATACACATACGATACATTCAATACATAATATAAGTACATACACATAAGTCTTCCCAGCTCCATTTTGTTCTAGACTAAACGCACACACCCGCAACACCTGCAACACCTGCAACACCCGCAACACTTGCAACACCCGCATGCGTTATGCGTTCGTCTAGGTAAAACACATCTAACACTAAATCGCCGTAGGGCCCCTATAATCAAGAAACAACACAAAACAATAATTTGTCATCAATATCGCACATTGCTGGGATTGGTATCCTTGTTCTGCTTCTTGTTCATGTCCACCTGTGCAGTGGCCAAGTAATTCGAACCCTCCAGGTGCAGCGTACTCTGCCTATGCGAGTTGCGTATCAAGCAGAATGTCGAGAGCAGGAGCAGTGCCACGCCCAATGCGAACAGCGCCACAATGAGACCCACACGGATTTTGGGGGGCACCGTTTCGGCGAAACGCATCAGACCCGTCACCTCGTCGGGCAGGCGATCAATGCCCTCCTCGAACCACAGTATGGGGAAAATGATGTCCGGGAAATTGGCCACCTGCTTGATGTCAAACACCTGACTCACAGCCAAGTTTATCTGGACGCGAGCCCGCACACGCAGTGTGGTTCCCATTTTCTAAAAGATAACCAAATCAAAGAATTAATCATAAATTAATAGAAATAGAAAACTCTCTTCTCGATTAACATAAATAAGATAATTTGTGATTTCCCAATTTAGGGACTCTATATAAAAATCTAAATTTAAAAGTGTCTCGTGGATTGGAATAATTAAGATATATATATACCAATTTTGGGAATCTAGGATAGATTAAGATTTGTATAAATATTTATCTTGTGATTTCCTAAAATGGGGCTCCAGATAAAAATCGAAATAGAAATCTGACTGGAGAGAAATATTAAATATACATATAGATATTTATTTTGTACCTCTAGAAAAAAAACGTTGAAATATATATTTGTATATAGATTTGCCAAGAATGTTTCAACACCTCAACTGACTACTATATATTGTAAATATGGACACAACCAATATACTCGCTTTCCCGTTCGGAACAATGAAGTTGAAAATCAAATGTGATTTTAATTTATATTTCTAAAGGCTGATTGCAAAGTGTTATTCGAAATCTAATTAGAAAAAATTATGAATATTTGTCTACGTCTAATCTCTGCCAGCGAGTCGGCGTACAATTTTACGGATAGTCTACTTACGGGCTGCACATCAAAAAAGAACTGATGCTTCTCCTTCTGTGGCGGTGAAATGCCCTCCACTTGAGTTCTCAGACTTTCGTCAGCCAAATAGAAATGCGGGAAGCTTAGCATGATGGGTGAATCTTAAATAAGGGATATTTATAAAGGATTAATTAATAATTAAGTTCAGGAAGGGAGTGGGTGATCACCTACCATATTGGCACAGCGATACATTGAAGAGTCCGTTGGGGGAACAGGATGGCTTGCCAGCTGGGCAGTAGCACATGTTATCGGGATGACTTTCGACATCGGCGAAGACCCATTCGGGTGGGGTGAAACGATAGCCGGGCACCTCGTTCGAGGTCATCACCTCCTTTTCGAACACCAGTGGCATCAGGCGGCACAGATCCTTGTCGTACACCTCCAGCACACGGCTCTTCTCGATGTGGGGTGGAAAGATGGAGCCATCGGTGCCATCGAGACGATTACAGTTGTCCGTTGTCCAGTGCGGCAAATGGGTGCGTCCATTGTACTTATCAATGATGCCATAATTGTGAATATCATCGACTCCCGTGTGGACGGTAATGCGATCCGATGAGGTGCCATTCTTGCCATAGAGCAGACCGAACTCCTCATAGGGCAGCTTCTGCTCCTTGGGCACCACATCCTTGGCCAGTTTCAGCAGCGGATCCTCATAACCCCAAAGCAGTTGTCCAACGGATACTTGCACGAACGGCTTAATCTTCAGTATGTCCATAATGCTGGCCATGGCCAAGCGCAGAAATCTATCCGAAGAATCAAGTTCAATTTCAAGAATGCAATCGGGTGAAAACGTTTAGCAATTATCGCTACTCACCTGGCCGCATGTTTACTCTGTGATGTCGCACTTAGCATGGGTATATTTGGCACAATCACAACATCGTCTTCGGGCCCAGCGGACAGATCTTCGCGGAACGTGTAGATCTTGCGCAGATTGTAGCTCAATGTGCCATTGTCATTCTCCACAATGTTCACCTTTTCCCACGTTTCGCTGTAGGTTTGCAAATTGCACCATTGCATTCGAGTGGGTTGTGGCGGGTGGGGGTAAGGTTTACTACTCACCTGTAGACATAGGGTCCCACCTCGTCGACAATGGCCTTGGAGCCATTGCTAAGGAAATCGTCGGCATTTGTTACGTTGTAAACGTACAAACTGATACGGGGCTCCACGGGTGGCTTGGCCCACCATCCATAGGTCTTGGCGCCGGGTCGGAGTGCTATCGTCCGATTAACGATCAAATTGATCAACGCCGAGAACTCGCAGGCCACCAAAATGCCGCCAATTATCAAAATGGCCGCAATTACAATTGTAATCCCTATAATTAAATACAAAACACATAATTGCAATAAAAATTCCATTCAGTTAAAAACAGTATCAAACAATTTGCTGCAGTGGATTATTCAAACGGTTGGTATGTCACATCCAGTGAGCCACTCGGTTATGAGTCAGTCCGGAAACTCAGAGCACATTATGCACCCATTTCACGTACTTCTCTTGGAATACACTCAAGGATTGAAACTTACTAATCCGATTGACATTTCCTGCACAAATATGTTTGCAATGTGATTATTACTTTTGAGTAACGATCTGTTTCTGCATTTTAGAAATATGTCTGCAAATTTTGAGTAAAAAGCTGACTCATAAAATTGTAATCATTCATATATTGTTTTATAATTGAATTAGAAAATGTCGAATTGAGTTTTCTTCAAAAAGTCTTCTTCTACTACAATTTAGGTACATACATATATAGATAGTTTAAGAAGATCAGAAATGGAATGGAAAGTATTTAATTAAATTAGGTATACCTCAAGTCACGTATGCAGCTTCTTCTTCTTGGTTGAAATGAAACTAATTATTCCAGTGAATCACTTAATTGAAGTTAAATAATGACTTTGACTTTACGCTCAAACTAATTATAGATGGGACTTTAATACGTTTAGGTTTCTCCCTATTGGCAATCCGTTTTATAAGATATTGAAGCTAGATGCGCTTCAACCTTCAAGCGCTATTTTTTTAATTAATTCTATAACTATACATAATCGAATTGAATCGAATTCCACAATAACTCAGGCTGCAATTAGCTATTAATCATTTAATTGAATATTTTAGTTAGTGAGTTAAACCTGAAAGTTAAGATACATGGCATCATAAAAACTAACTCAAATACCAGTTATCCTACATATAACTGGAAGCCCACTAAAACTTATAAATCGAACATACTAGTTTGCCATCGGATCAGGCCAGTTCTCAAAATAATCATCATGCGCATTAAATTACATATTTACATAGTAATATTTGATTTGGATGAATCATGAAGAATGTGTGAAAACAAAACTTGACGCTGGGTAAACATCGGTCGTGGCTGACTTGCTAAATAACTCCCTAGAAATGTGTGTAAAAGATCTCGACAGAACCGACAGCAAAGTCGTCAAAGCGAACTGATCTCCGCCATCCTCAAACTATATTTATATATGTATGTATATTTATAGTATTTGCTTGGAAATCAATTAGAATTTAAAATTTTGAATACCTGTAAAACCAGTCAGAGGAAAAAAAACAAACCCACAGATGCATGTGTTCCGTAATATTGTGATTAGCCCCATTGACTAGCTCTTATATAAACAATACCTGTATTTATTAAAACCATTTAAGAATAATGCTAAATGATAATATAGTACCGTTGGGTATTATCACTCAGCGGTAGTTAATGATAGAAGCATGAGTTGACATATGCTGCTGGCATTTATATAATATTGCAATTGCAGTTATAGAACTGATTATCTTTAATTAATTATTGAATATAAATTCAATAGTAAGGGGAAATATTGGGAAACAAAATTATATAAGCTGGTTTTCATAATATCATTGGCACTTAACCCACTTAACAACATTATTCAAACCGTAACTTTCACTATCTGGCAACGCCAAAAGCGTTATAAGTTTACATTAAGCACAATACAAATCTTACTTTTACTAATCTTTTTTGTGAACACTTTAGTATAAACTATGTGACTTAATCTCTTCAAGAGCTACTTACACCATTTGCGCAGATATGTGCTGGATAGTTTAGTGCAGAGTTTGTGTTTCATTTTAGTGCTGTTGTCGTCGTTGTGCGGATGTCAAATGCTATAAACACCTTCTGGTTCTGAACTGAAATAGCAAAAATAGCAGGCGATTAAATAAAATCTGGTTTTGAACGCAAAAAAAAATAAAAAAATAAAAAAATAACTTGGAGAATCGTAAACACGGCTTGTTTATGAAAGTCAAGTCGAGAATGCATTGCTATATACGATATGATACGATATGATATGACAGCCAGTTGATTGCCGGGCAAAGTCCTACAACTCGGACTTTGATGATGATAATGAAGATAGTTATAATTTAATTATGATTATAGATGCCTTTAAGGCTAAGCTGTAGCTGCAGTCAAGTTTAACTTGTTGGGGGCATTCTTCACTCTGAACCCCAGTTCCAAAACACAGACACGTTTCGGCCTGGCCTTGTGGCTGTTGCTGTTTTCTTGTTTTTGTTTTTGTTTTTATTGTCGTTTCTTGGGTTTTGTTTTTAGGTTGATTTATCAGAGACGATTCTTTTTGCGACGCTTTTGAGTACTCTCTTTTGTGCTATGCAAAATCTTTTGTTAAGAACCTTGTCCAGTCAGCAATAGTTGTGTGGAAACTTTGCGGGTCTCTGCTCACAGTGCCTTCAATAAGTATTGTGTGCTTAAGTTGTTTTCTGTCAATTTGTTATAGGGCTTTAAGCTTGTTGTTGTTGATGATGTTAATGGCAATGAGCTGTCTGAGCCCTAACAAGCAGTACAGGCAGCACATAACCAGATCTTAAATAAATTAATCTAACCTCCTAACCTAGCCTGACCCAACAACAGCGAAAACAATAAAGCAACAACAATCATCTAGCAATTATAATAATATAAAATGTTAGTTGTTTTTGCCAAAACGCTAAACATCTTAATGAGACAGAGTCGAGAGTTTATCGTACACACGCATGTATTAAAAAATATTTTAAAAAAAAAAAATAAAATAATATTATAATTTTGGCAAACACCTTGACCGAGGCCAGGGCTTTATTGTCTTGGTTGTTTTTGTTGTTGCTGTTGCTGTTGTAGCCCTCATTTCTATAAAGCATTGCTGTTTGCGTTTTTTGCTTTTAAAATACTTTATTATTGACAATTGCAGGCACAGGCACCATAAAACAGTCAAAAAAAAAAAATAGCATCGACTTTGATTAGCCCGGCCAATTTGCACGTCTCGCACGGAAACAATAAGCAAACAGCAAATGGAAAAAAAAAAACAGTTTTTAATTGCCTGTGCGTCAATTGATCAATTGACATCTGCCTGTTTACAATACAAATCTTTTCACCATCGCTGAAATGTAGCTGAGATTGCGATTCCAAATTCAAGGTGGCATCCATAGGCCCGATATGATGGCAAACCTGAGATACGCCCAATAACGCATCTCAGATATGCAACTTGCAACTTGGCTACATGTGTGAATGACGTATTTGACTGTTTGAGTTATGGGCACGTTTCAGATACGCTTTGACAAATGCATATCTTCGTGTCGGCCAGTTTGTTGTTATTTACGGTTAAACAGCACTTGACCATGTCACGGAAATGCTCTGTTACTCGCACCAAACAACAATTTGATATTTTTCACAATTTTCTTTCTTTTCGTTTTGCATACCATTAAATTACAATAACAAAAAAGTCTCGGCAACAACGAAAATAGTTTAATCTGAGCTGGAGTCAAGAGATTAACTTAAAGTCTAGAATGACGAATTAAATTTAATAAGTAATCCCAAGGTAAATTTGATGTACCAGCTTAAAAACTGGAAAAAAAACTAAAGCAATTAAAAGTCTGTGAAGAGTAGAGCTTAGCTAACAATACTAACATTTATCCAGGGAAACACTGTTTAATTTTATAATCAATTAAATCAAATAATTAAATATTGTTTAAGCAGTTTAAGGGCTGATTATACCGACTAAAAGTTATAGTTATATATAAATATATAGTTCAGAGGTCTAACATGTGTTAAATACGAGTTTTTTGGGAAGTACTCAGCTTAATTCACAATATTTACTGACAGTAAATTATTATTACCATACTAATTATAGGGTATCTCTTAGATCAATATGATCGAGTTACATACGTCTGCTAGTTCAAAGTTTGCACACACCCGCACACACACGCACACACACATACATGCACTGCGATGATTTTGCTAGCTTATTTCACGCTCTGAAGGTCGGTCCGGTGTATTATACAAAACTGATCAGATACAAATATACAAACAGCTATTGACGCCAATAAGCCAAAGTTTGGACCATGTTCCGCCCTCCACTCCACTTCACTTGTCCAGTTGCTGCGCGGACAATCGACAGAACGCGCTTTGAATAGTAATTAACTAATAATTATTATTTTGTGCGCTTTTTGGCGACATTCTGCTCATAATCATTTGGGGGCCCCTTCATTGAGCCAAGCTTTGTATGGGGCCATAAATCAGTAAAGCAAATGGTTTAGGCCACTGAATGCCAAAGCTGAATGTGCGCAAATCGTCTGCTTTTTGGCTCCAACAACAGCGAGTTCGTTGAATGCCAATTTAGCGAAAAGTATTCATAACTATAATAAATGATTTGCAATTCACAATTGTTGTTGTTGTTTGTTTTTTCAACTGTTTTTTTGTGCTATCCCCATTGATTAGAAATTTTAGCCGAATGTGGCATTAAGTGGATATCCAACCAGGCGTTACAAATGATACATTCTATGGAAATGCATTCGATGTTTACACAGTTAATCAGAGGAATTTCTCAGGGCGCAACTTGACAGCTTGAAATGCCTCAGAGCATTGTGAAAGCAAATACATATTTATATTTACTACCAATAAAAGTACCGTTATACATGGAGATACATATGTGGTTGGTTACAGGTGCGAGATATCTCAGAGCTGATTTGTGCAGTGGCAGCTGTTATCATAAATAAGTAAATACAGATAAAAACAAAACACATATCAAAATATTGAACAAATACACTTTAGCAAAGATTTCTGAACAGCGCCCAAAGCTAGGCAATGGAAATTCCATAGAAAAGCGAAAATCTCATATCTTCTGAGAATTACACAAAGAAAAACCACAAATTGCAATCCACTTAATTAATTAGTTTAACGAGTGCCACAACAGCTTCTGGGCAATCAGATGTAAGATGGTTCTAGCAATGGTGGTTGTTGTTGTTGTTGTTGTTGGCTGCTTTTTAATTAACAGCTGTTGGGTGGGCGCTTAGCGTGAAATAGCTGAGTGTTTAGACAGAATTCAGCTTCAATAGAAACTTACTTTCTAAATATAGTGCTGAGTGTGCAACAAGTCAACTGGCTGACAACTTGGCTAATAGCTGGTTTTTGCCAATATGAGAATCGAGCTGAAAGCATAGAGCTCAAGCTATGTACATGAATACATCCATACATACACACAGCAAGCAGCATGAGCTTGAAGCTTAGCACACTTGCAGCAGTTTCAGACGCCGCATAATTTCACTGCGTTTAAATGTTGCACAAACACAGCAACAGCAAACTGTAGCAGTAGCAACTACTTAGTGTAAACAATTACCCTGACCCAATTTTTATAAGAAAACGTCGTTGTTGTTGTGATTGTGGTTGTGGTTGTGGTTGCTGCTGCTGCTGCTACTGCTGCCGACACTGGCCGGGCCAAAAGTGAGCGACGAGCCAACAAACGTAGCTGTTGACAATTTTTGTTTTATTCAACTATTTTTTTCTTCTTTTTTTTTTACCAGCTAAATAATGTTTTTGCTGTTTTTTTTTTTTGTTTTGTTTTGTTGTATTTGATAATATGTACAATAAAGTGATTCAAAATTGTTGCCGTTTTTTTTTTTTGTTAAACAATGGCGTGTCAATGGCATGTCTCAGTAACAACTCCAGTTCCATCTTGGCAGTAGGTCAGTTTTCTGTTGAGGCAACATGCCCGTGCAATGGAGTTGGAGTGAGGGGGACGGGGGGATCGTTAGTTTAAGAGACAATGAGCGACAATTGTCGCGCCTCACGCAATTTTCGTAAATCAAACGTGAATCATTTCAACAGCTCTGCAAAAAGGGACTTTTACTTGTCCCGCTCCCCGCTCCTCGCTCCCTTTCTCTTTCTCTCTTTCGCTGAGTGAAAAAGTTTGTAATAGAGAGTCAGGGAGAGAGTGTGTTTGCATGTGTGTGTGTGTGTGTGCGTGTGTGTGTGTGCGTGGAATTTGTCTCTCTGTTCAAAACGGATATATATTTAAGCTGCTGTTTGGTTATGTGGTCAGTTCAAGTATTTATATATATTTGTTGTATTTCTTTTTAACCGTTGTATTTTTGTTGTGCGCGCTTCACTTTGATTTTGATGTTTAGCTTTTATTTCGTTTTGAGTGGCTGCTTCTTCGTGTGGCGTCAGCAGCGAAATTTCACTTTTTCCACATAAGTAATCATAAAAACTATGCACGTACATGTGCATACACACACATATATATATAGTCACTCAATTTGATGTAGGCATGCATGTACATCATGTATGTATGTATGTTTATGCATATAGATACTCATGTATCTTAACGATTTTCCGCTTTGGCAGCGCCGTTAAAGTCAATAGGCATGTTCATTTGGTTTCATTTGGCTGGGCCGACTCAAGCAAGGTCTTGCACCACTCAATGCCTGTCATGTCTATATATCTATAATATAAATATACATATATCTATAAATATATATTTATATAAATATATATATACATATTTATTACACATTACGAATCTTGTGCACAGCTTGCAACTTTTACTGGAATGCGGCGACTGCTGTGGACAAGGGTAAAAGTACACTTGTTGCCTGTTGCCTGTTGACTGCTTTGATTTTGTGAAAGAGCCAAAAGACAAACCGCTAACAGCAGTAGCAGTAACAGCCGCAGCAACAGGCGACCGCAGGCATTTCAAAATAGTAAAATTAACACATAGACAAATACACATACACCACACACACACAGACACACACACACACACACTTACAAGCACACTTGCAGACATACACAGCAAGTCACAGCGGGCACGAGTCAGCGGCTTGAACACTATTTTCTATGCAATCAAGATTCTTGGCTTTAAACAACAAAATGTGTTTTTTAACGCACCCGGCAAACGGCAGACGGCAAAACGACTTGAACGCTAGCAAAGTCGCTGAGTAACTGAAGACTTGAAATGCGCGCACAGCGAAAGATGTTTAGCCAGCGCAAGCAAAAGCTCAAGCTCGGCTTGCCACTACTTGTTGCGACAAACAGAAACTAAAACCAACAAAAAAAATAAAATAAAATAAACCCGATAAACAGGTAACAACAACGTGAACGGTCAGCGACGTCGGCAACATCGGCGTCAAAAGCGAGAGTAAGCTTCAGTGCTCCGAGTGCTCCGAGTGCTCCGTGTGCTCCGAGTGCTCAGAGTGCTCAGTGCTCAGTGTGCTCATTGCTTGCTTTGTGGAGTGCAGTGTGGAGCTTTTTTTTTGCGCTCTCGCACCTTGCAATGCATTGTGTGATAAAAGCTCGATTGAGTGCCGTTGTCATGTATGAGATTGTTGTTGTTGTTGTTGTTGTTGTTGCTACCGTTGGTTTGTTGTGTTGCTCGCAGCTTTTGTGTGTGCTGATAAAAACAAGTTTGTTGCTTGCATTGAAGTCTTTCGTTTCGTATCGTTTTATTTGTATGCTGTCGACTCCAAAACGTGCAGCGACAACAAACATATCTATGATTTCCACATAGACGCAAATGATTATGCCCAAAAATCAAGTAAATGACTCACATTTCTTGTAGTTTTTGCGAAACCAAACAAAAGCAACAACAACAACAATAACAACAGCAACCACAACAAATGCGGACAACTTGCAAGAATTTATGCGGCAGTTACAAATTACAAAAATACTTTGTTGGTTGACACAAGCCTCGCCATTGCGCAAGGTTGTTGTTTTTGCATAACATATTTGCACTAGAATCGGAATCTCTTGAAGCTCTTTTTTTTTGTATTTATCTCAGTGTTTACTTAACATAAATATGAAAAATCTAGTTATATGCAAATTTGCTATGGAAATAATATGTAGTCAGCTTCAATTTGCATTCACGACGGAAACTAGTTGGAGCCGCTCTGGAAATAACTATAGGAAATTGCAAATGCAAATTTACACATACGGGTACTGTACTCATAACTGAAGTGTTTGCCCGACTGGCCTCATGGGAATTTTAATATTAAGTCATAAACTTTTGCGAAGCAAGTATTACGCAGAATTGGAGTGGAAACCCTACAGTCGAGTGTCCATTTTCCCAAAGTTTCCTCTCCCTTTCTCTCTTGGGGAAACTCTAAAAATAATACTTGTTATATGAGGATTGTTTGAAAATCAGCCAACACTTTGCGACGCGACTATTTGGGACAAGCCGACCTTGAACCACATCTATGTCACCTGACTTACACACACGCACAAATACATGTGTGTACACACTGTTAATAGGCCCAGTCAAACCCCAAAATGCCCAACACTCCACACGTTTTATGGCTTTGTCTGCCAATAAGGCTAACCGGGTTGAATGCGACCTTTCTGTTTATGTAAGCTGCCACACACATATTTCACATTTGTTTTAATGACCCCATAAATATTATAGGCAAGACATACGCTGCATGGCTAGAAAGAGTCAAAAGACACACTTGCAAAACACTCAAGTATATTTGCGCGAATTTTGTTAATAAAATAATATAATTACTTCATTTTTTAAAATTGCCTGAAAGGCAAAATACCGTTTATACAAAATTGCGTTCGCAATACGGAATTAATATGTATTTATACATACGTACATACATATATGTATATATATTTCTAAATTTGTTTTGAAGTTTAATTAGATGCATTTGCCTATTGGCAATATGTATATACTTAAATGAATCTCTTTAAAATATATGTACATGCATGCCTTGAATGAAAGCATTAAATCTTAAATCGGAAAAAAACCAAGAGATCCCCGAGTGCGATATCAAAAGTCTTCACAAAATTGTTATACCCTTAGATGAGTGTATAAATAAGGCTTGCGTGCTATCAATTGCCCATGTAAAGTTCCATGTTCAATTAGAGTTTTAAAGTTTTATTTTTAACTTACGATGCAGAAGGTTATCAATTTGCATTATGAATCACAGGCATACCAGGCGTTTCTTTATTATATAAGTAGCACAATGCAATTTTGAATTTCAATGAAATTTAATGGAAAAGTCATTTGTATTTTCGATAAGATTCTGTAACTATTTTTGGCACTTGCTGCTTGGCTAGCTGTGCACTCTAATCAATTTATATGGAATATACTTTACTTAAGCATATGGAAATTGTTTTAATTGCCTTAGCAAATGAGTGTATTGCGACTGATAAGTGCTGCTTTAGTGATGCTTGTCAACGGAAAATATAGGAAATAAATTCTATATTTGAGCCAGAGATAAAGCAACGGGACCGCAATTGACGTAGATTCCACAGCTGCGATAACAGCTTGACGAAACTCTACACTCAACATAAGCCGTTTCGCATTATCTCTGGCTTAACGTGACTAAACACAATTTAATCTGTCTGTACAACTGACTTAAATATTTAAAGCTCAACAATTTGCATTTTATTTGGCCAAAATGTCAGCTTAAAGTATCACTTCAAACTCATGTGCCACGAGCTCGAAAACCTCGGATAAGTTTGAAGAGGGGAAACAATATAAATTCGTTTGTTTTTTTTTTTCTCTGTATTTTAGAGTCGTTAAATTTGTGAAAGATCCGTAGCTATTGAAAAGCCATTAAGCGCACGCAAAACATTTGATTTCTGGAAATATTCATAAAGCTTGTCGTCGACTTAATCACTTCAGAGCTGTGAGCAAAGTTCAAAGAGGCTATCATTTCGCTATACGGCAAAAAAATAAAATATTCCAAGCATGCAAATTGATGCGACAATTAAATACCCTTTGCATCGATTATGATGTCAGATTAATAGAGCTTCAGATAATTTCTTAAAACTAATCCTCACCTTGTAAAGCGTTGCCACTGAAACGTTTAAGAATGTGGCATAAATCTAAAGCTTACGATGCTCTCATTTTCTCTCTCTCTCTCTCTCTCTCTCTCTCTCTAGAGAGTTTTCATATTTGCAGGGTATAGGAATATAGAACCTGTCAAATTTGGTTGACAAAATAAATAGCACGCTTTCAAGCGACGACGCACATGGTAAGAAGTAAGGTTGCGGGGTGAAATAAACAAACACTTTCGCAGACACACGAATACTTTTTAAATGCGCGATTAATATTAACTGTGGAACATACTGATAAATGCTGAATACACTTGAATCGGGTTCAATAACTCGACACGTACTTTTATCAGCAATAATATACATTCTATGTACACATATACCCTGGCCAAGCAATTTAATATTTTCATATATATTTGTACATTTATCTGGGTGCTCGCTACATACATATGAGTATCTATTATAAGGAAACTGGAAGACAAAGAGAGCGCAAACAAGGCAGAAACTGGGATATTTGTGAAGTGTACAGCACCTTTTGTACACAAAGAGAAATTGTGCTACAACTTAACAGCACAACCTGCTAATTGATTGAGTTAACCGCGAAGCTTAATCATGAATACATTTTAAATTGAGGTGGTGGGGCGTAATAAACAAAATAAGTCGCAATTTCGCTTTTAACGAGACGCTTAATAGCTCTAATTAATTCTATGACAGTTCTAAAATTAGAAAATGGTTACATCTTTCTGAAATTCATTTATTTATTTCTTTTATTTTACAAAATTGTGGCTTAGCATAATGCCTTATTAACGAGTATTAACCTAGGTGTGCGACCTTGATATCATATGCATTATTTGTGAATGAATTTATGAGTTATGAAAATTGAAAATGAAAATTGGATTTAAAATCCATTTGAACCCGGCTGATAAGTATCGACTGCCTTCGGCTTCTCATGGACTTCTAGTGTGAGATGATTTGCCACGAAAGAAACTTTCCAAAGCACAGCTTTCCAAAATCTACTTATATAGCAAATTCTCACAGTGCACATCTGCTTTGAGTTCGACTTCGAACGACGAGTTGAGAAAATAGAGCACGCGCTCTCAGCACAATAACAAATATGATGCGATAATAATGGAAACAAGTACGGGACAAGCAGCCGGAGATGCGGCAGTGCTCAGTCTATTCCTACATAGATATAGATACTCGTCTTAAGTACTATATAAATCGTTTAGTGTGCGGATTCTTTGTTTTGCAACGATTAAATTTGCACTTTGTGTCCATTGTTTATATATGCATGCACATTCATATATGTATATACTGAATATGTATATGTGTGTGTGTGTGTGCTAGTTGCTACGTCAAAAAATACAAGAGAGATCCCGATACGTAAAGAATAACAGCTCGCAATCAGTAATCATTGATGTGAGTCGCTGCTGCCCGCTGCCCGCTGCCCGCTACCCGCTGCTTTCATTTCGCATTGCCTTTATTCCGCTTATCAGTCGCAGCAGAGTCGAATGCAGCGACGCCGCTACGCAGGCAGTGGCAGTGGCAGTGGCTGCGACAGCGACAGATTGCAAGAAGCAAGGCGGCATCCATTCGACAGGCAGGCAGGCAGCAGTGAATGCGTTGCGCGCGTCGTAGTAATAACTTGTTCCGTGTGCAGAACGCAACGCACAGCAATCGCTTTCCAGTATATGTTTCTGTGTGTGTGTGTGTGTGTGTGTAAATGTATCTGATCGAATTCGAATGTCTAACAATAATAACAACAAAACGAAATCTTATCGCGCTCGCATGGAAAGTGCGTAGAGTATTTTGTACGTAATTCGCTAATCCGTTGTTGATCGCTTGCTGAATTCATGTGTATTTATATATTTCCTGATATTGTTGTGCCTTGCTGGCAGCTTAATTGTGGTCCACCTGAAGCTGATGCAAAAAAACCAGTGATAAGCCAGCTGGAAGTGCAGTGAAATAAAGAGACAAAAGACAACAACATCAGCAATAATTTTGTAAAGAACAACTCGGAAAACCAGATTGTTATACAAAACTTAATTATAATTAAAATAAGAGCAGCAACAACAAGAAACAACAGCAGCAGCAGCGAACGGTCAGCAGTCAGAGTGAAATAGCGAGAAAACAAAGAATCAAGTGGAAAACAAAGAACGCGAACACACAAGGCAAAAGCAAAAGCAACCGCAGCAGGCAAAGACTGGAACAACAACCGCAAGAATAATAACAGCAACAATAAGCAACTGAATCAAAACAACCATAATAGAAAACAAGAACGACTCAAGAACACAAACGAGTGTCGCACATCGTAATAAAAAGAACAGTCATTTCCAGTTCCACTCCAACAATAATAAACTAATAATTTTTTTGAATATTGTATGTTGTGCGCATTTAGCGTAAATAGCGACAAAATACTTATTAAGACGTTAAATGTTTGGCAGACGTCTTGGAAAGTGCATGCCAAAGTGAGAGAGCAAGAGCACAATCGTATAAACAAGCACAAAGAGAGAGCAATCGACTTAGCGAGCGAGACAGAGTTGAAAAGTGAGTGCGCATGTGTGTGTGTATGTTCGCGCGTGTTTCAATTCCAATTCGTTTCAACGTAAACAGCTAGAGCCAATTGTGCGTAAATAGCTCTCCTGTGAGTGTTTCCAAGTGCATGTTCAAGTCAGCAGCTGACTAAAAGATCTCTCCCGCTCACAGCTACGCGCACTCTCTCACAGGTGAAGGCATCTGCCGCGGCAGTGTCACAGTGTTATCAGTCAACGGCACTGAGAGAGCTCCGCAATACCAACTAAATTTCGTAGCCGTCAGTCAACAACAGCAGCAGCCACAACAACAACAGCAGAAGTGCAAATTTCAAATTTTCGTCACCCACACAAGCTGCTTGCACATGTTCGTATATATTTATGTCTGTATGTATGTATGTGTGTGTAAAAGTGTATTTACTTATCAGCTGTTTATAAGTTCTGGCAAAAGTTAATTTCGAAAAAAACATGTTTTGAAACTACTTCGAAAAACAGTTTTATATGTAAATACATGTATGTGTATGTGTATTAGGTATACGCTTGGACAAGCTACGATGTGATTTCAATTCACAAATAAATTGTATTTCAATAACAACTTATTTGAATGATTTACATGAATTAAATATAACCGGAAAAAATTTATAATGAAGCTGTAAAAACGTATGTAACAGTGAGAAAGGAGCATATATTTGACTCCATAAGGTAGCCGAGTTGATCTAGCCAAGTTCGTCTGTCCGTCCGGCTCTATGTAAGAAACAGCATTCATTCACAGTACTATTTAGGAACAGTTTTTTTGCAGTTTGTACTTAAAAAATTAATATATTTTGTTGTATAATTTATTTTCTGTATTTTGAGCATAAACCCTTAGATTTGTTGACACTTAAGTATTTATTATTCAACTAAATTTTTATATTTTGTAGTTAAATAAATATTTAGGATTCACACAGAATCCAAAATATTGATAAAAGCTCCGTTATCTAAATATCGACACAAGTTCCGATAGCAATTAAAGCAATTAAAGTTGAAAAGATAAGACTTTCCCAAGTTTTGTATAAGAAACACAAATTTTGTTGGCCAAAACGTTAAATCAAATTGCATAAATAATATGTACGATAGCATATTTAGTATTAGATAGATGTGTACTAGTGAAGCTCTCTCGAAGAGAGCATCACAATTTGTTTTCTATTATATTTTGATATAAAATAATTAATTAAAATTAATGAATTAAATTACAATTTTGTTTTAATGTCATTTAATTAAATACTTGGACACCCCATACCCCATTCATTGTATCGCTGCAATCTGAAAGCTACATACACTGATAAGCTACATTTAATAAATGAGACGCGAAACTTATCAGATGCCGTTGACCCGTTTTTCAAGTGACATTAACGCCAAGTAGGCAAATCTTTTAAATACATATTAATCCCCATTTGTACCTCAACTTTGTTAAGTATGCCAAACTCAGTACATAATCTACAGCTACTTACATATACTTATTATATATTTCAGCATACTCATTGAATAATTTCTATACAAAGTATAACCTTCTCACATATACATATATTGCGTACCGCCTGATAAGAGCAATTCATAGTGCCATGTATGATTAAACGGCAAGTTTTGCCAGCGAATTAACCGAATCCGAGATTAGTTGGTATACACGCCGTCAAACGATCGGCTCGCAAAGTGCTACTTAAGCGGCAGATAGCTCAGGAATTAAATATATATAATATATTTAGAGCCATACATATAGAACGTAGGTACTTCAATAGATCGATCTATAAATCACGCTTATGAATGGCAAACCCATTTTGTGGCTACCGTAGGTATTACTGCTCAACCCAGGCGAGTCAAGTATGTGTTCAATGAACCGGAATAATAACCTTTCCACCTCAAAGTTTCCTGATAAGCCTTTGCCACGTGTATGAATTTATATAGCGAGATCGGTTATTCAAATATAAAAAATTGACATACAATTCTATTTTCAAAAGGTTGAATATTGATTTAATAGTATAAGAAAAATGAAATATCAGTTATATCAATTTTATGTATCTATACATAAATTAATTGCATTACATAAGGTTTTAATTTAAGAACATGACATTTTAATTTTTGCAGTGACTTACATACTCTCTAAGCCACACCTACTCGTACACACACACACACCATGTCTCAGGCCACAAGCGACGTTGTGACACAGCATCGTCAACAGAAGCATCGCCCAATGCCAGAGGATTTCACTGTGCACAACAAATCAAAGTCCAATACGTTGAGCTCGCAACGCAATGGCAACGTGGGGGGCGACTACAGCAACGGCGGCGGCGGCGGCGTCGGGGGGTACAGCAACAGCAGCCCCGAGAAGCTGACCGTGCTGGACATGATACTCGACACGATGGGTCTGCGCAATCTGACGTCCAAGGATATTAGAGCACTGATATGTGAGTGGCATGGCATTATTATTATTTTTAAATACTCGCAACAGCGATGTGATTAACCGTTCCACATTTCGACCTTAACAGTGCTGGGCTTCATATTCTTGCTGTTTGTGATAAGCGTGACCGGGTTCTTTGTAATGTGGTTCACCGAATACTATAATAATTTAATGCTCGAGGTAATTACACACTTCAGTTTCGCCTTTTGCCTAACTCGCTACATTTCATTACTCGCTACACGCAGAAAATAATACTTGCCGAGGATTCAGAGACTGCGAAAAGCTGGATGCAGCCAGACACCGAATTCGATACGCTGCTGAAGGCGCATATATTCAACTACACAAATATCGAGGACTTTCTGGCGGGACGAGCGGACAAGATTGATGTGGTCGATTTGGGTCCGTTGACCTATCAGGAGCACACTGTCAAGGACCAAGTGTCCTTTAATAAAAATCACACTGTTACCTTTCGGGTGAGCCTATAGAAATATATTGCTAAATAGATAGGAACTATTTAAATATTCAATTTCAATTTGCAGGACAAGAAATCCTACATATTTCTGCCGGACAAGTCAACGTTGCGGGAGGATGATGTGATAGTGGTGCCAAATGTGCCATTACTCTCGGCCGCTGTGCATGAAAAGAAATTGAAGTATGTAAAAAAGTTACTCGCCCGTACAGCAATTCATTTAGGATTCAAAGAGCCGCTGTTCAAGCGATTAACTGTCTACGAGTATCTCTGGGGCTATAAGGATAATATACTTACCCTGAAAAATTTACTCATAACCGACGACAAACACTTTGGCTTACTTAGGAGTGTAAGAATTAACTACCACTTTGCTACAGAGTAGCACCTATCTAATCTTCCATTTTTCTCTATTTGCAGCGCAATGGAACGAGCGTGGATATGGTGCAGCTCAACACTGGCGTGGACGACATCTCCAAGTACAGCATCATTACGCAGTTTAACGGCATGCCCCAATTGGATTTCTGGCAGGATGACGAATGTAATCGCATCGATGGCAGTGAACCCTCCATGTTCTCGCCAACTGTGCTGCAGAATCGGAGCACCGTTCAAGTCTTCCTGCAGGTGGTGTGCCGCAAGGTACCGTTGCATTTCGAGAAGGAAGCGACCATCTACAATAACATCGATGTGCTGCGCTATCGCACGCCGCTCGATGTCTTTGCGCATCCATCGGAAAAGCCGGCGAATGAGTGCTATTGCCGGAACACGGATCTTTGTCTACCTAGTGGTGTCATCAATGCCACCAGGTGCTACGGTGATCTACCTATTTTCCCCTCGTTTCCGCACTTCTTCTCCGGTGATAAGGTGCTGTATGAGAACTTTACGGGCATCAATCCGGATGCTGAACTGCATCAGACATATGCAGACCTCCATCCGCGATTCGGTTTTCCCGTTAATGGTGCCTCACGCATACAAATCAACATAATGTTGGACAATACGGGACTACTGAGTGGTAAGTGATGGAGATGTCCTCGATTAGGTGTTGTCATTAATCCCAGTATCTCTTTTAGTTAAAGCAAAGCGTTTTCAGAATCACGCCATCTTGCCATTGATTTGGATTGAGATCACCGCAGGTGACTTCAATACGGATGTACTCGACAAAATCCATTTCAGCACATTTGGCCTAAATGCCATACAGATGGTACTGAAGTACGGCACATTGCTCATCTCTGTGACCACCTTCAGCTTGATAGTGGCCAGCGTTTACTGCTTGAACAATAGGCGCGACGAGCAGCAGCTGGAGCATAACAAATCCTCTGCCGAGCTGGAGGCACTTGCTGGTCCAAGCATCTTTAATGGCGGCATTCTCGTTGTACAAGTCTTGCCACAAAGCGTTCTTAGCCATGCGCCGCATCGAGAGGAATTCTAGCCTCTGCCATTTAGCAATTAATTTAATTTTAATTAGCCACGAAAGGGGGAGGGACAGTGCAATATGTAAATGGGGACGCATATGTGCTTCTGAGTGCCTTACAAACAAACAACAAAAAAAAACCGAATCAAGAGATTTTCGAATTTGTCACGACTTAGGTATAGAATATTTTATTAGTCTAGAACAAAAGCTGTAGTCAACAAATTGTATATTTGTATATATGTATAAATAAGTAAAGAATTTATTTGCAATATGTAAAAATCTATCGATTAATTTATTATCCGAATATCAGAAACACTCCGTTATCTCGACACGAATACAAGTTTGAGCTACAAGAAATGTGCTCAACACTCACTCAAAAAATATATCGTAGTACATTTTGTTTCTTCTAATTAACAATATTATCAATAAAATCTACTAATAAAATTCGTTTAATGCAAACTAAGACTTAAAAATTACGAAATAATGAAAAGAAAAAAAAAACGTTATTGGATTTTTGTTCGCTGACAAAAGCTAAAAGGTGCAATCACAGCAACTGGTACGGATGTACGGTCATACTGAGGGCATTGCCAGCACAATTGAATTTCTCACCCGCAACAATTCAAACAGGCATTGGGAATTTTTAATTGTTATAGCAAATATTTATTGTTTCTAAACAAAACGAAATTCGAATATTAGTTGCTTGTTCAACATTTGATTGTTTCATAAACCTTTAGTTATTAAATGCATGTATTTATTAATGTACTGCGATTGTGAAATCGGTTGTGTATATTGCTTGTCGAGTTTTGGGTTTGTAGTATGAGGTTGGTTGGAAAGTTAATACGCGTATTTGTTGTAGTTTGTTTTATGTTGTATAATTATTTTTTGTTTTGCGTTTGTTGTTTTTACGTTTTTAATTAAGTATAATAGTTTATATAAAAAATAACAGAGAAATTATATAAAAGAAACATTATAATATAATCGTTTATTTCCGCTTTTTTTGTTGGTTTTTTTGTTGGTTTTTTTTTTGTATTTTTATTTTGTATTAATAATTAACGCGTCAATTTCCTGAATCCTCGCCATCTAATGATTCATCCTGCACCGATGAGCTGTCGTCGCCGCCGCCTCCACCTCCCCCTCCAACACGCTTGGACGAAGGTGTGCCCGTGAGCCGGGTGGAACTAAGGCCAATGCCGCCGGTACGTCTATAAAATGTAAGAAGCATAATTGATTACAAATGTTGTAAGCCACAAGTGGATAGATAAACGTGCGGCAAAATAACGAAAGGTGGAAAACAACATGGGCAACACATAAACATATACATTATCAGAAACAAAATCAGTGACGAGGTGGGTAGAACTCACTATTATGCACTATTATCTAAATTGGTTGCTTTCGTTGGAGTGGGAGAAGATCGGATCAAACATTGAACATGTACTAAGAAACAACGCACGAGATGATGGGACATCCATGTGTGTGTGTGTGTGTTTGTGGGTGTGGGTGTGTATTCTTTTGTTTATAACATGCTCAGAAGTCGTAGAGGGATGATAGAGATTCGGTTTCATTCACTGGGGATTCGATGTTTTGGTTTGGATTTTGGATTTGATGAGCAGTTGTCGTTGCCAGCACTTACAAAGCCTACCAAGAGGAAGCGAAGCGGAAAACGAAACCTAATGCAGACCCTCACAATTCATAATGAGCGCAGCATCCTTTTTGGGCGAATATGCCTTGGCCTTTTCAGTCTCGGCCACCTGTATCGATCTATATATAACAAAATATGCACAGCAACAAGAGCAACAAAATTACAAAATAAATTAAAAACAAAAAATAAGATTTATATTTGACTAGCAACCATTGCCCGGCTTTGACCAGACCAGTCGCAGTGATTTTCTTTAAATCCCATTTTGTAGTTTTCCCCATTATCCTTTTGCCGATTTTTCAAATCGGTTTGTAATTAATTTGAAAAGTCGGAAAATTCGAGTATAATCATGATCACCACAAACTTCTCAACGATCGGATGAAATTAAAGAACTTGAATGCTTGTATAACAAACAGTTTTCCATGTACAGTGGTCCCTCGGATCACCAGCATAGGCTGCAGTTACTCAATTGAATGGTATCCATCCACTTACCGCAATTTCGTTTTTAGTGAGTTAATCTCACGGTTCATGGCCTCCTGCGATTCGATCATATCCTCGCATTCGCGCTGATATTTGCGCTTCTGCGTCTTCTCCTTCTGCAGCTCCTCCTCGGTCTCGTCCAGATTACGCTTGAGCAGTTTAATGCGGCTATTCAGCTGTGTGGCGAGTGAAAATATATATGTATTATTAGTATTTAAATGGGAGATCCTTTGTGGAGGAAAACATACCTTATCCATTTGCTCCTTATGCTGATCGACGTGTCTTCGCTCGTCCTCGATGTTCATGGTGAGCTCCTTGATCTTCTTGTCCATTTTGCGATTGGCCTTCTGTTGCAGCAGACGCTCCTTGCCCTCGTTCTCCAGCTGCTCCTCCAGATTGGCGATCTTCGCCTCGAGCGTTGCGATCGTTGCCTTCACCTTGGTGCGTTGCGCCGTCTCGATCTCGGCCAGCTTCGCTTTCAGCTCCTTGTTCTGGCGCTCGAGCAGCGCCCGGCCATTCTCGTTCTTCTGCGAATTGGACTTCTCGTTGGCCAGCTCCGTGGTCAGCTGTTCAATCTGCAGTTGGGCCTTGCGGCTGCGATCGAGCAGCACCTCCGAATTGGACTGCTCCTCCTCGAGCTCCTCTTCGAGGGTGGCAATGCGCGCCTCCAAGCGACGCTTCTCATCGATCATTAGCGAACCCTTGTTGGCATTATTGCTTATCTCCTCGGCCAGTTCGTCGCGTTCCGTTTCGGCGGCGCGTCTAGCACGCTCTGAGCTGGCCAAATCCTCGGTGAGCTGTAATACTTCCGCCTCGAGTGCCTTCACCTTGCGCTCGGATTCCTTGCTGAGCGCCTGGAGCTCCTCCTTGGCTGCCTTGGCCTCCTCGGCATCGCGCAACGCATCCTTGACTTGTGCTTGCAGCTTCTTGGCATGCTTCAGCGCATCCTCTTTCACCTTGTTATGCATCTCCATTGTGGTCTCGATCTCCTTGAGATCACCCTCCAATTTCTTTTTGGACGCCACAGCGGCCGTCCGCTGTTTACGCTCCTCATCCAGCTCCGCCTCGAGATCGCGCAGCTGCTTGACCAAACCGCGTCGCTTCTCCTCGGCACCCTCCTCCTTGGCGAGCAGATCACGTTCGAATTGGGAGCGCAACGCCTGCATATTGACCTCCAGCCGCAATTTGGCATCCTCGGTCAGCTGCAGATCATCTTCAAGCTCCTCGTTTTGTGCTTTCAGCTCGGCCAGTTGCGATTCGAGAGCACGTTTCGCCTTCTCCAGCTCGTGGACGTTCTTGTCGGCGGTGCCCTGTGTGTTGGCCACATCGTCCAATTCGTTTTGCAGCTGCTTGCGTTTCGTTTCCAGATCCTCAATCTTGTCGTAGGCCTCGTCCAATTCGCGGGACACGGACAGCACCTTCGTTTCCTTTTCGCGCGCCTCACGCTCCGCCGTGTCGCGCTCCTGGGCGATCTGTTCTGATATGGCTTTCTCTTCGGCTAATATCTTGTCGAAGTTCTTCTGCTTCTTCTCCAAATCGAGCACCTGTTGGCAAAGTAACAAATGAATCGATTGTTGGATTTTGTTCGATTCAGCGATTTAGCTTACCTTCGTGCGTTGCGACTCCAATTCGATGGAGGCATCCTCGAGCTCCGATTGAATCTTCTTTTTGCTCTTGTCGAGGCGATCGTTTTGGGCAATCAGCTCGGTGACCTGGCGCTGCAGCGCCTCGATGTCCTTGTTGAGACGCTTCTTGCCCTCCTCGAGCTCCTTGGCCAGATCGGCATCTTCCTGGGCCTTCTTCTTAATATCCTGCATTTGACCAGTGACCTCGGCCAATTTGCGCTCAAAATTGCGCTTGGCCTCCTCATCCTCCTCGAGCTGTTCCTGCAGCGCCTCCTTCTCCGATTCGATTTGACGCAGCTTGGAGCTAAGGCCGAGCTTCTGGCGGGTCTCCTCCTCGAGCAGCTGTTGCGCCTCCGTCAGCTGCGATTCCATATTGCTGGCGGATTTGACAGCAGCGGATGCCTTCAGTTCAGCCTCCTCCAGCTGATTGGTAATATTTTCCGCCTCCTGCTGCAGCTTTGTACACTTCTCCTGCAGCTCGGAACGCGCACGCTCGATCTCCGCCAGCTTCACCTGCAGCTCGGCTATTTGGGACTCGGCCTGTTTGCGCCGGCGATCGTTCTCCTGCCTCGAGCTATTCACGCTACGCAATTCGGTTGCCAAATCGGCATTCTCTGCTTCCAGCGTACCCTTGGCCTTCTCCAGCACGGTCTTGGCCTTGCGCAGATTCTCCAGCTGATCGTTGATGCCGTTCAGCTCCTGGGCATGCTTGTGGCGCATTTCGGTCAGCACGCTCTCGTGACTGACGCCCTCCTCCTCGAGCGACTTCTTCAGCATGGCCAGCTCCTGTTCGCGCTTCGAGCGCAGCTCCTGTTGGGCTGTTGTTTGGGCAAAAGAAAAACATATTTAAGCATCCTTGTAACCGACATTGTTTGGGCCACTTACCGGCTGTGGTGTCCAGGGAGTCGAGTAGCTCGTTTTTCAGCGCTTCCAGTTCCTCGCTGAGATCGCGACGCAACTTCTCGGCCTTGCTGCGTGCCACTTTCTCGGCCTCGAGATCCTCTTGGATTTCGGCCAGCTGGGACTCCAGTTCGCGCTGTGCCTTCTGTGCGGTGGCCTTTGTGGCGGACTCCTCATCGATGCGCATCAGTGTTTGGGTCAGTTCCTCCTCGCGTTTGGCCATCTGTGCCTGCATCTCCTCGACCTGGATGCGGCGCTCGTTCAGCTGCTCCTTGAGATCGGCCACCTCGGTTTCGATCTTGCGCTTGGAGCGATCGGACTCCTGACGCTGCTGCTGATCCTTGTGCATGCGTTCCTCCAGCTCAGCAATGGTCGCCTCATGCTTCATTTTCAATTTAGACAGATGCTTGGCCTTCTCCTCCTCCTCGGCGAGCGTTTGGGACAAATCGTTGGCGCGCTCTTCGAGCAGTTTCTTCTCCTTGAGCAGCTTCTGGTTCTGGTCATCGGTGAGTGCCAGATCCTCCTCATGCTTCTTGATCTTGGCATCTAGCTGCACCTTTTCGAGCTGCAATTTCTGGCGTGCTGCCTCCTCCTCCTCCAGCTGCTCCTCCAGATCCTGAATATTCAATTCCAGTTTCTTCTTCTCGCCACCAAGTGCCAGAACACGTTCCTCTTCCTCCTCGATGCGCGCCTCCAGCTCCTGCATCATGTCCTCCAGCTCCTGCTTGCGGGCCATAAGACGCGACCGGGATTCCTCGGCCTCGGCGCACAGCTCAATCTCGGCCTGCAGCTGCTCGGCGAGCGTTGTCTTCTCGACCAGCGCCTGCTGATATTTACGCTCATATTCCTGTGTGTTCTTCGCCAGCGTGTCGAGCTTCTCGCGCACCTGCTTCAGCTCATCCTCCTTCTGCACGAGCTTTTCCTCCTGCTTGGTGACCTCGAGCAGTGGCTTGACCTTGGTGTATAGACGCCACCATTGCCAGTTGCGTAACTTGAGATACGCGGCACAATTGCGCTGGATGATGCGTATGGCGTTGAGCTGCTGCAGACGCTTCTGATAATTGCGTCGGGCGAGGAAGCCGCGACAGAATGCCTGGAAATTGACAATCAGATCGGAGATCTTGAAATCGCGCTCCTCCTCGAGATGTGCCAGCACACCGGCGCGGAAGAAGATCTTTGATTGTCCGACACGATACAGATTCGAGTCCAATTCGAGGGCCTGGATCATTTTCTCGCACGCCTTCTTGCCATCCATGAATCCCTTGGGTATCACGTTCGGGGTGAGCAGCTCGTACCGTTGCCTGAACTCCTGGAAGGGTATGCGATTGGGGAAGCCCTGGCGACAGATGCGTATACCCTCGAGGACACCGTTGCAACGCAACTGGTCCAGCACCAGGGGCGCGTCGATCTTGCCAGCGCGCTTCTCGTGATTCGGTATGATACAGCGCACAAAATTTGGGTTCGTGTTCCGCAACGTGTCCATCAGCTTGGCCAGCTGCTCTTTGTACAGATGCGACACGGTACGGAACATGCCCTTGCGCGTTCGCGCCCCAAATTGGGTATCGGTTAGCGCCTGCTGTGCCATGCCGACAATTTCCGCATCCTTCCAGATGTTCACAACGAACGGATCCTGCGATGCCTGCAACAGCGACACAATATTCTCATTCAACGGATCCATGTTCTTCATCAGCCACTTGGTCGCCGAATAGTCAACACGTCCAGCATAATGTACAATCGCAAAGTCCGCAATGCCACGGAAGTCCGTCTTCATGAACTTTGGATGCATGGAGTGAGCGGAGACGAGTTTGTCAACAAATGTTTTGTCCGTTGCCTTGGGGAACCAGCACTCCTCGTCGAGCAGGGCCATTATGCCGCCTGGCTTGTCAATCAGATCGATGGTCGGCTGCAGATCGAGTCCGAAATCAATGAATTTCCATTCGATACCCTCGCGCTGATACTCCTCCTGCTCCAGAATGAACATGGTGTGATTGAACAGCTGCTGCAGCTTCTCATTGGTATAATTGATGCACAGCTGCTCAAATGAGTTCAGCTCGAAGATCTCGAAGCCGGCCATATCGAGAATGCCAATGAAGGAGGCGCCCTGTCGCTTGGTGCGATCCAGCGAGCGATTGATGCGATTAACCAGCCACTTAAACATGCGCTCATAGCAGGCCTTAGCGATCGCTTCGACAGCGAACTCGACTTGCTCCTTGGTCTGTGCCTTGGTCACAAAATCGCGACCCACCTTGATGCGGGGCGTGAGGAAGGCGCGCGTCATATCCGTAATGCTCAGCCCAAGCAGATGGGCGATCTTCTGGGCAACGGTATTGTCGGGGAGCGTGGCCTGATCGTTGTTGCGCTCCTGACGGAACTTCATGCTGCCAAAGAGCAGCACGGCACTAACAATGCGGAATATCGAATTGAAATCCTCCGAGGTCATGCCCATGATGTTCATCGATTTGACCGTCGCCTGGAATTCGGCATAATCATCGACACCGGGCACGGGTAGGGTGCCGTTCGAGAGGAATGGATACGATTTAATGTCATCGAGTATGAATTTCTCGCGCTGCTCTGGCGATGCACCAGCCAGCAGCTGATAGAATATATGGAATGTTCTCTCGTCCTTCGCTTGACGAATGGCACGCGACTTCTCCAGCAGATAGGTCTCGATATTGGCGCCCGATATAAACCCAGACGCATCAAAGTTAATCCTTATGAATTTACCCTGCAAAATGATCAATTCCACAAATGAATTCCCGTTTTTTGGTCATTTAGATTCCAGTTGCTACTTACGAAACGCGATGAGTTGTCGTTCTTGACCGTTTTGGCATTGCCAAAGGCTTCCAGTATGGGATTGGCCTGCAGCAGCTGTTGCTCCAGTTCACCCTGCGAATAATCGTTACATTAATTCCAATTGTTCGCCACTTTCATTTGAATTTTGTCTTCTTTTTGGTTAGCGCATAACACAAAACACGACATACATATATTAAACATATAATACTATATAATACTATATTATCTACATACACACATACGATCGATCAAGATACAAATATATAAACATAGCATAGCAAGAAGAAGAAGCAGAGAGCAAGCATGAAAAGCTAAAAAGATATGAACACAGATCAAGCACAGACAGAAATGGACGAGGAACACAATTTCCTGGACAAGTGCAATGCGATCTTGGAGATAAAGATATCTGATCTTGTGATGGACAAGTAGTAAGCAGAGAATTTTAGAGAAATGACAATCACTGATCTGAAATATTTGAAATACAAATGGCATTCAAGATCCTCAAAGATCAATGATGCCTCGAAAAAGAATTTTGGCACAGATCTTATTTGTTGATATCATTCTGAGATATGAGTAAGTTTCTATTCTGACGATCGCATTGCACTCGATGATTATTCGAAGAGAGGGTGTTGTGTGACACAGTTTTACCTCCGCCGTCTCTGGGATGATATCAAGAAAACAGTTACCATCTTTCTCAGCTGCCTTGTCGAGATCTTGGATCGTCCAATTACCATCACCGGTGAGTGTCTTACTGTGCACCGTCTTACCAGAGATTTGATTAACATTGCATTTGACCTTAATGTATTTATTTGTGTTCACTGAAAAGTTCTGGAATTATGGGATGTGTTAGGACAAACAAAACAGTCGATAGGAGGATAATACATGGGAATAATGTGACTAAAATTCACGGTGATCACATGTGAGGTATATATAAACCATATAAGGGAAACCAAGGCACGATATGAATTGAACTACTTATGATAATATATGCACATATCGTAAGAGTATTGGATATTGATATTTGATTTCTTGGTTATATGGAGCATACTTTACCGAAAATGTTTCTTGATGACTACTCTAAGAATGCGTAGCGATTGATAAATGGATAGCATGAGGGGAGGAGGAGCAGTAGTAAGTACAAAATGGCATAATTGCGATTAGAATTCAGTTAGTGGACATGTTTAATGTTTTCTTTATGGATCGGTCAACAACAGAAGTTATTAATAAACAAAAACGAAAATTGATAAACACTTTAAAGATGAATAAAATAAACAGAATAGAACAAGTATCCACGGCGAGCCGAAGATGAAATATCCTTGCAAATGTTGTGTATTAATTAATTAATTTAATTAATTTTCTTAAATTATGTTTTTTTTTTTTTAAATATAAAACTTTATTTTGAGAAATAAACAAGATAGTTTTATATTAAATATATTCGAATTCGAATACTACACTTATTTCTGCAAGGATATTCAAAAGTAAACTGAAACAATGTCTTGTTCTGGTTTTTTTTTAAGACAAACGATTCTTAAGAAAGAAATAATTTTTAGAACAGATGAAACAAAGAATAAAGAAATATTTGTTAATTTATGCATAATTTTGTTTAACTTTTTGGTTGATAGACTTTTACTTATACTTACAATGAGCACGGCAGGATTCGGCACCTGTTCGTATTGGATTTTGGGTTGATTTGTGGTTTGGTTGTTGGTTGGTTGTGGATATTTTTGGTTGGTTGTTGTGTGGATTGCATGTGTGTGTTTGTGTTTGTTTGTTTGTATATGTACAAATTAAATATATATTTTTATACAAAATGTACAATTAATATAAGTAAAAAGAATAATGGAAAGCAGCAACCAGTCAATTGTACAACAACAACAGCAGCAGCAAACAATTGTATAAATTGTGTGTGCGTTGGTTTTTTGTGGAGGGTGTTGTGGGTGTAAAGTTGTGTGTAAAGTTGTGGTAGAAGGTTTTAACGTTTGCACATGAAAATAAATAAAATATAATTAATAAATAGAGAGAGTAGAAACAAAACCTCTTCTTTAGCTAAGTGAATACCTAGTAGAATAATAATAAAAAAAAAATTAAATGCTAAACTGCATTAAAATACTCAAATTGAATAATGCAAGCAAATCAAAAAAAATACTTAAGTTAAAAATAGATGGAAAATACCTAAAGCAAATGCAATGCTGTGTGTTCAACATTTGGCCAAGTTCGATAAATCACGTATCAGGTTGAATGTTAAAGTTATGTACATTTCTAATCTATTATTTTTAATTTCCACTACCTTTTTTCTTATCAGTTACAATTTTGAGTCACTGGCTCGACATGAACTAATTTCTAATCAGAATTGTGCACCTGCTAAAAAAAACTTTGTTTTTCTTTCTGTTTTTTTTTTTTTGGAACATTTCATGATTCAATTTCCCATAAAAGCACGTACGATATCAGCTTCTATTTATGGCAAATATAATCATAATTAATGGCTGTGCACACACACAACAAAAAAAAAAGCGTAACACACATTAAACAACAACAACAACAACAACAACAATTGTTTACACTTTAATTTGGTGCTGCCTTTTAAAGTTTGTTTGCAGCTTATCACGTTTTTTTATATTTTTTCATTTTTTCTTTTTTTTTTTTTTTGTGGCTAGGCCAAACCAACTTTTCATATATGGCTGTAAAACAACTACGATGCTGCTCAAGAGCAGCGCCTTAAAGGATTTACTTGTTGCAAGTAGCATTAAAGCCAATTATGGTAGCCAGAGTGCAAATTATGAAACAACCTAACACAAATTGACACAGTTTTTGTCGAGCATCTCAAAACTCGATAAACTTTACCAACTTGTTGGCCCTGACGTAATTTCAAGTGATTTAATTTTCAATTGGCGTCGTCAGTGGGGTGGGGGGGGGGGGGCTGATTCAACCCTTTTTTTTTGTCTTCTCATTTATTTTGCTGTTGCTGGTTCATTGACAAGCGCAATTAAATTTCATTTTGGCTGTTTATTTAATGGTTGTAAATGAATAGAAAATTAAAAGCGACTCGACTCGACTTTAAGTGCAACGAATCTTGTGTATCCTATATATCTATATATCTAAAAACCAAGTTTGTTCATTTTATTCATTAGAATATCTTTAAAAATTAAAGAGTTAACAATATGAATAACTAAAGTAAATATGTAAAACAATTTAATTATTTAAATTCCTAAACATACTGCATTAATTTATTTATTTATTTACTCCCCTCATTACTAGGCTGCTAACGCTTAACAATTTTATCTGATTGTTTATTTTCTGGCTTTTCCAAAACACGACAATAAATATTTAATCAATTTACATTTGAATCAATTTTAATTTTTTACATAATTTATTTTAATTTTTTTTTTTTTCAAAAATTTAAACTTAAGTTTTTTATTTGTTAAACCTTTTTAAAAATTGTTGACCTTTTGTTATCGCAGTTATAAACAATTCGAGTGCAAGAAACATTATCGTGCAGCGACTGTTGATGCCCCATTTTGTTGTAGGGCACCACAAATAAAGTAATTTGTCAGCAGCCATCAAATAACTTAGGGTATTTATACACACACTGCAACACACAACCACACACACACACACACACACACACACACACACATATGTACTCATATTTTGTGTGTGTGCCTGATTAATGAAGTGTGCGCGGCTTTTGCTGCTTGGTGTGAGGAGGTTTATTGAGCTTACTAGGGGGCTAGCTGTACAACAACAACAACAACAACAACAACAACAATAAAAAGAACAACAGCAACAGAAACAACGCCAAGTGGCAACCATATGCGCAACGCTTTGCTATAAAGCTGCATATATGGATAATACTTGCCTCATGGGGGCCTACGTGATTTAATGTCATTACATCAATGCTAAGTGCAACATTTGTTGTTGTTTGTTGAGTTTGTTTTGTTTTTTTTTTTGTTTGGTATTCAGATGCATTTGCGGATCATAACTCGTAACTGGAGACGGGCAACAGCTGGGAAAACGTTTTCATTGAACACACAAACTAAAGAATGCGATTGTTCCCGACTAGTAAAATGCCCTAGAATATCTGCTGTTTACCCTTCTAAATTCCTCAACATATGATTAATTCTGAAATCAACTGTGATTCATTTAACTTTTTGCTTTATTTAACTTTTGTCTGTAGCAACTTTGAAAAGAGCTACTCTCCTTGGGGCAACAATAGGTTTTACAGGGTATACGCGACACCCACAAAGTGTGCATGTTGCGGGCGTATGAAAGCCACAGCCAATTTGCCGACACATTCACATTGCATTGGTCCATAAATATTCCAATGTTTTCAACTTTAGCTGACAGATTAATTCTCATTAGTTGCTGTAATAATAATAATAATAAAAAATAAGCTAAGCAGCTAAGCATGTGTCATAATAATAATCAAACTAACTCCTTTTTGCGGCCAACCCACACAACACAGCATTGCATTTGTCATTTGTGAATGGATAGCTAGCTAGTTAGATAGATGGATTGAGTATCTATGAGATACTTACCGCACCGGAGCCCTTGGGCTTAGAGGCAGCCACATAGGCCAGAAACTGTATGACCTTCTTGGTGTTCTCCGTTTTGCCAGCACCCGATTCACCAGTACACAAAATGGACTGATCTTCGCGATCTACAACGAGAAGAAGAAGAAGCACAAGAAAATTATATATTAACAATTCTGAAGATATGCAGAAATGGGTCATCAAATTATACACACAACTCTTTCAACAACAAAAATTGATGACAATGTTTTATTGTTTGTTTTTGCCTCAGTTTCTTTTTCTTTCGACATTTTTTTTTTTTGTGATTTTTTTGTTTTAGCAAAGCTCAGCTTGAAATTTGTGTTGACCCAAATTGAAGTACGCGAGTAAAAAATCAAGCAAAAGTGCTCCAGGCGAGCATAATAGACTGGCAGTTACCCTGTAACTAGATCTTGAGTAAAGCACCATCTTCTTCTTCTACTTCCAACAAAAAAATTTCATAAAAAAGAGCCGTGTTTATTCTTAGAATACATTTCAAGATGTATAGCTAAAAATATTCTTAATATTTATTGTCGAATAATTTATATTAATGCAGAGAAATAAAAAAAAAAAAATTAAGTTATAAGCATATTACAATTGAAATTAAAAAAAAATTAAGAGTTGCTGTGTGCTATTTTAATTACAACAAAGAATGCGATGCATTTGTTGTGAAGCCAAATATAAAATTCATAAAAATTTTAAAGTTAATGATGCAAAAAAAAATACCTAAAATTTAATTATGCAACTCCGTTAGCTGATTACTACAGGGTATAAACGAAAAAAAAAACGAAAAAACAAGTCAAGTGAAACACAGAGGCAAAAAATAAAGTAAAAGATATAAATGAGGGACACACATTCAATTGAAAATCATTTAAAAATGCGCGCATCTCACAGATACACACACATATATATATATATATATATATATTTATAGGCGCCACTTAGTGATCTGTTGTTGGCTATCCAAGCGAGCGAGCGAGCTGCTGATCTATCTGACAGTTTTTATAGACGTTTAACTGTGGCACAACTGATTGCATTTAGCCCAGATACTCGATACACACAATCGATACACACATTCTCGATACAAAGTGTGTTTTTTAACCACACAAGCCAGCGGTTCACCCATTGGCTTGGCACAGATTTTGTTTTTTGGTTTACAGCTAAAATAAAAAAAAAATGTATATATTTAAGAAAAGAAAAAAAATAAATGTAAAAAAATAGATAACAAATTGGCACATAACGACCCCGTACTTATTATGGCCTGTCAGCATATAGCCATAGATGGACTCTCCATAGATCTCAGCTTGTATTTTATTTCTTATATTTTTTTTACGAGATTTTTGAGACGACGCCAAAGCGGCGGCGGCGGCGTGTTGCATAAGTTCCCCTCCCTCATCACTCCTCTTGCGACAGCCAAATGATCTTTTTCAAGCGATTTTTGGAGCCAACAACGATAAAAGCAATGAATTGAGCCACAAAAATAATAATAGCAACAAAAAAAGCAACAACTGCGTCTACAGACAATGTAGCTTTAATATTGGCGCCACATTTGTTGAGGCAGCCACAGCACTTTTAATAGTTTATTTTTTATTCTTCTCATTATGTATTTTGTGGCACTCATTTACTTGGCTCTTATTTTTTGTATCTCGATTAACAGAAAATGTTGCTGGAATTTGGAGCAAACGCTGTTGAAGCGTGGCAAATTGAAAGCCACGTAAAAATCGCATCAAAAATCAAATTATATTCTAATATAGATCAGAGAAAATAATTAGATGTCTCCCGATGTCATTTGTTGCAATTTAAAAAACTATATTTGACAAAGATGTTATCTGCATAAAGTAATTAAAGAAAGCCTCGATTTATATACTATATTAAGACTGAGTCTCGTTTTCTTGCTAAGAAACTAAATTTGACTGACTTGATGTGGACTTCATATAATGAAAGATAGCAATCAAATCAAGTCAACTATATGTTTTTTTTAATATAACTATTCTTAATATTATTAATATTATGTAAGGGAAAAAACTGGCAGACAGGCAAGCAAGATTGGGGGCAGAGAGACGCCTAATAGGACCTGAAACGTATTCTGGCATTGGAAGGCACACAATACGGCAGGAGCTTAGAAACGAAGGAAGACAGAGGAGGCAGCGGAGCTGGGCAGAGGCACCAGGATTCCGACAAGCCAAATGTCTTTTGGGTGGCTACAATCAGAAGCGATTTAAGTTATGAGTAAGAATAATCTTAGAATACTCACTAGACTAAGAAGTCAAGAAGTCACCCAGCCAAGCTAGGTATAATTAGTAGCGGACTCTGCAGGTTCAATGAAGGCGAGGAGGAATCCTCAATGCACATCCTAGCAGAGTGTGTCGCCTTAGCGAGGAAAAGATGTAACATCCTAGGGATGCATGTCATGATAAACAATGACATAGTAGCCCTCAACCCAATAAAGATTCTAGCATTTGTGCAGGACCTTGGGTTGATGCAGGAGCTTTAAGCCCAGAAGGGGCACAATAGACCTATCAGGTCACAGTGCACACACCCCCAACCTAATAATAATAATAATAATAATATGTTTCTAGATCCGCGTTAAGTTTAAAATAATTGATGTATTAATATACATATTAATAAACTAGTTATAGTTATCCTCTCACTTCTCTAGCCTCCAGTTGAGCCAGTCTCAGTCTGTCTCTTAACTCATATTCAGCCAATCCTAAGTGAGTTTCTTGTCTTGTCTGCCTGGCTCAAAAGGAGGCCTGCCAGTAAATCTCACTCGCTTGTCGAAAACTTTGATTGACATGGCCACAAAGTGGCTCAGGAACCCAGAGGCGAACTGGCTTCTTAGCCGGCTGTTTGCGTCTGCTGCTCTACTGTGCTTTTCTAGTTTATTTAGATTAGCTATCATCCAATATAGGTTAAGGGAGGTTTCACTATGATATCAAGGGAATACCTTTGCTACTAACTGACACACCTTGATGCATCTGTCATTCAGAAAAAAACAACTGACCCCAACACACATATTCGCAGTTTCAGTTTCAGTTTCAACACACACACACACAGCAAGAGACCAACGCCTTGAGGGCGTGTCGATTGTATCATAAACAATCAACTTATGACATTGGGCGCATTATGGACAGCTCCAGCAACTGGCATTCCGTATAAGCAAAAAATAAAAGCAACGAAAATTAAAATTAAAATTGCAGTTGGCAGCAGAAAAAGCATTAAGTTGACCACTCAGCGGTGCGTGCTTGGGGCCAATGGAGCTGGCAATGGAGATGGTGATGTTTGTTTCTGTTTTTTTTTTCCTTTCTTCGTCTCCACTGGTGTTGGGATGGATGACATGGCATGGACTGGGATGGGTTGGGCTTGGCTTGGCTTGGCGCGGGATTTGTGTAAGCGAGAGGAGTGTGGAGGAGCATGAAATAAATCAAAGCGGGCTAAGGCCGCACCCAAATCAAAAATGTATATATTTCGGAGCTTAAGTCAAAGTCCAAGTCGTGTTCACGTTTACCACAGCCAACAACCAACAACCACCCCCTGCCCCCCCTCCCCACAATCCATTAAAGAAAATGTGCATAAGCAGAAATTGATTAAGCGGCAAATATGGTGACGAAGTATTTAAAAGTTCGTATTTTTTGTTTTCTTAACGTTTAAGAAAAATTGCCAGACGGTGTTTTGAATTCTAGGTCCATATATGGTAAAGACACGTATACGCAATATTAAAAATAAAAAACCTCGGTGCTGGGGTAGGGGGGAGTCATGGACAGCACTGTGAGAGCGAGCGAGAGAGTTGTGCACATGTTGGTGATCTCTGCGATGAGTCATCATCGTCATCATCATCATCCCCAACAATACAATCAACGCCAAGTTTAAACAAGATAAAACTCTTATCTTGAACACACCGAAGACTTAATTCTCTTTCAAAATAAATATCTTTTCTTCCTATGAGAACTATAGTATAAAGAATGTTGATCGGATTTGTTCTTGTATCTTTATACACAAAAAAAGGTGGGAATAGAAGAACTCATCTTTCGACAGATGGTTTCTATGGAAGCTTTTTGATATGGTAGTCTGATCCAGTCGGTTCCATACGGCAAAGACGGATTTAAGTCAAGTTACAATAAACTTTCTGGGAGACTAGCTCACATATCATAACCACCTATTGACTGATCAAGAATATATACACCGTTAATACCCTCAACCAGTCAACAGCCACAAAGGAAACCAGTTTTCAGTCTCTGTTAGAAATTAGAAATAGGTATGCAAAAATCAATGTTGAATGATTCACGGATTGAACTGTTATTCTATGCCACAGCTTGCTGCGACTCAGTTGACGAGTCCAATATATATCCATAAATATCTTGTAAGTCTGAATATGTCTGAATTCGCGGAAATTTAAGCTCTCTCAGCACACTGATATCTTATCAAGGTATTTGGGCTGACTTTTTTTTGTTTACTTTTGATTTTCCTCACTTTTTTTTTTGGTTTTGCTATTTATTTGCTTTCACTGGAATTTTTTTCGATAAGATACAAAAAAAAAACTGAAATTGGCAAACAAAAAACGAGAAAAAGTTGATGAAGCGTAACAGCTTTTGCAGTTATGCATATGCTATATATATCAGATGATACATACATATATACATATATATATATATATAGTATAGATACATAAACATTGTTATCTGTATTACTTACCACCCAACATGTTTCGATAGGCACTATCCGTTATTGCAAACACATGCGGAGGCACTTCGTGTCGCTTTATTCCCTTGTACCGCTCCATTATCTTTTCGGTATAGATTGGCAATTTCTTGTAGGGATTGACCACAACGCAGAAAAGACCGGAATATGTCTGTAAATGGTCAAAGAATGTGTAGATTAGTATTCAAATTCAATTCTTTAATTTCGACTCTTAATTAAAAACAATTGTTCTGTATTTTAAATAAACGCCCTCAAAACTAGAAAAAAAAACTTGGCTGTTATTAGAATTTCTTAGTAGAGGAAAATCAATTTTTTAATATTAGTAAGACTTGTTTTCTATTTTTCAAGTACATATTTCTTAAAACTAATAATGAAACCCTTATTATTATTATTAGGTTAGGGGGTGTGTGCACTGCGACCTGATAGGTCTATGGGCTTAAAGCTCCTCCATTAACCCAAGCTCTTGCACGAATGCTATAATTTGTATTGGCTTGAGGGCTACTATGTCATTGCTTATCATGACATGCATCCCTAGGATGTTGCTTCTGTTCCTTACTAAGGCGACACACTCTGCTAGGATGTGCATTGAGGATTCCTCCTCACCTTCACAGAACCTGCAGAGCCCGCTACTAATTATACCTAGCTTGGCTAGGTGACTTCTTAGTCTACTGTGTCCCGTCAGTAGACCGGTGCGTATTCTAAGATTGTTTTTACTCATGGCTATGATCTGCTTAAATCGCTTCTGATTATAGCCACCCAAAAGACATTTGGCTTGTCGGAGTCCTGGTGCCTCTGCCCAGCTCCGTTGCCTCCTCTGACTTTCTTCGTTTCTAAGCTCCTGCCGTATCGTGTGCCTTCCGATGCCACAATATGGTTCAGGTCCCACTAGGGGTCTCTCCGCCCCCAATCTAGCTTGTCTGTCGGCCAGTTCGTTCCCTACTATGTCCGTGTGGCCCAGGACCCATCTTAGGGTGAGCCTATTGGTTGCCCCGAGTCGGTCAAGTCTAGATCGTGCTTCAAGGACCACTTAAGGAGTGATTTTCGTCCCACTAATAGCGTTTATCGCAGTTTGGCTGTCGGATAGTATGGATAATATCCGTATTCCGATAGTTGCGCACCAGGTTAAGATGAAACTCTTTATTTAAGCATATTTTTCCCCACCAAATTATACAATGTTTATAAACTATTTACAAATAAACTGCTGAATTACCCATGGCAACAAACATCTGGCAATTTATTTAAATTCAGAGAGACTTTTCAAAAGCAATTAATTCCTGATCATGGTTGGGGAATGGCTTAAAGTTAAATCCATATTTGGGATGGGAACTGAAATCAGTCTATAGTCGAAATTCGTTAAGAAATAAAGGTATTCATTAAATATTTAAATGAATATCACTCAAATGTGTATTGGGTGTATTTCAATGTGAGTTTTTAGAATTAAGACTTAAAGGCAGCTTTGGCTTCACAAGCTACGTATTTTATTCAGTTGAAACATGCATGCAACAAATTTGGCAGCACAACAACTCGTTGGATGCTCAGTGGCCTAGTTAATGTTGCCCAAACACACACACACACAACAACAACACTCGCACACACGCAGAAATCAAGTCTGTTAAAAGTTGGATAGCCGCAGTGCCATAAACAGCAAAAACGCATGTATGTATCTATGTATCTATGTATCTGTATCTGCAAGTCAGTGGCAAAAAGCCCACATTGATATAGGAATACATATATATATATATATATGATATACATATATACGATTTACATAAGTGGACTGCGTGGGCACTAAGTATGCGGCTTTTGAATGCTTGTAGCATTTTCAGTTATTAAATAAACATTAAGCGCGCATTTCGCAGATACAACAATCAACGAATAATGGTCAAAAACATTCAAATATCCAAAGCACAGATTCAAATGCTGCCCACACACGCACACACACACACACACACACGCACACTCAAAATGCTTTAAAAGAGAAATTGAAAGTTGTAAATGGTGAGTTTTGAGTTCAGTTTTTGAGGTGCAAAAAAAAACAGACCTAAATTTTGATAAAAAAAAAAATATATAAAAAGCTTCAACGCTGTAATTTTTTTGAGCCATGAATCACACTTGTGAGTTGTGGTGCGGGCGGAGGGGGTAGCGGCTAGCTGGCGACTTTTGTTTTTTGAAACTCCATGCATATGGCCAGAAAATCACGTCTTGACAATCAACCAAAAACAACAAACAACCAACAACCAACAACAACAACAACGATAGCCTTGTCAGAAAGCCAAAAATGGCATCTGAAAATTTTGTGGCTCTTTTTGGCAATCGTTTTAGAAGTTGCGACCATGACGAAACCTCTCCTCTCCCTCTCTCTTTCCCTCTCTCTTTCCCACTCCCTCTCGCATTTGATTTGCTGAATCATTTGCCGTCTGCCTGCAACTGATTTATGCTCATTGAGTCATTGTCCTGGCTACCTAAAACAAAAAACACCAACAACAACAACAACATAAAGCCGGGCAATTGATGATCTTTATTCCCCTGCCAGTTACCTGCTTCTTCCGGCCGGCATTTTGCTTATGGCCAAATATGGTCAAAAGATCGTTTCAAGCGCGAACAACGTGGCGACAACAAATTTTGCGCATAACAATATTAAGTGGCATGCTTAATGAAATTTATGCAAATATTACAACAACAAACACATCTAGCAACAAAATCAACATAATGCAATTAACTGCCACATCGGCTGCAAGGGTAGGTACTTTCCGACTAATAGATATCCTGTCAAATACAAAATAAAGCTGACTCAAGAAAAACATATGTTGCATAATTATTCATTATTCATTGCACTTGTTTTGAGAAATAAATTCGTTGAATTGCTTATAGACAGAAATGTTTGCTGATAAAGAAATATATTAAATTCATTATCAGTCAAATTGAATTTAAATATAGAGACAAAGAAATTCAGCTGAAATCTTATCTGAATTTTGCAGTTAAAAATCGATGAAAGATAAATATTATAAAATGCATTCCTCTAATGACTATAGACTATATTTGGTTTAAATACAACTGATAAAGTCTCTATGTTAAAATTGAAGTTGGGTGAAAGAAAGGCGTTTAAAACAGAAATTTGGCCAATAAGGAATTTTATGTTTTTTCGTTGGGTGACACAATTGGGCTAATAAAGAATTTAACGTTTTTGCTATGTAAGCAATATTTTTGTCACACAACTTAAATTTCCAAATAGAGCCTTCTCCGTGGCGAGCATACCCGTTGAGTCGAGACAACTTGTTCCCAGGGTATTTACACACATGTCAACGTTTACGAACGCCTTTCATCGCTGCCCCGCTCAGCTCTGTGAACGTGTCACGCTTTTCAATTAAGCTGCGCTCAGGTTTGAGCTCAAGCGTTTCAGCAAAGTGATTTTAATCAGTGTGCAAGAGTGAGAGCGAGATAGAACGATAGGTGTCAAAATGCGAAAATTGGTTGTTAGTAAATCAGAATGAACATTGGCTAAGACAACAGCAATTGCAACGGCAACGGCAACTGCTGCAGCATGTTGCAAGCAATTACACATTGGCAATATATGCAAAAGGCGCACAACGCAAAATGCAAAATGTAAAATGCAAAAAGTCGGCGCTTTTCATGTTAATTAAGTGCACAGACAGAGAGACAGACAGACAGACAGATAGTCTAAGCAGCTAACAAAAAGTGCAAAACGGCCTACAACAAACAAAACGCTCGAGCTGCCAATAATTGTCAAGCTAATGTCTAATGTCCAATATACAAATATACAACATTTTACAAAATATATAATTTTTGCAGGTGTAATATAATTTATATGCCGCAACGTATCCACAAAAGTCGCATGCACCATAAACAAATAAATATATAGAAAATATATAGCCATAGATCTGTGTAATTGCAGCCATGAAGAAATTTGTGGCATATTTGCATTCGCTCGTGGCCAAATGTAAATCTAGCAAAACAAATTAAGTGTCATCAGCGAATGAGAGGGTAAAGAGGATGGGGGAGGAAGGAAGAAGGCGCCGCAGTAAATTGTTGGCTTATTAATATGGCTTAAATGATTGTGGCAACGACTGTCTGCGCACCGTATGCAATTTCAATTAGTGCACAACTCAAAGTTAGTTTAAGGTGACGGCGCTGTTGTCAAGGGTTGCCCGGGAGGGTAGTTATGGGGCTTGGTTAGCTAGGTCAGAGACGCGTCAAGTGTATTTATATTTAGCTGCCACAACGCATTTGACGACAGCTAAGCAAACACGAAATGTTTAATTTACCCCGTTCTGTTTTCATTATTTGTTGTAAGAAAAAGATAAATTCAGCTGAACAAATTGCATTAAATTGGCAACAAAAATATGTATAAAGAGATCAAACCAAACGATCGATGAATGCGTCGCAGCCAATTGGAATTTGCAATCAGCCGTGTCCAATTGGACAGCAAACAGAGAATGCAAGGGGAAAGGGAGACGGGGCGGAGGAAGGCCCGAAAGCATTTGACGCCCATTCGCTTGGACATTCATGTCAAACAAATTGCCAGTCGCCATATTTGTTGCTTGGTGTTGACATTTCAAATTTGCATACAAACTAAATACAAACAGAGTCCGACGTGTAAATGTTTTTGATATTCACGCAGTTTTGCGACGTGTATTAATTATCAGCAGGCAGCAGCTGTCACACAAATTAATTTAATTGACATTTAAGAAATCAAATTAAATGTCAGCATATTAAATTTATAATTATGTAGTTAAGTGCAGCGCAGCCAACGTTGAAAATCTCTCCTCTCTCCCTCTATCTCTTTCTCATCCAACAACAAGTACAAAACAAGCGCGTCAGCAAAATTTTCTGCAAACGACACAGCCTCTATTTTAAATGGAACAGGTCAAAGAGAGATGGAAAGAGAGAAAGACAAAAGCGAGCAGAGAGCGCTGTGAACGGTGCGTGCTGCGCTCGCTTGTATAAATGTAAAGCGGACAGCGCAGCAGCAGCAGCAACAATCTAAAACGCCTGCGTCGGCGTCATGTGCGCTGAAGCGTGGCAGCACGTCAGCGTCAGCCCCAGCAGCAACAGCACCAGGAACAACAACAACAACAACAACAACAGCAGTAGCAATGTGTATAAACAAATTCATAGCACTGAGCGCCCACATAAAAAAACCAACGGCGGCCGCATTTGAAAAGGCCGAAAACAGTTTTCGCATTTAATTAACTTAACAGCACCAACAACAACAAAGCCAACACAGACAATGTAATGTTAATCAGCAGGCACATAAAATATTTTATGTAAAATGAGGTGCATAATTTGTTAGCAACAAGAGGAAGCCGCATTCGTTAAAACACGAGAGAAAAAGAAACAACACACACACACCTACAATAATGAGCATAGCTCAAGAGCTTAGCAACATCTTCACATGTACGCAACATGTTGCTGTGGTGGTTGGAGTGAAACTCATTTTGCAGCAGTTGTTATTATTTTATTGGGTTAATGAGGGGCAGGCAACAGACAGCAGCAGCTTAATAAATTCCCAATTTGTTGCTCATTTAGTTTTCGGATATTTATGTGCCAGAATCAATTTCTATTAATTGAAATTGCAATTGAAAGCCGCTCAGTTTATTGATTTATATTTAAGCCGAATTTATAGGCTGCATGCGTAATAAATAAATGTTAACTTCATTTAACAAATTCAATATGTATAAATTGTGTACATATTTACATTTGTCGTCGCTGTTGTTGCCTTTTCAAATTGCTCAACGTTTTTGGCATAACAATTAGCGGCGGATGTTTTGTGTTGGGCTATAAAAAAATAATAAAAAAAGCATCGCACTCATGTCAAAATCTGCTGCTGCTTCTTCTTCTTCTACTTTGTTTTTAGACACTGACAAATGCATTGGAAACGAAGAAACGGCGAATGACAATTGATTAACTGATATTTGTATTTGCACATATACACATGCATGCAGCTCTGCGCGCGTGTGTGTGTGTGTGTTTGTGTGTGTGTGTGTGTGTGTGTGTGTGTTTGTGTGTGTGTGTGTGTGTGTGTTTGTGTGTGAGTGTTCAAATATTTGCCGCGCTTTTAAACAAATATGAGAAGAATCGAGTCGACTCCAACTCCATGTGTGTCGCAATGGGTTTCGGCTTACAGCATTTCCACAAAACTTTGAATCACCCGAATCAACTAAGCAGAGGGAAGTTTCACACATTCTATGAATGTAAAATGATATATAAATATATGTGTATATATTAAAATAATAGTACTGTACACATGTTTTTGAGAATGTTTAAAAAAAAACAAAAATTATTGTTAAAAAATGATGATAAATTGATAGCATAGCTATAACATCTATTAACAAAAACAATTAAAGTCTCTGAGAATTTATTATTTTTTTTATTTATTTTATATTTATTTCTATTAAATTTTTATAGAAGTGCGAACCCTTTATAATAACTAGACAAGATGGGTTTATATTGTACTACGTTTAATATTTGGAAAATAATAGTATTCGAAACCATTCCCAGATGAGGAATCAAATATTTTCTGTGTTGCTGAACTCATTTTTTTCATATTGAAGAAAATATCTCAAAATAAATTAAGAATTTATTAAGCTGCATGTATTTATATCTATATATCAGAAAAGTACTGTAAAATGTTTATCTAAAGCAATTTGCATATGTTCCGAATGCCAACAACTGGTTGAGCAGCACTCGCTTTATGGTCAAAAACAAAAAAAGAAAGAAAAAAAGTATTTTAAAATGTTTATCTAAAGCTCGCGTCATCAGCGTCACATTGCCAGCAGCTGCTGTGGCAACTTTCCAGTCATCCCTTCCTCTAATGGCATCTATTTACTTTCATGGATGTATATGTATATGTGTATATGTATATGTGTATATGCAGTACTTACATAGATCAAGCCAGAGTAGTATCTGTCTTTGATGTTGTGCAACACGGATGCCTCATTGAGACACGTCAGCTCGGCCATGTCCTCGACTTTGTCGAACTTTGGCGGATTCATCTTCTGTATGTCGTCGCGTAGGATCATCACACGCTTGCCCGTCTCGGCCAATTCCACCTCCACTTCGTCGCCATGTTCGCGCTTAATACTGGCGGCAACGAAGCCCTGTAAAAGAAAGCAAAAAAAGAGGCAAAAAGAAATCAGAAATCGAATCAAATTCATTGCGAGTTAGTCACCAATTTTAGTGTGAGTAGTGTATTTATTTATTTATTGTGTGTATGTGTGTGTGTGTGTGTGAGTGTTTGTGTGAGTCACACGTGAGTGTCAATTAGCAGTTAACACCGTTATTTATTACATATACATCAACATTTATGTCTCGAAAATGTATTCCTAGAAATGCCCAAAAGTCTTGCTTAATTATGCAAATGCAGCAGAAAGAAAAAACAAAAAAAAAATGAAAATGAAAATGAGAAGCAGCAATTACAGTTATAACCAGCTCCTGCTGTGTAATAAAAACAATGCAAACGCCTTGTTACGCGGCCGTCGCTGCTGCTTCTTCCCTCTTCCCAATTCTTATGTCTCATTGAGTGAGAGCTAGCCGGCATGTGTGTGGTGTGCTTGCGAGTGCAACTCTTGACGCGGCGCAGCATGAGTCAAGCGCCAACAAAAACAACAATTGTAACAAAAAAAACAAAAAAAACGGAAATGCAGACGATAAAAGTGACGCCCGTTCAAGTGCCATTGCAGACGCAGCAGCGACAACAGAACACAACAGCCACAAAACAGCCAACGGGAAGGCAGCGACAGTAGCAGAGAAGCAGCAGCGCCAGAAGATAGACACGAATAAAGCAGCATTCACAGCCCATGCTCTGTCTGTGTGTCTGCCCTCCCTCTTCCTCCCCTCTGTAATCATTCTGTTGTCTGTCTGTTGGCAAGTTCAAGGCTCTCTCTCTCTCTCTCTCGCTCTTTCTGTCTCTGGCTATTGTGAAGTGCACACACAATTTACAACAAGACTGCCGGTATCTTGTCCCAATTTACAGTTGTTTTTAAATTACGCATTTTAATTACCGCCAACTTACTGAATTATCTTTGGCGTTGCATTATATATAAGATACAAATTAAAATATGCTAAAAACCTGATTTAATCTCTTTGTTCTCCAAGATGTTAAAATTTATATAATTTATAAATGTAATATTTTAATTCAACTTAATCTTACATTAATTTCCCAGTTCTTTGAAATTAAAATATTTAAGGAATTCGTATAGAAAATATACACATATTTTTAGTAGTTTTTACGGATTACTATTGAATATTTATTTTTATTACTCAAGTTTATGATGCAGATGATGCACTCCACCACAGCAACTCCAGATGCTGATTCACTAAAATCACAGACTGTAAATCGCATTAGGTGGAACCCAATGGCATGCAGCACTTGCGATATTATTAAGTGGAAATTAATGTTGCACAAAATGAAGGCATTATGTAGAAAATATTTCGAAGCAAACACAACACTAAACAATAAAAACGAATCCAATTAGAATCTAACAAGAACAACAACAGTAGCCCAAATGCATCATATATGGGAAGAAGAGGCGGAGAAAAACAAACAATTTCCACTTCGTGGCCATTTCGGAATAACGTAATTTACGATTCCTAATTCCCAGCAGGCAGGCAGTCAGGCAGCAGTCGCAGACTTTCATTAAAGGGTGAACATACACAGAAGTGCAACGAAATGCATTAACAATAACAACAACAACAACAATAATAACAAATACAACAACAAGTAAGCAAGCAAGTTGAAAACCAGAGGCAGGTCTCTCAGATCGGTGGCGGCCATTAAGTTTTAAACACGAGCACGCCCCAACAACAACGATCAACAATTCCACATTTCCATTCTCGTCTCTTGTTTATCTCATGGGTGTATGTGTGTGCGCCTGTCTGTCTGTGTCTGTATCTGTTATCTTTGCGCTTTTCCGGCACAAACAAAAGATAAACAGAAATCGAAAAAATTCCGCACGCAAGATTTTCTCTAATTTTTCATATAAAACGAGAAAGGCAATAAAATGCATTCACACATTTATCAAAAGCTAAGCAGGTGAATCAGGTGAATCAGGTGAATCATGTAATATAAAGCTATTTTTTCACCACATGCATAAATAAACAATATTTAAATACACACAATACATAAATAAACAAATATACCCAAACAAGAATTGAGCAAAGAATGCCATCAATGAGATCATCAATCAGCTGTACCCCCACTCCCCTACCCCCTTTCCAAGCGACAACTCTTCATTACTTTGCCATAGCAATAGTTTATAGATTATTATCTACATACACAACATTCCAGGCAATCAACGAATCAAAACGAAGTAAAACCAAAAACAAATCTACACAGAAGATGAAGTAGAAGAAGAGAATGCCAGCCTTTTCTGGGGGGCAGTTTTATTAGTTAAAAAATAATAAAGTAAAATAAAATAAACAAACATATATACCATAAATTTAAATTAATGAGAAACATAAGCTGATGCACAATTATACAACTTTTTTAACATTTCAAGTAAAATAAAATAAATAAACACGACTACATATATACCATATATTTACTTAGGATTCAACAATGCACAATTATATAACTTTTAAAGCATTTCAAGTTAGAATTTATGTATTTTTGCACTGTTAATCCAATTGTAATCTCAAGAAATAAATAAAAAGAATAACAAAGGAAAACAGTTATCTTTGTGTTGACGAAGACTTATCACACCCTGTAAATATTTACAAGCAACTAAATATTCTTTTTCCTCTGTTTATATGCCATAGAACCTATGCTGATTAAAACCATATGTAGCAAAGGGTATGGGAGAGGGGGTGGTGCTGAATTAAAGCTGTTTTTCTTAAGGCATTACAAATGTCGTGACAAATATTGTATCTGTCTCTCTCTCTCACTCTTTTTTACAAGAAAAGGGTTCTCATGCCACCTTGTTACACAATACAATATATCTAAGTAGTTTATATATCTGTCTTGTTCGCACACATGATGCTCAAGAGTGTTGCGGCTCACTGATCGCTTGTTATGAAGATCAATCGTGGCCTCAAGTTCTCCTCTTTATCTTTCTTGTTCAGTTCAAGCTGACCGACCGGCCATAATAATTTGTATTTGTATTGGTATGTTTCTGTTTCTTTTGGTTTAATCGATCAACGCATATGCATGGAATATACATAAAAACACTCACACACACACACACACACACAGATATACATGTATATCTGTGTGTAATTGAGAGAGATATGAGAGTCGGCAGGTTCGATGACCGTAAACCGGACGAGAGCCGAATCTTGAATGCTTCGGCTACGTTTGTCATTAGCGGTAAAGAAGAGACATTTGTAACACACACACACACACACACACACGGAGCAGAACAAGCAAGGTTCCACAGAGCTGCGGCTGCGGTATTTGCTGCGGTCGTTTCATTTTTTTTTCAAATACGTGAACGGTGGTTACACGGGTATAAATGTGTGTGTGTGTGTGAGTGTGGGTGGGTGTGCGTGTGTTGTTCTTTATTTTTATGTGTAGCATATTGAATGACCCTCCCGCTCTCGCTCACACACACTATCTCGCTCTCTCTGTCTTACTCACTCCCTCATGAGCAATTTCCATATGTAAAATTCTTTTAATCCTTTATCAATTATTTATACATATAATAGAAACCGACTTGCATTATCTTTTAAGTTAAACTTTTACTTTAAGTACTTATGCACATGCACAATGTCGCCCATTGTTTAATTATTTACATAGATACACAAACATATAAAGATATTTAGCTGGGTTTTTTTTCTTTCTTTTTTTTTACATTGCGCAAAGTTTGAACAGTTGTTGGCATTGTTTTTTTTATTTATTTTTTTTTTTTAACGAGTGCACAAAATGTGTTGACACAATTCCGAAATACCCTTTTGCCAAGAAATAAAGTGTAACTGTATCCGAAGCAAAAGCAGCTGTATATATGTATGTATGTATATATTGTTGTTGTGTGTGTGTGTGTATGTTTCTTTATCTGCATCTGTGTGTTGGACATTCCAGCGGCGCAACAGTTTGTGCCATATGCAAATTTCTTTCTTTACATTATCTGCCCGTCTGTCTGTCTGTCCGCCTGTCTGTCTGTCTGTCTGTCTTTCTGTCGGTTTGCCTGCCTGACAACTCATGACAATCGGCAGTCGCAAAAGTCGTTCCGTTTTTTTTCGGTTTGCTTCAATTCTTTCTTCTTTGCTGTTGCTGTTTTTTTTATTGTTGTTGGCTTTATTATCTTTGTGTGCGCTTGAAATTCCTTTTGGCCCAAACGCAGCAGCAAATGCCTTTTTTTCTTCTTGTAAGTAAAACGCGTAATTACTCAAAAATGCGACAAGTTGTTGTTTCTATTACGATTGTTTATAGCCTCCATCAATTTGCGAACTGACTACGTCATACAAAATACAGTTAGGAAAACAAAATACGGTTAGATAAAGTTGACAAAAGGTGATTCTATAAAATTCTTTAAGAATGTGGATTATAAACAAAGCGTTTCCTTGGAAATGAGTAATTCCAGGGATTAGGCCATAATAATATTGTCAGCATACTCAATGGAAATACTATAGAAATATAAGTCCACGTAATCAAAAGCATTTGGCAGTTGATCATACCCACCAAGCCAGCCAGGAACTTTGGCTTGTTTATTATTGTCAAGTCATACAGTTAAATTCCGTAAGTTTCTCCCAGATCACAGATTTATCACTCTCTCCCTATCTCTCGGAGAAAAATAAGAGGGCAGGTTGAATGACATTTGAATTCCGAATATGTTTCTAAGAATGAGTTTTATTTTAGTTTGTTAGTTTTTTGCATAACAAACAGAAAACCGTTGCCTGATATCGTTATCGTCATTGATATCGTTATCGCTGACACACACATTGTTTTATTAAATGCCCATTAAAACTTTTTGTTTTCTTTTCTGCTGATTTCGTTGTTATCACGAATGTCTTAATCAACTTCCCTCTCTCTCTTTACCCCACATCCTCTTCTCGTGTTCGTATCTCTACTGCTTCCAATCGCTTGGTGACTCACTCTCTGCATGCAAATTGGAAATACCAATTGACAAATTGGAAACTGAAGAAGTCAAAAGGCTAACATGGTTTTATTTAATATATTGACCATAAATGAGTGTGATTCAGATGGATGTTAACAACGGATGTTTATTTAGCTTTATCGCAACAGTAATGACAACGAAATTCAAAGAAGTTGCCCAGTTGAAGTTGCATGATTCATTCGCGATGAGTGTGCACTCAAAAAAAAAAAAAAAAAAAAAACGTGCGATAACAGCATGCGCAACGAAGCGAAAGAAATTCCAGCTCCAATTCATCATCAAATCTATCCTTATCTATCCCTTTAAGCGGCTTAAAATATTTTCAAAACTAATAACAGTAATTCGAACTTTAAATACTCTGCAAATATTTAATATAAGAGTTTATGTAGTTTATGTCCAATTCCAATCCATCAACTGTTGTCTGTCCCTATATATCCATTAAGAAGCTTAAAATTCTTCCAAAATAATTGAAATTAAAGCGAATTGTAAATATCATGGAAATGTAATACATTCATTCAGTACGCAACCATTCCAATTTATTTTCTCATATTTAATTTTTTACTTATATTGCACATGCATTTGCAACAATTAACAAACGGCAATAAAACGAACTGTAAACACTCTGGAAATGTATAATATAAGAGTCTGCGCAACCCTTTCAATATAAGAGTTGCTTCATCTTTAATATATCTCTTTCTATATCTATCTATCTTTCATATTCTCATAGCATTGCCAACAGCCATGATAAAGCTTACAATATCCACAGCGAAAGCGTATTTATAAAAATTACAAGACAACAACAGCAACAAAAAAAAACTGGTCAAACTCGCGCCCAGCAACAGCAGAAAGAACAAGAATGTAATACGTAAAACGTAACACCGCCACAGCCAACGCCTGCGCAGCGCAACGCGACGCAAGGCAGCGAGGCGCTCTACAGGTTTTTCAGGTCGTTTGGCGGCGACGACTTCTGCGCGGCCGGGTGAAAGCCAAAGCCCAACAGAGCAGAGTGCAAGGAGCATGACAGCGCCCAAAAAAAAAATAAAACAAAAAACAGAAACAGAGAAACAGAGTGCGAAAGCGAGGTACGTAAACAAATGAGACAAATGGAATGTGGAATGTGTTCCTTATTGTGGACCTTGGAGACAGTGTTGGTGAACACAATTAAAGGAATTCCTTAATGTAAATGTAAATATGGAAAATGATTATTGTTATTCGCTGCTCACCTGATTCTCGTGGGGCACCCAAACGAGACGTTTCTGTGTCCATTCGGCCTGTGTGGCCGGATCGTTGAATTGATTGCGCTCCACCGAGAGATATTTCAACTCGGGATCGTTGCGATCAACTTCTTCTGACATTTTGTTGTTGTCTTTTTATTTATTTATTTACTGCGTTTTGGGTTATTTTCTTTGATTATTCGTCGTGGCTATTGAGGTTTTTTGTTTTTCGTGGTTTGCTTTTATTATGTTTTTGCAAATGCAGATTTTTAAATATTTTTCTGTTAAATTACAAATGAATTAAATGCTCATTAAAATTTCATTATTTTTTAATTTTTTTGCAGAATCACACAGACAGTGCCAGTGACAATTGCCCACGTATTGTAAACAAACAAACACACTCACACTCAGCAATTTTTAAACGTCAGATACATTTTTGCGGCACATTTTTATCTTAAAGAAACGTTCGCCGTATTTTTTGTTTTTTATCTAAGAAATGCGGCAAGAAAAGGCAGACGGCAAGAACGGCGACAGCAGCAGAAGCGAGAACATAGTTTCAAAAGGGAACCCGACAACAAGAAACAAATATGGCCATACATTATTTTCTTAAGCCAGCGGCTCTCGCTCTCTCCTATTGCTCTCTATATCTCTCTTTCTCGCTTCCTCTCGCTTTATATATCTGTGCACTCTCTCGCAGCAGCAGACATATTCAAACATCGTAGATGAGCAGCATATTCAACGGCATTCAGCGGAAAAAACATTACGTAGCTGTTTGGCAATTAAAGTAACCAGTTTGCATTTTTTCTTTTATTTGCCTGGATTTTCGGTTATGGTTACTCTAATTGTGGAGCAGGTAACGTCAGCAAAATGCCGCTGCTGCTGCTGCGGCCATCGTTCCTTCTCTTTTTGTATTGCTTGTTCTGCACACACAACACACACACATACATGCACACATTCACACACACACATCCACATGAAGCGCAGTTTTCGTTTCGTTTTTTATTTGAATTTTCGTATTTGTTAATATTTCCAATATATTTATAATTCCGTTTCACTGTGTCGGCAATTTCCACGCAATTCGCACTCAAATGCACATATATAAAATATTTCATCTCATTTCATTTGTTTCATCAGCAGTAGCAGCAAGCGGCGGCTGCGGCGTCAACGGCGTCTGTTGGCCGGCGGCTTTTGGGCGTTGAAATTATTTTACATGCATTTCATTTGTATTTTGTTGCTTTCAAGTGTTTTTTTTTTTTTGTTATTGGTCACTCTATTAAGACTTTGTATGCAGTTGCATGCTGCTTGGTTGCAATTGGATTAATTTATTGGAGTAAGTGATGCGGTTTTTATTTGTTTCAAGCGACAGCTGCACTTTTTAAGTTTTAACACCAACGCACACACACAGTCACACATACAAACTCTTGAACTCTTGCGAACGCACCCAAAACGCGTCTTTCTCGTTCGCTGCTACCAGCACGAATGTCCGATTATTGGTAACAGAAGCACGGCTGCCAAAAACTTTACATTAACTGTTCTGTTATTAACAGCGGATATTAATGTTTTCCTACTAAGCTGTCAGTCGGCTGCTCCTAATATAGCTATTATATTAGTATTAATGCAACTGCTTGAAAAGTGATTAAAAAATACAAACTACTGGAAAAGAAAATGTGTTATTATAGCTGGCTTGTTTCGTAGCCAACGGCGAACATATTTAAATTTAACATATGTAAACTGCATTTGATAATAACAGAAGAGGAACAGAGCTGCATCTCGGCGTTTTCGATAGTGAGCGATGAGTATAGAATTGTGTCAATATTGAGAGCAAGCAGAAACTAGAAGATCACAATGGATCGGCCAAATTGGGTCGTAGAAGAGCTAGCAAAAATTAAGGCGTTCTTAAAAGAAATGAGTCCGTAAAGAAATCAAATATTCGGATACCAAATTGCCGAACGAATGATTGAAAAAATTTAAACAAGGGAAGAGCTATGAACCGTTAACACTTAAAAACTGAATACTGACAAATATTAGTATAAAGCATGAAAATTTTAATAATAACAAATGTTGCTCAACACTGTTGAGGCACATACTGCAAAGCAAATATGTTTAACTGAAAATGGCAATACTTAATTCCAAAACGGGCTTGTAAGTAAGAATTTATATAATTTATGTGAGTGTATTAGCACAAAGCTGCCAAGCCACTTTAAATTTTACTCAAAATGGTACGCTCAATTAAGAATATATCGACCATTAACAAAGTCGATAGCTCGATTTTAGGGTGACCAACACCACATTAACATTTAACCACATCGGCAGTTCAACGAATTGTGGTCGTGTTCGATAGATAGATTGCTGCGTTGAAATTTATATCGCTTGTGCTTATCGCGCGTCTGCAACTTGATGGTGCCATCTCAGTAGTGCGACTAATTAAGTTTAATCCAAGTCAACAACATAAATTAGTGCAATGCATTTCAGCACGCAAGTCGTCACACAATAAAATAAATGTGAATGCCTGGCGCTAAAAAAAAAAAAAACAATACAAAATCGGCCACGCAGCATTTCATGAGTATGTATGTGTGTGTTTAAATATATATTATATATGGGTATATATGGCATACATATGTGAAGTTTATAAAGAAATGTAGTTTTTTGGAGGAGCATATTACAAAAAAGTGCTTGTAGGCGTTGCAGCTTTGTCAGCAACGGGAGCATAGAATATCGATTCAAAGTGCATGCAAGCATATACATACATACCATTCATATATATATATATATGTATGTATCAACGTGTGGATGTGTATGTGTGTGTGCGTGCGTGTGAATGTGTAAATGTGTCGCAAATGTAAGAAGAAGCAGAGGCTCACGCGCTTTTCTACCTTGCCAAAGCAAAAATTATAAAAAAAATTTAATTAAATCCATTGCTAAAATGTGAACGTGACCAGTTGTTGCTGGCTAAAGTGAAAATACGTTTGAAAGATTTTTTACCTTGTGGCAATTTTCTATTTGTTTTTTTGTGAAGCCGCAGCTTCCACCAGGTATGTGTGAAATACAATATTAATTTAAATGTGATGCTTACGATGCTGCCTTCATCTATACAAAAATGCGCGCCCATAATAAATATATAAATATATATATATATATATATATATATATAAATAAACGTATGCAACTACATAAATACATGTACACACACATATAAGACAGTGTTGTTCTTGCGAGCGTGCATGTGTGTGTGAGTAATTTGTACATAACCTCAATTCCTCAATTGATTACGCTCAGCGATTGCGCTTGGAGAGAAATGAACGTCTCACAATCTAAATGAAATGTTATTCATTAATTAACAATTAATTAATTGCTCACTGTGGAACTCCGAATATGAACAAAAGGTGTCTGTCTGCCTACGTTTGAGCAACATTTGTGTGTGTGTGTGTGTCTATGTAAATTGTGAACGTAGGCATTTTGAACTGCCTTCGGCTGTATAATTTGATAAGTGTATATAAAATAAAATGCCATACACAATAAATTGCTGTAAAAGCGAAGGTATTGCAAAAAGCAACAACAATGACGCATATCATTTATAAAAACACACACACGCTCACATTCGCAAACACATAGAAACGTATTCGTCTGTGTGGCTGCGTGTGTGAGGCTCTCTCACTTTTGTAGCGAGCAGAGAGCGGGCGCGCTCTCAGGCACACACATACATATGTATATATATAAAATACCTAAAAAGAAAAATAAATGTAATATATTTTATTTTTTTCAATACAATGTCAGCATTTTACATGCTCTTCATTCTCTTTTTTGTTCATTACTAATTTCCCTGTAGGGAATTTCGTTTAGTACCTTTGCACATCGGTTTAACAACTGTTATATTTCTTTAGTTTTATTTACTTTGTATCTTTATTTTGTTGCTTGCCGGTGTGTTTGGTAGATTTCCTAAAAATTTACCTCATACTTTGGATTTTTGTCGCGCTTCTGATCCAAGTCTGGTTTGCTTTGGGATTTGCTGAATCTTTTGGCTGTTGCTCGTTTTTTTTTTTTAATTTTTTTTATTTATTTTTTGCTCATTTACCGAAAACTTGAAAAACGAGTTTAAGTTACAGACGATCGCACTGCGCTTAAATACCCTTTCTTGGAATGGAGTACTCTAAATGTGTCACAAAATGTGCAATTATTTTATATATGTATAACACATTAATCTCACTTCTATTAATATATTTATAAATAAATTCAAGGCATTTAGCTTCGTTTTTTTTTCAAATAGTTTAAAATACAAATATCGCAATAAGCTAATTTTGAAATACATTTATAAATATAAAGTTTTGCCAAGGACATATAGGTAATTAAAACGGGTTTTCGCAGAGTATTTAAACGTCGGCCTTAAGCAGTTGGCATTTTTATGTGAAGTTTTGCGCGCTTCTTGTTCTTGTTTTGTTGTATTTTGTATTTGTTTTGTGTGTCGCCTTTTATGTAAATAAAATTGAGACGACGGGCTTCTCTCTCAGCAAACCGCCAATCGTCTTTAGGAGTGCCCGTGTCAGAAATAACTTGTGCAATTTACACAGTGTTCCCAGTGCTTGTGAAGCCGGCGACTCTGCGATAATCTAGCAAATTCTTGGAATTTCCAGTCACCAATTCCCATTTTCTACAATGCATATACAAGTTATGAATAACTATTATTTCGAAAGGCAGTTCTTGCATTTACATGTATATACATATATATCCTCTTAAATTCAAATCGTTCTTTAATATTCAACATATTATCAGTAGAACCATTGAGCTATTTATCGGATAGTAACAATAATGCTTCTATATACATCAGTCAAACAAATTGCGAATTATGTCTTTAAAAAAAGCATTAATTTATATAAGCATGTAATCAGAAATAACAATAACACTGAATTATAGAATCTTTAAAAATTATATTTTTGTGGACAAATAGTTCATTTAATTTTAAATCAAATATATCAAATTAATTTACTTTGGTAGTGATAACAGTAGATTCATATAGAAAGAATAGTTTTATAATACATGTAATCCAGGAATAACAATATATTAAATGGAATATTTAAAAATTATATTTTTGTAAAAAGTTAATTTAATTTGAAGTCATATAAAAAAAATGAACTATCTTTGATTTTCAGTCTTTGATAACATTGAAAATTCACATGAATAATCATTTAATATTAATATCTGCTTTAAGCCGTAGTCTCATATTTTGTTTTTATAAATGCACTTTTTGAATTGTCAGCTTTTGCTGATTTTGCACGTAATCGTAAACTATTATCTGATATTGCAGACAAACATATGTACGGAAATTTACATTTTGTGCAAAAATGCAAACCACGCATAAATATACAGTTATTATTGCTGTCGAACTCTTTGTTTCACTTTATTTTTGCATCACATTGAAGAATCCGCTGGTGTTATTTCTGCTGCTGCTGCTGCTTTTGTTATTATTGTTGTTTGACTGCTCATATTTAATCACACATTGTTCCTCTTTATTGTTGCGCAATAGCAAACGGCACATGGGGCAATCTGAAATTGGTGTATGGCAATTAGTATACGAGTCAAACCACCTGAGAATACAAATACAAAAACACATACGTCAAAATTCAGGCAAACAAATGCGCTTATTACTCCCACTGTTATTGTCTAACAGACACTGGACAGAGTTAGTGAAGATTGCAATCATACACACTATGCACTCATGGGTGTTGTGCTGTCCCTTTTGCACTTGTTTTGCTTGTGGTGTGTTGAGGTGCTGAGAGGATGTCATCTTGTTGTATAGTAGGCGTTACTTGTTCAAAACTGCAACTGTAAACGTAGCACAGGCGCCTGCCTGCTCGTGAACTTTGAACTTTGGCAGGCAGTTGTCATGTGTTATTGTGTGTGTGTCTAAAATAATGTTGCCTCGATATGCATTTACAACAATCGGCTAACGCAGTGCTGCTGCCTGCTGGCAGGTGACCGTCTCTCCCTCTCTCATTCGCTCTCTGTCTCTCTCGTCTCCACCCGCTGCCTGTCGCTCTTTGTGCTGTGCAGCGAGCGCATGAAAAAGAAATCGATAATTGCAAGGTTTCCATTTCCACCACCTCCAACACGATGCGATGAGCGCGCACAATTCGCACAAGTATACAGATTTTTATTGCTGCAGCCAGCGCAGAGACCAGGCCAGGCCAGGCCAGACCCATTCAAAGTTTAGTTGCTCTTTCTCGCGTGGCGGCCGATCAAATTCCAACATGTGTTTGACCATTGCAAAGAGCAGCAAGACCAATGCTGCTTACCAATACACTCACAATCACATTCGTACATATGTGTATGTATGGATGTGTGTGTCTCCGCCATTGCCATGGTGAGATGGCGTTGGCATCGCCGCAACTTGCATCCACTTTAATTTTTTTATTTTATTTTTACCTTGTGCTTGCTGCTTTCTATGCCCGCTGTGGTGTGTGCCTCTGTCTTCTTTTTGCTTCTTCTCGTTTCCGTTTTGACAACAGCAGCAGCAGCAGCAAAAACTAACCATTTCACCACCACTTGCAGAGAATAAACACGAATGTAAATAACTGCATGTGTATTCGTGTGTGTGTGTGCGTGAGTCAAGTGTAAGGTAAGGTGAGTAGAGCGGAGGCTAGGTGTATGAGGCACCGACGCCGCCGTAAAGTGTAACCGTGGCAGTGTTGCTGCCAGCTACTCGTCTGTTTAGTTTCTGATTTTCAGTTTTGTCGATTTCATTATGTACTGCAATATCTCGCTGTTCACTGCTCGCTCGGACTCGTCGTGAGTGTAGCGCCTGAGTGTGGGTGATTTCATCTCTCACCTCATTCAATCTCTCTCTTTCGCTCGGCCTCTCTCATTGCGCCTGTTGTACAGGGTGTTTGAGTTCAGGCTGACACGTTGTTTCCGTATATTTGCTGTTTGTAAATCATGACAAACGCTCAAACACCCTGTTGTTTGACAACGTTCATTGGATATTCATGCTGCTGACTCTGTCTCTGCGTAACTGCTGTGCTTTTTGCACTTACGTAAGCTTTACGAGAGCCATTTTTTTTGCACTTTGATTTTGTTCAACATTTTTTAAAACTTTGCACATTAAAATGAGAGAATTCCAATGACGATTATTAAATTTGTATTGAATTATATTCGCTGTTCTGCTCTGTGCACTCTTTTCTTGGCTCTCAAAAATACAGCGTGCTTTATTCTGCACACTTGCATCCAGTCCGCCGTTTCCACGAAATGTTTTCTGCCACACAGAAGTGCAATTTGAACAGCGTACAGCAACAAGACGAAGACTCGCTGCTGCTGCTTGTTACATGTGCTTGCTAGTGTGGATACATACATATATTATATATACATAAGCATATACATATATATTTATATATTTACTTATTACTCATAGCAGAGACAGCAGCAGCATTTTCCCCATTTTTCTTATGCTGCTCGCTCGATGTTGTTGCGCTGCGTTGTCGTTGCTATTGCCTCCCTGTTTTTGATATGATGCTTGCTGTCCTCCTCCGTTGCCATTGTAGCAGCAATAGTAGCAACACAACAGTCACGAAATTGAAAATGAAGAATTCCAAAGCAACACTGCGCGCGCGCATTTACTCCTCTCCCGCTTATCCACCCGTGTCTGGTGTTGCTGTTGCTGCTGGCGCCGCTCTCTCTCGCTCGAGTCACTCGCTCTCTCACGTTCTCTCCCTCTCTGTGTGTGTCCGCATTTCGCGCTCTTTTGTTTCTTTGCTCACACTGGCTCTCGTCGTTTAATCGAAAATGTTTGCGGCGGCGTTAAGACGTACGAAAACGTTTCCTCGCCAAATTTTTGTGAATATCTGTAGAAATTCACTGGGAGGAAAATTGCTAAAAAGTGAATTTCAATTAAATCGTGTACAATTTTTAAAATCACATCCGCTTGCCGCGTAGCATTTTGTAAATAAGCTCAAAGTGTAGCCGAAGCTAAAGCGTAAATATATAATAATTGTGAAAAACTGCTCCAATACATACAAACATAAGACAACCAAAAAAAAAAATATATCCATGTACTAAAAAAAGTGAAATAGTTGTACAGTGTGAAAAATAAATGCTAGTGCAAAATACTGCGTAAAACGTGAAAGTTTTGAATAACAAGTCAACTCAACGGTTTATAGTAAATAATCTTGTGTATGTATGTATATGTATATGTGCATACATACACTTTCCGAATACATGCATACGAGCATACATAGATAGTTACACCGTTTCTGATGTAAGTTCCCTTTCGCGGGTTGAGAAATATCTAAGGAAAGCGATCGAAATATTGTTGATGTATATGATATCAGTTTAGTTATATGATAATGTTCACCATCTGCGTACTTGTTCATAGCAAAAAAAAATTGTAAAAAATACAAAATTTTTAGGTTAGGTCAATTTCAATTGGTTTATATACGCGACAACGGCGAACACGAACACACAAACACAATACACACACATAGAAGCGACATGCACAAAAGGCATGCATACATATACATACGTATAAAGCAGCGCACAGACAAAAAGTCGTCGACGGGCTGCTGCTCGCACTCAACTCAACTCAACATACACACTCACGCACACAGTTACCGACACGCGTATACACACATACACAAAAGTTTTTAACATTGCTTTTGGTTTGCTTGTGAACTGACTGTATTTTTTCAACGTAGTGTGCCGTTTTATTTTCGTTCGTTCATTCGTTCATTCGTCCGTCTGTTCTCAGTTCGTGCGCTTATCTCGACTTTTGCTTTGATGCGCCATTCGCATGTACGTCTGTATATATATATATATATATATATGTATATATTTATGCATATGTGTGTATGTGTGTGTGTGCGTGCATACATATGTGTATATATAACTCAGTGGCAGCTGGCTTGGCCAGCGGCTCCAAGAGCGAGCGCCAACGTCTCGCTCGTTCGCTCTCTCTCTTGTTTTGTGTAAGTGTGTGTTCAATGAGAGCATCTTCGCTCACGACGACGACGATGACTATTTGACTACTTGGGTATGAGCTTGAATCTACCAGTCTACCTTCTGCTTTTGTTGTTCTTGCTTTCTGCTGTATTTTGTCTTACTCAAAACGTTGTCTATAGTACACACACACACACACATCTATATATATATATATATATATATATATATATATACATATAAATACACTTATGCATACGTTCGGTTTGTTGTATTTTGCTTTACTCAAAACGTTGTCTACACATATACACATGCAGAAACACATATGTAGGTACATAATTCTATACACACATCCATATGTTTTATGTATTTGCAAAATTTATTAATAGCAAATAGAGTGGTACACGAGTAGTAGTCAGTCCCCATTGAGTGTAAGTGTGAGTGCTAAGGCGGCAAATGAACAAAAGGAAAAAACTATAAATACGCGAACAAAAAAATACTATATTGTGAAAAAGTAAGAAGTTTCTGTTAAAGCCAAATATTTTTGCATACTTGCTGCTTACATTTTATAAATGTGTGTATGTGTGTTACTCTTTTCCTCCGCTACACATAACAAACAGATAAGATAATAGACGTGTGCACGTAATACACAGCTATGATACATAAAAAAAAGAACCAAGAAAAAATGGAGGGAAAATTTTTTGCCCACATGTCTCCCCTTCGCATATGAGCAACAACAACAGCAACAACTACAATGAACGCCCCAATTTTGCAACGAGAGAGCGACAAATACACACTCAAATATACATGCAGATATCTACATATGTGTGTGTATGTGTAATATGTGGTTGCGGTGCTCCAATCTACGGACAACAGCACAACAGAGGAGCAATAACAACAAAAGGCAAAGGCAGGCAGAGGCCACACACAGTAATTTAAAAGAGAGAGAGTGGAATGGGAGAGGAGAGCTGAACTGAGCTAAGCTTGTGCTGTGTCGCGCGACAAACGTTTCAACTTGTTTTTGCATTTGGCCATAACACTTGAAGGATTATTCCCTTTCTCCCTCTCTCCCTCGGTCTCTCTCACTCTCTTGATAAGCAGCAAAGTGTGTGTGCCCGGTACAGTTTTCAAATGCAAATTACTGTAATTTGTTGTGTTTACAAATGGAACTATATTTAATATGTGCGTTTTTTCTCATTCTTAAATTGCAAAATTATTCGCAAGGAAGATTGAGAAGTTAGAAGAGTGTTTCGAGCCATGCTCATTTTACTCGTTTACTGCCTCCTGCTAGCATACACACACATGCATATTTATATATACACGTACATGCATTTAATATACACATGCAAACGCTTTTAAATTCAAGTTGTATTTACACTTTTAACGACACGAAAACGCACTCACAAATTACTCGCTTCTCGTTCTTTGCTTTGAGCGCCCGCCAAATACTTGTTTATAGTTGTTGCTGTTGGTTGGTTGCTTGAATTGAGTTGGTTCGTTAGTTGGTTGTTGAGCCAACATAAAAAGAAAACTTTGAAAATATCCTAACTGCGACACAAAACAAATATTTCAGCCCTCTTGCGCGCCCTCTCTCTCTATCACAGTGAGCTCTCTTGCATGCTGCTGCAGCAGAATTGAAAGAAATAAGGAAAGAGCAAGGAGAGCGAATCAGCCGCCTCACCAAAAACAATACCACCACCAACATGAATCTATGTACTCGATTCTTTTGTGTGTGTGCGGACTGCTGTGTGGCCTGCCTGCGTGCCTTTTGTAAACTGTTGTGTAGATACAGGCAAACACCCTGTGCAAGGCAGCAGCACCCCCTTTTAAAGAGCCCCCCTCTCGCTGGCTCTCTCTGCTCCTCATGTGTTCGTTGTGTTAAGTTTAGGCAAGTTGACGTCGTCATCGTGCATGGGTCATAAAAAAGCTCTCAGCAACTCTCTTGGTTTACCCCGCTGCCCTCCCTTGCAAGTTTTTACTGTACCCGTTAAAAACAACAAAGCGCGCGCGCCCAATTCCGGTTGCGCTTACTTACACACATACACAGCACACACACATATGACTGATGACTCTCTCTCTGATCTGATGCGCTCTCTCTCTGCTCTTAGCCCTCAGTTGGTTTGGCTGCTACTTTTATTGTAGTGTAGTTGCTGATGTAGTTGTTGTTTTCGGCTGCGAACATTCAAAGAAATAATTTTCTACTACTCCCAATATACGTGCGCATACATAGTTTAGATTTGGTTAGTGTGTGCGTGTGTGTTTATGTGGACAAAGTGAAGAATTTGTCGTGAAATAATTTTTAATTTCATTGGAATGTGTAAAAGTTTGAAATGAAATAAACATTGTATGTAAAGTCTTCTTCACGAAAAAAAGATACGATATCACGTTAATCGATTTTCATATTTGAAATAACAGATTTGATATCGACAATCGACGAATATATATATATTATTTTCGATGTCAACGATTTTAAGCAGCTGTTTCTCAGAGCTTAATTCAAAGTGAATGATCGATTGCAGTTTTTTATTATTGTTTTCGTCGCTGCACAATAATAAAAAAGTATGTCATCGTCCGGTGTTTGTTGTTTGCTTGAGCCTCCTCCGGTAGTTACTTATTTCATATATTTATGTACTTCAATTGTGTGTATGTGTGTTTGTCTGCATTCTACTAATTTCACGCTTATTTAATTTCTTTCATTTCTTGCAGTGAGTGCGAGTGCGAGAGAGGAACGCAACTGCGACTGCGACGTGGCAGCGTGAAAAGCACACTACTACTAACAACAAGCAATCTGTGCGTTTGAAGTTGAGGTACTTTTTGGAGCATATACATTTTGCTGCTGCCTTCCTGCGTGCCCCGCTAAGCGCGGACTGGCCGCGTACATATACCCAAATGCATAGACAACAAAGGCGGCAACAGCAAAAAGAACAACATATGTTGTATTGTAGACGACGAGCAGAGCAAGTGCTGCAGTCCGGTTCGAGTTTGAGTTTAAGTTCAACATACAGTTACCAGTTGCGACCACGAGCCTATTACATACGCTCCTAGAGAGCGTTACGTTCCAGTACCCATCCAACCGACGGAGGAGTTCAATCCCTCCCTAGAGAAGAGAGCACAATAGCAGCAGGCAAATCAAAACAATAAACAAACAAAAATATACAGCAATAATAAGAAAAACAAACAAACCAAGCATGATGAAACGCACGCGCATCGATGAAGTCCAATTTGGCACACGTTCCGGCCCAGGACCAGGTGGAGTCGCCGGAGGTGCTAATAGTGGCACAAATAGCGTGGGCGTGAATACAGCTGGTGGCGTTACGATTGGCACTGTTGTCCCAAATGCACATAGTGCCACAATTAGTGGCATTGGTTCGATACATCATCGGATATTGACACCACAGCATGGCGGGGCACAGACCATTGCCTATTTGCCATCGACAACGCCGACGGCAACGAATCTGAAAACAACGAGCAGCAGCAGCATTGTCGATAGCGCCAGCACCCAAACAAATCCAACAGGAGCGGGACCAACAGGACCTGTTGGAGGCGGTGGCGTTGGCACCGTTGTTGGCAGCGTTGTCGTCTCCACGGGCAGCGCTGGCACCCAAACCTTGCAGTATACTACATGTACGTTGAAGTTAAATACCAGATTCACACAAGGCTTGCTAATCTATTTTTTCTCTGCTCCGTTTGCAGCTTATAGTGTTGCCTCCATCCAAGCGGGCGGCACGTTAAAGACCAGCACAGCGGATGGCGGCAATGCGGTGCAAATACACGTCACTGGCGGCGGCACGCCGTCTACTGCGGGAGTAGCAGGAGTTGGTGGTGGCTCCCAAACCGTATCGAGCAGCTGTCAGACGGCAACGATACGTCAGCGCACCATTAGCGGAACTCAAACGAATGCCAGCGCCAGTCTGACAACAACAGCACAGCAGACGACGCAACCCTCAGCACAACAACAACAAACGCCACCCAATAGTGGAGCAGCATCCGCAGCAGCTGCAGCCGCAGCAGCAGCCGGCAACAGTACGCCACCCCAGGCTCAGGGGCAAGCAGCAGCTGGTGGTGGTGGAGCAGCGCCGCGTCTTAAAGTCGAGGATGCGCTCAGCTATCTGGATCAGGTGAAATACCAGTATGCGGATCAGCCGCAGATCTACAATAATTTCCTGGATATAATGAAGGAGTTTAAGTCGCACTGCATCGACACACCCGGCGTCATTGAGCGTGTCTCAACGCTCTTCAAGGGCCATACGGAGCTCATCTATGGCTTCAATATGTTTCTGCCGCCCGGCTATAAGATCGAAATCCATTCCGATGCGCTTGGCTGCTCCGTGCCGGTTGTCTCAATGCCATCGCCACCAGGAGCGCCCACCAGCACTGGAACGGTTCACATGATTGCCGCCGCCGGGAATAGTCCGCTGGCGAGCGGTATAAATTCGCACACAACGCTCAAGTCGCTGACACAGGTACCGGGTCCGGGTGGTCCGGTTGGTGGTGCAGCTGCTGCAGCGGCCGCTGCGGCTGTGGCACAGATTCAAACGGCTGGCGCCGTCAATTTGATGACACATGGTGGCGCCTCGCTCACTCAAACGACAATACACGCACTGCAGCCGGGTGCGGTAGCAGCAGTATCCGCTGCCTCCGCTCCGTCACCGGGCGGTGGTCATGTGCACGTCACCAGCAGCTCGACAGGAGTGGCGGTAGCGACGCCACCAGGCGTAGTTGGTGTCGGAGTCGGTGTATCGCCATATGTGCCACAGAATTATTCAAGGGATCGTGGTGCAGCTGCTGCTACTGTTAGCGGGGAGCAGCGAGCGACAATAACACCCACTGGGCCAGCGGGCGCTGTCTCCTCGTCAAACATTGCCGTTGGCCCACCGACGCCAAACTCACTGAACGAACTAAGTCCACACACCGCGGGTCCCGCTGCCCAGCACAATTTGCATCACATCCAGCAGGCGCATCAGTCCCTGCTGCTGGGCGAGACGACAGGCCAGCAAAATCAGCCAGTGGAGTTCAATCACGCCATAACCTATGTGAATAAAATCAAGGTGCGATTACACACATATCCCTAATCTTTATATATGCAAATACTAATCATTTTCCTCTAATCTCACACAGAATCGTTTTCAAAGCCAGCCGGCTAAGTATAAAAAATTCCTGGAGATCTTGCACGCCTATCAAAAGGAGCAGAAGGTGATGAAGGAGGGCAGTGCCGCCAACAGTGGCCTCAATCCCGGCAAAATGCTAACCGAACAGGAGGTCTACACGCAAGTGGCCAAGCTCTTTGGCCAGGACGAGGATCTGTTGCGGGAATTCGGTCAATTTTTGCCAGATGCCACCAATCATCAGTCATCCGCTGCCGCCGCACAATACATGTCCAAATCATCGTCGGCCCTCCACAACGATCATCACAATAAGCAGCAGCAACAGCAGCAGCGGACAACAACAACAACGGCAACATTGAGCGGTGGGGCGCACATCAGCATGTCAACGGCATCGCCGTCGTCGGCGGTGGCCAACAGTGGTTCGCCGCTGCATCATTTGAGCAGCGGGGCGACGCTCTCGCAGATCGATAGCAGCAGTGCGCATGCGCATGCCGCTGCCATTGGCAATCTGTCGGCGGTGAATACCAGCGTCAGCATCAAGTCCTGTGCCGTCCAACAGAATCACATCATCAGCGGCGGCAGCATCTTTGACAAGGACTTTCAACAACAATTGCAACAGCAGCAGAGGCATCCTGGTTTGCCGCCGCCACCTCATCTGCTGACCACGCAAACGGCGGCGGGTGGGCTGCGTGGCGGCGTTGCTGGTGTCCTCGATCAGCGGAACAATCATCATGCCCAGAAGTATGTGGCCCAGCATCATGCGAACATGTCGCAGAAGAAATCGCCCAGCTATGGTGGTGCTGGTGGTGGCATCACCAATCTGCAGCATCTGCATCATCTCAACGACAATTCGCTGGATCGCAATTCGCCAAACATGGCCAGCTATGTGACAGCGGCACAGCAGCAGCAGCAACAGCTATCCGCACATCCGCATCCACATCCGCATCACAATGCGCACAATTCGAGCAGCGGTGGACGACGGCAGGCGATGGATGACCTGACAGCGGGTGCAGCAATTGCAAGTGCAGCTGCTGCCATTGCTGGTGGCAATATCGGTGGGCCGCCGCCTGCGAAACGACCCAAGCCATATTTTCGGGACGTCAGCTTCTCGGAGGCGTCACGCAAATGCTCCCTCTCCGATATGGCGTTCTTCGACAAGGTGCGCAAGGCACTGCGTAATCCGGATGTCTACGACAACTTCTTGCGCTGCTTGACGCTATTCAATCAGGAGGTTGTCTCCAAGACGGAGCTGCTCGATCTTGTCTCGCCGTTCTTGAAGAAGTTTCCCGATCTGTTGCGCTGGCTTACCGAGTTCCTGGGTCCGCCCACAAGTGGCCAACTAGGCGCTGGTACTGGGGGTCTAATCGATGGTCTGCCACTGGCCGCCACGCAGCGTCAACAGCAGCAGCAACAGGGTGGCAGCAACAGCGAGCGGGCGAGCAGTCATCAGAGCACCGATTATGTCCAGGACGTCGATTTGTCGCTGTGCAAACGGCTTGGCGCCTCCTATTGCGCTCTGCCTCAATCCTCGGTGCCAAAGAAGTGCAGCGGACGAACAGCTCTGTGCCGCGAGGTGCTCAACGATAAATGGGTCTCGTTCCCAACATGGGCCAGTGAGGATTCCACATTTGTCACTTCGCGCAAGACACAGTTTGAGGAGACTATCTACAGGTGAGTTTTACGGCTTCAATAATAATTGCACTACTCCCAATCCATCTTCAGCCTCATCCTGTCCCTCTTCATTTGTGTCTTTACCTTAAATGTCGATTTTTGTCGTCTGTAATCTAACTGAATTTGGAATATAACCTTCCGCAGTTAAAGCCAGATTGGAAATTTGAAGACTGTTTTTTGTCATCATTATAAAACGAAAAATAGAAACGCAACTTTTATTTAGCAATTATAATTATATACAATAAAACTTTATACATTTTCTTCTTTTATTTTGCGCTCGACTGGAGCGCTCACTCCTGTTTCTGTTACCATCTCCATTGCCATTTCCATTTCCATTCCGATTCTGATTCTGTTTCTGTTACTGTGTGTTACTGTTTCTGTTTCTTTGGCTTTCGTTTATATTTTTATGAATTAACCAAAATCAACCAAACGCTCTCTAAACAAAAGGAATATTCACAGAACGGAGGACGAGCGTTTCGAGCTGGATCTGGTCATCGAGGTGAACAGCACAACGATTCGTGTGCTGGAGAATGTACAGAAGAAGATGTCGCGGATGTCGCCCGAGGATTTGGCCAAATATCATTTGGATGATCATTTGGGTGGCACATCTCAGACAATTCACCAGCGTGCCATTCATCGCATCTATGGCGACAAGTCCGGTGAGATTATCCAAGGCATGAAGAAGAATCCCTCCGTTGCGGTGCCCATTGTCCTTAAACGGCTCAAGGTCAAGGAGGAGGAGTGGCGGGATGCCCAAAAGGTATGCGCACAAATAATATTAAAAATATGATATTAAATTTGATTTTTACCATCCTTGTTGCAGAACTTCAATAAACAGTGGCGCGAACAGAATGAAAAATATTATCTGAAATCGCTGGATCATCAGGCAATCAATTTCAAGCCCAATGATATGAAAGCGCTGCGCTCCAAGAGTCTCTTCAACGACATCGAATCGCTCTATGATGAGCGCCATGAACAGGACGATGATCCCATGGAGCCGGCCGGGCCGCATCTGGTGTTGCCTTACAAGGATAAGACCATACTGGACGATGCGGCCAATCTGCTGATCCATCACGTCAAACGGCAGACGGGCATCCAGAAGCAGGAGAAGCAGAAGATCAAACAGATCATCCGACAATTTGTGCCTGACCTATTCTTCGCGCCCCGACAGCCGCTCAGCGATGATGAACGCGATGACGGTAAGCAGCAGCAGCAGCAGCAGCAGAACAGATTAGGAATATATTTCCATTACTAAACTAACAACTAGCCACCAACCAATCCACTAACATAAAGCACAACTCAGGCTGTAAACCATTTGAGAGTCTTCAGTTGCACGAATACACAAAACTTGGTCAATTATCCAACAGACTCGATTTCGAAATTAACTTCAACAATATTCAATAGATTCTCGGTAATCAGCTGTTCAATTCGTTAACAAGTATTCTCAATATGTTACACAAAGTTAATAAATATTTAACTATTCACATTCATTTGCTGCCAATTGGCCCTGTCCCCCTGACCATTGAATAATATTCTTGCACATTAACGATTCATTTTGTTTGAGCTGTGTATTAAATCATAATTTGTACATTTCTATTTTGATACTAACACGTTTTATGTAGATCATTTACCAAGTTACTAAACCCCCACCCATCAATGCATATTCTAGATGTATGTATAAATATTGAAAATCAAAACAAACCAAAACAATTTTGTTTATTTTATAGTATTTTTAACTTAGTCAATGTTTTTCGTTTTCTCTTCCTTTTTTCGCATATATATATATATATGTAAATTTATATGTATATATGTATTTTTTTTATTTTTATTTGAAACCAAACATTTGATGGGTATATTTGCAATGCATTTGCCGTTCGTTTGCAATGTGCAATAATAAATTTGTAATTTAACTGCTGTAAATGTAAATTGAATTGCATAATTATGACTAACCTACCCAAACGACAAAATGGGCGATCGCACAAAACAACCAACCACCACCACCACAACAACAACAAAAACAACATAAACAACAACAACAACACAAAAACACCATCGAAAACAACTCTTGTTTGTTGCCTCTGCACGCATTTCTCTATAGCCTTTCCATTTTTGGTAGATGACACTAAAATGGACGTCGACTCGCCGCTGAGTCGCGCCCCCAAAATCAGCAGCGGCGGCGGCACTCCCAACGAGGTCGCCTCGCCGACGCGAAGCAATGCGAGCAGCAGCAGCGGTGGCGCCACAACCGCCACTGCATCACCAGCAACAACAGCAGCAGCAGCAGCAACTGTGGCTGCCATTAAGAAGGAGTCGGAAGAGTCGTCCAAATTGGCGTTGTCCGCAACAACGACAACAGCTACAACAACAGCAGCAGCAGCAACATCCACAACAACAGCAACAACAACAGCAACTTCAACAGCAGCAGCAAAATCAGCTGACGATGCAACGCCGTCCACTTCAACAGCAGCAGCGTCAGCAGTTGGCGATGTCAAGGAAAAATCCGAGCCAGATGCTGCGCACAAAGCTGGCGACGAGCAGTCTTCCAGCACAGGCAACAGCAGCAGCAGCAACAACAGTGTGAATGCAACCAGCAGTAGTCCCAAGCGAAGCGACGATGTTGCAACACCAACAACAATTGCCCCAGGCAGTGATGTGACTGTTAAGCAGGAACTGGAACACTTTGTGCATCCACCGCTACTGCCACCGCATGCACAGGGGCAACGTGAGGTAAGTTGTTGTGATTGGATCCTTTACATACCTATACTTACCCACTCTACTCCACTCCCAATTCTAGGATGAATCCTATTCACTGTTCTATGCCAACAACAATTGGTATCTGTTCCTCCGACTGCACGCCATCCTCTGCGACCGATTGCACGTGATGTACGAGCGGGCGCGTCTGCTGGCCATTGAGGAGGAGCGTAGCCGGGTGAATCGACGAGAGAGTACGGCGACAGCGTTGCGCTTAAAGCCCAAACCGGATGTGCAGGTGGAGGACTATTATCCCACGTTTCTCGATATGCTGAAGAATGTGCTCGACGGCAACATGGACTCGAACACCTTTGAGGACACGATGCGTGAAATGTTTGGCATCTATGCCTACATTTCCTTCACGCTGGACAAGGTCCGTCTAATCAAACTTAAGCCTTGATTAACTAAATACTAATCAATATATATCTTTAAATATATCTTAGGTCGTTTCGAATGCCGTGCGACAGCTGCAGTATTGCGTTACGGAGCGTGCTGCTCTCGACTGTGTGGAGCTCTTTGCCAGCGAACAACGACGCCACAGTACTGGCGGCTATTGTCGCGATGCCCACAGGAGCTACGAGCGGGAGATGGGTTACCAGCGCAAGGCGGAGAACATACTCAACGAGGAGAACTGCTTCAAAGTGTACATTGTATGTTGTTTTAATGGATTGTTATCTTATCAGTCACTCTGCACCTCAACGAACTCTTGTCTCTAATCTCTTTAATCTTTCAAAACCATTCCAGTACAAGATCGACTGCCGTGTGACCATCGAATTGCTGGACTCGGAGCCCGAGGAGGTTGAAAAGCCAAATGTGGCAAAGGCGCAAAAGTTTAGCAAATATGTGGATCGTCTGGCGAATCCAGCAATGGGTGCCGGCAGCAGCAACAACAATAACAACAATATCAGCACTGGCGGCAACAATGCATCAGCAGCTTCCAACACTGACAACCTGATGGAAACGTCCGACATCAAAGCGGAGGAGGAAGAGGAGAATGCCGAGGTGAGTGAACCCCAAAGAAAAAGCAGAAAAAGAAAAATAGCAGCGAAAGAACAAAGTAACAGCTGCTAAAAGCAGCAGCTTTGTGTGTGCTTGACGAGTGGTTAACCATGTTGTTTGTGTAATTATCTGTTGTGATCAGTTGATTGTTTTGTTGTTGTTAAGTTTAGTTAACGGATTCACTTAAGTTACTCAATGACTCGCTCGATGTACGCCTAAATCGTAAGCAACATGTTTGTTTTTTCACAGCTGGAATACTAATACGAAACTACATTTCAATTTCCCCAATTTCGATAGTTGATCTATCCATTCCATGTTAATTATTACTAAATTTATTCCTATATAAATAATACATCACTAACCTGCCCAGCGCGCCAAAAGATCCCTTCCAATTGAAAATATAAAGCCAAGCATGGAAGAAACATTTGCCAATCAGTATCTTAGTTAAAATACGATCCGAGTAATAAATCTGAACCATTGATTTTTCCTGTTGGAATATATAGTACAAATACTATACAATTTGTCCTTTTGAAACGTTTTACTGTTTTAAATTTTGATTTGAATCAGGGCCATCGATACTGTGGTCTCTCAGTTCTTAGACTTAGAACAGTTATTCTCTCTCAGATCCGCTAAAGCTAATTACGTACACCAAACCGTCATAAACACACACGTGTATTTTTTTTTACATATGTATGTGTGTGTGCAAATACATACATATGTATCATATTCATTGCTCTCTTGTTTCGTCTTTGTAAATATTTGGGTTCTTATCCACTGTCTTCTCTACATTCACTCTTCTTGTTATCGATATTTTCGTTGTTTCTTTTCCAATTTTTTTTTTTTTGTTATTTGTTCGTTTTTGCGTGCGGGACTGCTGTGCTTTTCGTACATCTACTTTTCTACAACTTTCCTTTTTATCGTTCTATTTCCTTTCCGTTTCGTCTCTCATTTCAACATGCCGCCTACCAATCGCCACATAATATCCGTATGCGAACCAAACAACAAAAATAAAACCGAAAAAAAAAGAAAAATGTTCACTAATTAATGCTTTTTTCTGCATTTTTTTCTCTCATTTTTTCCACTTTAATTTTTTTGTACCAGGTCAATTCCAAGGCTTGAAATAACAAAATAGTTTTGATAATTTCATTGAATAAGAAGAAGAAAAAATCGTATTGCAAAATGAAATAGTAATTAATAAATTTGTTTTTTGAGATTAACCAACCAAAAACCGCAACAACAACAATAACAACAGAAACAAAAACCAAAGAAAACAGTTTTCATCCCAGTCACCATAAAATCCACCAACAACACCTGCACCACACAAACACATACATATACACTCTCACCTCGCAGACATACACATACACTAATTTACAACTACCATCATCCAAACATTCACATGCACATATAGAAAATATTTCAATGTAAAAAGTCGAGATGCCATAATACATAAAACAAGTAACATACATGTGTAAATTTAGTACATACCCAAAGCAGAACACATGCATACATAAATAAGTTAACTAGTAGTTTCCAAAATAATACTCATAGGCACGCATTTATTGCAATTACTAATTTCTAATTTCGTTTTACTTTGCGTTCGTTCGTCCTCAAAGTAGTCAGAAACAAGAATAACAAATACAATAAGACAATGCTGCAGAGCGCAGACAGGTGAATGTCGTAAATAGGGAGAGAGCAACTGAAGTGTGAAGAGAGAGAGAGAGAGAGAGTGAGAGAGTGAGTTATGAATGGGTGCAGTGTTGTTTACTATGTGATTGTTGTATGCATGCATGCATGCAAGTGTGTGGTAACTGCATATGTCGATCGGTTGTCGCACCGATTATTGATCGAAAACTGTGTTGGTTAAATGCCAAATACTAGAGCAATCAAACCGTATAAATAAAACAAAAACAAATGTAAATAATGTTTGTAAGTATGTATGTATGTATGTATTACAAGTAACTAGAGTTTAAGTGTTCAGCGTAGAAAATTGTTGTATATGGGGACGACAATGAGAGTGAGAGTTTACTTTTAATGGTGCCACCTGCTCTTATAACAGGCGACAAAAACCTAACCGTAGGCGTGTGTTATATGTGTAAATATATTTAAAAAATTTTATAACTTCTCTACACACATACATGCATATAAGATCATCAATTGTAATACCAATTGAAATATAAAACTGAGCATTTTTGATGATGGTGAAAAAGACGAACTGCTATCTCTTGTTTAGTAGGGTATTTGGCATTTGGGTTTTCTGTTGCTTACTTTTGGGCTTAGTGCAGCTGGTGGTGTGTGGCACACACACACCCACACACACATATACATACATACATTATGTGTATAGTGTACATAGTTGTATACGCTTTTAAGTTTTACGCAAGGTAAGTTATGCCTTACAAATCTCACGTATGCATAAATTCATTTTTAATTCAATTTACATAGACATAATCGATAAACGATATTTTTGTATGCTCTCTCCGAGTCATTTTCGCTTTAAGTGTATTTATTTCATTTTGTTTTGTTTCTCTTAATGAATTGTACGTATGTAATTGTTGTTTGTTTTGCGTTTTTCAACTTTATAAGTTCAATATCTTGCGTGTGTGTGTGCGTGTGTGCTATATATGTATATGCATATGTATGTGCATATCCCATATACATGCGTACATACGTACATCTGTCCAGTCTTGGCCTGGTACTGTCTGTCTCTTTTATCAATTTGTGACGTCTCTTTGGTTCATTCTTCTCTTCTGCCTTAACTCTTGTATTCTCTCTTCTCGTATTAGTGCTAATTGTTAGTTATCGATAACTCGTAATCACACACACACACACATACAGACCACCCTCACGCACACACTCACACTCACACATACATAACTTAGGTTTAAGTGTACAACTTAATTACTTCATTTTTTTTGTGAAGCATGTTTGAATTGCATTTACAATTAATGTTTATGTTCAATCTTCTTTCGTTATATTCTTGTGAAAATATACTTAATGCATTCTCCGTCATTATTATCGTTTTTGCAGCTGTTTCGCGGCGCACGCAAGAGGCGTTTTCTGCTGCGCAACAAGCGTCGCTCGCAGCTGCACGAGGAGCAAGTGCGTCAGCTTTTTGAACAGAAGCGCATCTGCAGCGGAGATACAAATGCAACTCATACTCCCATTGCTGCTACCGGAGCGACTGCGATGACAGGCGAGGCGCCAGCAAATGCCAGCAACAACAGCACCAATAATAACAACAACAACAACAATAATAATAACAATAACAACAACAGTTGGAATAAACGCGCACCGGAACGCTTGGGCGCCCCACAATTGGGGCTTGCGAAACAGTATGCGATTAATGATCGCGACGAGATCAGCACGAATGCCAGCAATGGACGCTGCTTTGTGACCAGCAAGAATCTCAATCTACTGAAATACGATGCAGTGCGTCGTGCCAAGAAGGTGAGTCTCCCCCTCCCCTCTTCCCCTCTCCACGTCTGTCCAAGTACTAATCCTCTCTTTGTTCATTTCCACAGAGTCACTGCCGCGTCACACAGGCCAAGTATAAGCGTTTCCATGGCTATGTGAATCGTTGGCTGCAGCAGCATGTGAGCGAACAGCAACAGCAACATTGCAACGACTGGCTGTTGGGCAAGACGCCGGAGCAGATCAATGCCAGCGGCTGGGGCGCCACTAGCAAGACCAAATCACTGCAGCAAAAGGATACGTCAAAGACGCCGTATCGCATCTATACGCGCTACAAGGTGCTACAACCATCAAGCAGCGCGAATGTTGCTGTCGCAACAGCAACAATAGCAACAGCAGCAACAACAATTGCAGCCAACATACCAGCAACAGTTGCCGCCGCTATGGCGGCAGCAGCAACCACTGTTACATCCAGCACACACTCGAATCTCAATAATGCCACCACCAGCAACATTTTAAATGCCGACACAACGACATCAGCAACAAATGCTCCGCAACAGCATTGCAATAGTGCGGCGGCAGCAGCAGCAGCGGCCACAGCTGGCAATAATGCGGAGGCAACGTTGCAGCAGGTGCGACCCATGGAAAGCTAACCGGCAATCGTTGCAACCATTGCCGCCAGCTGGGCACAAAATGCGGCATGCATGTAAAGCTTCCACTGTGCTTCAAGTGTTAATATAAATATTATAAATTGTGATAGCAGTTCTTGGACACAGTTTAATCAGAATATACCCTGCTATTGAGATAGCGTGTGTGTGTGTGTGTGTGCGTGTGTTTGTGTGTATCGAACCAGATCTAAATCCAAACCGAAACCGAAGGTTAAACAAAATCCAAGCTCTACTTTTTCAAGCTGTACAAAAAGTCATTTAAATTCTAGGCGTAGCATTGCTCCTAATAATCATATTTATAGGCCTGCTACTACATCAATTTTTGAGTTTAGTGCGATTAGTGTTAGTTTATTTAATTATATGGCAGCGTTTCTAGCTATAAGTGATTCATTATCAGAGAAAGATAAATCCATGCCCGTATAAACCTCACAAATGTTGTTGCGATCCTTAGCATGCTAAAAATAAAACACACAACACACATTTCAATAAACTGGTAACGTTTGTGGGGGTGAATGCGGGACGCGTTTGTGCTAATTAAGTTAAAATCATCGTCTGTTTAGCTTTTAAGATTTTATGAACCACACACAACTTTTAATTTTACAAAAAAATTAACGTATTTTTATACAAAACAAACCTTGTACAATTCCTTGTGAATACTATTGATTATACGCCTAACCTTAAGCTTAATTTAAGTTGTAAAGATCAGATGAGCCTAATTAAAAAACAAAATACCACGTATCAAAAGTGAAAAAATTATATTGTGAATTTTTTCTGCACTGGTGGGGGAAAATAATAATAATAAATGGGAAGCAAAAAGAAGACGGATTTTATATCTAAAGGACAATGGCACGATTTTAATCTGGACATCAAATCGAAACAAAGAGAAGTTGAATATAGAGTGGAGTAATTATGGCTTGAACTTTTTAAGAAGAAGAAGACCAGGTAGTTTCATAAAAAATAATATTTTATTTAACATCATTTTACACATACTTATAATTAAATATAAATAGATTTTTTTAAAGGCTTTTATGAGTACAAAGCGTCAGAAATTCGAAAATTAAACAGCTAATAATTGTTAGCCAATAGCCAAATATCACTTATATATGAAATCACGACGTGTTATAATGCCCGCAATCCGGTTTTCATTGTTAATAACTAGCATGTGCCGCAGACCGAGGGCACGAAATATATTGAAGATCTTTGGTACCGAATCGTGCTGTCAATTAATAAATAAATTGTTATCGAACATAATGATATATAATTTAATATAATAATACTTACAGCATTTACGCGAACGGGTGATGGATTCATAAAAATGGACAGATCGACGGTATACTTATGATTTCTGTCCAACGGCTGCACGCTCTACAAAAAAAAAAAAACCAAAGATTTACAGATAAAGGCGGGAAAATTCAGCTGGATGGTTGTGCTGCGTACCTTAATAGAGGGATAGCGCGGATAGACGTCCCGAAATGTTTGTATCGATGTTTCGCGCCGCCAGGAACGTTTGTTCTCCACATAAAGCGATTTGAGCAATATGACAATAAGCTGGGAACGCAATATGATGCCACAGACGCGACCCTCACAACGCCGTTTCTGCAAACAATCATAGTTGATGCGACTGAAAACCAACAACTAGTTGCAGCTACTTACGTCCACTACATCGTCGACCACGGGAAATCCATTGTGATCGCATCTCTGGAGCACTTCATAGATGTAATGGGCGCTGTCGCGCAGCTTGATGCAGACCACTGGCTTGCTCAGTATTTCCATAGCAGTCAGACCCTTATATTGTGGTACTGGTTCCCACGGCAGAATGGGCGCATGACTCTCCTCGATGACCATGTCGTAGATGCCCTCGTTGAAGTAGTCGCCCACCCATTTGGCACTAATCAGTGCTATAATCAGCGGAAAGAAGAATGACGTCTCGACGCCAGTCGTCTCCATTAAAATAACCGACAAGCTGATCGTCATGCGCAGCACTCCACCCAAATGGGAAGCGGCACCAATGAGCGCGTATTTCCCCGGATCCAAAAAGTGCTGCAGAAGGGAAATATATTTTTAATATAGGAATATATTTTTTGATGGAAGAGCTTACAGCATCGGGGAACCAATCTAAGAACTGCATGGCCACCAACCTTCCCCATGCAGCGCCCACCAGCGCTGTCGGTATAAATACGCCCAAGGAGACACTGAGGCCGAAGGTGGCGCATGCTAGGAAATAATAGACGAGCGTAAAGTAACCCACAGTTTTGATGTTGTGAGCACCTGCTGAAAAACAATACAGTAATAAGACAACTTTAGGGATACGTATTCTTTTTTTATGCCAGCGGTTTACTTACCTTTGTCGTGGAAAAGAGCCTTGACAGTTGCCTCAGGTGTTTGGAACCAGAATGCCGCCACCGCATTGTATTCATTATCCTTGCAAAAGAGCTGCACAGGATATGCGATTTTCTCCTTGTCCAGCTGACGGCAATCATCGATGAAGTAGATCATTATGGTGGCCAATGAGACGCCTATGATGGAAATAACCACAGCCTCAGCTACCTTGCCTAACTTCCACGGCACAATACGTCGGCGTTTTTTGTTGATGAACGTATTCAAAGCGTTCCAGGCGGCGCCCAGAAGGCCGCCAACCACTCCGAACATCATGAAGATGGGCAGCTCAAAGTATTCAAAGGTGAGCGGGGGCGAAAACTTGCCCAGATTGAAGAGACCTGTGAAGGTGAAGTTCTCCAATCCCTGATAAGCGGAGAGCACAATGTTAAGCGTAAACGAGCTGATAATGGATGCGATTAGGGTGCGCCAAATCAGGTTCTGATTCCAGAAACTGGCTGCCTCCTCCAGCGAGAACAGCATTCCGCCAATTGGTGCTCCAAAAGCGGCTGCAACACCCGCCGCACCGCCTCCCAAAACAAAGTCACGCTTCTCGTGATCATCGCGAAAGGCCTGAAAAATGCGAAAGTCCTTGACAAACGTGGTGCTCTTGCCTTGAGAAATGCCAGCGGCAACAACGGCCCCAGCATGAATCATTGGCCCCTCCTTGCCACCGGCCAGTCCGCCAACAACAGTTGTGATGACTCCAATAGTCTTCACTGCCATCGTCTTGATACGCACAATTCGAGGCACTTTGACTCCATTCAGATAGCACTTCACCTGCGGTATGCCGCTGCCGGCGGTAATTGGTTCGATGTAGGTAACCATGGTAGCGCCAATAGCCACGGGGACAATGCTCAACAGTAACCACCAGAGATAGGGCACTGCCAAATCACCATCGCCACCATTTACAGGCACATTCTGATCCACAGCTGTGGGACACACGAATACACAGAGATTAATAATTATTCCGCAGAGTGGATTTAAATGTTATACAATAGGTGTGGTTTGCAGTTCATTCTAATAATAATAATAACGATTCTGATAAATTATAAATTAAAATTTCATGAATGAGTTTTACAATCTCTGGGAATTATGATTCTAATTACTTTAAATATTTAAAAGCTGAACTCTTAAATTCAAAAATAGTTTACTGAAATCACAAATTTCTGTAAGCGATCTCTGTATCTATAGTTTTGTAATACATACACTCCTTAAGAAACTTGTACTTCTGTTCCGACAGTAGATCAATGACTATATTTACAAAGCTGGCATTAAGCGCTGTTATAATGCCAATTAGTATAAAAATTATCCAGCGTATGACATGGATGCGGAGGGAGAAGCGATCCCTTAGACGCTTGCGCTGCTCCGCGTGGAACAGCTTGTTCTCACACACATCATAGTCCAGGCTCTTTAAAGAAGTGTATATATGTGGGCATTGATTAAATTTAAATACACAATATACAAAAGTGTACAGTGCCTATGTTCACGCATGTGTATATTATTGATAATCGTACCTCATATTGAATTTGTGCTTGCTGTGAAGTTGCCCCAGCTGCGGTTCGCGAGCGTACATGGAATATGGGATCAGCATCAAAATCGTTACTGTGGGCGCCCGTATCGTTGTTGCTGCTGCTACTCTGCGATGTAGTTGGAGCCTCCTTAAAGTACAGTTCACTTACTGTTTTGCGATAAGTTTAAGCTATTCACATGATGAATCATCCCACTTTTTGTATGATGGGTACTGTAACAACATGGCAAGTACAGTAACTTACATGGAAGGACGGGGGCGGTTCACTATCAATGCTTAAGAGGGCAGGCAAAACTGCATTATCTTCATTATCGGTAGTTCCCGAATTAAAAACTTCTCTTCTGTTGTTCGACGCTCCTTCATTGTCTACCAACAAAGTGTTATTTAGTGGTTTAACTTCATCGTCATCGCATGAAATGTCTGCTTCGATATCAATAAGTTGGCGTTTGTCGGACATATTATCAAATATAAAACCATTTAACTAAACTACACAACTGTAATCACACACAGTAATTGAACAAACTTCAACTAGTCGTCCGTAGTCGAAAAGCATCGATACATTTCACAATACGCAGACTCTTATCGATAGCATTTTGCATGTACTCGATGCCAGTCAACGCTTCTAATAAAAATATACCAGAAAAACGATTTATAACGTTTATTATATGAAAAGGCAATAATGGTTCTCTTATATATGTCTATTGACTGGCATCAAAGTTAAAACTAGGATGTAGAAACTTAAACTTGGCCATGTCCAACAGCAAGCGATTGCGCTCGATCTGATTGCGGGCCAGCATTTCATCCTTAAGTTCCGCTAACGTGTTGTCGATGCGCACTAAAACTTCACGTGACGGCCCATTGAGGAAGGCGGTCAATTCTTGTGCGCGCGCAATGCCAATTTGAACATTCTGCACTGCGTGGGTGAGAACTCTGGGTGCTTTCATTCCATCACCTTGCAGTGACGAGTTGCGGCTGAGATCAATGGCTTCCTGCTGATCGACACTCATCTGTTGTGGTTGCTGCTGCTGCTCCGGCTTGATCGACTTGAAAGGAAAAACGCGCGGTATGCTGTCCCCGGTAGGCAATTCAATTGCTTCGCCAGTTGCAAGCGACAACTGCTCCAATGTGCCCACTACGCCTTCGTTCACATTCAACTGCTTGAAATTAAGATTCGATTAATTGTGATTTTAGATACAATTAACTGATTGGTTATGCAAAAAATATTAATAATATTGCATTCTTACAGCTTACTTACATTTTGTGCTTTCTGTTGTTGTTGTGTACTGTTATTATTATAAGCAATGGTAATGTTTTTGTTGTCATTATTATTATTGTTGTTACTGTTAATGTTATTATTATCTAGGTTTTTTCTAGATATGGATAATTTATCTGTGCCTTGGATATTGTTATCTTGCGAAGAATCGCAGGAAGAAGTGGACTAAAAAGAAAATATTCATTTTTAAACATACAAAAAATAAACTATTTCATTCAATGTCGTTTCGCTAAAGCAGATACAAAAATGTATATATGTATGTATGTATGTAAATGCATATAAGCGTTATTTACATGTGCGCAACTATAACAGTAAAAAGACAAATCATTACTCTAAACTCCATATACACATCATCTAGCTAGATAACAAATTTTTTATTTCTTACTCTTCGTATTGCTGCTTCCTCCTGTTCGTAGTGCTCTTGTTTGTGTCGCTGAAAAACCGTTTTGATTTTCAGCTCATGCGTCTCGGTGCTTGTACTTGTTGTTGTTGGTACTTCTTCTATGGCTGCAGCTGCGGTTGCCACTATGTCTGTCGAACCTCTAACAGATTTCTTGCGATTTTTGGTGATGCGACTGTTTTTTGTATTGCGATGACGTCGTTCCAGCAGCGCCGCTACTTTCATTTGGTGCAATTTGCCCAGCAAAAATGCATGCCGACGCTTTAAAGGATTTGCAAATTAATTTTTTTATTTTGTTATTTGAGCATTTAACGTGGCAATCGGGGTCTACCTTAATGTGCATATGAAAATTGCCGGTGGAGCGCACACTGCCCCGATAAATGCGATCCGGCGGACAGTAGCAACACCTTACAGTCACATTGTCGCCAATCTGGCTCTCAATCCGATAAAGCTCGCCATTCAGTATGTATGGAACGTGATGCTGGTCTGGCTCAGATTTTATTTCAGCTCGCTCGAACTTTGGGTCTTCGTCCACTTCAGTTTGCTTGTTTTTTGGCATTGCACACGCAAAGAGGAGAAGAACTTAAGAGATCCGTTTCCAGTTAACTGCGGAATCAAATTGAACTTTTCTATCCCAATTCTCTGTGTGTGTGTGCAAAAGAGGAAACGAAAAATGTCCCAAATAGATACACACATGCATGTGTGAGTATCAATTGGCGTTGAAAAGGAATTCGAAAAAGTGTTCAAAGCAGAACAAAGTGCATAAGGCAATGGATAACAATACTTATGACAGGGACGGGAAGTAAGGAATCATCAGTTTTTCTACGAATAGAATTGGCAGATATATTTATCAAAAATCACTTACATTTAATTTGTAGCGAACAATGAAATGTATTATGGTTAAGTGCATTAGAGAAAAAGATTCATTTATATTCCAATTCTACTTCAAATACGTAAGCCTCTCGCGCCGAAGTACTCATAAAATACGCGAAGTTATATCGATGCTTTAGCATATTGGTGTGTTGCAGCCCTGGTCGCCTCACGTTTTTAGCATTGAGCACAAGCAACCTGCAATGACGGAAACAATTAAGCCGAATATATTAATTACCGGTAAGAATTTTATAAATCAATTATGCTTAAGCTACCTACAATAATAAACAAAATACACAGGCACACCCGGCGTTGGCAAATCGTATTTGTGCGACCGTCTGGCGGAACAATTAAAGTTCACCTGGCTCGACTGCTCGAAAATTGCAAAGGAACTTAATTTCATTGAGGAATACGATAAGGAATATGATTGTCCTATACTCGATGAGGATAAGGTATGCATATATTTAAAAAAAATTAATTTGTATCAGTTAATAACGAGCATGCATTTTATTTCAGCTCATGGATCATCTGGAGCCGTTAATGACCAACGGCGGCAACATTGTCGAATACCATGGCTGCGATTTCTTTCCAGAGCGCTGGTTCCAAGCCGTCTTCGTTGTCAGGTGCGCCAACGATACACTCTACGACAGACTTAAGGAGCGCACCTATAATGAGAAAAAGCTATCGTCCAATATAGAATGCGAAATCTTTGGCACCATATTAGAGGAAGCGCGGGACTCATACAAAAGTGATATCATCTATGAGCTTAGTGGTGACACCAAAGCGGATGCCGAAAAAAGCTTAATTACAGTAAAGAATTGGTATAGCATGTGGAAGCGCAAGTGAAAATTTACTTAATAAATAGCTATATGTTTACATTTTTTATTTTCATTTCTTTGGGAGGGCAATATGGTCACTCTACTTCGCCTCCCTGCGAAATTCGGTTGGTGTATTGGGTAAATTTGATACAAATAAATGCAGCATGAGGCATACTTTTCGGCTACAAATAAATTACGAATTTAAAAGAAAATCGTCATTTTTAAAGACATTTTTTCTTTTAATTTAATTTAAATTAATTAATTAGGTTTAAATATAATTGCCATATAAAAAAAAAAAATTGTTTTTTGATTTTTTTTGAATGAGCCCCTTTTTTTGCGTGAATGACGCAAATGAGAGTAGTTGCATGATTCAATTCAGCAAATTGAGCAATTCAAATTCAGCCGTACCGCGAACGAAGAAGAAGTGTTAAATTTTTACTGTTAGACAGTGACGTACGACAAATAAATTACGAATTTAAATGAAAATCGACATTGGTTTCTTTTCAGGATGATTACTCTAGCTCGACCATATCCTTACATATTTTCTCTAACGAACTGAATTCAATGATTATTGGGTAATCTAAGACCCCAAGGTAGATGGGTATACGGCCATTGGCAAGGTTGATTGAAGAAAGAAGGAAGCTGAACAGACTAATAATGGACTTAGAAAAACAACAAACAACAATGCCTCCAGCTGGATTCAAACCCGCGACTGATTGATGTGAGCGACATAATGAGCACACACACAATTAGCACACAGAATGCAAAGAAGACTCCGAATTCGGAACTTGCTAACTACTTTTTACAGAAATTAATAAAGACAGTCAATTTGCTTCAAAATGAGTTCATCATCAATAAAATCAATAATTTCACGTTTATTCATAAATACAATTACACACATCGTCAACTAATAAACAAGCTCTTAACATACAATAGTTGAATAATAATTGATGTATATAATAATAAAGTGTACATTATGAAAAAACAATGTTGCAAACTCTTTCAACATATTGATAACATATACAATGATTTGGTTTAATGCTTTCCTACACATACTTATACATTAATAATTTAAATTATATTTTTTATATCAAGAAAAATTAATATGCAAGTTTTTTTTTTGTTTTTCTTTTTTTAATAAATATAAAGTGTTGCAAATATTAATATACAAATACTTGTGAAATGGTATTAATATGTACATATGTATGTACATATGCATACAAATATGCATACATACAGGATGAATGCATAAATAAGTACATACATAGTTTGAAAACTGGTTTCGAGTACAAATACAAAAAATAAATTTTACTTAACATGCCATCAATTTTCCTCGTTAAATAAAAAAAAGAAAGTGTTATTAAAACTATTGCCATGTTGAAATTAAAAACGCAAAATTCTTTTTTTGGGATACTACCGGAATGATTTATATACGAATCAGATATGACAATTTTTATTCTAAATACAATAAAAATCATCAAGTTATTTTAATGCATTTATGTTTATTTAATATATATGTTTATGCCTTAAATGAACAATACTTATAGTATAAATTAAAGAATATATGCACTAGATGCGTGTCATTTTGAATCGCAGTGGTCCATCCGGCGCATACATAAAGGTGACGGCATAGTCCAACGGCGGATGATTGTACTCCAGTCTATAGTTGCGCAACAGTTTCGCGAGCAGTATTTGCATTTCCAAATCGGCAAAACGGCGTCCAAGGCACATCCGGGCACCATAGCCATAAGGCAGCGAGGCGAACGGATGCAGCTTGCCGGGGCTGCCGCCCTGTTGCGCCTTCAGCCAGCGCTCGGGACGGAATGTGGCTGCATCTGTGACATATTCCTCCATGTTGCCGGTGACAATAGTGGGAAAAACGGCCTACCATCATCATTATAAAAACTCATTATATTATTTGCAATAAATGTATAGTTTGCTGACCTGTACTCCCTTGGGCACCTGATAGCCACATATGACGCTATCCTCTTGGAGGGTGCGTCCATTGCCGATGACTGTGCTGTACATGCGAAAGACCTCCTTGATGAACGCTTTCAGATGGTGCATTTGGTCGAGCAGCGGGATGGTCAGTGGTGTATTGGCATCGGGCAGCAGTCGCTTCAGCTCCTCGTGCAGCTTCTGCTGCTCTCCAGGTCGTGTGGCCAGCTGATACAGTATGGAGCAAACGGCCATGGAAATCTGAGGCAGACAAGACAAATCAGGTCAAATCAGTTCTGTGCACAGCTGTTGTATCAGCAGCACTCACCGTGTCGATGCCCACGAGTATCAGGTCCAGTGCCATTATAGTGGCAATCTTCTCATCCTTCTCCGACATAATCACCTTCTCGAGCAGCGATGGCTCGCCACCAGCACGCTGATTGACATCCTGTGTCTTCAGGCGCTCCGTTGCGCTCTGTATGTACTTCATGCAGACGCTGCATGAAGTTGAATGCAACAATTAAATTATATAATTGCTGTTGCAGTTGCTCTTGTTTTATTTTTATTGACTTACCCAACGAAGAAGTTCATGTTTTTCACATAGCGTGTCCACAGCGGGGTGGGGAAATAACGCCAGTATGGCGCCTTCAGCTCCAACGTGGCCACATTGCGTAGCGCATACTTTGCCGCATCGATGATCTGCTGCGGCTCAGAGTCTGGCGTCAGATTGTCCTCCAAGCAGCCAAGGCGTGTGTCCAGCGCCACACGACCAATGCCTGCCGATTGCAAAAATTAGATGAGCTTGATTTTATGTATATAAAGTTAGTTATAGCTAATAAACGTGATTTGATAAAGATTTACAAAATTATTACAATAAATAATGATTGCAAATGACTCGTCACAAATAATGTTTAAACAATTTTAGTATTAAAATTACGACTCTCATAATTCGATTCATAATTCAGTCTGTTTTTTTAAAAACATGAATTTTCAGCGAAGCGACCACTCACACTCCAGAGACCATTTGTGTATTTCATTATCGAAATCAACGGGCAGCTCCTCGTTGGCGTCCAGCAGATGTTCGCAGCGCATCAGGAAATCATCCGTAATCAGCTCCAGCGGCTGCAGATACCTTCGTATGGTTGACAACTGCAGCACCGGCTTCTGTACACGCGAACGGAACTGGCGCCATGGTTCGCCATGGCTAAAAGTAAATGCATAATTAATGGAGGGGGCTAATGGATTAAGCATTGATTGCGTACACTCCAACAACGCCGCCAAGTTCACCAAAGAAATCCTTGCGCACAACGCTCTTGTACTTGACCAAGCTGGGCATCGATGGCCGGAAGGGGGTGGGTCCCTCGCTGCGATAGCACTGCAAGAGAATAATGATTTCTGTTGTACTTGAAGCAATTTGAAAAAATTGTTAGTTGGCAATTGCCGCATGTGCGTCCCAAATCCACAGTGTTGCCTTCGTGGCCAGTCGAGCGTGCTCGGTGTGGAGTTTATCGCTGTGTTCCGGTGCATGGATCGGGTGTTTACCTTTTCAATTTCGTCGGCATCGTAGATGAAGAGAAGATCGGGCCGCCCGATGAGCCCAGAGAAGCGCACAATTCGCCCGTATCTGTCATGCAGCAGCGATGAGATTTTAGCCACGTCCGAAATGGTATACTGGCCAATTATTGGCATTAGCCTGTCAAGGTGACAACAAAATAATTCATTGAAAAACACCAATTACAAAAAGTTGTCAATTTAAAGAGCAATGAGGGAGGGTTATGAAGGCCAGATTGTGAGAATACACATTATGTGGCAAATTGAAAAAGGAAAAGATAAAATAAATTGTATTCCACACTTTTTTTAAGCCAATTTGAAATAAGACAGACTGCTAAATCATATCGTTAAATGATATGCTAAATAATTCAAAGGAATATGATGAACTTGAATAGATGACAGTAATTGTGCAAATTAAATTGCGAATTGCTTAACTCTTACCCATAAAAGACAAGTGCACCTTTTTTTGCAAAAAAAAAAAAAACTTCACATACACTCACTCACACAACAATTCACACATACATAAGGCATACACACTCGTGTATAAATATTGTTTGCATTTTATTTAAAGCTTGCATTCAAAAGCAAAGTCACACAATTGTCGACCTTGAGAATGGCGCTAATTGAACGTTAATAAAAAACTAAAAAGAAGAAGAGGCAGACATGTGAAGCATCAATCGATGAGTCGATCTTCAACGGTCAGCGGGAGGTGACCGAGATGCTAACCAGCTGCTTGTACCACCAACAGCGTTTATTGGATAGACTTAAGAGGTAAATGGGTGCGAATTAAGGGTAATCCAAAAGAATTTGCATTGATCTTGTTGTTGTTGTTGTTGTTGGACTTTGGAAATATTTGTGAATGGCATAATGTTAATGATTGTTGGGCGCAGCATTTGTTTGGCTAAGAAACACGTTTGGTTATGGCCAGTGAAATTATGATTTTTACAAATAGAGAATAAACAAGAAGCGAACAAGATAATCATCACACACACACACACACGCATGGCACACACACACTCATAGCACACACACACACTTGCATTCCATTCATCATTAATTGGGTCAAGCGAAGCACGCGAAATGAAAGAAATAAATTAGCGCCATCTCTTTCACTCAATGCATTCATTGCAGGGCTTGAAGAAAAGTGAAAGCCAGTTTGTCGACGAATTCTTTCGTTTTATTTCTTCTCTCTCTCTCTGTCCCACTTACCGCCAATTGTTGCCAAGTATTGGCATCGGTTTTGGTCCTGGTATCTCATTATAGGCCAATGCATTTTGCCACTCGGCCGTGGCATGAATGCGTGCTGCAGTTGCTTGCAGTTGTTGCTCCTGCTCCACATCGAGATGGGGACAAACTGTTGCTGCTGCTGCTGCAGTTGCTCCCGTGGCTGCTGCTGAATTATCGCGCCATTGTTGCCGCAGCAGACTCTGCGCTGTACCTGTGACTGCAGCAGCCTTGCCACCACCGATCTTTGACACTGTGCGTCGCAGAGTCGCAATGGGCGTGACTGTTGTTGAGCTTGTGGCGTTGACACGCCAAGCGCATTTGGTCAGTTGATTCATTGCGTACGCGAATTGAAAGCTTTTGACGAAATTAAATTGAAATTCCAATCAGATTTCACTAGTTTGCCGTTTCGATTTCCAATTGTTTAATGTTAATATTGACACACACACGTACACACACAAACACACACAGACACACTCGCTTGTAAAAGCTGCACATGGGCAGTGATAGCCAGTTTAGGAAGAATATCTTTGATTCGAACTGCGAATATTTCGTGTAAGCCGCTTCCGCTGTGCACACGACGGCTGCCAGATGTAAACTGGTTAACTACGAAAAAAAAGCTAAATTCAACTCTTGAGTCGCGCCAACTCTCTGGCTGGGGCTGGTCGGATCAGCTGCTTTCTAATGAGTGTTGACGGCTGCGCTTGCGCAAGCTTTGGAAACTTTTTCGCTCCGTTTCTAAGCGTTCCAGCACCAAGCAGACAATAATAATAATAATAATAATAATAATAATAGTAGCATGCTTAATGGTTTCAGTTACATTTACGCACACACTTAGCTAAACACATTTTGACCGTCATCATGATAACGCAGCTGCGTAAATTATAATATGATAATAACAGAGATATTTTCAAATTCTAATTGAAACTAAAAAATATGACCCTGGAGCATCTAAATAAATTGCTAATAATAATGCTAGAAGCGCTCATTTAAATTTCTTGAAATATGTGTTGTTCAGACTAGTTTTAAAGCTGCTAAATGCCAGTGTCCCATTTTTAAAACGGGACAGTAACTTAAATAAACAATAATAAACAAAAATAACAATGGCTTACAGTACTGTACAGACTGTAATTAAAACTCTATCTGATTATTTACTATCATTCCGTTTTTTATAGCCACTCATACGGAACATAAATAATAAAATTAATTGCTACAGAAAAATGAACACAAATTAAATAAAAAGGATATATATTTTTTTGATTTGCTATTATAATTATTAAACACATAAAATTTATAATTCCATAAGATATAATATATGTACTGATAGCTATTAAAATTATATGATTTAGTTGAAATATGTTTTGAGTCTTACAACTCGAACATACGAACTTTCTGGTTTTCGAGTCGATTTTCATTTTATACGATTTTTTCTGAGTATATTTATTGTTATACCAGTAACTAGAGTATATTATTTTTGTGCAATGTCCGACATGCTCTCCGTCGATAAAAATATGCGACAATTTAATGGCTAAAGTCACCAAATTTTGTCGGCAGTTTGTTGGCGATATCCTTTACAGTTCCTTCTAAAATTGTGAAAAACTTGTATCTTACGCAAACTTAGTTTAAAAACATGGCAGATTACTAGAGAGATTAGTATGAAACGCTTTCAAAGACCGGTATTTCTCAGCCACCCTGTTCAGTGGCACCTGTTATCAGATGGTATTTGTATCAGAATATTACGCAGTCGGTTACGCACGAATGCAACGTTTTAAATAGTATTACAGGTGCTTAATCGATAATATTGATAAGTTTATTGAAATCAGTCAACCTGTTTAATAATCTGAATAAAGAGTAAATATAAATTACATGATATCCTCAACGATTGTCATTAGTGCGCGAAATATCATGAAGGTAACAACGTGGCTTTCGTTGTTCGTAACGGTGTTTTTGATGCTAGGATCGGTCGATTGTGGACGACCGAAATCCAGGTTTAGCAATCTAAAGTGCACGGCATATGATCCGACTTTTCTTCAAATTAAGAAGTGCAATCTTAAAGTGATCGGCAGGGGTATAGTTGGCCTGAATTTGTACTTAAATATACTCAGATTGCCAATCCTCAATATGGATGTGAGTGTTTGTATTTAAATAATAATTAGCTGTGTATATAATAAATAATCCTTATGTAGATTAATTGGAGCTTTTGGCGTCGATACAATACTTTCCAACCGTTTCTGTACAATGTGAGCACCAATTTCTGTGATTTGAGCGCACATCCAAAATGGTTCACATTTGAGGGACTTGTGCTGAAGGCGATACAGTCAAATTCAAATTTAAATCACACTTGTCCCATTAATGTGAGTATGCAGCACCTTAAAATGTGCAGTTCCATTTTTACACATTTATATATTATACCAGCACGATGTCATTTTGGATAACTTGGTGTTCCACGATGAGTTCCTGAAAACGCTGCCACTGCCACAAGGCGAGTATAAACTAAAATTGCGTTTCGCAGTGGATAAAATCTGGCAACTTATGATCGAAGCGTTCTTCGTGAGGGAAGAATAAGTCGAATAACACAATTATAATTGACTTTGTATACAATTTATTTCATTTTTATTATGCAAATCTCACAATTTGCTCACAAAAAATGGTGGCAAATAAAACAAATACAATTCAGTTTTTGGATTTGAATTAAATTGAGAGAATATTGTGCATATCAATATGATAAAATTTCAAGAAAATTTCGGTCAAATGCCTGACAATAAAATACAAACTGAAAACACATGCTTTTGTTGGACATTGAATTTTGAACACATCAAAAAACGATGGAAAACAAGATAGAACGTTGCAGTCGGGCGTAACCGACAGCGAAATACTATTATACCTTAATTTGTGTACAGTTAAGAAATACTTGAATTGCGGGGGATATGGGCGTTTATCGGTTTTCGGGGGCGGGAGTGGGCGTGGCCCAAACAATTTTGGAGTTCGATTTTAGTAGTATACCTTCTAAGTTTGGTAACTGTAGCTCTTAAATTGCGGGAGATACAGGCATTTATCGATTTTTGTGGGCGGGAGTGGGCGTGGTCCAAAATTTTTTTTCCACATTTATGAAGGGTGTTACTAGCAATATACCTTTAAAATTTGGTGACTTAATTTTTCAAATTGCGTGAGATATATGAAGTTATCAATTTACACCAACAGGTGTATCGGTTTAGGTAGGTGGAGTGGGCATGGCTATCCAATTTTGTTATCGATCGTTGGGGGAGTTACCAGTAACATACATGCAAAATTTTGCGACTCTATCTTGCAAATTACGGCAGATATGCCGATATGACGAAGTTCCTGGGGGCGGCGGATGTGGGCGTGGTCCTTAAATTGATATGACAACCCTTGGAGAAGGTTACTAGCAAATTACCTTCCAAGTTTGGTTACTCTATCTTTAAAATTTTCGGATATATGCGGAGTTATCGATTTACAATGGGAATTGTCGATAATAGGCGCAGTTGTGGGCGTGGCACCACAAATTTGTTATCGGTTCTTAAAGGCGACTCCCAGTAATATACCTACCAATTTCCTTACTCAAAAACTGCGGAAGATATAGCCATTGGAAAATTTTAGGGGCGGGGGTTATGGGGGCGCCGGAGGTGGGCGTGGTACATGCCGATCTTTCAAGGACCTCGCCAACAACCTACCAACCAAAATTGGTGACTGTATCCATTAAATTGTAAGAGATATGGGGATTTATCGATTTGCTAAAATCGAATTTATCGATTTTCTAGCACCCTAGTGGACGTAGAACCAATCCCAAGACACTTTAACTTTTGAGGGTACTCTCCAGTATACGTTCCAAGTTTCAAGTCTCTATCTCTAAGAGTGTCATAGGAACGCGCGTTGCACAAAACCAATATACTATTATACCTTTTTGGTATAATAGTATAAAAAGTGTCGGATTTCTTATAGATAACATTACATATATGAGTACTCGTGTAGTAGTTAAATATTAAATGCTTTTGCTGGCTTTACTAAGGGATTACAGTCTAGAATGTTCGTCATATTATAAGCTTAAGTATTTAAGAGATGTAACAAATTAAAATGAATGAAAGTCAAGAAATGGCACGTCTTAAAACTCAAAACCTAACGAATGCTACATAATTCGAATGTATTGTTTTGATTGTTTAGTTATTATAATAATGTTTTCAAGAGTTGTCATATACATATGATGAGACTTACATTCGAACATTAGAATATTTATTATTATACCGATTATATTAGTTTTGTGCAATGTCCGATATCCAATGCTCTCCGTCCGGCTGCATGAATGCATATTTTTTCGTTACCTTAAAGCTAGAGCCTTGAAACTTCGAAAATTGGGTGCTACTTAGGAAATCGATAAGAATATGCGGCAATTTGATGGCTAAAGTCACCAAATTTTTGTCGGCAGTTTGTTGGCGATATCCTTTATAGTTCCTTCTAAAATTGTGAAAAACTCTTATCTTACGCAAACTTAGAGCTAAGGTTACCAAACATGGCAGATTACTAGAGAGATTAGTAGGACACGCTTTCAAAGATCGGTATTTCTTAGCCACCCTGTTCTGTGGCAACTGTTATCAGATGGTATTTGTATCAGAATATTACGCAGTCGGTTACGCTCGAATGCAACGTTTTAAAATATTTAATTTGAATAGTAATAAAGGTGCTTAATCGATAATATTGATAAGTTTATTGAAATCAGTCAACCTTAACTGTTTAATAATCTGAATAAAGAGTAACTATAAATATAAATTATATGATATCCTCAACGATTGTCATTAGTGCACGAAATATCATGAAGGTAACAACGTGGCTTTGGTTGATCGTAACGGTGTTTCTGATGCTAGGATCGGTCGATTGTGGACGACCGAAATCCAGGTTTAGCAATCTAAAGTGCATGGCATATGATCCGACTTTTTTTCAAATTAAGAAGTGCAATCTTAAAGTGATCGGCAGGGGTATAGTTGGCCTGAATTTGTACTTAAATATACTCAGATTGCCAATCCTCAATATGGATGTGAGTGTTTGTATTTAAATAATAATTAGCTGTGTATATAATAAATAATCCTTATGCAGATTAATTGGAGCTTTTGGCGTCGATACAACACTTTCCAACCATTTCTGTACAATGTGAGCACCAATTTCTGTGATTTGAGCGCACATCCAAAATGGTTCACATTTGAGGGACTTGTGCTGAAGGCGATACAGATAAATTCCAATTTAAATCACACTTGTCCCATTAATGTGAGTATGCAGCACCTTAAAATGTGCAGTTCCATTTTTACACATTTATATATTATACCAGCACGATGTCATTTTCGAAAACGTGGTGTTCCACGATGAGTTCCTGAAAACGCTGCCACTGCCACAAGGCGAGTATAAACTAAAATTGCGTTTCGCAGTGGATAAAATCTGGCAACTTATGATCGAAGCGTTCTTCGTGAGGGAAGAATAAGTCGAATAACACAATTATAATTGACTTTGTATACAATTTATTTCATTTTTATTATGCAAATCTCACAATTTGCTCACAAAAAATGGTGGCAAATAAAACAAATACAATGCAGTGCATTAAGTTTTTGGATTTGAATTAAATTGAGAGAATATTGTGCATAGCAATAAGATAAAATTTCAAGAAAATTTCGGTCAAATGCCTGACAATAAAATAAAAACTGAAAACACATGCTTTTGTTGGACATTGAATTTTGAACACATCAAAAAACGATGGAAAAAAAAGTGTCGGATTTCTTATAGATAACATTACATATATGCGTACTCGTATAGTAGTTAAATATTAAATGCTTTTGCTGGCTTTACTAAGGGATTACAGTCTAGAATGTTCGTCATATTATAAGCTTAAGTATTTAAGAGATGTAACAAATTAAAATGAATGAAAGTCAAGAAATGGCACGTCTTAAAACTCAAAACCTAACGAATGCTACATAATTCGAATGTATTGTTTTGATTGTTTAGTTATTATAATAATGTTTTGAAGAGTTGTCATATATAATGAGACTTAGCTTAGATGCTTGTATGATGGCTTCAATGATGCGTTCATTGTGTGTGTGTGTGTTTGTTTAATGTATAGTTGAATGTTAAATATGGTATATGTTTAAAAGTAGGTTCCACATATATATGCCACTGACTGTGAGGGATAGAGGGTTCTTTCACACATTATGCATTACAATTAACTATGCTAAGTGCTAATTAGATATATCTATATATATTTATATGGCGTCGCTCCTATTTACATATTTCGCACATGGCACTCGCTAAAACTAAAACATTAAATCAAAATTTGATTACCAAACCAAGAAACTAAACTTTAAACTAAATTAAAATAAACAGTTAACATTGCGAACATTGTTTGAATCCAGATAATACTTTTGGCCTGCTGCACTGTGTTAACACTCAAACTCGTTGGCCGTTATGGCGCTCAGATCCTTCATTAGGCCCTCCAGATTGGCCATCTCTTGGTTCAGCTCCTCGGTGGATGTGCTGGGCGCCAGTCTTTGTATCTCATCGGTGGAATGCGCCACAGAGCTGCCGCCCTGCAGGCGATTGGGCGTGGCAGCCGAGAACGAGGGCTTCTTGTAGGGCGATTGATTTTGTGGACGTATTGTGACAGCAGGAGCTACACAAAGGAAAAGACCAACAGAGATTAGCTAAAATTGAGCTTTTGTGCTTTGCATTTGCTACTTACTGTGCTTGTTGATGGGCGTGGTTACGCCGGTGGGCGGCGGACCCGGAACACTAAAACTCTTGAGCGGATGTCCGCGCTTATTGCTCTCAATGGTGGAAACACAGCCATTTCCAGCAGCCCCACCACCGCCCGCTGTGCCACTCGTGTAGCCAGCATTGCTGTAAGAAAAATAAAAGAAAACGTGCAGAAGCCGAGCAAAAATAGGTTAATTACTAAATGCATTATTTTTTCCAAAAAAAGAAAAAAAAAAAAAAAAAAGAAATCCAGTAACACTGAATCTATACCGAATTATTGGTTAGCTGTGTTGGCTGCCCAGAAAGTGGAGCAACCAAGTAACAAAGATGATGATTAATCAGTAAATTGTCCAGCAGCAATTAGCTCAATGAATGACTGAGCAGACATCAAATCAAAATGCTTGTCGACTTGGCAGTAAATCTACAATTTCCAATTAGTAATAACCTACCAAAAGTTGGCATCGTAGCCACCGTATGGATGCTCGGGCGTCTGGGCCAGTGAATTGTTTTGCGGCTGTGTGAGACTCTGCTGGGAGAGACCCGTCTCCATGGTCATGTGGGAGCGATTCTGATGATTGTACTGGGTGCGCGGATACTGCGGTCGCTCCATGGTCGAGTTCATTGACGTGGCTGCTGGTTGAGAGACATTAGTCAGGATTAGGATTAAGCTGCACTCAACATTTGGTTGGATTTATACTCACTCATATAATTGGCTGCATAGGCGCGCTTGTCCAGCGAATTGGTCACATGCGCCGGCCCAGGAGTCTCCACTTCGTACTCGCTGCTGTGCACCACGGAGCGTGGCAGCGTTAAGGCGCCGCTGCTGGAGGCATTGTCGCTGCAAACAGGCGTCGCACTGTGCAGGCCCTTGTCAATGTTCTTTAGTTCCATTTGGTCGTGATGTATCCATAGATCCGGTGGCTTCGGCACACCCACATTGTTCTTCTGGTAGCTGTGGAGATTTAGAATAAATTTAGTAGTAATATTAATAATAGTTTGTTCATCTGCACTCCAGGAAGGGTATCAGAAATCAACCTTTCAAGCTAACTTCTTATGGCGTTTCTTACCTCTTCTTGGTGTGCTCTGGCGAGGATTGCGGCTTGCGGCGACAGAGCAGCAGCAGAACCAACAACAATATGAAGAGGACGAGAACCGTGCCACCCACAATGATGTACAATAGATTTTGATTATCAATGCCGTGGGCGATGGTGTCCGCCTCCTGCATGATGACCGCAGCGCTGGTGGTGAATGCCACCAGAGCGGAGAAGGGGGCGTTGCTGCTGCCCTTGGTGGTGCGTGCCTGCACCTTAAAGTAGTAGGTAGTGTAGGGTTTCAGGTTGGGCAACATCAGCATTGTCTCCTCGCCGGCGAACGCCTCAATGGACCAGTCCCGATCCCTTTTCGTGGTGTCTGTCGTATAGTAAATGTTATAGCCAGTGATCTGACCAACTGTATGCTTTGGCTGTAGCCACTGTACGATCACATTGTGCGGATTCTGTTCGTCGAGGCGGACGCTGAGCTCCCGCGGTGGCGTCACTGGCACATTCTGATAGGTGCTGTTCAGGACGGACATGGACCAGGCGGACTCGCGTCTTCCCTTCACGACCTTGACGGCAAACTCGTATTGCGTGTTCGGACGGAGATCGTTGATCATGTAGTTGAGATCGCTGGTGTTGTGGTAGCGATACCGATTGGAGCCAGTGATGCCATAGCTGATGGTGTAGTGGCGATTATCGGTCACATGCTGGTTCTTGTTGAGCATCGTGTCGATCCAGTAGACGACTATCGACGAGCTCGACATGGTAATGGCGCGCAGGCCGACAGGCACCTCCAACGGCACGGGCACATCTAGCGGTTCATCGTCGCGCGTCTTAATGTTATCATAGATGGGCGGTCCGTCGCCTTTGACATTGCGTGCTCGCAGCGAGACCACATACTCCATATTGGATTCGAGATTCTTGAGCACATGGTAGCGTTCCGTTTCCTTCAGCTCGATGGTGTTCTCATCGGGTATGCCCCGACCCCAGCCCAAAACATAGTTGCGTATCTTGATCTCCGGCTGATGGGGCGGACCCCAGTGCAGTCCAATGTTATCGGCGCCAGGGTGTATATTTATCCAGACGGGCTTGCCCGGCACCTGCGTCTCATCTAGATCATTCTCCAGTGTATTGGCACGATACCATTCGGTGAATGGTCCCGATCCGTTCACAGTCATTGCCGCAATCTTCACCTGGTACTCGGCATTGCGATCCAGTGCGTTCAACTCAAAGTAGCGTATGTTTGCCGGCGTACTCTTTGCTTGCGGCGCATCCTTATACTTGCGATAGCGTATCTTATAGCCGTTTATCTGACCATTGCAATCCTCCTCGGCTGGCGGCTCCCAGTGCACAGTAATGGACTAAGGAAAAGGCAAAAATTAAAAGCGATTAAAATTGGTCGAATTTATTTGAGTATTTAGAATACTTACGCTTGAGCTGGTCACCTCCAGAGTGACATTGTTGGGCGGCTCTGAGGGCGTTGAGGAAAAGGTTTTAACCTTCAGCTCGGCGGAGGGATCACCCATGCCGTTGTGATTAAAGGGCACCACGCTGATTACATAGTCCGTGAAGGGACGCAGCTCTGTGAGCACCAGCTCCAGCGACATGCTGTCATTGTACAGATCTGCACCGCTGTCGTTCTGTGAATGAAATATGGATTAGAATGTGCTGCTCAGTTCAAGGTGAGTTCACCTACCTCGGAGTAGTAGACACGATACTTGAGTATCTCGCCGTTTGTCACCGTGGGCGGTTGCCAGTGCACATAGATCTCCTTGTGATTACGGGCATAGGCGTCCACATTGCGCGGCGGTCCGGCAATGTTCACCTCGGGCTGTGTGCTCGCCTCCAGTGGTTGGGAGGATTCTCCCATGCCAAAGTTGGTGTTGGCCACAACACGGAACTGATAGGTTCGGCCTGGCAACAGGGATTGTATGCTGACCTGTTGATCCTCATGCGATTTGGTTACAATCTTTTGCTCACTAATTAGGCGAACGCAGGTTATCAAGGTTATCCAGGAAAACAGAAGAGTGGAGGACAATTCAAACTTACCGTTCGCTGTTGTTCATGCGATAGTAGACAGTGTAGGAGACGACCTCGTTCGCATTTTGCTGCGGCTCCTGCCAGCTGAGCGTCACGAAGCGCGGCTTTACAATCTGGGCGACAAGGCTGCGTGGTGCACCCGGCAGGCGGGCCAGGAGACCACTGCTTAGGGGCTTCACATCACTGGTGGAGATGTCCTCGCCGGCTGTTGAATCTGTTAAGGCAAAATTGGATTTGGGGGACATTTGTTGCTGTTGCTGTAGTTGGGCTTTGTTCTTGTGCTTTTGCGGCCAGGAGGCGCTCACATCTTCATCGTCATCGTTATAGTCATTGTCTGCGTCATCGTCATTGTCATCGTCATCGTCATCTTCGTTCTGATTCCCGCCATTGGTCTGGCGTCGCAGCGCACTGATCTCAACCGGCTCAAAGATGCGATCATTTAAGGGCTGCTCAACGGGTCGCGTCAATTTTCGTAAATTGCGACGGACCGTCTCCTCGGATTTGTCCTCCCCATAGTTGTCATAGTAATCGCTGCCACCGGATTTGGTGCGCAGCTCACCCGAGTTGTACGGTCGTCGTCGTTTATTGTTGTTATTATAGTTGTAGTTGTTGTCCGGACTATGCAAGGATTTGGTGATCTGGCCTTGAGTTTTGCGTTGTTTGATTTTGGCTTTGGATTCGGAGTGGAGAGGGATTCGGGATCGGAGTTTCATATTTTTTTTTGGATGTGGATATAATGAGGAGAGGACAAAAACAAGTGAATAAACAATAAGTTAATAAATTAATTGATAAGAAATAAAAGAAAATTGCCTTAATTCGCTTTCTGACCACAAAATAGCCGAACATTTAAAAATGAAATGTGGCCAGCAGGACGGACAACACAAGTGGTGGCTTATGCCATACACTGTGCGAATTAGTTACGTTGTTTAATGACCAATATACAAGTTTAGCTTTGTTTTTATTTTCTATTAACATATTATTTAAGTTGCAACCAAGGACGAGAAATATACACCGAACGTGAGTTGGGGACTACAATTAATTGCTAAGGGGTAGTTAGATACTGTAGATACCTCGTAACACTCAATAAACAACATGTTTTCTATATAGTGTCATAATTCTAATTAAAAGGTCATTAAACTTATTGCGTAGAAAGCGAATTAAGCAGCTCAACGAAATAAACCAAGTTTATAAACTATAACAAACACATACACACATAACATATATATACAATTTATATATATTCATATATATATATATATATATACAGTACATGAAATTATTTTACAATAGCTGTGGGAATTTCAAGGTTGGGGATGGGCGTTAATTTCGTTAATTGATTTTGTACATTTTTGGAGATCGAGAGAGAGAGGAAGAGGGAGCGGGGTTAGAGGGAGGCACCAATTGCATAAGCCGAAGCATAGATTACTGGACACCAAGTTGGCTCTACAACTACATACAAATTACAGTTACAGTGTGGAACTTACCTCCTGGGGCCACCACACGCAGACGCGCTGAGGCCTGAACGCTGCCGGCGGGATTGGTGCCGACGCACTGGAACATGCCGGCATCGGAGTAGAGCAGTCCACGGATGCGCAGATTGTGACCGTTGACGAACTGCATGTACTCGTTGGGCGTGATGATATCGCCGTTCTTGAGCCAGCGTATCGCGGGCTTGGGTTTGCCGTGGATGGCACACTCCAGATTGAGCACCTCTTTCTCGGAGGCGGTCTTGTCGCGGGGCGCTTGAATGAACTTTGGCGGCACCTGCACCTGTACAGTGGCCTGTGCGTCCAGAGAGTCGACGGTGTTGCTGGCCCGACACTGATAGTTGCCCGAATCGATGTCCTCGGCGCCAGAGATCTGCAGTGAACCGGTGCCGGTGATAGAGAAACGTGAATCGAGATGATTTAGATCCAATTCCTCGCCGTTGCGCAACCACTTAATTTGTGGCTTGGGCACACCATTGGCCACACAGTCCAGCGTAACAGTTTCGCCCTCGCTGACCGTTTTCGGGGAGGGGCCAACAAGGAATGAAGGTGCCACTGCCTGATCCATGCCCGCCTCCAAGGGTTTCTTGAGGTTCAGATTGGTTTTGCTGCTCAGCTTGTAGACACTGCCCGAGGTCACGTTGCACTGATAGGCACCGCGATCGCTGGCACTGACCTCGTCAATCTCGAGTGCGCCATTTGGCAGCACCACCATCCGCAACTTGTCCAGCGGCAGTGGCATATCGTCCTTGTACCACTGCACCATATGCTTCACTCCCGGCTGCCACACATACTCGCCCACCATGCACCTGAAATAGGCCGTCTGTCCGGGCAGTAGATACGTCTCAATGAAGTCCTGATTTAGTTCCGGCTGTCGGGCAATCGCCACCAGGGCTGGACGGCTGAGCACGCTGCCGATGCCCTCGGCGCTCAGCAGACACTGATAGGCGCCGGTTAGGCCGCGATTCTCCTCCACGGAGCTAATGTACAGCGAGCCGTTCTTCAGCTGTGTGCGAAACGTATCCCCAACAACACCCAAATCCTGGCCATCGGGTCCGCGCCAGCGTATACTTGTCGGCGGCGCTGTCACCGTTGCCTTGCCCTTGGCAAAGGCTTTTCCGACGCACTGCAGCAACACCGAGTGGCCCTCGGGCACCACAGAATCCTGCGGCTCCAGTGTGAACGTGAGTGCTACAAAGGAACAGTAAGAAAGAGTGAATAAGTTGATGTTGTTGTTGTTGTTGCTGTTCTTGTTGTAGTCAAGCAGAAGTCACCCCCACATGGTTGACTGGCTGACCCGGTTGGAGCACGCGCGCTCACTTCAGCCACAATCTGTCAACTTGAATAATTAAAGCTGCAAAAGTCGCTCCTAGCAACCCCGACACTCACTCCCCGCCCCTCTCTGAACCATCTCTCTCTTTGTCGCCTTCTCGGCACGCCCTTGGGCCAGACAAATATTTGCATTTCTACTTTGGCCTCAGTCCTTAAGAGGCTGCCATTGCTGCCAATGAATATCTAACATACTTTAAGGGCCCCAACGTCAGGAATCGAAGCCCGAGTCTAAGCCTTGAGCAGGCCGACCTAACGATGCCCCAGTGTTGGCACTTTGGCAGCAACAAGCTGGAATTTGGCTAGAATTGAGCCTATAAAGTTAGCTTAGTATTTATTTTATATATATAATTTGATAGGTTTATTTAGTTTATTTACTTAATATATATTTATAATATATATATGATAGGTATATTAGTCTACATAAATTGGAATCAGTTGATCGTGGCTTTAGTTGAGTTGATGTTATACTTTTATGTAAGTCTAAAATTAGTTAGCAACCAATTTGATCTTGGCTTTATAAAACAGTAGTTAATATTTGTTTAGACTTTTCTCAAGGAATTTTATTTTTTCCTTAAAGTTTACTACACTTTATTTATAGATTTTTCAAACTACATTTCAAACATTTGCAATTCCTAGTTCCATAATACAATTTAAAAAAAGCATTTCATTAAAAAAACACTCTTTTGCACCCACTTTGACTATTTTCCAAGAAAAGCTTTGAACATTTTTGAACAGCACTTGCAGACGCTCAACTTAGTGCCACATTACAGCTAAATAAGCAGTGCTTTAAGCCCTATTATTTTGAGATGCCAGCTGCGACAGCGTCGTCTGTTGAATTATTATTTACATTTGAGTAGCATTAATTAGGCATCAAGGAGTTGGCCAGATTCTGTGCAATGCGGCAGCTTTTATAATTTACAAAATTTATCCAGCTGTGCAAATGAGTGGCACAACGCACAGGCTGCATACTGCATGTTGCAGGTGAAAATGGGGTGCATTTGTTAGCTGCCCCCACACTCAGCACTTAGCAGGCAATGAGACTCCATCGTGAGCATGCGAGAACAAGTACTTTTATGTTGACCGCACGTGAACTCAACTGGCACTTGCATTCTCAGTTGCAGTTGCAAATGCAGTTGCAGTTGCAGTTGCAGTCACAGTTAGAGTCAGAGTGGCAACCTTTTGAGTTTGGCCTGTTTGCGAAGTATGCTGGCAATTTGCTTGCTTTGTTTTGCTTCCGCCTCGTTTCAGGTTCCGCACTGAACTTAACCAAGTTTACGAGGCGTGCTGGGCTGGCTGTCTGCTCCGACTTCATTGCGATGCCAAACTGATGGAAGGAACAACAACAGAGTCAACTATTTAACGATTCCTGTGGTTAATTTCAACCAGAGAAATTGTCGCATTTCTTTACCCATTGATTGGTGCAATTTTCTACTCTCGCTTTAATTTTCATTTGCATTTTCATTTGCATCTCAATCTGAATTTCTATTTCATTTCTGTCTGGCTCATATTCAGCGGCTGCTGGTGGGAAGCCATGCATTTAAAGTCCCGACGTGTGGCTTTTATGGTTATTGCTCTGCTCGCTTTAGAGAAGATTCCTCCCGCCTCTCGCTTTCAGCTTCTCGCTCCTTTCTCATCGCTGGCCTTTGGTGGCTTTATGCGAGTGCCACGACTCTTTGGCTGTCGTATTTCTCGCCTTTCACTCGACCCCTGTGAATCTATTCACAGTTTGTCATACGAGACACGACCCTAAGTTTTTTTTTATGCACACACCCTGTAGAACATTAAATGCTAAAATGGGCATATAAAATTGTCATTCATTATTTGACTATGCTGAAAGTTAGTCAAATCTGTCGTTGAGCAGCAAATGAACTTCTCAGATTGACTACAAGTTGGAAAAATTACAAGAAATTAAATCATGAAATTTATTTTTATACTTTCACATGCTTCCATTAAATATGCTCTATCGGAAATATTACACACTATACGAAGAGTGTTATGTGTTTACAGGGTATGCATAAAGTGTGCTACATTTGTCAGTCAACTCTAACTAGCTTTTAGAGACACCTTTTAGGCGCAACTCCATCAAACTGAACACGTTGAATGCTGCTGGTCTGCACCGAGACCAAATATAACTGCTGTCTAACCCTTATAGGCTACTTGCCACTTGCCACTTGCACCTACCTCTCTCTCTCTCTATCTTTATCTGTGTGTCTCGCTCTGTCTTGTTAACACGCTTAGTTTGCTGTTTGTAGTGCGTTTTGTTTGTCTACAGCTGCATTTTGATTGACATTTGCTCAGTGTTAAGTCTTACGTGCCTCTCGTATTGAATTTCAAACGAATTTTTAGTTCACTTTCCTTTGTGCTACCTGCACTTTTGTGGCACGTCTCAATTATGGGCTCCTATGGGCCACGCCCGCATTTAGACCATAGCAACAACAACAACAACCAGACAGAGGCCAGGCTGGCGCAGCTGCATTTTGAATAATTTCAGAAATATGCCAATCCATAAAACATAATGGCTGCTCTAAATCAAATAGAGACATCGCCACAATCGAAATTCGTAAAGCGGCGGGGCGCGTTCAATTAAAATGTTTTTATTGCTCGAATTGATTTTTATTGTCTTTCATAGACATACATACATACATACATACATACAAATATATATATAAATATATACGTATGCATATTTATGCATTTCACATTTCTCAGATACAGACACTGCCATAGATACGGCTACGGATCCAATTTCGAAAGTCAAATTGAGGTTATCTTTGTAGCAGCTCCCGAAATTGTGTCAATTATTTTTTTAGTGTTGGACTCGTGAAAGGCTCTTATCTCTTATTCTCTCTGTGTCTCTCTCTCTGTCTCTATCTCTCTCACTTTTTCCTGACGTAATTAAATGTAAAGGGCAGTTGACACGCCCACTCGTCTTGTGGCCATAAAATGCATTCGCTGCATTCAATTATCAACATTATTTTTTTTTATGTCAAAATAAGCAACAAAATCAAAAACGAAATTTTAATTAAATGCTAATTGGATAAAATTTTAATATCCAATAAGTGATTTGGGGCGAGGGCTCAGGGTGCATTGTGGCACTTGAAAGCCATCTACTCATTTGCCCCAATATGCGTTTTTCTTCAGCTGTCTGGCCTGGCCACAAATGAAGTTGCACAAACTGAAAGTTGCTCTTAGCACCGACCTGCTCCGCACTGCTCAGCATCATAATCAAATTTTGTAAATTTCGTAGCGTCGCCATTAACAGGGCCTTTCACTTAACCCCCAACCCCCCCGCTTTTCCCCTGCCTCGACGAGTGCTCAGGAAACCGCAATGGCGCCGTGGCATATGGAAACTTTGTCGGCTGCCGCTTGTGTCGTTGGCAATTAAATGAGGCAAAACTTGCTGATGGCTAATGCCACACTCAACTGTTTTAAGCCGGTCCGTCTGTCTCCTTGGCTTCCTGTGCGGCTCTGTGGCTATAACTTGGTGGCACGACTAACGCATGCAACTTCCTCTTGAGTATGTTTTAATGTTAAACTTTAAGTTTTCCATATCGTATGTGGTTTTCCTTAATCCGTAAACGCAAAGCTTGCGATTAAATCAAATTTTGTTGTTTTGTGTTTTTTTGATTTAAGCTTCAGAAAACTATAATTTCTTTTTTTTTAGTATAATAATTTCCATTTAGTCTGCTTAGTTTCTGCAAAAATTACAGCTCGGCAAATGTTCATAGAATTGTGTTTATACATTTTACCAAACTTTTGTTTTCCTTTGTTTTGGCGGAAACAGTGCAGCAAAAAAAAAAAGGTTTGTTGCATTATGCGATTACCCCCTATTTTTACCGTTCTTCTTGTCTGCCTCCACTCCACACAAACCAGCATTTTGTCAGAATTTTTTCCCTTTTTGCATATTTTACGCTTGAAAAGATTTTTTGTACATTTATCGAAACGGCGTAGGCTGTAAAATATGTAAATGCATAATGGACTACCAACCACCACGGGTCCGCGGGAGGGAGTTAGGGAGGTTCCTCCAAGCACACACACACACTCACACTCTTTCACCCCTTCTTCGGAGTTGTTTGGCAAATAGAAATGTTTACAACGCAAATACCAAAGCTACTTTTGTATGTAAAGTCTTTAACAACGGGAAAAGTGCTTTAATTACTTTATTTTGTACATGGGAACATTTCCCGAATTCCCAAGCAAACTGCAATAAACAGAAGAGTCAGCAAAATTTTGGTATGTGGGCTCTCATATAACATAATCACATCACAGCCCGACGAGGTTTATTTCACATATAACCCGACGCATCGTGGCAAATGGGCTGAGTAATATTTACTTTAATTAAGGAAATAAAAGCATAAATAATTTATTGTGAAAAATATGATAATATTTATAATGGCCGTTGTTGTTTAATTGAGTTATCTTCTACGTCAGCAAAAAGATCAACAATAGACCATCCCCTACCCTGTTTCCTTTGTCGATTTACGCTTTTTAGGTTTGCTTTAATTGTGCTGGCCCGAAGCCGTTGAAGCTGGCTCATTGAATCAAATTAAACAATTATAATTTAGACAGATTTGTGCGCTCATTTCCCAGAAAAAAATGAGCGTTCACTTTAAATTGAAGCCAAAGAAATTGAAAAGTCGAGCGAAATGAAAAAATGTGGACTACAATTTTTTGATTAAATATGCGTTTTGACTTAATTGACTTTAATTGTTCAAACCGTCGCACAACTCAAGCAACTGAAACAACAACAACGAAATACGCAAAATGTGCGAGTCACGCACAGAGTAAATTTACATAAGATTAAATAAGTTTTGATTCGATAAGTCCGGTAAGATGGAAATGCAAACCAAACAGCCGCACGAGAAATGTAACTTGTCCACATTTGAGAGAAGTGCAAGCTGCGAGGGAAGTAAGTAAAGTATATTTTGAACGGATCCCCATTAAAAATACCAATAGAATTCATTCGTAATCATTGCTACGCGAGCAGAGCAGCGTTGCATGACAAACGTTTAAGAATGAAACGCAAAGAAGAGACCGTAAATATTGTGTTTCGAAGAGCAAAAATGGGGAGACAGAAAGGAAGAAACTGATAGAAAATATGTTGCTTTAAAGCGCTTGAATTCGTTTAAGCCAAACTTTGAATTTTTTATAACAAAAAGCAATGTAAGCAAATTTAAATATTGTTGGTACAGTTAGTTGGACAAACACATACATTCGTGAAAGCCAGCACATCAGTCAGCTAGCCAACTAGTCAGTCTGGGCCACTTTAAGGCCACGACCAGATCAGAGACCGCTTGCATCTACTTCTTCTACATCTCCTATATGGCGAAACAGCATGAATATTTATGATTTTCCAATGAATTTGCATATTTTACGATTTATCATTTGCAAGCGATAAACAGCAACAGCAACAGCAACGGCAACAGGAACAACAACTGCAACTAGACAGCAACAGCTCCATCCATGTCCAGAGATTCACATCCAATCCAAGCAAGCAGCAACATGCAACATTTACTCTGGCAACACACAATATGCAAATGTTGTTGTCAAGCGGCGACAGCAACAAAAGTAAACGATAAAAAAATTAGCAGTTCGTAAGAAAAACGCTGTCAAACACTCTCACACACACACACACACACACACCCATACAATATTTGTGGCCAAAACAAGAAAACAGGCTTCTTCCTTCTTTAACTGGATATCGGCCAGAAATGTGTTTTTTCGTGCTTAAATCAATTGGCTAATTGCCAAGACTTTTTGTGGTGGGCTGCTGCACTAAGTTTATTACTTGGCACAGTCACGCCTACGCCCACGCCCACACCTCTCCCTCCCATGAAAACAAAACCAAAAAGAAAACCCCAATCAAATTTGCATATGGCTTAAAAGAGAAAACTGCAAAATTGTCAAAATGCAAAGCGTTTGACTCAAAACACGCAACAACGAAGCGCGCAATTAGCCAAAATTGTATGTACATTGTGAGTATCTGTTTGCGAGTGTGTGTGTGTGTGTGTGTGTGTGTGTGTGTGTAATGCACAACAACCACATTGGCAAATATTTAAAGAAGCAGCTAGCAAATGTGCCTATCGCCTGGCAAAGATCTTGTGCTGAGAGAAAAGGCCATTAGAGCGGGCTAATGGTAGCACCTTTTAAGGTTAAATTGGGCAGACAGGCGCAGATGGGGGGGCGCAACGAGGTATGTGCGGCAGGGGCAGCTCGTTGCTTACCTCGTTTGTATGTGTGACTTGTGCAAAAAGGAGTCGCTTATCGTTAGCAAAAAATTTATGCGCAGCAGCCGGCACTAAGGGTTAAAATGTGCCAATAAGCCACAAAAAGCAAATACAAAATGCGGGCCAAATGCTTAAATCGTCTTGGCCAAAATCTACATAGAGCCAGGCACGCTGCACTCAATTGCATTTGCATTTGCATTTAGCCTGGCTAACGCCAACTCCAGCTGCTGCTGCTGCTGCTGCTGTCTGGGCTCTATCGAGAAATGTGCATCGCACAAGCGCGACCCAAAGCCTTGGGCTCGGGCCCAAAACCCGGATATGGCCAAGAGTATTAGTTGGATTCAGCGGCACAAGCTTCGTCCATCGATTTCTCGCTGGGCTTGTGTTGGTAGTATTCCATTTGGTTAGCCAAACGAAATGAGCTAAAGTGAAGAAAATACAAAAAGCGAGGCACAAAAAGTTGCTGGCGGAAATATCTTCAACGTTACACTCCCTATCACCCTCCTCCCCCTGCTTTTGTGGGGGCACCGCCTCCCCCAGTTGTGCGTGTGAATCCGATTCGTTGACTTCGAATGGGCAGCGGCGTGTGAAATGCAGCCAAAGCCAGCTGCAATTCCAAATTGTGCATTGCCAAGTGCACGAGAGAAAACCAATTGCAATGAAACCTCCCTTCTCCCCCACACAAATATATGCAAATTTAATTAAGTTGGGCAGTGGGGTGTGGAGGGGTCGGTTCTGGGGACAGATATGCGACTTCTTTGAACAACTGGAATCTGTTTTTTCAGCGACGTTAAACGTTTAATGTTATGCAATTAAATTGAAAACTTATGATTACAACGATTACAGTTAACGTGGTTAAAAAACCAAAAGGATGGCAATGAAAGCAACATGGAGAATGAGTTAAATATGTGAAATAGAAGATATTTAAGGTATTCAAAACTGAAGTTTAAAACATATTGAAATACTTGAATGTGGAATTAAGAATGTAGCACAAAGATTAATTATGTGAAGAGAATATATCTTGAAAATATGGTGAGTCTAGCTCAAAATATGTGGAAGAATCGTCATTATCGATGTTATCGATAGGATAGGAATCCTTAAGTGGAAATCATCTTAATTTTAACACTTTGTTTAACTGCACAAAATACATTTACATGGATAGTTTTAATCTATCGATTAGCTATATAATTGGTCAATCTTGAATTTCTAAAAAAAAATTTGTGCATTTGTTACTCATTTTATTTGGACAATGAATGTCAGCATTGGCTGCCTTGATTAACACTTCAAGCGGCACGTTTCGCTTTAAAAATGACGCCTTGCTGAAGCCGCAAAATGGTCAGGTCCGGTAAAAAATAAAACACGGTCAGAACGACTGACGCTCTGGGCGACAAAAACAGCTAACAGACAGAGGAAGACAGGCAGGCAGGCAGACTGGCAGGCGGTTTGTGTAGAGATTTTAACTGAAAAGGCGACAGGATAAGTGAAGCCGCATAATGCCACAACAACCTATCCAACCAGTCAAGTCCCCAAATGCTCCAGTTCCTCCACCCCACCCCCTCTCACCCCCTCAGCTGCTGAACCACTTTTACTGTCTGCTCTTTTGCGCTTGCCCAGGCGACACGAAATGCTGCACAAATATAATTATAAACGTCTGCCTACCATTAGAGGACACAGTCTCGACATAGCCAGACTCCGGTGGCTGCCAACCGGGGTTGTTCTACCACCCCCCTCTCCGATTCCCCATGTTCTGATTGTCGCATCAAGTGAAAACATCAATGGACATGTTGAACAGGGCACCCGGGGGAGTAGGGAGAAGGGAATCAGGCATCTGACCAAAGGGCGATTCCGCTTTGTCCCTGATAAAACTCATTCCCCCCCAGCTGCGATTGGCTTTGCCTGCACTTCGCATTTGCCAGCTTTAAAGTCAACTTTCAGTTGATTTGATTGCTGCTTTAGCTGCACCTTTCCCATGGATCCCGTTTCCCGTTCCCTGCATACAACTGAACAGGCAGCTGCTTTCAATCAGCTTCCACGCCTTTTATTACATTTCAATTATGCTAATTACAAGCAGCCATCAAACACCTAATGGCTCTTGGCCAGGATTTATGTGATGCCCACGCCACAAAGGGACCCCCCCTCGCCTAATTCAACTCATTCACCTCCCACTCTCAGTTCTATGCTGTCTGTCTGTCTGTCTTTTCGTTTTGTCATTGAGCAATTGCGGTTTGTAGCTAATTTATGAGCTTGCCAACCATTTCCCCTACTGCCACTCCTCCATCCGTCTCCTTCCGCCTTGACTCGACTCCTTCAAAGTGTTCGGTTCAGTGAACGCCGACGCCTGTTTTGTATCCTGACTGTGCATAAATAAAATAAGGCAATAGTTTTTACACACGGTACCTATAAAAATGGCAAGGCGAATCCTACACGAATGGTATGAAATTTCTACGGGGCACACATCCTTTTTGCAGTTAGTTCTCTCCACATTTGAAAGGAAAAATACTTTTTGTGCTAACAAACAGACGAACTATCGATTGGCAGTCGTGCACTTCCAGGACTCTTCAACAGCAAACCAACTGCGAAAAGGGGTAGCTGAGCAGTAAAAAGAAGGTCCTTTCTCTTGTTTTGTTAGTTGCATTTATTTATTTATATCATTATGGCAATTAGACTAGAAGCTATTCCATACACTTGTCTGGAATTGGTGCCTAGAGTCTTGTTAATCACTTCTCCGGAGGACAGATATAATATCATTTTTATACAGAGTGCATAGTTAATGGTTTATGGTTTCTTTCAGCTTCTTTTATGGTACTTTGGGGAGCAGGGCAATTGTTTGCCATTTGAGGATCATGCGTCATTTGTCGAAGCTTGTAAATCATTTTTAAGAGTTCTTAAGTTTACAGTTTGTTAAGATCCGAGTGCAGGGTAATTCCCAGCCGAGAATAGCAAACAACACTTCATTTTACTTTTTGTTAGGTTGAGGTTTTCTTTCTTTTTCTTTTTCTCCTTGGGAAAGGCGACTTCGGACTGGCCCAAAAACAGCTTTTGTATATATGTTGAGCTGGTCCGTGAAATTTAAGCAAATGACGCAAATAAAATGAGTACGTTGGAAGGAGTAGGAGGAGGAGCAGAAGACCTTTGTCTGGCAATGACAATACAAAAAGTAAGCTCAAATTACGCAGGAATACTGAACAAAAAGCCGAAGTACTAGTTACAGCATAGTTCTTCTTCTTTCCATATGGAAGAAGTCTCAGCTGGATTTGCTGTTCGTCGGCGACGATAGTCATCTAAGTGTGGCACATCATTTGAGAGGCAACAAATTTTATTATGCGCAGCGACAAGTTTATCGCCAAAAGATATGACAATGCGGATAGTTGGTTGTGTGTGAGAAAGGAAACAGCCGTAAAGCATATTAGAAAGAGACAGCGAGACAATATGTATATAGAGAGATGTACAGATAGTAAATGGAACTGAGAAGCATAAAGCATGCAGATATATACATATGTATATATAAGTGTGTGTGCATTGTTTGAGTCGGGCATTGAAAGCGCCACTCAGCCGACTAAGTCTGTCGGCCACATAAATAAAGGTGGTTAAGGCCGAGGCTGTTATCGTACATATGAGGCAACTGGGCCTGCATACAAATTGAATGGTACGAGCCATGTTGCAATTCCCAAGAAATGCGCCAAGATGACAAAGGCCGGGCTAGCCAGCAAAAGAGAAGAAGAAGAAGCTGCTAATGCGACAACAAAAGCCTTTGACTTGCCTGCTGCTGCTGCTGTTGAATTGTCGTCTGTATTTGAGCCACTTAAATAGCTGCTGGCTATCATAGAATGCAGCCAAAAGTATTACGAGCAATAAACGCGCTGAAACGCAATCAGCCAACAATTCATTTTGCCAAGTTTGCGAGCTGCTTTCATTTACTTTCTGGCTCTGTTGGCTAATTTATAATGTAAACTTTGCAGGTTTCAGCCAGCGGATGATGATTAAAATTTTATCAGGCTACAAGCAGGCAGGCAGTTAGGCGCTTTGACCACGCCCACTTGTGCAGTGTGTCGTCATTGTTGCTGTTTCTGCTGCTGCTGTTGCTGCTGCACGTTGCACATTGAATAGCAAGCAGTCCAGCTATGTATGGCAGGCAGCTCGAGCTAAAGAATGTTTTATTCAGCTGCTGATTGCAGATTGCATAAGTTGTGCTGGATGCGTTCTCCGTGAGGTCCGTTCTCGTTAATCATACCCAGCATTGTCATCATCATCATCATCATCATCAGCAGAGTCTCGACTCTTTTCAGTTTTGCTTCGATTTGTATCAATGGACAGAACTTATTGGTTTTTCTTGTTGCTTGCGCTTTTGTTTTCCTTTAGCCTGAACCAAACCCCATTCAATGGTGTTAAGCCTGCAACGGTTTATGACGCGTCTCTTTCTAAAGAAATGCGATGGTAACACGAGAACTTGTCCATAATGATGATGATGATGCTGATGTGGATGCCAAGTGCAGATTAGATGGAAAATGGCTTGGAAAGTATACGCAGTTGCATTATGCTAGAAACAAAAGCAACTACTCAGCCCGTCAGGCACTCAAAGATTACCTAAGCGATTTTCATACCCTACACTGAAGAGCTGTGTGTGTGTGTGTGTGTGTGTGTGGAATGACTGATGTGTTAAATACATGTATGGGTTTATCTATCATATTAAATTAATCTGATTTTGAGTGCATGTATTAATCGCAGCTCTTAAGTTGCTGCTTAAATGAATACAGTAAAGTTTCAAATTTATGCTTAGAGTGTTCTGAGTGCGACTTGCGTTCATTTAAATCATAGTTTTTCAATTAAATAGAGTTGCCAAGTTGACCGATTTACTCATTCACATTCCAGTTGACTTAAAACGCATCTTACCTGAAAAGATAAAATACAAAAGAATTTTGTTAGACATTTTGTAAAGATGACAGATAAATTTGGTTCACTGCAGTTAAGTTGTTGCCCCGTCAAAGGCACTCAATTTATGCCCCAGCCACTGCACATAAATCAGTTACATGGAAATCGAAGTCAGTTATCGATTACAAAAACGCGATAAGATATGCTTTTCACATTTACAATAGCCGACGACGAATGAGGCAAATTGGGGCGTTGTAAATGCCGCCAAGATAGATGCGACTGATATCATTTCATTATCGAAATGTGTCGTAAGTTGCACGAAGTTATAAATCAATTCAATAGCCACATCTATGATATATATATATATATAAATGTATATATATATTTATCATAGATTGCGCTGGGCTGACCAACAGGGTCGGACATTGAAATAGCCAAATGCATAATGACGATGGAAAAACCTTGCGGAGTTTTCACTCAGCAGGAGGGCTATTCCAAACTCACTTAAGCCGCTTAAAAGTGATCGCTGTGTGTGTGTGTGTGCGTGTGTGTGCGTGATGTATTAATTAACAATTAAGAAAAAATAATCTGCTTGTGTTGCCGATAGCTGCATACTCTTTAAGCTATTTAAAGACTTATGAGCTAAGCCAGAAGAATTCATAATTAAATAAATACAATCATCTTGTCACGAATGAAGAATGTGCAGCCCCAAATTTAGTTACGTATCGCTATTGATCAGGAATACTATATGCAGAATTCTTAATCGACAAATACATATATTATTCTTCATGCCTATATAGCCATAAAAGTATTTCACTTTTAATGATATTATTAGAAATAATCATCACCATAACAGAAAGAAACAAAGCATATTTAAAGAAATTTAAGATCTTAAAGATATATACTAAGTTCATAAGCTACATATTCCAAAGAAACAATAATGACAAAAAATAGGAGTTACTTATTTTATATATCTGCCATGTGACCAAATTCATGTTATGCTTTAAACTGCCTACTGGGTTTCCTAGGTGGGCTTAGGGTATAATCACGATGTCGTCTGGCGGCCTGCCGGACTGTGGCAGCTGGTCAGTGTCGGCGTCAATGAGGCGCGACATCGCTCGATATCATTTGGAATGGGTTATATCACGTGTCTGTGTGTGTGACCAACTCTATGTGTGTGTGTGCGTGTGCGTGTGTGTGTGGCATTTAGTTGGCTAAACATAAGCTTAACGGCGCTGTCAACGCTCTACGTTATGCGGCATGCATGCAACAAGCTGTTTGGCAGCCACCAATTTAGTTAGTTGCTTTGACTACGACCATCATTCACTTAGTATGACAGACAAATGAACGAATTGCATGATGCAAAAAACAGGAGCTTTTGCTCCTTTGGGGCTGTGGCGACCATTTAATGTCAGGACGGTAACATAGAAAATGTTCTAACTTGATTATATTTTACTTTAATTCCACAACCGACTCCGCCCACCAGGACGGACCTGCTTGGATTTTGGGTTCAATGTCTGCTTAACGGCGTTTTCTATTTTGTTGCACTGTCCGCTGTAAATGACTTTGGGCACATGCTGCGGCAGCTGCTGCTTTTCCGCTCTTCCGCTGTCTTTGCGCATTGTCCTTTGGCATCCTGTGACGCCGCTTGTTGCACAGCGCAACTTTTGCATTATGGAATTGTAAATGTTGCCATACACACTAAAAGTGGATGGCACCGTGCTTCTACACCATGCAACAAAAAGCTAAGCTCGGAAATACACTTTAATTCCCCATACGCTGGCAAAGCATTTCTGAAAAACCGCATCTTCGCTGTCCCTTGGAGTTTACAACTAAATATTTAAAGTATTTTCAAGACTCGACTTTTGTTGCTTAGTGTTTGTTGTGTCAGGCAGCTGCTACTTGCTTGGTGAGTCTGTAAAAACGGTTTTAGAAAATGTCTCACAGATGGCGACCAGCTAAAGTTTTTCACTACACCCCTCCTATCCCCTCCTCACTCCTCCTCCACCCAGAAAAGCAATTTAACGCTCGACTTTTGTATGGTTCGCTGTCTGTTTTGTTTTTGATTGCATTCTGCTTGCGGGCATGAGGAATTAAATTCTTATCAGCGCACAGTAGACGACTTCCTCAGCTTCTTGTTATTCAGTTTTCTCCCCCCAACCCCCGTTTTTGGCAAACGCCGCTAAGAAAAAGACAAAGTTTTTGTATTCAGCTGAAAGACTCGTGATTTACGCAAATAATACATTAGTTTAATGCGCAGCTCAGATGGGAAGACACTAGCGCCACAAATTAATGACAGTATCGACGGATGGGGATGGGGAGGAGAAGGGAGACAGAGTTCGATAATGTTGACAGCATTCAACTAGCCGCCAATTATCTGTGGATCTGTTTCAGCTGATTAGCATATAGATTGGTATTTCATTATCATTTCCAAAATAATAGCAAATATGCTGAAATCTACAACTTTGTGAAAGTAAAATAATTTTCTTTCAGAATAAGTATAATTTCGAAAATTTATGACTTAGAATTTTGCTAAAATATAATATAAATTTCCATTGCAAGTTCAATATTTTTTTTTTTGGCCCCTTAGTGGCAACAATGGCAAAGCTAATGGGGCAGGTAAATGCAGACATGACACGTAATGCTGGACACATTGAGCGACTACTGACTGAGGTCAGGTTGAGGTCCAAGGGGTTGTTTACTGCGGGTGAGGGTTGGTACTTGGCAGAATGTGGGAACTGAATTCAATTCCATTGATTTTATTGAATTTGTCACTGATCCGATGAGATTTGAGCAGTCCAATCAACCCCTCGGTTTTGGGTCAGGTGGCCTACAGCTGCTGGCCGTGTGCCTGTCGTGCGCTGCATGATATATCTATAGATATAAGGGTAGGATGAAGTATGCAACTTCTCCCTTCTTGTTGCTGTGGGCTTTGTGCGTTTCCTTATGCATCGCTGCGCTTTGACAAACTGTAATCCCAGCCAGTAAAAATATGGATTTCTTTTTACGATGCGCCTCAAAAAAAAAATGAAAATCATATTTCTAGAACTAATGGCTAGTTGTTAAACTTTCAAATTGATCTATGCATTTCACAGTTGGATGCGACTATAGCTCCCCGAACACCCTTCCCCCCAGTGCACTGTATTCTTTTGATGTTCACTTTTAGGTGCTGCCACGACCCCTCCGCTCGCTCCACCGCCTCCCTCCTTTCAATTGCGTTTCATATGTGCGGCCTTAGCCTATGTCAAAGAGCGCACCAGAATGTAAATTTATGATTTATCGAAACCATATGCTTCTCCTCAGAACTCTCCTCTCTCTTCGATTCTCTTCTCTTCCCTTCTGTTCTGTTCTGTTCCCTCCAACTGGTGGTGCCGTGCCCACAGGAAGTTCATGCCATGCCAGAGCTTGCCACAGTCTCTGATTTTGTTGTTGTTTCATTTTTTTTTTTGTGTACTCTTCAATGTAGCATTATTTGCTCAAGATTGTATGAAATTGTGTTTCGACGTTTCATCTTTATTGGCAATTGTGGCTTTATTACAAATAATCGAATTTGAAGTCATTTCGTTTTCTCTGTCACTTAAATCAAGTTTGTTGTTCTCAGTAATATTTAATAGTATACATGGACTTTTGACTTTACTTTCCCTTGAGCTTGCCGAAACTGTAAATTCATTGTAAAGATATCTGCTATTTCAAATTCATATTCAATGCATTTTATTAACTTTTAAAAATTGGTATTCTTACAGAAGTCTTTCACTGACTTTTAAGTCCTTATTATTAATTTTACTCTTGGCTTCTCTCAAATCCTCTTCAATAGGTCTTGCTTTTTATACCCTTAACCCATTTAAAATGGGTAAAAAGGGTGTAATGGTTTTGTGCAAATGTATGTAACAGGCAGAAGGAAGCATGTCATGAAGTATATATATTCTTGACCAGGATCAGCAGTCGAGTCGATATAGCCATGTCCGTCTGTCCATCCGTCCGTCTGTATGAGCTCATATGATCTCAGAGACAACAAGAGCTAGTTAATATAAGTTGTCGTGTACCAGGCGCATATCAATTTTATTTTATTTTATCGATAACTGCCTCAATTTTTCAATTATCGATACATTTCGATTTCCGATAGCAATCAATTCCACGATTCACCAACATCGGAAAAGAAGCATGCATGGCATGATAATCGACGCTAGCGTCAATATATTTGTGTGTATTTTGCAGAGCCCCGATAACTACAATTTCATGTACGTATATGTATGTATATGCACGTGTATCTAGCCTGCCAGTTCAGTAAAAATTTTCTGTAAGAAATGCACTTGCCGAACTGAACATTTGAGTGCAAATCATCTTAATGGGAAATTTGCCAATACAACTAGAATGTATTTAACAAATGGGTTATACTATATACCACAGTCGAGACAACTCGACTACAGCATTCTTACTTGTTTATCCTCTTTTATTCTCTCAAGTCGCTATAAGTATAATTTAAAACGTCTTTTCAACTGGCTTGATTTCATGTTTCATTCTTTGCAGCAGATGAAATAAATCTTTGTAAATATACCTGCACGTTTCCTTTCGAAAATTGCTTTTAGGCATTAAGGGCACTGTATTTGTAGTTGTGACAGTTTGCGTTTCAAATTGTTTCCATTGTATATTGAACACAGACTCCGAGCACACACAAAACACCCCCGAACGAAGGACCCATCGGGGATCAGCAAGACAGATGTTTGTTTCAGTTCCCAGTTGGCTGTTTCTCGCGCAGCTGTTTGCAATATCCAGTCATCAGTCCTTGGGGGAGGAACAGCAGCTACTACTAAGCAGCCATTTCTCAAATCCAAGCCTGACACTGGCTAAATTTATGACTTTAAAGCTGTTAACTTTCAACATTTTGTGACAGCTCAAGTTTTAAAATTGGACTAAAACTCGATTAGTGATTGTGCCAAACTATAGCACGGCTCAAACACAGAACAAACATAATTTGTAGGAATACTAGAGAAATGGAGCTACTTGAGAAGCACTCAAAATATTATCACAGTCAGCCGCGTGACGGGGGCGGAATATAGGCAGATATATATGGGAATTATAATTTAACAGCATTAAAACAAATTAAAGCGCCCCAGCGGAAGTTACAACAACAACCAGAGCCACATTTGTGGAGGAGTCTCGAGCAGTTTGAGAACGAATCCAAAAATAGCTCAAATATTAAAATTGATGGCAACTTTCTCGGCACCGAACACTGAATTATGCCTAAGGTTAAGTGCTGCTGACAGATTTTGACACATGATGCAGCAGCAGCAGCAGCAGCAAACGAGACAGAGCTAGCTGTGGCACTCCGTCTTTCCTTTGTGTGCGTGCAAGTGCAACACAAATGTTATCTTTAATTTTGTGGCATCGTTTGATTTCTAGGCTCAGTAAAATGCAAATTGGACAAATTAGGCTGTAATCAAACTGAAATTTTTGGTCTATGCTTTCCTAATTAACTGATGTTGTTGCTGATACAGTTTTTTGGTGTATGTCTGTATTTGGTAGCAGCTGCTGTCTAGATTAACTTTTTCCCAACAAATTAATTACGCCCAAACTCCACACACATACATAGATCAGGGCAGTTAGCCATAGACAAACGGCTTCTCTTTTATTCCCTGTTCCACTCAGTTCAGGTTACGTGTGGTTCGATGTGCTGACACAGGGCAAGGGACTTGGGTCTATTAAATACCGTAGACCGTCTAATGAATACCGTGACTGCTGCTTCCTTCAGTCTTAAATTCTTTCAATTGAAATTAATGTTTTATGGTTTCATGACGACGACCACACACTCACACACTCACTCACACACTCACACACACACACACACACACACTGACAGACAAAAGACAAACTTCAGTCAGCTGTTGAGAACTTTTACTTTACGGTATCTTTCATTTAAAAACAACTCTGAATACTCTGCATGCAGTCATCAATTAGATTGAAGGGCTTCATTATGTCGAGAATGTGCTTAAAATCACATGAAGGCAACTCCAATTCTGCAACCCATTCATACTTATGAGTACATTGACAAGAAGGCAATCTCTAATTCTGCAAGGCAAACATGCCAATATACATACATCTCAGTTAATGAAACGTCGAATAGATAATTCTCTTTGGTTGAGGTAGAACTGGATATCACAGGGTTAGCTGAATTATCAAAATTTTATTTTCCGTTAATATTATTTTACATAAAACCACCAAACTTGAAAGTTGTATTGTATTTAAATATGTTTTGGTATAAATACATAAAATCCAATTCCAAATTGTATCAATAATAATCACATAGTTAAGGTTACTATGTTGTTCGCTTAAAAAGGGTATCTGAAGTTCGGCATGCGCTTAAGGTTCTGCTTATTATTGCATGATGATTCTTCTAGTCATTTCTAATGGCAGACTGACAAAATGAAAATGTAAAATAAAACTGTAACTGTAGCCGAATGGCTTGCAGGAAACTCGCTATCCAACTGACCCATCCTGTCTCGTCTTCCTGTCTTCCCGCTCTTGGCCCGCAATCGAGTTGCCTTTGTTGTCGCTCGCAAATTGCGTATTCTTCAGCAAATTTCCTGTTTATGCTCCATAAAATCCATTCAAGCGTTTAATATTGGCAACTTGTCGGACGTCTACGTTGGCTACGTGGCAAGCGTGTGAATTGGCGACAAGTGGACGCATCCTTTGTGGGTGGCAACCAGCCGCCCCACACACACACCATCAACCGCCAACCCCGTCCGTCCCCCATCACTCATCACATCAATATTGGACTTCGGACTGTGCTTAGACACCACAGTAAATCACTTAAATTGTCTCTGCAAACATTGTAAATAAATGAATAGACAAAAGTGCATCCGAATTTGCAATTTGTTTGCCCAGTTCAAAATAAGACTCAAAGCATCTTTCAGTCTATTTAATTGAATTGAATTTCAAAGTACGTAAATCAATTAGACATCGATGGATGTACGCAATTTGGGTTGAGAAATGCTATGTCAATTGGCTCAAACTATGATTAGTTGAGTTTACTTTAGGTTTATCAGTTAAATATGTCAAATTAAAGCACTTAATAATTAAAATTAATGTACCTCAGTAATTGTTTGAATTTACTTTAAGTTTATAAGTTCAACTTGTCATAGATAAGCGCTAATTAATTAAAATAAATATTTGCAATTACACTAGCATCAATTTGGGAGAAGTTTATTGCCGGATAAATTATGACATATAAATGACTTTAATAAAATTTGAATTATATTTTAAATCAATCACTTGGCTTCTTTTGAAATAAAAACTGTTGGTGACATAACATCAATACGAATAAATCATTGTAAAAATTACGAAATACTCTGGCAAATTTGTAATATTCGCTAAATATTTTTTGAATATTAAATTTACATGTAAAAAAGTACAAATAAATATTGTACATTATAATGTTGATAGAGAAATCAGGTTGTTATTTGCCAAATTTTGACAGTAATTTATCAGTAGTGATTCAGCTGCATCTATAGAAAATGACTTGCATAAAAAACGCAATTAAATTGTGCTTAAATTTGCATTCAGTTAGCCCAATTAATGTTTGCAATTTGACAAAAACTTTCTCACTGAGTTTTTGCGCCCATATTCATCATAATTATTTTGACCATATTCGTTGCAACAGCAAATTGTGCCACGCCCCAGCTGCAGTTGCCTACATGCAGCGTGCACACGGATAGGTGACAGGCAGCCAGCCTGTCCGATTACGCAATGGTGAGGCAACTACGCCATGCCACACCACACCATACCACCACTTGCTGGTGTGCAGTTATTTCTCGCAGTTGCTGGTAGTCGCATCCCACGCTCCTAGCTCCTAGCTGCTCCTCAGAGTGGCGCCTGCCCACGTTGACTGCTTTTAATTGAATTTGGCGCACAATAAAAATAATAAACAAAAATACACACAGACAGACAGGCAAGTTATGAGCGTAATCGGAGCTGCAATTGCTGCTGGCAAATACAAAACGAGTTTTTAATTTTCGTTTTATCAAATTTGTGTCAATATTTTTGAGGCTCTTTCGAAAATGTGTTGATTGCACCTGACGTCAAATTTATGCGTGCATTATTAACATATTGGGAACAACAACAACAACAACTCTAATGGCTACTTATGACAGATATTAGCTCTACTTTAATACATTTCCAGAATATCATGGGACCAGCAGATACTCTGTACAAACAGGTAGAAGCTCCACGTTATTCATAAACATTTTTAAAATTTTTTCCGAGTTTCTTTGGGTGCTTTGCGATGATTTTTCGAAATTCGTATATTATGACAAATATCAATACAAAACTTAATTTATTTATTTTGTGCAATTTATTGTAATTTATATTTGGACGTTGAAGTACTAACGGTAGGCAGGTAAACTAAAATTAGTAGTCCAGCTTAGACGTCTAAGTGCAAATAAAATAAATTGCTTTTGCACGGATTCTATTCTTTCCTGATGAACCTTGTAATTGGGTGACCATATACAAGACCCATATTCAAGAATAGGACGCACAAGAGACATCTTAAGAGTTTTTGTAATATAGGGATCGTCAAACTTAAGCTTGTGATCTAAAAGGTTACCCAAATCATCAACACATTCTATGCGTTCCAGTGGTTTGCCATTAGGGAAATAATTGGTTAAAAAAGGCATTCGCCTATAAAAGGACATGACTTTGCATTTATCACAATTAAGATTTAATAAATTTAACGATGAAAGCTTTGATTTTTTATATAAATGTAATGTGAATGTAAGAAATGTTGGACCTAATCGAATCCGGTTATTATATAGTATAAAAAACTGCAAAGAGCTGAGCGATAAACTGCTGTTAAGTGCTACGAATATAACTTCAGAGTTTCCCGGTAATAAAAATTTACATTTGCATTTACTTTAAGTGGTGCACTCAAAAAGGAAATCAGTAGAAAATTGGTTATAAAAATTAATGATGAACTTATGACAGAAGTATTTGTTTGAATATAATGTTAACATATAATGAAAATTAAAATATAAAATAATATGCTTTCCCATTTTCTTCATTCTTACATCAAATTTGTCTTGGGCTTAAACGCCTTTCCCATATCCCTTCTCAGAACACGATTTCCGATCAATATTAGATGACATATACATTCACTTACCTGGAAAGAGATTGAAAAACAAATCAAATTAAAAACTTGTTAGATATAAATAATAATTTTTGGTGACATTTTTCGAACATAATTTACGACTAATGTGCGCCCATTGAAAACACACACACACATAACACCTAAAAATAAAAAAATATTCAGACCAAGAACTACTATTTGATTTAATGGCCCTGTCGCCGAGCATAAAAGTTTGAACAAAAAAGTTTATTGGTGCATCCACGCCCACAATTTGGGAGTAGACAATGCTCAGGTGGTAGGGGTGTTGAGTTTTTGGGGCATGCTGGCGTGGTTCAACTGATAACACGTAAAATTTGTGCACGCCTGGACTGGCAACAAATTATGGCCATGTAAAGTGTCATCAGAGCCAAGTAAATCATCTGATTTTGTCACGCATTATTATTTATGGGGTTGCGGGTAGGGTTCCAAAAACACTCCAAACCCATTAAAAACAAAAGGTTTTTGCGTTTTTTAGGTATCACTTAATGTACTCTCCAGGATGCCAGTGGCAATAATAAAACTCAACAATCGGTGCGAGGAAGCATTTTAAAGGCCAATGCGAAATGTTTTTACTCGCTTTTCTGAATCATCAGCAAACTGAAAACATTTCCCGACGACTTTTCTTTTTCTCACTGAATTTAATGGCATGACCAGACCCGACCCCAAAGAGCCTCTCCCAAAACAGCCTGACTGGATGTGCGTCAAAACATTTGTCGTGTTCGGGGGCAACCACAACAGCAACAACAACAAACAAACAAATACAACACAACTCTTACACATACAATGTTTGTATATATGTATGTCTGTTTATATATACAATGTGTACATAAGTATATATAATAAAGTGATGCTGTTGAAAGGCGCGCATTAGATGTTATTTTAGTGGGGGTTGTGGGGACTGAGTGGCAAACGTCTGTTGCAAATCGTAAAAATATTGCAAGGGGACAGAACAACTAACAGCTGAGTCCTCCACACAGTTGGGGCAGCTACAAGCGCAAAAAAATCGATAAATGCTTTTGTGAATGTATGAATTATGTGTCTGCCAGCTAACGCACACACATACACACACACACACACTTACACACACATACGCACACTATACACAGACACACACACACATACACAGACAGAACATTCACATCACAGCTTCCTCTTCAGATGCTTGTTTATCTGCGGTTGAAGTTCAAATGGTGCATCGAGGCACCCTCACCGCCAGCCTGACCCGATCCCGTTGCCTCTTGCCCATTTTACAGACTGGAAATTCTTTTGGCAAGTTTTACGAGCCGGCGTCAATTATGTATTTAATTTTGCAGTCGCATTTTTTATTTATTGTTTTTATGGTCTGCCCACACGCATTGCCGCCGCTGCCCACGGAGTCGCCACACTGACCGCATTAGATAGGCGCCCCGTGGCAGCTCTGATGAAAATATGTTTTGCGGCCTAGCCAATCGACAACAAGACTAACAACTGGTGCTACAGTGTTGCAAGTTGGTCAGCCAAAGCCGCCCAATTGTGTTGCCAAATCAATGTATACATAAATACATATATGCAAAACCAAAAACCAAAAACCAAAAACCAAACAACAGCAATCCCAGGCACAACAAAAATAACAAAATCAACTTGCAACAGTGCATAAAAACTCCATGGAGTTCATGTTGATATTGTGGATTCAGTGTCAAAAATGATTATTCTCGTATGAGTCAAATTCCGTATTTATGCTCGTGCTGAAAAATTATAAATAAATAAACTATGAATCCAAAGGCTGTATATGAATCCGACACAAATTGAATTTAGCAGTGAAAAAATATGCTTAATTTATTTACTTATTTGCATTCAACCAAAAAATTCTTGATGGAAATTCGTGCGTTAATCGAATTGCAACAATTGTAGCGCATGAATAATAACAAGAAACCATCAAATGATTAAATCCATATCGATTCCAGCTGCAGCTACGTGACCGCTGTATGAAACATAATCAACTGGGTACGGTCTAATAGGGAGTTGAGAGCTGAACTCTAGCCTGACCAATTTTCAGCTGTCTGGGCCGGGGAAAGAAACTTTCATAAATAGAAAGCGTTTCCATAATGCGTTATGGATGTACCTAATGCCCAGTGGCAGTGCATGGAATAATGCTCAAAGTCTGCAGTCGACAATCGACCCAGTCATAAATTGTGAGTGCATATGAGTGTATACTTACTCTTATTTATTACCCGGTCTCTCACTCCACAACAGTCCCAGTACTCACTCCAATCTTTAGGCAATGACGCGGCACGCACAGCTCCAAAACCAAATTTAAAAAAAAAAACTATAAATTTGACCCACGGCGCAACACCGAAAAGTTATCTATAGATCGATGGTCGATGGCCCGAGCTCGTTATCAAGTCTTATGTTTGTACGCTGATATGGGTAAAAACCAGTAAATAGCTACACACCATTGAGATTGACCAACGACGAGATACCCTCTTGTGTCCTTATTAATGTGCACCAATTTGTTATTATTTTTCTTTAATTTACACTTTTCACAAAGTCTGCCTCACATCCGCATCCATGCATAATTAACAAGTGGCAGTACAATATCCTTGACAATCACTTTATGCTAGGGGCTGACTGGTACTCACATTATTTGGGCAAATATGGTTGCAATTGGAAAACTGCTTAAAAACCCTGTGAAAGTAGTAAATGTTTCATGTAGTGGCAAAAATTAACAGTTATGTTGAAGAGAAAAGGCAAATAGCCATTTTCTTTTTTTGAAACACTGTATCTGACCATGATTCTTCCTATTGCCATTTTTAATAAATCCACTTGAACACTGGCACCAATATGAACACGTCCCAGCACTGTCAACACACATAAGGGGACTTTGACCATCGATTCTTCTTGTACCTCACATTTTATGTTCGTGAGACGTGCATATCCATCACATGATGGAATACAACCAAGTACAAAATTCTGAACAACATAATAGTTCATTAGGTAGATAATATAACAAACAATATTAATTAGGAACTGTCAACTGCTGCGATAGATTGCAAACTACACAGTTAAAATGGATAGCTTACGCATGTTTTAAGTTACCTGATACAATTATATTTACGGTAAAGAGACTTGTAACATTAATCGATGTTACCATTTGGAAAGATATTGTAGATATGCTGAGCAATTGTCCGTAACAATCGATTTAACCAAATCAGAATGTAAAATATAATTCGTGCATAAGCACATTATGATAAATAGGTTTTATGGCCATATTTGTAGAATTTACTCCTCTCATTAAAATTTTTAAATTTAGTATAGTACATTTGAAACACCTTGTATTTTATGTTAGTGACACATTCCATCAATGGGAGACAATGCAATTCATTATAAACTAATCTTGTTTGTGTAAGTATTTTAAAAACACATTTAAAAAAAAAATAATGTGATTGTAATTAATATAAATGTTATTAACCTTTCAATATTTTATAATAGGTTAATGACATTAACTAGTGTTAACCACTCGAAAAGATCTTGGAGATTTTGTTAATCGACTTTCACGAAATAGCTTTAAATTACATGAAATAACCCTTCCCTGCCAGTGGTATACCACAACTTATATTCAAAATTTATGGGGTCTAGCTTTTATAGTCTTTGAGGTCGTCTTGCTCAAACATAGCATAAAATAGCTGAAACATCTTGGTACTGATCAACAGTATGTATACGGGGTTGCATATGCTTTTTATCTGGCTATTAAATATCTCCTTTAAAACTAGTCGATAAATGATTTTTATAATTTATGAATAAATATGGGATTCACGGCGAATTGTTATCTGTATATCAACTCTACCATACCTAAAAAAGTAAATAATAACACCTCATTGAGATTGAGCAACGGTGAGATACTCTATATATATATATATATAGATTTCTAAGTATGCACCAAGTTCTTATTTATTTCATTTACTCTTTTCGCAAAAGCTTGCTTCACACTCCAGGTGGAGTTTGTAGCTACCTTTCTGGTGCCTCACATTTTATGTTCGTGTGGCATGCATATCCATCATATAGTGTCAACGGGAATAAGACTAAGTACATAATTCTGAACAACATAATAGTTAATATAAATAAGTTTAGTTTAGAACTCTCCACTGCTGCAGGTTTGCTGGTTTGTAAACGGATTGTATATTAGACAAATTTCAAGAGACTTGTACATTAACTGATTTTACCATTTGGAAAGCTGTAGATAATGCTAAGCAATTGTCCGTAACAATCGATTAATCATTCATCAAGGTCGCACATTATGATAAATAGGTTTAATGGCCTGATCTTTAGAACCTACTCCTCTCATTAAAATTTATAATTTGACTATTATAATTTTTGTTAGTGACGCATCAAAAGCGAGGGCGAGAAATTGTTTCTAAACGAACTTGACGAGATATAATCATAATCGCAATTTTTTAAATAGATATTTAAACACAAGTTGAAAATACTTAATGTGATTATAATTAATATAAAAGTAATTAGCCTTTTAATATATTATAATAGTTAACAATTCGTAAAGATGTTGCAGATTTTGCTTATTCATTTTAAATGTTTAATATCAAAAATTGCCAAAATTAAAATGTATAAAGTTTAATGCGACCAGTTAGAACTATCTAGTTGAGACTGCTCCACCAGCAAATAATTTGAGCCCAGTTCTTAAATAAGTTAAGTGAATTTTTTCAAAATCGATTTTCACCTGTGGTGTAACAGAACTTATATTCTAACTTAGAAGTTTCTAGAGATGTGTAAGCGATTCTTATGTGGTGGTGGCAAAAATCCACAGTATCGTTGAATAGAAAAGGCAAATATTTAATTTTTTTAAACAATAAGTTTGATTATCCATTGGGGGTTTTAATATATTCACGTCGAAATTGGCACCGACTGGCAATACAACCACGACCCTGAACTTCCAGCCTACATCGATTTTTCGACCTCAGATTTTTCCAGAACCTCACATTTAATGTTTGTTTTTTTTTTTTTTTTACCAATTTTGAGCTAGTTTATACAATTATAGTTAAGGTAACTACACTTCTCGCATTATTTGATTTAATCATTCGGAAAGATCCTTAAATTTATTGTTGGTGTCACATATACTCAAAGAGAGGGCAAGTAGTAAAATGAGCCTAAACTAATGAGCTTTGAATTATATTTATTGTATATTTTGACAATTATTTTTAGAGTGATCTATGCGAAGTAAAACAAAAATTGACATGGCTTAGATTGGTATTGTAAGCACACTTTAAAAAGCCTATAATTATACATATTTACACACTTAGTCGTTGCAACCACTCGTAAAGATCTATCTATATTTTTAATCACCTCTAAATTTAAAAAACTTAAATTTTTAAATATCCAAACTACAAATGGATAAAGTTAAAATAAACAACATTTTTCGAAGTTCTGAAGTAAATTCTGAAGGGTGAGGCGTCATTTGCAGTGTAGCACAACGAAATGCATTCCAGACAACCCACAACACTGATAAGGCCATCAACAAAACAAATAGCGCAGTTTATTGAACCAGTAAAGGGTCAAAAGACATTCGAGAGGCAATTAAGTGACTTCGCTATTATTGTCAGAAAATCCCGATACGGGAGAGCAAGGGAGCAGCGATTCTATTGCGCCCAAATGTTTATTTTCAGCTTAACAAAGATTAATGTTGCTTTCGTTAAGGGACGAGAAGAGAAGATGGAGATGGGAGGGGATTCCCATCCAAATGGTAGTTCTATCGCTAGTCAAACTTATTAAAGCCTTTTGTTTGTAAAATAATCATACGATAATGCTGCAAATATTTACAGGTTAGTCTCGCATTGAGACTTCAGTTGAAAAACAGTCTTTGGCTGTCAAGCAAAATATTTGATATTTGATCTGAAACAATATTTACACACGAAACCTAACTCCAAACTATTTGTGAAAGAGAGAGAGAATAAAAGAGTTGAAGTGGAAGAGAGAGAGGAAGCGAGATGCGTCACATGTCTTGGCCCTGAACTTGCTGTCCCCCAGCGGCGCAATTACAGATTGCAATTTGTGGATTGACAGCAACTGCCTTACGGATGGGTTTTTAGTCGGGAGCTACAAATGGCAGAAAATTTGCATATACCAAACGCTGAATATGAGGACGACGACTTTTGCATAAAAAACGATACGCGACGATCGGGGAAAAGTTTTAATTAAATGCAAGGCAGACAACGACGACCACCACAGGGACATAGACTGCGAGAAATGCTTGTGGAAATGGGTTTTCCATTGGTTTTGGTTTTACGGCGCATCAATCACTTTTTGGCAGCTGTTCTCTTACTCCACCCCCATCTCGCTCTCTCTCTCTCTCTCTCTTCCTCGCTCTCTCTCCCTCTCTCTTTCTCCCTCTCTCTTTCTCTACGTTGCGACGTGACTTCCGCTTTAGCAATTTAGAGCTGCTGTCCAGTTGACTGTTCACTTTGCGTCTCCCCCTCCTTCAGTTAGCAAATCCGAAAAAGCTGCTTCTTCTTCTTCCTCTTGGTGGCTGTCACGTTGAACACTTTGTGCAAAAGTTCAAGTGCGGGTGTCGCCCGTAGTTGTTGTTGTTGTTGTTTGCTCTTGTTGTTATTCTAGCGAGAGTCGCGCCGCGCAATTTCACGCTTGTCAGAGCCGTACAGCAACTGGCGTGTTTCCACATCTGCAACTGCAACTGCATCTGCATCTGCATTTGCCAGTTACTTGGCCTTCGTTTAACATTCAGCTAACGGCATTTGCTGGCGGGTCGCGTGTGAAAGTTATGAGTGTGTCAAAAGATCATAAAAGCTGCCAGTAAACTAACTGGTTGGCTTAATCCAATGTAAGTTGCATTTGTATTGTAAACACTTGGCTGGCTACGCATTTAAGCGAGCCCAGAATTATTGTCAAACAAAATATATTTTTTAGCTACTATCTTAAGGTAAAAAAAATATAGGAAAAGCAAATCTCATTTCGATCTTCTTCAAATCTTCAATGTCGAAATAGAATTTGTAATCTGCTGTCCAAGTTAAGTTGGAGGCTATATTCAAGTTCAACATTTATATTTAAATTAAAAATAATGCATTTGTCATTTGTTGTCAGTTATAAAAATATAATTATAAACTAGCAATTATGTTCAATAGGTAATTATACACTGTGACCAGGTGAGCATGGAGTATATAGATACTATCTTGCCAGTTTGATGACATATGTACATAAATGTTAGATAATAATATCGTTATTCTATCTCTACATTCCTCGACAGGGGCAAAAAAAAAGAATAACAAAATAATTTCAGTATCAGGTTACTATCGGTAAAGTATCTCCAAACGATATGTGTTCTTATCTCACGATATCTCTCATAACTCTTATTGTATTCTACTCAATTTATGAGTGAATGGCATACAAATTCATGGCAACATTCATTCCGTTAATGAGCCCAGCCCCTAATTGGTATATTTGCTAAGCGATGTTGGCGCCCACATAAACCAGAGCCAGCTCTATTGTCAACTCGCACATAATTCGACGCCCGGCATTCAGCGGTACGTGGAGCACATGTAGCACCCTATTTGGCAGTGGATAAACAATGCCCTGGGTACTCGAACTCGTCTACTACTCGTTACTGAGAGTAAGTCTCAGGGTCTCAGCCTCAAGCAGCAGACACAAGACAAAAGCAATTTGTGTCATTGCCAGACGCAAAAAGTGCAGTCGAGTCTGGTATTTTGCCACCTCATTACAAGATTTGCATAACTGAGCGCCAACTGTGGAACAAATGTGGAAGGAAGACCCAGCACAATGGCAATGACTGTTAAAGCATAGCAGTCAACAAGTCGCACAAAAAGTAGCAAGTTGTGGTTAGTGTAAATAAACAAGAACTAAAACTACCATATATGAATTCATGCTTGAGAACCGTTCTTCTTTGTGCTGCATTCTGTAACTTTTTTGATGGTCTATCTTAACAATATTTACCTATTGCCAATTGCATTTGATAAAGTAATGTTAGATGTGTAGATTTTAATCGTTTCTTAGTTGTGTTAACTTTCTTTTTAAACTGCCGAAATTTGCGACTTTTGAGTTTGTAATCAGTGCGACTTTAGGCAGTTAATAACTGTCGCAGACAACAGCTGCCTATGAGTTGTTAGCTTGGTCGAAAAGTAAACGTTGCCAGTGGCTTTTGGTTTTTGGCTGCAAAGTTACACAGCATTCGAGTCGAGTGTTTGGCCAAAACGGCTGCCGCATTCTCCAGCCGGCGCGACTCTGGCCGGGACACACATAAGTGTCTGTTAAAAGCGAGAGAGAGAGAATCGCGTCAAGTGTTTGCCCGTTGCACATAAAGTTTGGTGTCTAATGGGCCAACAACAACTTAACTGAACTGAACTGAACTGCAGTGAACTGAACTGTGTGATGCGTTTGATAGCGAGTGGTCGCATTTTAAACATTTTATGCGAATAACAACGGCGACACGTAAATTAGCGCAAGTAACTTACTCAAAACTGTGGCAACCACAACCTGAACATGACAGCTCAATTGAAGATGCCACACAGCACGAGATGCAGTTACAGCTGCAGTTTCAGTTGCAGTTGCAGTTACAGCTCTTGGCAAACGCAGATAATTTCCATTAATCAGATATCGACGGGCGCGTCATAAACTGCACATGTTATCGACTCTGTTGCCATTGCAACAACAACAACAACAACAAAAAATGGCAGACAGCGAGTTCAACAGCTCAACAGATCAGAAACAGAAAGAGCCACGAGCTTTAGCCAGGTCTGTGCCATGGCTCTGAAATATGCAGCACTTAGTACCTACTTAAGTTGCGCGAACGCGTCCGAACGAACGACAACTGGACGGACGGACGGACGGACGGACAGACGGACAACGTTTGAGATAAGATCACAGCACTGCCAACAAAGATCGCTGACTGAGTGTGAGTTTGTGTGCCTCTGACTTGGGAGCTACACGGTCTTGTCGTGCTCCCAGCCAGACTGTGCACAGTGGTACAAAGAGTCATGGGAAAGAATTAAATTGTTTTAAGTTGCAACTAGTTTAGTCTTCACCTTAGTGTGTGGTTTTCCCTTATATGGATAAATCATTCTTAAGTGTTGTATAATATTTTAAAGAAGTCTATATGGCTATTATACATATTATTTAATATACGATAAACCGTTTAAAACATAATTTCTTATATCGAAACTCTGCCGAAATATATAAATATCAAGAAATATTGAAATAGATATAATTAATTATATTAATCTTTAAAATTGTGGCTTTTTTTCATACTATTTATGTAGCTTCAACTTTGCTTCTGCACTTTCGACCCACTGTGAAAATGCTGGGAGGGCAACCACAGTGGCATAGACGCGGTAAGTGGTATGAAGTACGTGCATTTTGTAGTTAATATTGAAATAATAACAAACGCTGCGCATTCGCTTCGGCTCCAAGTCGAAATTGGAGTCGGATGGTGAAGAATTAAGCGGGAATCGCAGTTCAGATCGGAGATCGGAAAAGCGCGCGCCTGTTTCTTTTGTCTTGTGCTGCTTGCAACAAATTACTTTGCTGCAAACAACAACAACAGCAACACACTGACCCCTCTATCTACTCCACCTCCAATTTTTCCCCACCCAATAGTATTATTTATATATATATATATATTGATATATGTATATACAAAACGTCTCGTCGCGTCGTTTGTCGTCGCCGTTGTAAGCGTCGCTCGTTTTTCATGTTCCATTTTATGTGTGGCAATCGCTGCAGCCAAATAGATTAACGCTACAGATACAGACAGAGATATACTTGGGAGGAGGTGGAGCTGTGCTGTGCAATGGAGAGCGGATTGAATTCAACGATCGATCTACTTTCAGGCAGCCATGGCCAACAGCAACTACAGCAAACGTTTAGTCTTCAGGGTCTCTTTGACCGATAAGCGACTGATAAGTCGTCCAATTCAAAGACGAAGTCGAGACTCTTGTCGAGACATGGGGACATGCCACCTAAATGACCAACTCAATTTGCTGCCGCATTTTCAATTAATGCTGCCCCGCAGCCCCAACAACAACAGCAACAATGCAGAAACTTTGCTTGTGCCTTCATAATAATTATGAAGCGAGTTATTTTCAATACCCTGTAGCCATTAAGTGAGTAAAAGGGTTATGCTAAACGGAGCAGGCCGTATAAATAAAGTATTATTATTGACGGTCTTCATTCACTGCGACATATTTAGATTAATTGTGTATTTTTCTAAGAGAGTTGACATATTTTATGTCTTCCAAGATCACAACATGTTAACCTAGGAAATAGCATCTTCTTCTGACAAAGGCGACTCAATCTGCAGCAATTTGCTTTGAGGACTCAGCCTCCTTGTCACAAAATCGGCAGATTCTATTGTTATACCTAGATTCGCCCCCAATTCGATTAAATAGTTGTTGATTATCATTGCTTATGGGGTATCATCTAGTCGAACCATGTTGCTTGCTTACGTTATTTGTAGGCACTCCCGTAGGAAAGCACCGAGTGGCGCTTGCCAGCTAAACTTTTAATTGAGTTCTTTACCCAGCTGCGGGCACAAAGAAAACTCGACTCTAGGCGTGGCTGATCTCCAGCTGAAAACTGAAGGCTGAGAGTTGTTGGCTGGGAGCAATTACAAAACTTAAACGAATAGTGTATAAGTAAAAAAATGAAACCTCTGTCGACTTCCGTTTGCAGAAGGTGATTAAGTGAATTGGCATCGAGTCATAGTCTAAGCATTGCTTCGTAGCTCAGCTCCAAATAATGTCTGGGCGTTTTATGCAGCTCCCGTCTGCAAGCCCAGAGGAGCTATTTGAGAGCTGGGCGTGATAGTTTAACGAGCGAGCTTAACGCTTCATTTTATGAGGGGGTGCTCCGGTTACTGCACTTAAAGCCATTCACCATATAGCATATATTACTATGCCTAGTTAGCGTTGTTAACGCTTAAGGTGCCGTTGAAATAGCACTGGGTTAAATATATACAGACATGCATTTATGTATATCAGCTGCAACAAAAAGCGGCAGTTGCAACTGGAACGGCAAAGGAATTTGGTAAAGAGTGACGAATATTGAGTAATAAATGATGCATAATTGATTGAAGAGGCATTTTCAAATAGTCTTCTTTTGTATATCGCTTCAGTCTTCACGAACTATAGCAGTTTACAATTTGGAGACAACTCTCCAAGTGCAATTTTCTGCGTCTTTCAATATGGATAAAATACCATAAAAGCTGAACACGTGTGGATTTTGCCTAGCCCAGTCTTAAAAACATGTTTCCAATTTAAATGCATTATTTATGTAAATGCCAAACCATGCTTTTTAAAATCGGTTCGGTTTTGACAAAGTAATAAATTTGAAACCGTTCCCAAGTGCATTTTTTTTTAGTTTGATCTCAGATCTCTTCCAATCTGATCTGCATTACAGCGCTGCTGTCTTCAGATGCACTTCTTAACTGCTTACACCTCGTCTCGCTTGACTGCTTTCGTTGTTGTTATTACTATAGTTGCCACAAGTAGGCACTTTATAGCCGAACAGCAACTCACACTCTCTAAAAAAATAAATGTGCATTGTTGTCCGTGCAATTTACAAGGCTTTTAATAGCCAGTAGAGCTGACCATCTAGCTACATTTCCAACTCTGGATTTAGCTACAGCTTTGCTCTTGGTGCTGATTGGCTGCACCTCCCACTCACATTCTGGCAGCACGTTATGCAAATTGGCTGCACGACCACGCCCACACCCTTACAACAGCGCCCAGTTTTATTTTGGAGTGCATTGCCAATGCCACAAGTAATTGCAAATGAAAATAAAGTGAATTTTATGCCATTTCCTGTTGCCATTCATTTTGCTTGGCTCTAGATGCTTTCAGATCTCTGTGCCTTGAGATCAAGCCAAACGACCAGAGAACAGCTCTGACCAGCTCTGATATAAAGTTTGATGTTGTTTGTGTTGTTGTGTTGCGGGGAATTCGGGTGCGTTGAACTGCAACAGCAGCCTCAAGAACAACAACAACAACAACAGCAGCAGCAGCAACCAAAGCCACAGCCACAATTTGGAGATGTGTTTTGGGATTTCTCCTGCTGCTGACGGTTTTTTTTTTTGTGAATTATTCATGTTGTCTTTTTTCGAATTGGTTAAAAGGATGAAGAACTCGGCCCAAATTGCATTTGCTGCCCAGGCGAGGGAGTCAGCAGATTGAACAACACGAGAAAGAGGGAATGAGACACATTCATTTGGGAGTTGTTGGTTTTGCTCATTTTTGAGAAAGAAAAAAAATAATTTGGATGTTGCAGCCAACACGCATGTGGTTGTTGTTGTTGTTGTGGTCAGACCATAAAAAATGCCATGAATATGGGCAACAAAACGAAACATGACATGTTCAAAATGCATTCATTGTTTTTCTGGCGAAAATTGTGTGCGGTATGCATATTAACATCAATTTTCGCCCTTAAATTTGTTAATTCAATTGTGCAGCTGTTGCGGCAAAAACGAAAAGTGTTAATAGAGTAACAAGAATAGACACGTTAACTGAACAAACTCATCAATATTATAATTAAGCCAAAACAAAAAACCAATTATAACCATTATAAAATAAGCAATACTTTCATGTTTAAACTATTAGTGAAAATCTAATAATCACACAGCTAATTATTTTTTTTAAAATTAATATAAACAAAAAACGAACGCTTATTTAATTTAGATGCTTGTTGCCGTGAAGTTTTATATCTATAAAAGCAACTCTTTATAATAAGATATGCAAAGTCAAATGTATATGTACATACTATTTAAAAGAAGAAATAGAAACGTTCTTTTTAAAAAGAATATATTGAAATGACGATAGCCAATCCCTTATTTTACCTATAGGTAAATATTTGAACTAAATATGTTTTGCAATAAGCTGTATCGTAAGTGCAACCTTGAACAATGTCAATGCCAGTGCCACGTTAAACACACACACAATAAATATATATATATATATATATATATATATATATAACTGACATCCGTTGCAACAACGGCAACGTCAACGACAAAGACATTGGTTTCTCTTTTCCATACCTTTAGGAAACACATACAAAGGGTGGCTCTCAGGCACTCCTTAGCTATGTTATTATGTGTGTCCTGATTGAAAATTGACAGAGCGTTGAAAGAATTCGGCGACAGTTGCGAGATCCTTGCAGCTCCTGCAACCAGGAACTACAACAACAACAATAACAGCGGCAACTCTGTCAAATATCCGGCGCTTGAGTAACACAAGAAAATACTTTTGCAATGGCAATGTAATTAGTTGACAGCCGGGCCCGGCAACATTCAGTCAAAACAGTAAAAAGGAAAAGAAATGACCTCATTCTGGGCTCGCTTCCCAACAATTCTTCCCATACATACACCATACAAATTTATGTACATTGTGTACACATTGCGACACATAGCGCCCGAAGCGGACCATATGGAAATGCTTTGGATGCATGACAGCAACAGCGCACCCTTCGAGTACAACAACCACAAAAATAAAAAAAGCAAAAAAGGGGGTGTGAAATTAGAATAACATGTCACTCATATCGTATATCACGTAATGCGGCCAAATATGCTGGTGGTCTGAGTCTGCTCTGTCTGTTGGTGTGGATAGTATCTGTTGTTAGCTGGTAGCTGCCAGGATTCGCACGAGATACGCTCAGCAGTTAAAGCTAAGCCACCAGCTACCAGCTGCAATGCAAAACAATTGTCACAGTTCTCACAGGATCAGGCACAATGCCGGTCAGGCACTAAACAAAGAATTATGACCATTAAAAGTAAAATGTGAAACGAGCAAGACAAGAGAGACAGAGAGAGAGAGAGAGAGAGAGAGAGAGAGAGAGAAGGGTTTATTTATATGTGTTCCTGGTAGGGAAACAGGAGCTGCGCACGTAAATTTACTCGGCTCTGCTTTCTTCTGGTTACACCCAGTGGCTCATTGTTGTTGCTATTGTTGTGCTAAGATTTTTTAATTACCGCCTGGCCATTAATTAAGCACGTTGCGTGTGTGTCTCTTTGTGTGTTTGTAACAGTTGTTGTCCTGTTATTAAAACCAACCTGTTTTCAGCCTTTGAATAACGGAATGCGTGTCAAAGTACTGTTTAAAATAACGCAAGAAAGTAAAGCTAAAAACGTATTTGCAACTCCAACCCTGAGACTTTTCACTATTTAATTGTAAATCATCACCTGCTGTTATTTAACATATGTATATATAATTCAGATATATTCATTTTCATAAGCATTATCTTTTTAGGTTAATTGAACTAATATGTTAAATTAAAATCCAAATTTTCTGGGTGCTAAAGCCATTTTTTCTTGATGTACATTTTGCGTATTAAATTCAGTTATAAACATTTTTGGCCTTTGTATATTTTCTATATTCAACTTAAATATGTAAAAAAAATTTATAAATATAAAAAATATTACGCCTTTATTTTGTACACGATATATAAAAAACTCCACAATTGAAAAAGTCCTCGTTGAATACGAATACCGGCGGGATTCGAAATAAATCCGAGTGTAAAAAATAAAAATTAAACTATCAAAAGAGGTCACTAAAAAATAAACAATCAGAAAATATAATACTAATATAATAATAGACTTGTTTTTTGTTCTTAGCACATAAACATATTCGAATTTATTGTACAAAAAAATGAGCAAACTTCCTTTTCAGTTGCATGTATAAACCAGTCTTCTTTTTGGACAAAATACTGATAAGACCAGCAGAGAGTCTGACCCAAATACTGACATCCCGTAACACGCAATTTGCATATGTATTTTAGCCGAAAAAGTGGTTTGATAAAGCACATGCCAGCAACGGGGACAGCTTATCATTCTTCCAGCTTGACTCTTCCACTTTTCGGGGATGTTCATTTTTTTCGCTGGCAGTGATAAATTTCAGGCACCCCATGAGCTTAAGCCTTGACTGTTTTTTTTTTTTTTTTGCTTCATGTTATTTTAGGGGGTGCGTTTTGGCTTTGGTTGCCTTGGCGGCATTCTAGTGCCAGCCATTGGGTTGAAAGGAGCATTTAATTTGTTTGCATTATTTGCGCATTTCGTGAGGATTTCAGCTGATGTTTATTTTCCGATAGAAAAAACTGGAAATTGATAAACGCAAGCGCTGTTTCCGCCTGTTGTTGTACTTTAATCAGTTAATGCGTTTCAGCTGCCTGGAAATTTGACCTGTTTTCTTTTCATTTTTTCTGACTACCTGCTCCCTCGGAACACTTGTTGTTGCTTTGTTGTTTATGGCGCTGCATTTTGTTTAGAGTGGCATTCAAGTATTTACGGCTCTGACTCATTGATTTAAGAGATAATGTAAGCAAATTGGACATGGTTGTCTTTAACTTGAGTGCTGAACTGAACTGAAGCGCTTTAAGTAATGATGTGAAACACATTTAAGCATTTTGCAAATAAAGTTGTGCCTCAAATTAGCGTGTCAAATACACAATTGACTCAAGCGAAACTCATCAAAATTGCTTTAAAGGTAATTGTAAAATGCTGATAAGCTTATATTTACAAAGTCCTTGTCTTATCTATAAAGTGATGTTTGCTACATTCATTATTGCAAACAGTTCGAAATGTATGACTACCATATGGATAAGAACTTGTGATTTGTGTTTCGCATATTTTGGGGGACTATGGACTGAAAAAAGTCCCAAAATTTAAGTGAATTTGCGACATGAGCCAATAGCGAAACGTAGCGTGAAGTACAAAGCACAGTCAACACTCGCTATGCGTTACCTTTTGGTGTAGTAATGCACATTGGCAATAAAACTTAATTTCTTGAACACCAAGTAAATAAATATAATTTTGAATTCAAATTTACACCTTGATAAACTTGGATATGAGGATATATATTTTTAGCAAAATACACAAATGTGCTTGTGTTACAATTACTGACTAATCTCTGTACCGCTGAGGTGTGCATATGGTCAAAGATTGAGCTTATCAGCTATTGACGTAAGGTAAACTAAAATTATTATTAGTTTGGCGTAAAAAAAAAACCTGCGCTGTTGCACGTCGGCCAGACAACTTGTCACCCAGAACCTAACAACATCAACGATATAGGCGGGAACGAACTGTACTTGTGAACCGAACCCAAAACTATAAAAAAATAATACAAATACAATCGTTATCATTGATTTCGTTTCTCACCTTGGCTAGCATGCGAAAATGTGGCCATCTGTAAAAGCGCCGCGAACACCACAATCGAAATCCCCATCCAGTTTATTAGTTGCACATTAGCCATTGCGTATTTTTGTTGCAATTAAAATTGAAACCGCTGCTTGCGTTGATTTGTGTTTTTAATTTAAATAATAATTATTTCGTTTCTAAACTTTGTTGTATTTGTTGTTTCTAATGTGCTGTTGCATTTTGACGACCTTTCATTTTTGCTTTGGTGTTGGTTTGGGTTTCGGTATCGGTTTCGATTTCCTTCTCGCTGTTACTTTTGCACAAACATTCTACACATTTTCCACATTCCGTCTGCACATTATTATTTTATTTTGAACGCTCACTCCACCTTTTTCTTTTCTTGTGTATTCGCCCGAATTTTGAGTGTCGTTGTTTTTGCTCCGAATATGTTGCGACTTTTTGCGCTATTTGCATTGAAACTTCAAGCTGTTACTATTTGTTTTGCCGGCTGCAACAACAAAAACAAAACAATCCTTTTTTTCTTTTCTTGTTCTTTTACAAACAAAACACTCGCACATCCGACGAAAGCAGCAGCAGCAACAACAACTGCATATGAGTAGAAGCGCCAGGCAAAATATCTACAGTAACAACAAAAAACGCAACAACAAATTATGCGCACACATTAGCGTTGTCTCGCTCACACTAACGTTTGCGTCGTCTGGCCGCAGGCAACCGTTGCGAATCGTTTTTTGTTTTGCCTAATTCATGTTTTGCACTTAATACATGCATTTGAGAATTGCACTTGAGCCAGCTAAACGTAATTTTGATTTTACATTATGGTTAGGTGCACTTCATTCATAATTTCATTTATTAAAAGGCTTTTTACACAAGCATTACGTGAACAACATGTGCGCAACCAACCACACTCGACGAGAATTCAGACGAAACTGACGAAAGGCATTGAACAAGAAGCAGAATTGCAGGCGTTGAATGAGACGGAGAGAGAAATGGACGCACATTTTCAGAGAGTGGCCAGCTCTGAGAGTGAGTATCGGTACGTGTATCGATGCTAGCGCGCTCTCTGCTCTTGCTCTCTGGATTTTCCAACACTGAGTGGCGCCAACTGTGCACAATTTGAATTGACGTAACAAATTAAATCATTTCATGCGTTATTTAAGCTTCAAAGTAAATTGATTTAATTGATTTATATTGCGTTGCCTTGTCTGTTTGCAATACATGTTGATACAATTTGCAAATGTCGCGACGCTGTTCCAGCAATATGTCAACTTTTTCAATTAATTCCAGCTGTCATATATTTATTTACATATGCCCTTTTAACTTGTAACATTTTACTGTTTTTTTTTTTTATATTTTTATGATTATACAAGCACTGCACTTTCCATTCACATGCATAAAAAGCGCACCACCCGGTATACATATATATGTATTTTTTTTTTTAATATTCTGCTGACTGTTGCGGTCACAACTCGTTTGATTGCCCCCCAACTCGGACAAGTTAAGGGCCCCAACGGACAGCTTGTGTGGTCGAGAGTTGTAGAAAAAATTTCCATGGCAAAAGAATGCTGAACAGTTTCGCGCAGGAAACTCATTTACAGTTGGCATTTTTATAAACTCGTCGCAATTTTTAATTTAAAGTTAGACATTATTAAATTCTGCTTCAAGCTTGCGATTAAAAGGCTGGCTTGCTGGGAAGGTGAAATGATAAATGTAAAATTAAATGCACGGACATTTATACAAATTGCCAGAGCAAAAGGGAGTTGAGTTTTAAAAATGAAATTGCACAGTACATTTTGGACAAAATTAAGGAAAAAGGGAGAAGTACGGATGATAGAGGGAGAGGGAACAGGAGATGATTGCACAGACTTCATCAGGTCGCCCAAAAGTGGGTCAAGTTTTGAATGTAGATTTATCAAATTGCCAGCGAAAAGATTTTTAACGCTTGCCACTAATTGCTGCTTTTAAATGGGGCTTCCCGGATTGCAGTCTCCCACTACCATTACCGCTACCCATGCCTATCCCCTACAATGTAAAACCACTAATTTTCATTTTAATTAATGAAGCTGTCTGTCAGGCCGAGACGAAGAAAGTAACTTCGACGCACTTTAAAACGCCCACAAATTACAAATGAGATACTGCGCAAAGTTCCACATGAATAAACAGTCAGACGGCTTGTCAGACGTAATTAGAATGCCATCCTATCTGTGTCTCATTATGTTATATTTATAATTCTCAGACTGATATTGTTACTATGGCAACTATAGAGAGTAATTAAATCTTGCTCACTGATAACGACTCTTAGAGGACCTGCATACAACTCAGACTCAGTCAAAAAGCCATCAGTTCAAAGTGAACGAAATAATAATAATTAAATAGTCATCATCACAATTTTAACAAATACTTAGAACTGCTTTTTGGATATATGTATGTATATTCTCCCGGTGAGTGTATGTTGCAGACGTTTTTGAGTCTTTAATTGTAAGTGACGTTGCCGCATACCGCAGATTGCGTAGGCTAAGCGAACATGAGACAAAGACAGTGAGGCATGGTTAGACAGAGTGAGGATGAGAAACGCAACAAAAAGACTACAGCATGAGCTAAATTAAGTTAGCGTCGAGTCGACTTGACAGCACTAACAACAACAACAACAACAATCACAACAACAATATCAGCAACAACAATAAATAAATACATATTTATATGCATTACGCGCATAAATCAAAATCAGCTTGTAAATTTAATATGTCGCCGTGTGTTTTGTGGCGCTTGCCACATGATTTATGCCGATTGTATTTTTATACTGTCATACCGAAGGTATAATAGTATATTGGGTTTATGCAATGTTTGATGTTTGTTTCTTTCTTATATTGGAAAACACAATCTGAATATTGGGAGTATCTTTATTAATGCATTTAATGACAAGGCTTTTTAATATTATAAATAGGATTACAAATCTTTATTTTTAAAAAAAATGGCAGTCGAATCAAATCATTCAATTCATTTTAAAGCTAAAACGTATTCAAAGTGTGCCAAGAAATTTATAATGACGTATTACATATATAATTACATATGTAATGTAAGCATGTTAATTCATTGATCAAAGATACCCATCGCGTTTCATATTATTTTTATATATATATTTTGTTATGTTTTTGGAATGCTTACATAATTATGTGCTTCTCTTCTAAGCTTCTACATTTATAAGCACACATTTTTTAATAGTTTCGAACTAAATATTCTCAAAAGTAAAGACGAAGTAGGCTTAGATATGTGTAGCTTATATGTAGTTGCTGAACAATTGTAGTTAGTTCAGTTGTGTTCAGCAGAACAGTATGCAAATGCTAAAAACAAAACTTATTTCAAAATACGGTGCAAAAGGAAAGATTTTCTAAATATTTGAAATATATATTTGTATATATATTTATATATTCGTTGGCTTTTATTGTAGTTGAAAATGAGCAAAAGCGTTCTTCATCAACTTCGCGAAGAAATGACACGCGATGGGAATCTTTGATCATAATTATGTATGTAATAAATATGTCATATCTTTTTTGGCACACTTTGAATACGTTTTACCTTTTTAATGAATTGAATGATGATCCGATCCGATTGCCATTTCCTTAAAAAGAAATATTTGTAATTGCCTAAGGATTGCTGCGGTTTGGGCCATTATATTTTCAAGTCCTCTACGCTTATTTCGTTTAAATCAATCTCCTCCTGCTAAAGGAGATTGCTTGCCTCAGCAGCGCCAGACAATTCATCTCTTTCCACATCAGCCTCGAGCTCCATGTTTAGCTAATCCAGAGTTGGTTTCTTGAAAGTGCGTCTGAGAACACGAAGTACCATTTTGCTCATTTTCAACTGCGATACAAAATTGCAACATTAACGAATATATAAATATATATAAAAATATATTTTTCAAATATTTACAAAATCTTTCCTTTCGCAGCGAATTTAGGAATTCATCTCTTTCCACATCAGCCTCGAGCTCCATGTTCAGCTAATCCAGAGTTGGTTTGTTGAAAGTGCGTTTGAAAACTCGAAGAACACTTTTGCAAATTTTCAACTACAACACAAAATTGCAATACCAACGAATTTATAAATATATATAAAAATATATTTTTCAAATATTTAGAAAATGTTTCCTTTTGCACCGTTTTTTGAAAGAAATTTTGTTTTCAGCATTTGCTTACTGTTCTGCTGAACACAACTGAACTAACTACAATTGTTCAGCAACTACATATAAGCTACACAAATCTAAGCCTACTTCGTCTTTACTTTTGAGAATATTTTGTTCGAAACTATTAAAAAATGACTTGGAATTTGTTTCAAATAATTTGTATACTCTATAGAAATTGTGGAGGAATCAAAATAAATTTATTAAATTGAAACATTAAAAACACATTAAATTAGAGATAGAGACTTGAAACTTGGAACATATACTTGAAAGTACTCTCAGAAGTTAAAGTGTCAAGGTTGGAGTCCTACGTCCACTAGGGAGCTAGAAAATCAATAAAGCCACATATCTCCCACAATTTCATGGATACAGTCAACAATTTATTATTATTATTATTATTATTATTGTTATTATTACTAGATTATTCAAAACCTTCTCTTTAATTTTTTTTAACCATACCCAGATGGTATCATAGTATTTCGCTGTCGGTTACGTCTGACTGCTATTTTATCCATTTTTTTTTCTTGATACTTGTTTTAAATTGGCGAACGAGCTACAAGTGTATATGCCAGAGTGACAAATACCCTGCAACAATGATGATAAAAAACGAATTGGCTTCTTACTTTAAAACTAACTACTAATTTATGCCAATTGTTTTTCTTAAATTGGTAAGAAAACTACTAGTGTGTCTGTGTGTGCTAGACTAGCACATACCCTGTAATACATAAGAATCGAGTTATGCCTATCGCTTTCAAAATTACTATATTATTTACATTTCTGGATTCTACAAATTAATATATTATATTTTTAGTTATCACTGTATAAAATCAGTCGGCTTGTTATTTTATTTAGTATTATTTTTTAAATTATAAATACCTAATTTTGCATACCATATACATATATTGCAATTATGATTTATATTTGATATATTGCAGTATACAACGCTTCAACTGGAGCCAGCAAAAAAATATTTAAATTATAAAAAAAATATCACGAAATAAAAAGCTATTGCATCAAATCGAATTAGATTAGATTTTCAGAAACCCTCTTCAAAATATAAATATACATTCAATAAGTAAATAGCAAATAAAATAAATATTGTCTAGATATATTAGGTACAAATAAAATATTTTATAGGTGCATGGGAGATATGTAGGGGGCCAGGGAAGAATCGACAGGTTCTCATAGGTACGAAGCACAAATGAGCAAACTAATTGATAGGCACTTCAGGTCAGCGCAGTTTCTCATTTATACATATGTATATCTGTATGTATGTACAACAGTAAAACTAAACCAATGCCCACAAAATTAATTTTCACACATTAAAATTAGTTGGAAACCTCCACTTCAAAAACTATACAACTTCTGACATTGAATAATGACTATTTCAGGCCCTGGCGACAGTTTGACAGCTTGTGGATCTCTGTCTCCCATGAAATATATATATATATAAATATATATATATAAATGTATACAATTTGTTGTTGTTTTGTTGTAAAACGAAAGCAAAATTGGAACTTGACTTGACTTGCACTTGGACTTGATTAGTGTGTGTGTGTGTGTGTGTCTGTGAGTGTGTTGCAATGTGGGCATGTCTGGGAGCAAAATAAATGAGTTTGTCAGCCAGCAGCGACATGATTTGATAATTGGTTTTAAGCGCAATTCGAAAGCGGCACGAAAGTGGCCAAAAACAGGAAACGGATACTTCCAATAGCCAACAACTTATCTGATCTGCTTCCATTAACATAAATATAAGCATTAATATTCATTTACAGCTAATGCCTGAACTGGCATTATTGGCAACAGAAAACTTTGGCCATTGACACTTGAGTGTGTGACGATAATCAGTTCAAATTTTCTTTTTTTCAGTCAATACCAATGACTCACTGTGGAATTTATGAGGGGAGGGGGCAGGCTCTGTTACATAAGGTCATTAAGAGACCCCACCCCATGACGCACCGGAATGGGGCAAGTAAAAGACAAGCAAGAACAAGAATGAACAGGTTTCTTAACAAAGCTATAGCTTAAATACCCTAGCTATAAATACAAAATACAAAAAGGATACAAATAGTGATTCTTTGCACATAATTTTGAAATAAAAAATAAATAAAAATACGTAAGACTTATCTGTTCATAGTAAAAGGGGTATAATTTGAATTTACCCGATTGATTAATTTTTGGCTATAGTAAATATTATATCTCTCTGCCTCTGGATAAAACGTAATATGACATGGATTTTCTAAACCTGGAATAAGAAACGTTTCCACACTTTTAAAAAAGTTGTTTGCATGTAAATCTTCTCTATAATTAAATTAAAAAACAAAAACATTCATAAAACTGTTCATATTTAGTTCAGAATTACTTACATTACTTTTTGATTTGATTAATATAAAAAATATATATATTATTTTGTCTATAATGAAGCAAGGCTACAACTTCATTTGAAGAAATTAAGTAAATAATAGAATATTTATCGGCTTATCGATGTTGACTTCAATGAGTTACATAATGCTTGCAAAAGCAACAATATCCAATTTTTAAAGGGTATTACAAATAAAAGAGCTCTCTCGCTGAACATAATTCTGACACTCGAAAAGTTTTTTATGAATGCATTCGAAACCGTTAAGCGTGTCCATAAAAACAACTTAGTCAGCAGAGTGTGCGTAAGTCAAACTATTTTAATTAAATTCCAGAAGTGGAGAATGGGGGCGAATGGCGTGGAATAAGGATCATTATTCCCTTCCCGAATTCGCCCAGTTTTTAGTTATAATGGAGTCGTTAACGCAACCAACGACCGCCCCTTCGAATTGCGCTCGGCACTTGCAACGCTGGCGCTGAGGCATGCAACCCATAAATTAATGTTGTCTCTTCGCAACACCCCTACTCATCCTTTTTACCCTGGCTCACGGCTCAAGTATTTCGTCGCAAGCCAACAAAAATTTACAAGCGACAGCATTTTCCACATGCTTTTCAAGCGTGAATTTCGCACACATGTCGCAAGTGGATCCACTTGATTTGTGCCACAGGGTGTTGGGGAGGGGGTTGGGGGGAGACCGTGATTTCATCCAGAGCGGATTGCAACTGGCGCCTGACAGCTTGCAATACAACAAATTGGGGTAAACTGTGAGGGGGCTACACATCCATAGCATTGGTCAAGTTTGTGTCAAGGCAACGAAAAAACTGGGCAAAAAATTGAAAACCTGTCAACAGCTGCAATCGGGCGTAAAAGGGTTGCAAGAACTAAGTGGATGCCGGTGGCAAGTTAAAAGAAGAGGAATACAGCAGTTGCGCTACCTTAAAAGGAAAAAATTCGCTTTTCAGTTTAAGAAATATTAAACATATTTGTAATTAAGGATAGTCAGGAAATAAATTTAACTGATAAAGTAGCTTTAATTACTTATAAAAGTAGGGGTATTTAATTTTTTTCGACAGCACAACCATCATATTGGAAAGCTAATCTTGGATTTACCCAACTGGTCATTCTTCAATGAATATCAACACGAGAAACAAAAATAAATACTGCTCCGTTTCATATTAAATGTATAATTAATGAGCTTCAACTTACCCGTAACGTGACGATGTGATTCCAGCACATCCACAACACATCCTTCGTTACCATTTCCCTTAGCTGCCAACTTATTCTCATGGCACAGCAGCAGCAGCAGCGGCAGCAGCAGCGGCAGCAGCAGCTTTTCCGACATTTTCTTGGCGTGTGCGGCGCATTTTCCGTTGCCGTTGCCTGACAGCTTTTCACTTGAGCTGCGAAATTAATTAGGAGCAGTTTTGTAGTTGTTAGGCAATTGTAGCGCCAATAAATCCTTGTTGCCTGTCACACCAAATTCCACAAGTCAAAGGGAATGAAAACAGGTATACGACTGTGTTTATCGCCGGATTGCAGACAAATGAGATCCATTTAAATTAGTGAAGCGCCTAATTTAATTATGCCAGCAACGAATGAAAAATTGAATGAATTTCGCATTTCGCCAACATTTCAATGAGCTGCCCAGCAGGATTATACAGTTGTCTGTCTGTCTGTCTGTCTATCTGTCTATTTGCACATAATTAAAACACAATTCAAAACACAGACAGACACGTGGAAAGTGGAAATGTAAATGCATTTTGGCACCGCCAACAGTTTCCAGCTTTGTCTGCCAGTTTATTTATTATGTAATGTTTTGTAAACAGCGCTTGATTTTCACAAATATTGACAACTGAAAAACAGTGCGAACTTCTATTTTACAACATGAATTTTCATACTCTCAACATGCATATATATGTTTATTAAAATTTTAGTAAAAAAAATACCCAGAGAGAGAGAGAGAAATTATTTTAGGCAAGACAAAGATACTCTATTCTAGCAGACAAGACTTTAAACTTAATTTAAAGAAATATAAGAAACCAACAAGTCCTATATGCCAGCTCTAGTGTCAGATGCAGGATAAGAAGGTTATGACTTCATCCACAATATGAGTGTTTATATTATGTGACCAGAGTTATCTGCTTCATGGCAAGAAAATCAGAATACCCTCTGTAAAATGTGAGTAAATCAAAAACAAAACCACATTGAACAACAAGCCATAAATCTTGTGTAAATATTTAAGCAAGCAAATCAGCTGAAGTGAAACCACAGAACTCAACTGCCAACAAAACTGGGATAGATAGATGGATACATAGATTGAGTAACAGAGACACATACAATCAAGTGTTGTTTCCCCACCGTTAAGTTAAGTAAACTTGGTCAAAGCCAAATGACTTGCCATAAATAATGGGTCAAGCTGTCGAGAATTTGGCATAACACATGCCTCCATAAGCTAAACAGACAATATTTATAACAATAGTTAGTAGTAAGTGTAAACTAGTTGCGAGGCAAGCAAAGTATACTTAAATTTATATGGATCGGAGAGAGATCAATTAACAGTTAAGATGTGTTTTTTGGATTATATAAGCACAAAACAGAACCGTCTAACTAACTACTAACGTGTACTAAAATCTATAAATTTAAATATATATGAACAATATTTAAAACTATGATTAAAGTAACAAATTAAATTATATAACATTTAATGAAAGTAATAATTAAAATTAAATAAAATTCAAAATAAACTAAAATCTGAAATAAATAAAATATAAAAATATTACCAGCAAGTAATATAAATACAAAAATAAACTCTCGAAAAGCTGAGAAAGCCTGAGAACTTTTATTAATTGCTGTATCTCTAGATAATTATATATATAATACTAAATGTCAAAGATGTATCTCTTCTGTCAATTTTATTGAGTGTAGAGCAAACAAATAACCAATATATACATGTCAAGTAAACCCTACAGTTGGCGTCTTGGCCAACTGCTGCTGTCTCTTGTGTGTTACTTCGCCTTAATTAAAGGGCCAAGTTAATGTTAATGTGTGTGGAAAGTAATACAAAGATAAACACAGAGCCTCAACACTAATGACCATATATATATATTCTATATACAATGTATGTATGTGTATGTGTGCTCATCAATCATACAAAGTCCATGCGCGTGTGTATGTGTATGTTGTGTGTGTGAGGGTAAACGGTAAAGCGTGACTTCCGACATTGGAGATTTTGAATTCGAGAGAGTTAAACGTGTCTCGTATTTATTACACACACATATCTGTTGGCCATTTAAGGTAAGCCGCATGCTGTCTCTTTCACAAGTGTGAATACGAAACGTAGGCCAATAAAGCGCATTTCTGCATAGCTGTTACCGTTCTGTGCGGCGTGGTGAAGCAAGTATCGGTTGCATGTGGCATAAATCACATGCATATTTTGGCCAGCCGCATGCGAATTGTGCAAAAGCACATAAATTAGGTAAACCCTTGCTGTGGCATTTCAATTTGGCTTGCTTGCGCTTTTGCCGGCTAACCTTTTGCTCGTTGTCGTGTCCATAATTGGTGGTTTATAGCCAAATTATAAATTATGCAACTTGCAGTGGCGAATTTTCAATTTAAATTTAACGCGCTCAATGTTACAGTTCAGTGTTGAAAACTGCGAAAACTACGCAACACTGACACTTATCGCACGACATCGATAACTGTCAACAATTTATCGGCGACATATACAAAAAATTCTCGCAAGCAAGCTGAAAAGGGCTAATTGACGAGAATTGATTGACAGAAAAATTAAATTTTAAATGCATTAAAATGTCACGCGACGAGCTAACAAAGCAGCTGAGAGGCAACCGAACCGAAGTGGAGACAGCCGCAAAAGCAATAAGTGCACAATTCGAACAAATCAGAAAAGGCGGGACATCAAGCGTCGCTTTGCGATACGAAATAAATGTGTTGCGGCATTTGTGCTGCGCTCTGCAGGACAATAATCACAAATATGCCGACATCTATTGCGACATTGCAGCGAGCATGATGCCACATGTGGCACCCTGCCCCACAAAGCCCGAGTTCTGGACGAATCATGTGACAAGCCTGCATTTCATACACCATGCGCTCTGCCAAGAGGTAAATGTGTTAGATATTAAAGCGAAATAATTCTAACTCTTTTTCTATCTGTTTCTGCTTAGCAAACAATTAAGCAATGCCAAAGATTCTATACGCTGATCAATGCGCAACGCTGCCAGCTGCAAGGCCAGGCTGAGTACAAGTCTTATATGGGCATTCACATTAAGCATCTATTTTATTTCTGCCAGCAAATGCAGAAACAGGCCACACCAGAAGCCAAGGAACAACTCGGCCAAGCAATCCAAGCACTCGGCGTCCTTTTTGAGGCGATGCTGCAGCTGCAGTCCCAGCAGTCAAATATAATCTACGCCGAGCTAATTGTGGAGCTAAATCAATTGCTGGGCAAGCGTAGCAGTCGATTTCTAAAGATACTCGGCACTCTGCCGGTTAAATACCTCAACAAGCTATGCGAGCCTCTCTTCAAGCTAATTGCCAGCAATGGGCTTAGTGCGGAGCAGCTGCTGCAACAGTTTCCTGAATATCTGAGCGCTTGGTTGGCGCTGCTGCAGCTGGATGGCTACGTCAGGCAGCAGTCGCCTATGAATTGGAGCATACAGCTGTTGCGCAGCTGTCGGGAGCTGTATAAAAATCAATCGGCCCAAAACTATCCAATTCAGCTGCTTTACTACTACCTGAAATTGATCTACACGCCGGACACACCGGCAGCAGCAGCAGCAATTGTCGCAGCCGACACCAACTTAAAAGTGGCCTATATCGATCTGACCAAGAAGTTTGTGCACTACTTTGAGCAAAAGAGCGCCGCGCATGCCCAGGAGCAGTGGTTCATCGACTTTGTGCTCAGCCTGGTGCGATTGCAAAAGCAACTGCATCAAGTTGACAGCCGCTTGCCAAACTTTAATGGCTTTTGGCAGGGCCTGGAGGGTGAGGACAGCGCTGCCGCTTATGCTGCCCACTTTGAGCTGCTGCAGTGCCTCATTAGCGTATCGATGGACATTAGTAGCAACAGCAGCAGCCGCTCACTTGCGCCCAGCTGCAGCAACGATCCCAATTGTCAAAGTGTGCGCAAGCATTGCATCTTTTCGCTCGGCTACTGCGCCACAATTGCATACAGCAATTGGCAGCCAACGGGGCAAGCAACGCTTCAAAAGGTAAGCTGATGATGTTGACTAACTGGTAAGGATTGACCAATCTTGAAAAGCATCAAAGTGAGGTACTTCCCAAAGTTGATAACCCTTGCACGACTGTCTGTTTCTAGCCACTCAGTTTTGAAGCTGACTTGATGAGACTTTGAACATAACTACAGGCAATATTGGGATTCGTTTAGGCCACTATATCATATAGAAGCCATAATTCTTGTTTTGAAGAAATATTTGCTTACCAATTTATCCCGACCAAAACCCAACAGATACAGATTTTTATTTATTTATTTTAAAGTCAACTAATATCAGACGACACAGATAAATACAAGAAATATAATATTCAAATCAAAATTTAAAAGAAAAATAAGAACTCACTAATATTGGTTTCTTCGCTTATCAACTTTAGCTGATTATTTAAACTACAAATAAATGTTTGTTTTTCTAATATTTACGTAATAACTTATTGTCATTCGTAACCAGAAGGTTAGCTGCATTCCTTTCCATAGAAAACATGTTAATTATCGTATCTTCAAACAGGCGCAACAAAAGAGTCTGGTGAGCATCATGCGATATGCGATGGATGTGGCAAAGGCCACCAAATGTATGCTGCCCAGCAGCGAGGAGCTGATCGCTTTTATCTGGCATCTGACCAACATTGCGGACAAGGTGGCAACAGCGAGGCAAATGTGTCTTGTGCAACAGCTGTTGCAGCCACTGCAGCAGCTGCGTCCACTGATTGGCGAACCGGAGTTGCGGCAACTGTTGCGTCGTCTCTACAAGGCGAGCGCACACTGTCCCGCTGCGGATGCAGAGCTGGCGGCGCAGCTGCACTGCTCCTACATAGCACACATGGACTGCCCCGCGCGTCTCTTCAATCAGATGTGCATCTACTATCGCAACTGCAAGCAGGAGGTGCAGAAGTGTATCTACGAGCTGCACGAGAGCAGTCCACTCTGCAATCCGCTGGACAGCAGACAGAAGCGTCGGCTCTACGAATTGGATATGCTGGCAGTGCTGGCCAATAAGAAGACACCTCCAATGCTCCAATCACTGCTGCGACATCGCCAAACGGAATATCAGGCGGTGCTCCTGGCACGCCAAATGCGCTCCGACAAATCAACGATGCAACAATTTGAGGAGCTGTTTGTGAAGCTGCAGCGAACGGGACGCAAACAGCAACTGAGCCGGCTGCAACAACTGGTGCTGGGACATTTGAGTGTCACAAAGCTATTGGAATCCCTCGAAGCGCAAAAAATTAAAATACCCATTAAGGAAACGTCCGAGAAGAGTCTCGAGGAGATGCTCATCAAACACAAAATATTGCACATCAACATTAGCAGCGAAATGCCGCTGGTGGAGCTGGCAACAGCAGCTATTGGCTCCTTTGAGGACTTCTTTAATCGGGTAAGATTATAAAGATTAAAGATGATAAGCTACAAACTTTATCTATAACTATGTATTCTTTGAGTTGACCAAGTTAAAGATTAACTGACTGATCAATGCTAGGAAAATTTTGTGTCTTGTTCAATTTTTATCAGTTGCACACTACGATAGGTCTGAGAAATCTCTAAGATTAAGCACTTAACAAATAGTTATATCTACTATAGTCCCTTCATGTTTGCCGACTTATATATCTATATATTATATAAAGTATTAATAGAGCTGTTTAATAGAGAGCTTGACTGATAAGATATCAACTCTAATTTATCAATTTCATAAGTTCTTCTTATTTTTAATTTTTATTTCTTCAAACCATAGATTTCCAATTAATATTTAAAGCTGCCAAAGCTAAAATTCTTATCAGTAGCGCCCAACGATTGGAGTTTCCTTAATAAGCTCTGGGTTTAAATTATGACTCTGATTCAGCGCTTACGAATTGTTTATCTCCACTCTAATCTCTTCATGCATTTGCAGGCTGACGCAGAGCCTTTGAGCAGTGACGAGGCGCTCATCGACTGGGAGGCGCTGATTGATGATGGCACTGCGACGGCCATGGCGTTGTCCACCATGGGCTACACCACACAGGCGGACGGTGCTTGGCTGTTGCTGTTGCGCATATGTCGTCTGCTTGGCGACAGATTCAACTATTTGCGAGCACTTGGCCACTTTTTGGGACGGTACACGCAACACGCTCTGCTCGACTTGCCGCAAGAGGTGTTGTATGCGGAGCAGCTGATGGATGAGCTCTGGCCCCAGCTGCATTCCGGCTACTTCTTTAAGCGGCAGCATACAACGCTGCTGCTCTGCCTGTGCCAGCTGGCGCTCTACTATGCACGTCTGGACAGAATTAGTCATGCCCAGCTGTTGCTGCTGCATGTAGAGCGGCTGCGCGACGGCTTCGAGGAGCGTGTGGGCAAGTGTGATATTGTGCAACTAACGCTGCTGATTGTGCGCTTTCGCATGTGCTATCAGCAGCGCCACTGTCGCCTCCTGTCCCGTCTGCCCACATCGCTGCAGCAGCTGGACACTCTGTCAGTCAGCGTGCGCAAATTTATTGGCATTTCCTCTATGGATCAGGGTGCTCTGATTCTGCTGCTGAACGATCTGGTGCGCGACACCACCGAGTGCACAGCGAATCGCTTAAGCGAGTGTCCCAATTTCTCGAGTAGCTTGCTGCAATTGCTGCTGCAGAGCGGCATGGTGCTGCGCGCCGTCGAGGTGCTCATCTCGTGGCTGTGGACCAATCTGCGCATGGAGTATCTGGACAAGGCCCAGTCCAAGCTGCGTCTCATCGAGCACTTTCTCTGCATGCAGCCGCTGTCCGAGTCCATTGCACTGCAGGAGCAGCACACCAAGAGTTGTCATCTAACTGCAGCTGCTGCTGCTGTTGCTGCACCCATGGACGCCCAGACGCAACACATGAGCGAACTTGTCGGCAAGATGTTTGCGATGCAACTGGAGCACCAAAACGCGGCCAGCGTGGAGCCCATTAGGAAGCAACAACAGCTGGCAATGATAACATCGCCGCAACTGGTAAGCAGAATGTAGTAAATTTTTTATTTTGTAATTATTATTTATTTTTTGTTTTTCACATATTTTGCATAAGATTATTTAATATTTATTAATTATTCTTTATTTATTAATTATTTTATTTATTATTAATTGTTTATTAGTAATTTTTTAACTTATACATTATTGTGTAATTATTAAATATTTTGTATTTATTAATTATTTTTTATTTAATTACTTTTTAATTATTAATTATTTTGTGTTAAATATTGTTTATTTATTATTTCCACAGGAATTGCGTCCGTCCAGAAGAAACAACCGAATGAAGTTGCAACGCTACGTGCAACTGGACATGCAGGAGTCGCATCCTGTGCTGCGTGGCAGCATTCAGCTGCAGTGTGTCTACTTCATTGTGGGCTGTCTGCATGCTCGACTCGACTTTCTGAATCGTGATCACGATCAGCTGGATGATTTCTATGCGCTGGCCAATGCCTGGCTGCAACAGGATGGGGCACGCAGCAACGGCTTGGGACATTTGCTGATGCTGCTGCACATGTACCAGGCCAACTATTTGCGTGCCACATGCCGCAAAAAGCAGGCCATTGAGCTGCTCAACGCATCCGCATTGCAGCTGAATGGCGGCCAGCATTTGCAGCAACGTGTCGATGTCAATTACCGTTACAATCTGTTACTGCAGTTGCGCAGCGCACAGCTGGAATTGCAGCCACCACCAGCACCTTGCAACAAGTCACAAAATCCACGACGCGCACTCAAGTTCAACATATCGCCAGAGGATAAAACGCCTGTGGCAACAGCTGCTATTAAAACAGCCACTAAATCGAAGCAGAAATCCGGAAAGAAACCGGCGGTATTTGCAATCTACACTGAGGATGCAGCCGTGGCAAGCAGCTCCAGTTCCAGTGAAAGGAGCAGCAGTCCCGAGCACCAGAAATCAACAAAAACTAGGTCAAATAAACGCCTCGATCTAAATGCCTGCCAGCTTATCATCGATCTTAGCGATGATGAGCCGCAAGAACAACAACAGCCGGCAGCAGCTGAGCTCAAGATCTCCAAATCCGTAAGCAATACTCGCCTGCCAAGAACTCGTTTGCAGAAAGTGAGTGAAACGCCGCTGGCGTCAGTGAGACGCATTGCCACCAATCCAAATCCCAGCAGCAGCAGCAGCATAGCCACAGCAGCGCCTGAGGAGACGCCCAAGACAGCAAGCAGCACACGTGGACGCATCAGACGTCAGCCAGCAGCTGCCACACCCGTGTCGCAAGCGGATGCAGTTAGCACCAGACGTCGGCAGAGGAACTGATTACTTTTAGAATTAGTTTTTATATTTGAGAGATTTATATATATATTTATATTGTGTGTGGATGTGCAGCAATTAAACGTTCCATTTCACAAACTCAGCTTCTGCTTCGGTTTTGCCGGTAGCATCGAAGTCCTGCAGATGTCATCGATCCAAATGCCATGCTGCTGCACAGCTTGACCCTGGGGACCCTCGTGATAATAGACACCAGTGCCGGATTTGCAGCCACGCTCGAATTCACCCACATAGCGATTCCCATTGGCTGTGGAAAGAGGCTCGTTTCAAGGAGAGAGCAGCAAACAGATAAGACATATTCGCGCTCCACTGCTTATCTCTTGCCGCATTGGTTATTCTCATTTCTACTCTTATTGCCCAATTGAGTAATAATGATAACCCTAGGTTAGGTTAGCTAAGATTTGGCTTGATTTGGATTCTATGATCAAAAATGAGTCCAGCCAGAGTTGCGTCTATGAATTTCGCAATCATTGTTGGTCCTAAATCTCATAACAGCAATAGATCGCTTAGAAAGGGTCCTTCCACTGTGCTTAATCTTTGCCTGGCAATTGTCGGACAGGAGCAAAAGAAGTGTGCGGCAGATTCCCATGCTTTGGAGTCCTACTTTATTTGGGTTACAGTAGTTCCTTTCCTGGCTATGCAGTTGCCCACCCATCTCAAGCTGATCTCTCATCCTGCTTTGCTGAGATTTGCGGCAGCATGGAAGCCTTTAGTAAGAAAGAAGCAAAGCAGTTTAGTACAATGCGATATTTTGGAAGTCTTTGATCTCTTAATAAATCACATAACGCTTTATTCTTGAATTGCGTTTTTGTCTTTTTCGTCTATTTCTGACTCTTTAATTGTTTTTCGTATTTCTCGCCTATTTCTGCTGTTAATCGCACCTTCCAATCTCGTTTTAAATTTTTTAAAATTGTTGCTCACTTATATATTGCTTAGGAGAGAGATTTTCTAAAAGTTTTAGCTAAAAGAGCGAAATAAGTCAAAAAGTAAAGCTCGATTCAAATTTAAAATAGAGAAAGAAACTGAGAAATTCGACAAACTTATTTTTAATAAGAAGCTTCTTCACTTTTCCCTCTAAACTGAAGCAGGTGGCCTCTTCCCATTGCATCCACATCTCGCTCTCTGGGAGCATCTTGCTGAACTCTAGCCAAGACTCACCCGAGTAGAGCACACCGCGGCCGTGCATGGCATCCAGTTGCCACTCGCCCACATAGATGCGTCCATCCGCATGCCACTGGATGCCGCGACCGTGTCGCTCGTTGTGCAGCCACTGGCCAAAGTAGACGGAACCATCCTCATAATACTGTTTGCCCTCGCCACAGCGCACATCCTCGAGCCACTGGCCCACATAGAGGCGATGGGCGTGTCCGTCGTGGCACTGACGACGCAGCGTGCCGTAGCCATGTCGCTGGCCCGAGCGCCATTGGCCCTCGTAGATGAGACCGCGTCCGCTGGCCTTGACGCCATAGCCATGATGATGGCCATGCAGCCACTTGCCCTCGTAGTAGCCACCGCCGGTGGTGTACCTTAGGCATCGGACTCCGCTGGCGCTGCCACAGCCAGTTGCACGCTTCGACATTGTGCCCGCAACTGAGTGAATCAGTGGAGGAACCAGGAAAATCGTTTGTCACATCTGCAGCGGTGCCAGTCGCCAGATGGGTGTCGATGTGGTTTGGGGTTGGGGCCCTATTCTAATCAAGCTGCTAACATGTCTTGTTCCTTGCCACAATAGGTTAAACCGCCAGTTTGAATGGAGGCCAATGCCTGACACGCAAACTTAACCAATCACACAAAATGAACGGGATGGTTTAGATTGGGTGGAGCTATATATAGAGATATATGGGGTTGGGTTGTGTTTAATTTGGGCATTTCTTATGGGTTTCGCTTGTCTAGAAAAGTAAAACCTTTAATTAAGTATATGCATGCATAGATTACGACGAGATATCGCTTACACATAGGCCTACCAATAAATATATGTGGTTGTCTTAACTCTTACAGACTGAGTCGCACATTCAGTGGTCGCTATAATACAATCATATATATATATATATATTTTTTTTTTTGTTTAATTTAAACCAATTTATATATAATTCATAATATTTTGTTTTAGAAAACTATTCCGCGTGGAATATTTGAATCGTTAAATTTAAAAAACCAGGAATACTAACTACATTTTTGAACACTTCTTAAATACATTATTAAATAGGAAAATATATATATTAAAATCATTGACTTACAGGAAATAGCACTATTATTCGTTCTAAACATTTGGAAGCGACCACTGTAATCGCATACCTACTATATATGTATGTAGTATTAATATACAAAATATCGTGTATAGTATTTTAAAGTAGTACAAAAAAATGTATTGCCTTATGCGTATCACAATTTGCTTTAGCCACAACAAAACATAATTCACATTACTGAACATTTATATGTAGTCTAAAGATGGCTTCAGCATGTGCAGCCCCGCCGCTCCTCTCCTTTCCTATCTCCTCGTTGGGCGCACATTATGTCTTTTTAGATTTTACATATATATACATATATGTATATATAAATATTGTGAAGACTAAACAATATCACCGGAGGCGCCATAATTGAAGCCATTGTTGCGTGTATTGTTGGAGACCTCGAGATGATCCTGTTCCATCTGCTCCTTGAGCATCTCCAGTTCCCGTATACCCGACACGGTCACTTCGTACTTGTGCGTGACGAGCGATCGATAAAAGTGCACGGCAAAGGCGAGGAAAATGACCATGACCGGTATGAGGACAACAACCGCTGACCAGGCAGCCGTTGTGCTCAGATCATAGAACTTCACCCAGCACAGTATCGCAATCTCCAGCAGAAACAAGATGAGTCCCAGCAGTGTGGAGAATGCCCAGGCCGTCTCGATATACCAATGGAGGCGCTCGTGCGGCGACTCGTGCACCAAGGCGATGCTATGCAGATTGCAAACGGTCTCAATGTTCGGCAGAATGCAGGTGCTGATCATCAGGGCCAGCATGTGAACTGCCACTAGCAGTGTGGTGCAGATTGCAAAGGCCACCAGCATTCCGGGCGGCACGCCAGTATCCTTGTCCAGCTGCACCTCCACCATAGCCACCTGCAAATCCAAAGAACCAATGAGTACAAAGAGAGCAAAGAGAGGGATAGCGAGAGAGAAAGAGAGATCGCTTTATGATATGGTTTAATTATATTATTAGCCAATTCTTGTTTCGCTTTTTGGCAAGCGATTTTGTCGCGGATATATATTACATATTCAATATGAAAATATATATATAATTATGTATATGTGCGGCCAATTTATGCGCTTATCCTCGTCTGTCTGCCCTCCATTTTATTATGGTATGCAAGTATTAATTTGGCTAGTATTCCAATTATTTCGACTAGGAAATACCCTATACAAAAGTTTCTCTTGGATATGAAAAATTGTCTGTAGTTGATATACTTTTATATGAGTATTATTTTATATAAATTACCAGAACTTAATTTTTTATCTAGATTTATGTTAAGACACTCAGGAAAGTTTGTTCTACGTTATTCATTAATTGTAGAACATATAAATATTATTAAAAAATGTATTTCATCTATTACCCTCATACCTCATATACTTTGTCATAACTACAGGGTAATCAAAAGTTAAATGTTGCTAATATCTATATTTTAATGGAGGAACACGACATTAATTATATATGCAAACTTATTTACATTACAAATGAATACAGGGTATACAAAAGTTGCATTTCACACAAAGAAACTATTCTGATCGGAGAGAACATGACATTAATTCGAAATATCAACTTAAAATGTATTTTGATTTACAATGTAATAAAATTAGGTACACTAAACGATTTCGGACTAACTGTTAAGTGTGGTGAATTGATTTTGATTACTCACCATGGCGAAACCCGATAAAAGAGCAGATGTTTTGCTGGAGGCCTTCAGTTTGGCGCGACTCAGCTGCAGTTTGCGCCAGGAGAGATATGTGGGCGAATGGAGATCTTCGCCGGACTGCGACATGCTGCTGCGGGTGATGCGACGTGGCTGAAAACGAGAGAATTGATGCTCTTGATACGTGCGTAACTTATATGGATATGCACTGGACGAGGACTGTACTATTGAAGCGGATACCCCTGCTGCACCTGCTGGCAACGTTGGCAATGGCAATGGCAACAGCGGCGACGATGGCAGTTGAGACGCTGCTAGCTGCGCGTTGAAGCGTCTCGAGCTCGCGTGCGGCGAATTCGAATGCAAATTGCTGTAGTTGCTAAGATAGCGCGTCGAACTAACGTTGCTGCTCGCACCCGAGTGGGTGTGACGACTGAGATTGCTAGCTGGCTGCTGCTGCTGTTGCTGGCTGCTGTTATTATTAAGCCTTAGCGGGCGACACGAATCATACGAACTGTATTCGGTTGTTGTTGTAGAAGCCGCGGCGGCTGCAGTCGCTGCCGCTGTATAGGCATCAACACTGGCCGCCAGCTTTGCCGTCGCATGCAGTGCACTGGCCAAAGCATAACGGCGACTATTCACCGAAGCGCCGCCAGCTACAATGCGACCCGAGGACAGCTGTCGAGGCAAACCGAGCATTCTCTCTCGCTGAGAGCATTCTCTCTCGCACTCTCGGGTTAGCGGTGTATCGAGCGTCTCGCTGCTCTCGGTGCGCTCCGTCGAAGTGGGTGCGCTGCCATCGAATGAACTCTGCTGATGGCTGAGCAGCAGGTTGCTGTGGCTGAGATTTGTGCGTGCATAGCGTAAATTTGAGTACATGCTTCTGGGATTGAGCGGCAACAGTTTTTCACTCGCCAGTTGATCGCACTCGTGTTCGCTCTCGTGCTGGTGCTCACGCTCGCTCTCTTTGTCCTGGAGCTTTTGGCGTCGCGGCGGTTTGAGCGGCACTTCACAGAAATTGGAACGCATGTGCACTTCTTGCTTCTTCTTATGCTTTGCCTTCTTGCTTACACTTTTTGTATGTGAGCGTGCTTATCTGTTCACGCACACACACACATATTTCATATAATAAAATGTTATTTGAATTTCAAAGTTTCAAATTGAAAGATAATTACAAACACTTCTGAGCCGCCCTAAAAGCTCAATAGAGTCGGAGAGAGAGTGAGAGAGAAAGCGGCTCTTAATTTGTAAATTCCACTTAAGTTTTTTTGCTCTCCTTGTTTCAGCTTATTATTGATGACGATGCTGATAGCGCTTTTACTGCTGCTCTTGTTATTAATTAATTATTGCATTCAGAGTGAATTTGTGTTGTCAACAGTATATGAGAATTGATCAGCGATTGCACACACAAGCACACGAGTACACAATCACACGCACCTGTGTGCGACTAGGTTTAATTGTCAGTTTGTTGGCAAATTTTAGCATCAGCGAATTTCTCTTTGTGTGTGTGGGTTATTTAAATATTTACTTTTTATTTATAAACATTTTGTAGTATATAAAAATTGCAAAATACATGTGTCAATAAAACACACACAATTTAGCGCGTCTTTAGTTATTTATTATTTATATTTTCGTGGATTAAATAAGGCCAAAAAACCGATAAAAATTAAACACGCTTTGCCGTTGTTCAATGTGGAGACGCGTTTTAGGCGCTTTTTACATGTTTTTTTTTGTTTTTAGCTTAAATAGCATTAAACACGATCACGGGGACAAGTTCAGGGCGAGCAGCGAAACGATAATAAAAAATTTAATAGTAATTCGGCTCTGTTCGACACATTTAATTCATTTCTGTTTCTGTTCCGTCGCTTCGTTCGCTCCTTGCGTACGCTTCTCTCAGTCTGATTGCGTGTCTCTCTCTCCGCTGTGTGTCTCTCTCTTTGTTGTTGACTTTTTTTTTTGCTCTTGCTTTCCGTGTTTCTTGGGGTGTGATGTGTTTGTGGGTGGTTGGTTGGTGACTGGTGATTGGTGGTTGTTGGTGCGAAAACGCGACGACGTCTAGTTAACAACTAATTGATACAACGACGAGAACGACGGACGAAAGCAACTGACGACGACGGACGACGGACGACAGACGACGATGCGCCGTTTTTGATGCGCCGACGTTGGCGCTGTTTGGTGAACTGTCGTCGGCGGCGCGCGTGATATTCAAAATAGACAATCAATTCGGGGGCCTGCGACGACAAAAAAACAACAACAACTACAACAATATAACAATAGAAAATCGAATTACAAATGCCATTTGAATTAAACCGAAACAGAAGGCAACTAACACGTAGGCGGAGGTTGGTAAGGAAAAGTAAAACGGAAAAATAACAACTAAAATAAAAAGAGATAGCGACAAAGCGGCAAGGGTGCTCTCTCTCTCTCCCTCTCTCTCTGTTGCTTTCGCTCTGTTACACTTTGTGTCTGTCTGGCTGATTCTTGGCAATTAATCACCGAGTTTTTTTTTTGTCTACCTGTCGCGCATCTGTTGATCATCAATGGGGAAATCGACATAACCCTGAACTATGCACGGGAATGCTGTATGCGTGTGTGTGTGAATGCTCTGATTTTGAATTGATTCAATTAGCATTCGAAGACTCGGCTGACCTAACAATTAATTTATTGTAAAGATATTTGGGGTGGCAGAAAGGTTGACAGTAAATCATCGTTAACCAAAGTCAATCAACAAGTACAACTTACGTCAATTACGAATATCAATTTTAATAAGCAACGGAACTCTTATCTGACAATGTGAAAAAATAACAAGCATGTAAACAAAAAATGTTGTTTATTTCTTTTATTTATTTATTTACATGTCAGAGCATTCTACAAATGATTAATTCTAAATTGCCTGGGAACTGGCGACTGTTATAAATTTGTACCGATATGTGACGTCTCCGAAACAAAGTAAACAATATAAATTTGATAAAAAAAAACAACTTTAATTTAAAGTTTGAGTACCCCTACTGCATCTTAATTCTCATTATGTACAAATTAACAGGTGAAAGAATGTTAAGCTGCTGCTGCTGATTTACATAATGCGTTTGCTAACAAGTAAATGGAATGATATTCACCTTCTGTTAAGCTGTTGCAGTTGTTTACAGAGTGAAGCATTCACCAAATTTCTGATCAGCTTAAAGCTCCAATCTTGTTGCTGTTGTAATCAGAGTTATGCAATTGGCAGCTGTAAATATTCTTTACTTCACGAAAATATTATTATTCAAATATTTGCAACCCGAATGCATACGAATGAAAACGAAAGGTTGAATAATAATATGATATGGTTATTATGCAATAATTTTCGACTGTTCACTCTGAAGGTCATTTACATGCAAACAACAGAAGTTGCCACAGCGTTACTAGAGTTTATGCATATATGCAGGATATGCAAGGACGTATGTTAATCTGTTTTTTTTTTCAAAGCAGAAATATAACGAATTTAAATTACAAATTTAAAAGGTCTTTCATGGGTGGCTTGTAATCGCTGAATAAACCGCAAAAACCAAATGAATATAAATATGTTTTATTTTGGATACGTTATCGCTGATAAATAAAACCGAATCAAAATAAAATATACATGCATAAATAATTATTATATATACATAAACACATATGTTTATGTATATAATTAAGGAGGGAACTTTATACTTTATAAAGTGCCCAATTCTTATTTTTATCGTATGCAAACAAGTGATAAACCCATACACCAGGTGAGTGGGTGCGTGCACAGTTTCAATTAAAAAGTTGTTAATACAATAAACAAAAGAGAAAAACAACGACAATAAACACTTACAAGTCAGAACATATCAGACTACTAAATACGCTGCCGCAACAGCTGAAAATGGCATTTTTACAGTCAAAACATTGTTAACGTTTGAAGCTCCAACTAATAACACAACTCCGTAAACAAAAGCTGAAAGCTTTGGCCCAATGACGTCAGCTAGATCAGTGAGATCAAAGTGTCAAACCAAAAAACAGAAAAGAAGGCAATCATTCAATATTTTATAACAGGTACGCAAGCACACACACACACACACACACACTGTATGTGTGTTTGCATGTGGGATCTGGTTGGACTTGAAAACAGAGGCCAAGCTTACATTTTCGATTCGAAAGCGCCGCAAAGAGAGCAAGTAAGAGAGAGAGAGAGAGATAGAGAGATACAGTAGAGAAAGAGTATAGCGCCTGGGTCAAAGAGACAGTCTGGAGATGGCGGTGAAATTTATTGGTTATTGTGACTTACCTTTGAGAAATTCTGGTTGTAATTTTGGTTGAGATTCGGATTGGACGCAGGTAGCTGCGATGCCGAATTGCTGAGACTGGAACGTTTGAAACCGGTGCCGCCGTTATTGCTGCTGCCTGAACTGCTGCTTATGTTGTTGTTGTTGTTATTGTTGTTATTGTTGTTACTGCTGTTGTTGTTGTTGTGATAGGGCTGCAGGTGAAAATGGTGCTGTTGCTGGCCAGTGGCAATTGTTGTTGCTGCTGCTGCTACAGCTGCGGCGACAACTTGCTGACAATGCTGTTGCGTTGTGCTACTGCTAGCAGACGTGTGCGTCCCGTTACCAATTGGCTGCAGAATAGTGCTCAAGTTCAAGTTGTTCAAGTTCGAGCGTTGCCCGTGGTGAGTTATGGACTTGAGTGTGGTGGGTGTCGGCGTCTCTAGGCATTGACCAGCTGAGCTGCTTGTGGTCCACACAGACATCTTGGGCAGTACGCACAATATTTCCTGTACAGTTCGTCATCCATTTTGCACGTTTTCCAATACACAAAGCAAAAGTGAGACGAAAAAAAACAACAGAGAAACACACACAAAAACGGACAAGTCACACGAAAGCGCGACGCATTACAAATATGTTCAATTAAGTACGAGACACTAGGAACGACGGGGTAAGTACAGTATTAAAAAAAAATAAAACACAATTTACAAACAATAAATTACATATTAGGCATAATTAGAGTGTTTTCAGTGTATATACATATTAGGCGAGTGCGTGCACACTGTACAATTGCGAGACAACAAAAAATAGACTGACGCTGGCTGAGCGTAAATCGATTGTAGCAATCGTTATCGCAACTGCTTTTACGGCGCTGTTAAGCACACAGCTGTGACGCTCTCCATGTTAAGCAATTTCTTTTTGTGTGGCAGCACTGTAAAGTGAGCGCGCTATTTTCAATTTGTAATTTGAGCTTGACATTAAAACAGTTAAATAAACATTGAACAAGTGCTCGTTTGTGGCAATGAAAACAAAAAGAAAATATGTCCCATTAATCAAACGCCCACGAATTGTGGCACTCACTAATTAAATATAAATGTTCAACTTAAATAAATGAACTACATTCTTCAACGCTAGCAGTGACACAGATTTTGAATTTTTTCATGCATTTGCATTTGCATTTGTTGTTGTTTTTGTTGCTGCGACCGTTTTGCTGATTATTTTTGCATTTGCATTTGCTTTTCGATTTTGTCTTCTTCATTTCTTGTTCTGTTGCTGTTGTTGCTGTTGCTTACTCTCTTGCTTCCGGCGTGGGCGGACGGACGGCTGTTTATTTTTGTCAAGTAGCCACTGACTATAACCAATCTGTATCTGTATATTGGTGTGTATATATCTGCATCTGTATCTATGCCTTGAACTTGCCAGCTTCTTGTTCGCTTGAACCACAAACAACTTGCAACCCAAAAGTCAAAGAGAGACCCCAAAAAACAAATCCAATATACATATGCAAATTGCTTTAGCTTTGGCTCTTTTTTTCTCTGGGTCTTATTGCTTTGGTGCTGTGAATTCATTTCGCAAATAGATACATATTTAGATACAGGTACAGATACAGATAGATGAGGCACTTTACTGTATGCCACACACAGAGACCCGAGTCATGTGCCGCTTTTAACTGCTTTATTTGGGCCAATAGATATGCTAGCAATTTCAAATACAGTAAACGCTCGATAAACTACTTCTCATTCCAACTGCCCATTTTAACAACGCTTTCGTGACTTGAAATAGTTGAGCTTAACTGAATGCTTTACATTTGTACTTTCTCAACAAGTTTTTAAAATAAGATTTGCAAAAACGTTTATTGTCTTCAAATATATTATATATATTATGTTATGTTATATTAAGTAATAGTTGTAACGATTTCTAGACCTAAAATTGCTGAGCTTAAGTTAAGTTAATTTGAAGGGATTTTTTTTTATAAATATTCACAGCTTAGTTTTTAGTAAACATTTTTTTTTAATTGATATAGCTGAGCTTAATATTTTTTAATCAAGATTCTCAATTTAGTTTTTATTTTTAGTTTTTTTCGGCATATGATCGGGTCAGATTTTATACTCAATTGAATATAATTTTTACTAGAGTTTGTTTTATATTTTTTTTATATTAAGTAAACTACCTTTTGAGACTCTCGAATATGCGTTTAACGAATTGAATAGTTCTCAAAACAAAAATTCGTTATAGCGAGCGAGCACTCTGATCTAAGTGTTATTTTTCCCTTAAACTTCCCAGGTGTGCCGCCTTTTGAAGGTGTTACAAATATTCCATGAGGGAGTGTGGGTGTGTGTGTGTGTTTGCTGTTATCAGCTCCTCGCTGTTACGTTTTATTTGTCTTGAAATATAAATATATATATATGAAAAAAGTCAGAAGGTTCAAGTAAATATAATACATATGAATTAGGTCTAATGTGGACGCGTGTCGTATAATGTTGCATGCAATGTTGCATTCACAGTGATCGTGATGAATGATTGCGGCACCAGGAACTAACTGGGGGGCAGCAGAAGTAGCTTCATCGTCAGTGGCTTGTTTTTGTTTTTGGCTCAGCAATTAAAGCCAATTAAAATCAATAAACCTCTCAAGTCTCAAGTACAAATTGTTAGCCCTCAAAGTAGTCAATTTCAGCGCATCGATTTTCTATTTTCATTTTCTTTTCTTTTCATAGTTGGTTTGTTTGTTTAGTGTTATTTTTGTCATATGCAAAAAAGACGACATCGCACATGGCTAATAATAAACTTTAATGACTTTCGATAACAACAACGAGAACAACAACAACAACACCAAAAGCAACATTACAATCTAGATTCGAGATACGCCAGTCAGCCAGCTTCGGTCTTTGAAAAGTTGTATGTGTAAATAAGCATGTTTTACTCTTTATACCCTGTAATTATGTTGAAAAGTGTACTTGGACATTGTGCTAATGTGTGTAGGACAAAAATGTAGCGAATTTCATCTGTCTTTTTGATCAGTAGAATAAGTTGTGCTCTTTTTTTATGAATCAACGATCTCCGAGCTTATTTATTTTATAAGTATTGATTTTAAGTTTGCTATTTTGTATCTGTATCTGTCTATTTTTGTGGAAAACTATATGAGATTAATATAGCTAAATATTCATTTTTAGTTTGTTAATTATCCATTTTCACACTTATATTAGACAGTCAACGGACTCAAATATGCAGATATTGTTAAAGATAGATTGTATTAATTTTTTAAATATTAATTTCCACTTTGCTAATCATTAACTTTTATTGTATATTTATTAATTTTAAACATTCTCTTTATTTCTGAGTTTATAACGATTTTCTGGCAAAGATGATTGATATTCAACTACTTTACTGCTTTCCACTGTTTCCCTATTGTAATTTGTAATTCGTTCCCTTTTCGCTACCGTTTTACAGGGTATTTTACAGTCTAGCCCTAAATGCTTTGTTTATATCGCAAAAGTATTTGCTTGCTGCCTTTTTGCTGGGTTTGTTGACTTTGTGTCCGACTTATGACGCGTACTTCTAAATTTAAACAAAAATAAGTAAGCTCATCGATAAAAAAAACCCCCAAGGGAAAAAATAGATAAAATATTTAGGTATTTGTAACAATAGTTTTGTGGAAGCTTTTTACTTCGAGTACTGAAGTAAGCCAGTTTCGCGACACGCTTTGAGATCACTTGGACAAATATTTAAACAGATATTCAATCTATTCAAACAAATTTCAATAACTGAAGTGTAAAGCAAACTGATCCAATAAATAACTAAATTAGTTTGTATGCTTTAAAACGTTCAAGAATGCGAATTAATAAAGAATTGCTCACAAGACAAAAAACTTTGAAGAAAACTGTTTTAAAGTTGCCATAAATGAAATTGAAAAGCCAAGCGAGACGTTTAAGAATGCGACACACAGAGTAAACAGTAAAAGAAAAAAACACAGAACACTTAAGGATATAAGAAAAATAGCATGAAAAAAGAGAATAAAAGCATAAAAATAAAAGAGAGCCAAGCTATGGGGGAAAGAGACAAAACTAAATGCATTTGCAAACGCTTAAGGATGTACCACAAAGGAGGTCAAAAAAAAAGCTTACGTCGGAGTGAAAGCGAAACAGTAAAAGAGAGCTATAACAAGTAGAAGTAAAAACGGAAGAAAACTGATAGAAATGAATGCATTTACAAACGCTTAAGTATGTAAGACAAAGAGTAATAACAAATCATATATAACGATAAAAATAAACAAACAATAATATTTTTTTTTTAAATGCAATTGCTTATTTAATGCTTAATTTAAAACTTAGATGACTAAGAAAAAAAGCCCAGAAATAGGTATAGTTAGGTACAAAGGTACGATAATACACAGCTAAGTACGCGGCACAACTAAACGCTAATAGACAAGATCAACATCACAAGACAATAAAGTCCCCCAAATGAGGGGAATACCCCCATCCTCCCATCATCTCTCTAACTCTGGCTGCCTTAGCTTAGATATTAAATATATATATACATATATTAAGAGCTACTCCAGTGGATGTCAGCGTATCGTGTGCTCAATGTTGCCCATGGACTGTTTACGCTGATTGTTGACCTCGAAGCGTTCCATAATTTTGGCCACAATCGACGAGGGCGGCTGATCCGAACTGGAGGTCAATCCCCGATAGCCCAACGCACTCGAATCGGCCAGCGAGCTGGCCAATTGAAGACGCTTGACAAACGCCTCCGTATCGATGCCCGGCACCTTGGACGGCTTGAGGAAACGCTTGGGTATACGGGCGAGCATATCTTCAGTGCCGATGGGGCCAAAGCCCAGATTGATGAGTATCGCCTCCGGGTCGGGTTTGCGGGATTCGAGCAGACTGTCGACGCTCGAATAGCGACTCGAATCCGATTGCATCGAGATCGAGCTGTCGCGCAGGAGCAGTGTACTAAATCGATGTTGACGTACCGCCTGCGGACTCATCTCTGGGGCGGTGCTATTGGAATCGAAGGACTCCTCGTGACGCAAGTGGCACTTGCCCGGCAAGGTGTTGTTCGTGTTGTGTGGCAAGTGTGGCAATATTAGTGCATCCTCCTCCGCCTCCGCCTCCAGATCTGCATCCTCCAGATCAGCGGCATAGGCGCTGTCCATGTCCATGTGAATTGGCTGCTGGCGTTGCAGCTTGCGACGCTTGCGCAACGGTTTGTTGGGCGGAAAGTGCGACAAGTGTGGCAAGTTATCGCTGCTGCCAACTGCTGTTGCATGCGGCATTGCAGCCTGATGCGACGCCTCAAAGTTGCTGCAGCTTTGCGAACGCTCCATAATAATAAGAGTAATTTTTTTTCTAATTTTATTTATGTAATTGTACTGTTATTTGGCTGTGTGTGAAAGTCACGGCTGCTTGGATTACGACGCTACTGGTTTAGTTTGTAGGCCGTTTGCTCATATTTGGTAAGAGCAAGAGCCGACACGCTTCCGCGCTCGCGTTCGACTTCGAGATTCGAGATCGAGATCGAGCTCGAATTTCAGCTTGATGACGAAACAATAACAACAGAAGCAACTGCGTTCAGCTTCTGGTCCTGTTTATTTTATTTATTTATTTTTTTTTTTGTTAAATAAATATGTATTTATATTTGTTTAATTCGGTGTCTGTTTTTCTGCATCCAAAACGATTGCGGCAATCATTTAAGTTATTTGTTATTTGTTATTTTTTGTGTTTTTGCACACGCGAAACGTGTTTCGCGCCGTTCCACCTTTTTTAGTCTTTTCTTATTTTTGTTGTTTTGTATTTTGTTTTGTTATTTTTTTCGCGCTTCTATTGAACGGTTAATCAGCCGCTGAGCACTTGTGACCCCGGATTCGATTGAGCAGCACTTGACATTGATATTCGAAGACGGAATTGAAATTAAAAAACTGGGTATTTTGTTTTAGTCTTGGCAAGAGTCAGTTGGCGCACAACTTTATTTTTATTTAATTGCTATAATTTCTATATTGATATATGCATTAAGTACACATTTAAATTAATGACTCCCTTCTGCTAATTGCTCTCTCTCTCTCTTTCTCTCTCTTTCCCTATGTGTGCGTGTGGTGTATGTTTAGTTCACCCGCAGTTGTACCGCACAACGCAAAGTGATCTTCAAAACTGAAATCAGAAAACGAAACGAAAAGCGACCCAACCAAAAGGCACGCGAAGCCGCAGCCAAAGCTCACCCGAACGACACACGCAGAGAGAGGAGCGAGAGAGAGAGAGAGAGGGTGCGATACATTGTGGGAAGTGTGTTGATTGTGTGAGAGTGAGAGGTGAGAGCGCCCGAGAGCTGGCTTCACTTTGAAATTGGAAATTACTTTGCGCGCATTTAACAATTTCCTCGAGCACGACGCCAATCTATAAAACTTTTGATTAAAAGCACAATGTTTTGCGGTTAAGTTGACGTTCAAATGCACTGCGCACGAACAGCTGCGTGTGGGGAGTCGGTTTTGGGTTGTGAGGGGGGTTTTTTTTAATAAACCAGTTAAACACAGCCTGTCTTCAGTGTTTTGATAATAGTGGGCTGCTCTCTTGGGGATTTTTGTTTTACTTTTATTTGCACGTCTTTTTTTTGCTTTGTAAATTGTTTCGTAATAAATTTTGTTTTGTTCTCGTTATTATTATTTTTTTAAATCCGTATGAAAACATTTCTAATTAACCACATAAAAGTTCGAGCCGAATTGTTAAGATAACAACTCCGGGAATATTTTTTATGGCTCGATGAGTGGCGTGCGAGGTGATCTGTCATATATAAGTTTATCAGCTGTTTCATTTCACGATCGCCCAGTTGTTAAATACTTCTTTTGAAGTAGATTGCATTTGTTTGCTTTGCGGCTAGCCCTCAAGGACCGCAATTAAAGACAAGCAAACAAAAGAGTTTTTCTGGGCAAAACCCATAATGAAAATATGTCGACATGTAAACATGTTCCACAGTGCGAGTGCAGCCCAAAGCTTCAGTGTGTGTTGAAAGCTTTTGACCCAGCTGATCGCATGACAAGCTTTAAAAGTAGCCGTAGTAAGCTTTTAATACAATGTAGTCGCTCTCAATGAAGTTGCCAACAGCGTTAAAATCTAACATTTGCCGAATTTGAAATACTCTTGCTGAAGTTGTAAGCATTACGGAACCTATATTGGCAACAAATAGATAATAATACTGGCAACAAATAGATAATAATATAATTATTATATTATTAATATTTATATTGAAATATATAAGTATTTAGATTAAGGAAGTAGTTGGAAATGTTTTGAACTGAAAGCTTTCAATTTTGTCAGAAAGATTTTTTAAAGACCTTACAAAATGAATGAAAATTTAAAAAAATATCGATCGATATAGTAAATAAATGTAGCTCGCTTAAGCGCGCTAAGCTTAGACCCTGTTCAGAATAGGCCACAATGACACATTCTGGTCCAAATAAATGCGAAACTTTTGAACGTACATTGATATGATCATTGCCAACAACAACAACAACAGCAGCAGCAGCAGCAAACAATGTAAACAACATGCGCAAACGTTGTTTAAAGGCTTTGTTAACAGTTCACATGAATGTTGCAAGAAATTTCAGCCATAATATTGATTACTCGTAAATTTTGAAATGTGTGCCAAGATAAAAGCAAAAGTAAAGTTTACACAACCCATCGAAATTGACTTTGGTATCTGGTATCAACAAGCGTTGCGAGCCATAAATTTGTATATGATTCATGGCAAAACAAATCCCTCCCAATTGAATATTAAATTGCATATTTAATTCTATGTAACAATTAGCTATAGAAATCTATACAAAGTAATTAATTCGCTGCATGGGAGCTGCAAATTAAACTTAAGCAATCGAGAGGGGCACCAATCAAAAATTTTAATAAATTCTACTACAACCGGTAATAGACTGTTGCACAAACAGTGAAAATAAAATGCACGAAAGGTCGCCAACAAGGGGAAATTCCAAAGTGGAGTCTTTCCATTCTCGATATCATGTTTTGAACTTTGATTCCTTAGTGTACATGAATATACAATATGTACACAGTGAAAAATATTTAATCTTTTAATCCACAAATCAAGAATGTGTACTTAAAATATCTTAATGAAAATTATACTTAATTAAACGCGCTTAATTTATAAATGTCGGTATTCTAGATTTTTGGCACTCTCGAATTAAGAATGTATGTTTTTGATTATGTGTTCTTGAGTTTTCTGAGTATTCAAAATCAGATGTTCAGACTTATTACGATAAAAGCAACTAGGAATGTTGATAAATGATAAACACATGGCATAAGAACTTCGTTTGGTGTATGCGCATTTACTTAAATCACAGAGATTAACAATGAGCTTAAATAAATATAAATGTCTGGCATTTTTATTCACACGGTTATGAAAAATGTATAATACATATAATCATGGCATATGTCAAGCACGAATTGGACACTTTGTAGACACCCGAAGTAAATAGCACAATAATCAAGTGAACAACTCTGTTGATCGCGTGCCAAGACACGGAATCGTCGTAGATCAGGAATGGAAATGGGAATGTGAATCGCCTTTTCAGAGCCCAGAACTATTTGCGACTCATAACACTTAATAGCTCGCTCCCTTTCAATTGAAATTAATTGCTTTTAAATTAATTCTGTGAATATTACAAAAATATTTGCTGCACAAAAACTGCTCAAGTTGGTTAATAAACGTACTACACTATCTCACGACTAGTACTCCAAATTTTATATACGTTCCCAACTTAAAATAATAGAGTAACAAAATGACTTTAATTAATTCCATAATAATCTGAAAAATATTGCCCGTACTTAATTAAGCTTTTTGCATCTTGATTAAGCCAAGAATATTCTCTAGAATCGAGAATGTTTTTTATTAATTCAGTTAGTTCATTTATTATTTAGTCCGTAATCTAAATATGATCTTAACTACTTTTTCATATTTCATTCATCTTTTAATTACAAATGTTTCTCAAGCCAAGAAAAATGATTTTTTTTAATAGATTTTTTAGTTTATTTTGGTATTATGCAGTCCGTAATCCAAATATGAATTTAACTGCTTATATCATCCGTGGCGTATGATTAACATTCCTATATTTGTCCAGATCAAACAGAACAATCTTTATTGACTCGCCCTTTTGTTACACACATTAGCACAATTAAATAAGACACTTTATCAAAATTAAAAATAAATAATAATCTAAATAAACTTAGCTTGTGATGGAATTCTTACCTCTCTCAGATGCTTCAAAATATGTGACTATTGTTGCTGTCGCTGTTGCTGTTTACCACACAGTCTTGTGCCTCAAAATGTGTCAATTAGTTGGCATTTGGTTATGCGCTCTTTTATCGATGTACGGCTTTGGTGTAACGGCTCTTGGCTATGCAACAGCTGTTGTCGCTTTCTAAGGCTTTCGGAATTCCTCAGCTTAAAAGTGCAACGCACGAGTGGAAGCAAAAATAGAGTGAAAGAGAGAGAGAGAGACACTCAGAGAGCGACAGACCACAATAACTGTAAATCACAACCGGCACGAAGCGCACGCAGCAGAGAACTGAGTCTTGGCGATGGTACAACAAATGTTGAATGCTGAATTGTGAATGGATTTTCAGTTGGCTTCCATTGTTGTTACTCCCAACTGCGAAGTATTTTTATCTCTGGCTGGTAATCAGTTCGGTTTTTGTCAACTACGCTGACATTAGAGATCATCTGGCATATCTGGCTTATCTGCACTGTGGACGCGCACACACTATTCTGTCACATAATTTAGGCCTTGCTCAGCGCTGTGTACTTTTGCAAAAAAAAAAAAAAATATATGTATATAAATACTGCCTTGACTGATTATAGCTGATTTATTTAAGTTGTACATGTAATGCAGGTAATTGCAAGTGTAAATTCTGGCCAACTGACGCTGCATCAACACAGATAAGGAGAAAAACTAACACTAAAATGCTAGAAGCCAAGCAGACGACGCATTCAAACAGTTCGAAAGTGATTTGAATGCAGGCAGCAGTGAGAGAGAATGAGAGCGATAGAGAGAGAGAAAGAGTGAGAAACGAGAACTAGAAAGAGCGCAATTGCAGGTGGCACTGTTGCTATAGCAACGAGTCTCAATATGCATAGAGTGGAAAGTTTGTGCTCAATGTTGAGTGGGCGCAGCATGTGGGGTGAAACTTATGCAAAGGCAAACAGCTTAAGGTCCCAGCGGCGAAAAGACCTCAATACGAATTAGAGTCCCAAGGCTTGTGTGAGGGATCGTAAATGGATTACTGTACGACTCCATATCCCAAGTTAGTCTCGATAGTACTCAATTGTATGGAGAACTGTATGCCAGATATATATACATATATAGTGTGTATATATATATATTCCAAATATAGAAAGTTTACTATATATGCTAATTGATGACAAATTTAAATTTAAAAATATAAAAATATTTCATTTTTCACACCAGAAATTGTCAATTCAAAAAAGGCACTTTACGACGCGCCTGTCAAAATTATAATAAACAAAGCTGTGCCAGCGCAATAATTAAGAGCGATAGTAAAACAGCTAAGAAACTATTACATATAAGAAATATTTAATAAGGCGTTGGAGCACTTTTACAAGTGTGCACAGTTTTTGTTACGCAAAGAAGTTCATTTATGTACATTAAAAAAATTGGCAGTTAAACATTTTGAATTTGTTTCCTTGTTTAAGCTTTATAGCACTTTAAATTTTTTTGCTTGACACTGCTCCAAATTAACTGTGAGATACTGTATGTAACGAATTACATTGTATTTTGAATGCATTTGATTAAGAGGTGTCATTCACTAGTTCGCTGCTGGGAAACTCATAAGAGAGTCTGGCTTTTTATGCTCTTCTGTTCGCTCACTGCTAAGATGCTGTTATGCACATGTACATAACAGGGGTAGTGTTTGACGTGCGCTGTTAACAATATACTGATATTAAATAAGAAGACCGATTCTTTACTTTTTGTTCTTTATTTAAATTTTGTGTATTCATTATGATAATATTGTACAATTTGTTCTTTATGTATTTTGTTTTGAAAATTTCTCAAGTTACATACATACTACATACATAAATAGCATGAGTTTCACTTGCGCTCAGTTTCAGTTAACTTTTACTATTTTTCGCGGAATCGTTTCCAACAGGTAACAAAAAATAAATTATTGGCTTTTTAACTATACATATACATATATATCGATGTACATACATATATATATATATATATATATATATATATATATATATTAAATATATTGTAGAAAGAGCATAAAACTTATTGGCTATAACTAAAAATACAGATTTATAACATGTCGGCAAGATATTCGATTCTTATTACGTTTTTGTTCCTCTTACTCTTCCACTTTCACTTCCATTTCTTCTTCATCTCCATTTTCTCATTTATATTATTATATGTATATATCTTGGAATTATTACGTTTAGAGTTTAGACTACAACTAAAAACAAATTGTGATGTACAACACCGAAGATGACAAATTGAAATAAATGTTGCTTACAATATAGAAAGGACCAAAAAAAAACTGTATTGAGCAATAGCATTAAAAAAAGTTGGGTGTGTGTGGGTGGGTGTGTGTGTGTGTGTGTGTGTGTGTGTGTGTGTGTTTGAGTGTAGGTGTTTGTTTTTCGTTGTGTGTTAAAAATAATAAACAGATTATAATTGTAGCAATTTATGCGGAGTATTCGTTGGAAAACAAGTTGGAAGCAAATCTCTTAAGTTTCTCGCTTTTGTTTTGTTGTTTTTTGTTTGTTAAACTACTTCACGTTAATTGTAAATTTAAAAACAATTGTTAATTAAATTAAGTAAGCTGTTAATTATGGCAAACAAAGTTTGTAAACGCACTATGTCATATGCTGAATAAGCTTTAAATTATTGTATTATGTTTATGTGTATTTTACCATATATTATTGTAAATCATATATTGTTTCTCTCTCTTTCTCTCTATCTCTCTCTCTCTCTCTCTCACTCTCTTTCTCTTTATGTACTTTATTCATCTTTTGCTCAGATTTGCCTTATTCTTTTTTGTGGTGCTACAATTTTAGATGCTGATCTACTCCACTGTTCTTGTTTTGATTTGTTTTGTTTTTGTTTTTTGTTTTTTATTTTTTTTTTAGTTTTGAATCAACTTTGTTTTGTTGATTATTTTGTAGATTTTCTTGTTTTACAACAAATGCACACATATCTTTTTTTCCATTTTTGTTTAGTTTTTTTTTCTTGTTTTCTTTGCCTTAACTTCGACTTAATTAAGATTTTTATCAACATGTTTTATTGCAGAGCGACTTATAAATGTAAAAGATAATTACTTTAAAGAGTGTTTTCACTTTTTTTTTTACTTCTCGTTTTGATTTCATTTTGTTCTAGGCATTGGAAGCAAGAATCAGACAAAATCTGTAATATTCTTATTTTTTTTTTGTTTTTAGCAGAGATCCTAATTATTTTTGTTGTTTTGTTTTATTTTAATTAAGTATATTTCAACATTGTACAAAAATACATTATAGCCACAAATAACGAGGGTTAATTATTAGGCTTGAGTTTGTATATTTCAAGAAGAAGCATAGAATAAACGATTTGTTTTGGGGTTTTTTGTTTTTTTTTTTTAGTTTGTAAAAATAATTTTACAAATTATGTATATTCAACAATTAAAAAATGCTTAAGACAATTTCCACATACAAACGAGTACAATTTAAATACACAATTAGGGGCTAAAAATTTCAATAGAATATCGGGAATGAATTGTTTTTCTTATTGTGTGGGGTTTTAGGGGGGTGGGGGGGAGTGGGAGGTTTGGACCTATGGTCTAGCATATATAGCAAGAAGCGAACTTATGTTTTACTGGACAGACATTTTGCACTCTATTCGCGTTTTAATCACTAATAAGTATATATATATATATATATATATAAATATATATATATATTTATATAAATACATAAAGATGATAATTTCACTTAATTACAGCATTTTTTCTTTTCTTTTATATATATTAACATAGCGAGAATTGAAATTTGATAAACAATTTATGTAATCTCATTGTTACTAAAGTAGCTAAACAAAAACAAAACATGCATAAGTACAACTAAATATTGTATTGTGTTCGGTTTCGAATATTGTTCAGTTTTACACACATATATATATTGTATATATATATATATTCGTTTTGCATACATATTTTTAATATAGAACTTAGGCTAAGCTTATGGTTTATTTGAAAAATGGCTTATTGAAACAACTTCTGTTAGCAAAATTGTGTCCACATTTTGTGTATGTGTGCGTGTGTGTGTTTGTGTGTGTGTGTGTATCGGTGTGTGTTGGTGTGTGAGTGTGTTTCACTTTTTTTTTGAGAGCAAGTACTACTGATTGGGCAGCTCCGTGAGCGTCACATCGTACAGATCATCTTCGATCTGCTGCACTTCCAGCAGGAAAATGTCCTCGTTGCAGTAAAAGGATATCATATCATCATCAATTTTCGCCGTAATCCTGCAATAAAATATATAGACATGTTATATAAGGCATTTCAGATGAGCTAGCTGGAAATCAGTTGGTTGGTTCTTGACTTGATTCTGATTTGATCGTAGCACCCATAAGCCGGATAAGCATTAGTTGGTTTTAGGCTTCAGTATTATCGGTTAGACTAAACTACTCGGATGAATGTGTCTTCTTCTTCTTTAATTCTTTTTTTTTTTTTTTTTTTTTTTAGCTGTATGTGATGTTTAGCTTTGGTGCAGGTGGTTGTGTGTGTGTGAGTGTGTGTGTGTGTGTGTGTGTGTGTGTGTGTGTGAGTGTATAGCACTTGGACACAGCTGCCTTACTTACCCCTTCTTATTTGTGCGATATATGTTATTTATGCTCGTTGTTGAGATTTTGTATTTGTTTTCAATCTGCAATTGAGAAACGAGAGAAATATGATGTTTTGTCTGTTGTGTTGCACGAGTGGCGAGTAACGAGTAACGAGTAACGAGAGTGGAAATACAAAAAAAAAAAACAAAAAAACTAACTAGCAAACTAAAATATTTCTCTTATAACTCTTTGTGTGTGGTTTGTGATTTTGTTCATTTTTTTGTTGTTGTTTTGTTTTCAGCCAATCTTTCAAATCGAATACAAAAATATATATTTATATTATATATATAAAAATATATTTATATACAAATTGCAAACGCCCCAAAACTGTTGACTGTTGTGCCGTTTTTTTGTGTGGGTTAAGTGTAGTTATAAATGGATAGATTGGACATATACATATGTAAGTATATATTTAAAGTTTTATTTATTTATTTATTTTGTAATTGTAACTTGGATCAGCTACTGATGTGGTTGTTTTTTGGTTGGTTGATGAGGTTTACAATTGATTTAGAATGACAATGGTTACGAGACGCCATCGATTAGTTTCAACTACAATACGATCCACTTTTTGTTTTAATTCCTTTTTTTAATTCCTTTGTTTTAATATGAATAACGATTGATATGAAGTTGGTTTTAAGTAAATGCTTTAGTTGAGAATATGCATTAATTTTTTTACAGACCTCATCTTACAGATTTGAACATTTTGGATACATATTTTTTGCTTTTTGTTTTATTTATTTGTTTTTTTTTTTTTTAGATAAACCAATTAGACCAAAATGAACAAAATTACAGACGTTATTAGAGTTTTTTTTTTATTTAGACTGAGAAGTGAGTTTTTTTTTTTTTTTGATTGGGGAATATTACTTTGGATGTGGGGACACATGCTGGGTCACTCTTCTAGAGCAGCTGCTGCTTGAACTAGTGGTTCACTCCGTACTTACCGCATTTAGCAGGCCAATGGTGGTTGGGGGCACCACATGGAGCGGCGTGTAGATCTCCTCGTTCTCCTGCCGCACATATAACATGACCCGCTCCGTTGTCGGCGGCGTCATTCTGCCCCGTTTCATTGGTGGCCCAAAATCGGACATGGGCGTACTGGTTAACATATTCTGATCCAATATATGATCCTTTTTGTCACTGTGAAAGAATAATGAATTTAGTTGAATATTTCTTTGGTTGGGCGGATACGAGGCACATCCTCTATGGGAAAGGATTACGATTTTTACTCACGTCTGCATGTCGGGGGGAAAATGATTGTGAAATTTGAGCGTGGGCGTGGCCACCTTCTGACCGTGCAACAAGAACGGCGAGGCACCTTTCAGCTCCGGCGAGTCAGTCTCATGCCCATAGAAGCTCTGTAAAAACAAAAACAATAAACAAATAAAGGTTAAATAACACAAATCTAGAGTATTTTGTACTCAAATCAAGTACAGACGTTGTCAAAATCCGGCCAAGGTCGATCATCCTAGACCAGAGAACGAAAAAATTAAGTACATAAATTTTAGATGTAGAATCGATCTGAACTATGCACAAAATTTAATTGGGATTGAAATGTTTTGAAAAGTACTCCCAGAAATTTGAGACAAACAATGTTGAAAGAATCCTCTTAAGAGACAAACTAAGTGGAAAAATCTAAAAGACACATTTTTCATTTCCCTTTTTGTTCCCATTACATTAAAAAAAATGTTTTCTATTTCTATAAAAAAAATTTGGAGTTTCGAATTAATTCTAATCTCAGTTGCGTATGATTCCCAATTGGACTTTTGGGTTTATGGAAGTTGTTAGCTTACCTTTTCCATATCCTCGGCGGGCGAGAAGAGCACTGGCGGCTTGGCCAGATCCTGCATGCCATAGAACTCGGAACGATCTGTGACCGGGTGATAGAGCTCATCCAGCTTCTTGCGTCCAGTGGCTGTCATCTTGCGCTTGGCGGCACGACGCTCCTCGTCGCGCGTCTTTCGCTCCGCGCCCTGCAAAAACACACAGACAGAGAGAGAGAGAGAGAGGGAGTGAGAGAGTTGAAATGGACTTTGGAGTAGGATTTGTAATTGCGGGTTTCGCCAACAGAGTCTACAGTTATTTTTCTTTATTTATTCATATTTTATTTTTTTATTTTTTTTATTTTTTTGGCGCTTGCGCAAACACGGCTACAGGTGTCTTTCTGGCCGTGTAATTGGCAATCAATCAAATGCATGGGATCCACACAATTTATTTTATTGCAGTAGCTTTGCACTTTTTTTCTTATTTAAATTAATTAAATTCACGAGTGTTTGAGTTGCATTTATAAAGCCCGACACAGTCTGTGGCAGCCAAAACACTCAACTGCTGCGCGTCTGACTACCAGTGCTGGCAGTTTGGCTTTTTTTTTTAGCGTTAAATGCAAAAATATTGCATACATGATTTGCTTTAAAAAAATAGAAAAATATCATGTGAAAGACAGCGCGACAAGTAGATACCCTGTACTCAAGTCTTTAGTTATGATAAGTTTTCATAATTTAATACAATTTGCTTAACACTTTTTATGTTCCTTAACTAATCGGAATAATATATATATATTTTTATTTTATTATATTTATATATATATAATATTATTTTAATATATGTAATTAAAAGCCAAATGATTTTCTTAAGTGGCGATTTTCGGGAGCATTCCATAAAATAAAGTGTGGCTTTTACCACATTAATTTGAGCCCAAAACAAGCTTTTATTGCTACTCAAAATGGGCAACACTGTTGGCTGGTGTTAGGCCTAAAAGCGAAACAAGTTTGTTGCCACCAACGCTGCAAATGCAACTGGCCAAGCTGTGGCAGCACCGTTAGGGTCAAATGCAACAAAAAAAATAATAAAAAAAAGAAGAAGAAGAAAAACATATTTGCTGCAAAAATTATTATAAAATACTTAGGAGATGCAGCAGCATAAATATGCATACATCATAAATAATGCGGCGGCGCCCCAAACCATTGCGCGAGTTTGTTGCAAGCAACATTTGTGTGTGTCTGCATGTTAGTGTGTGTGTGTGTGTTTGCAGCCTGTCCAATTTGCCCACCTGACCAGCAGCAGCAGCAGCTGCCCAGCTACGCTGCTTGATGATGGCCTGTGAGTGAGTGAGCGGCTAACACAAACACACACACACCTGTATAGATGTGTGTGTGTGTGTGTGTGTGGCTGCTGTGATTGCTGGTTTGCGTGTAAACAGATTCTGCGCTCTTGGCCAGCAGCTTGTGTGTGCACTTTGCATTTGTAATTAAAAATCAGCAATTGAGGCGCAGGAAGTGATATTTCCCCTCGAGCAGCCCACCTCTCCTCCATCTCTCAGCAGCTGGTAGCCATTTTTTATGGCTCTTTTGCCTACGTTATGCAAGGATGTACACACACACACACATATATATATATATATATATATACTGTATATATATATATATATACCTACATCTGGCTGGCTACCTATAAACCCCTTGCTGCGCTTATCACAGCTACAAATTTAGCCTAGAGCATCAACTGTGTGTAACTGTGTGTGTGTGTGTGTGTGTGTGTGTGTGTGCTAGTGTGTGTGCTTGTGCTTGTGCCTGCATGTAAATAACTGTATTTTATTACATACTTTTATTTTATCTTGGCAAAAATATCGCCAATGTTGCTCAGACAGCGGCTCGAATCGCAGCCAATGCGGTCAATGTTCGCCGCCTTCTGCCTCAACTTAATCATCATCATCAGCATCATCATCATCAGCATCATCAGCATCAACAGCATCATCATCATCATCGGCAACATTTGCTTCTTCTTGTGAATCGACTAACTTATTAAATGCTAATGGCTAAGGAGTAGGTTGGGTGGTGGTGGGGGGGGGGGGGTGTAGGGGAGGGTATTTTGGGTCAGTTGCGCTGCACATTCTGGTAAGCTGCGATAGTCACACACAATTCCGATTATAAACCCCAATTTTCGATATACTCGAAATATACATTAACTTTCTCTCGGCTAGTGCAAAATGTTAAACCATAAATATTTAATATCTGATAAGTAAGTTTTATATATATTAAATCAGTTTGATTTCTAAAATGTTATCAACTAAATGTTGATATTTTTCCAAAGTTTTCAAGTTGAGGGAAAATCTGTGTTTGGCAACTGCTTTTCCAACGCACGCAGTTAAAGTTTAACAATGTTTTTTTTTTTTATTTTTGCACATTACAAGTCAAATTGCCTTTGAGCAATAAAAACAAATACTATTATTATTATTATTATTATTATTATTATTATTATGCCTGGTGTCCATAAAATAATGACAATAAAGCTGCCTTTAAAATACAACAAAGTCTTTTAAAATGTAATTTGTTAATAGATCTGTCCGACTTTTATGTCTTCCTCTTTCAGATGTGTATATATATATGTATATATGTATGCATTATGATCGTGGCGAAGATATAAAATCTGAGGCTCAAGATTGTAATCTTCTGTCATAAATTTATGTTTCATAATGTGTCGGTGCATTTTGGCCATACTTTTTAAAGACCGAATTTTGCAATGCGTCGCTTGCTTTTGGCTTGATTGCAATTGCAAGAAAGGTGCAGAGGTGCCGCGAGGCGGCAATTGCAACCGTGTTGCAAATGCAGTGAAATCAGACTCCCCAGCGACGACAAAGTAGAAACCAAGAGAAATGCCTACATATATGTATGTATATGTATATATATATGCGTGTATATATATATATGTATGTATATAGATATATGTAGTATATAGACATATGAAATAAGCTGCCTCGCGATATTTAATTGATACATTTACCGATAAACACACGCCTCGAAATGCAGAGGGACTCGGTCAAGCAGTACTGAAATAAGGGCCCCACAAATATGGAGTAAGGAGTGCATACACTCAAAAAAAATGTAGACTATAATTTAGATTTGGAACCAGAAATGGTTTGCGATTTTGCGAATAACTTTTAAATTTCCAAAATACATTTTAGAAAAGTTACGCGACAAGAATTGAATTCATGTTTTCTGCTAAAAATTATTGTTTATTTATTTAATATTTTGTTTCAGTGTAGGGAGCAGATATCATGCAGTTGTTGGTTGCATTGGAGTACAATAAAAGGTAGCCAGGCAGGCATGTGCAACGTTGCCACAGCCACAGCCACAGCAGAAGTGTAATGATATGAGAAAATTAAATTGGAAATCCACGAAATGATTTATTAATAAAGCACATCAAGCGACCAACGAATACAAAAGTGAAGGGTTCGTTTCCATATAAGACAAGAGCGAGAGAGACAGAGAGAGAGAGAGAGAGAGAGAGGGACAGAGACAGAGACAGAGCGAGGAGAGACCAAGGCGAAAACGTTAACTAAAAACAAGGGCACAAAGCAGTGCGAAAGGATGGATGATGCCACGGGAATCAGTGCCACAGATGCGAAGAGTTAAACAGAGGGGCAGACCACGTGAAGAGGGGAAGGGGAGGGGGGGTCAAGCGTTGTCCATTTACTTTTGTACGCGTTACGCTTTCCACCTGAGGTACCGAGCTGTAGTGGCTTGATGAAGGGACAACCCATATGAGAAACATCATGCAACAACAGGCAGTTGCCCCCAATTCGATAAAAGCCAGCAACAGCGACAAGTGGCAACAACTACAACAACACGAGCTGCCTCAAGTCACGTCTTGCAGCTTTTAGTTAGCTTTTGCTTCATTCAACCTGTTGGCTGTTGTTGCACGTGGCAGCACGGTGTATGCCCCTGTCCGTGTGCGTATGCGTATGTGTGTGTGTGTGCGCGTAATTATGTGGCTAGTTGCCGCTTGCAGCATTGTAGCGAAATCAAATCACTTACCTTATCGCAGAAGACCTTTATCTGACAGTAGCCGCGATGAAAGACTGTCGCATCCCGAGGATCCTCAAACGTATCGATTTGGACGTGCAACGGCAGACCCTGCAACACAACAAAGAAATGCCAATAATGTTTAATGCCACAACACTAATAATAATTATAATAATAATAATAAAAATAATAATACATGAACAAGTGCAGGAGCTAAGTAAGCAATTGCTTGCAATGTGGTTGAACTTAGTCAGGTTCCACTGTAGCTGTCACAAACTGCTCGCTTTTTTTTTGTGCTTTAATGAAAGGCCAGAAACTGTGAAGCTGCTGCTGGCCGAGTTCGTGTGTTTCTGTCAATGAAATATCAACTTAATGGTACGCATTACAACATACGAAGGATGCAACGGCAACAACAACTAGCAACTTGCAACAACAACAACAACTTCCTACGTATATGTTTAAAGGCAGCTGAAGCAGCGCCTGCTTCGCTGCCTGCCCCTTTTTTTTATGATGCCTGGCCTTGCAGCGCCTGCCGGGTATTATGACTATGTGATTAAGTGTGTAACACGGGTATTGTATATACGGGAGCAAATGGATACGCCTGCAGGGCTCATCAACGTGTAGACAGTTCTGCTATGTGTGTGTGTGTGTGTGTATCTCTGTGTGTGTGTGTGTTGATATTGTTGTGCATGCACAGGTGTTTATTATAAGCGTTGCAAGAGGCGTTCGCTCGCCGTGTGTGTCTTCCCCAACTAACTAACTAATAGCACCTTTCTTTCAGTTGATGTTTATTTCAGATAATATCAGAGGATCGTTATCCTCCAATGTTTAGCAAACAGAATGCTAAATTAAACTAGTCCCTATTCAAATTGCTTTTTCTATATCACAAAATGACATAGCTATGGTTAACTGACCTTTCTTTGTTCACTTCACGAACAACTAATAAATCAGTAAAATTTTAGCTTTATTAAACAATCAGATAATTCTTAAATTTTTCTTGATTCGTTTGTGATTTAAAGTTTTAAGACAACAAGAATTAAATAGATACTTTTTTGTTGTATTTGATTTAGTTGGCAGCTGAAAATTGGCCAGTTTGATTTGATTTCTGTCCTTTTGCATATATTCAGACTGCATATCAGTATAAATCGAGGATTAATAATAATCATTTTGTTGCTAAATAAATAAAAAAAAACTTTTTATTTTGTTTTAAGAGCTCAGCTTTTGATTTGCACAATTTATGGACTGTTTTTGTTGTTGCATGTAATCCGAACTTGTAAAATCACGAAGAGGTGTTACTTGAGATATGCCACTTGATACATATGTTGCATCTATATTTTCTATCGATTTCTTAGTCAACTTTTAGGTAACATTATCCAGTAACATACTTTTATAAAGGTTTTTCAGATATTTTAAAACTTGTATATTTTAAAACCTATCTCAAAATTGCTGACCGTTTCTTAGTTCACAATAAAATTATACAAATATCGAAGTATAAGAAAAATGGTACACAAATGTGGGTGTGTTCAAACAAGGTAACGGGGAATTTGTAATTAGGTGTGATATATTAGATATATGTTAGAATCGAAGTGTGTCTGGCTGATCCCAATCGCCTGTCAAGTGCTAAAAAGTTAACATATTTCTTGTGTTTAATTTTTTCTTGAATTTATTTCGCAGTTGTAACGATTGAAATGATCAACGTCTGTGATAAAATTGAACATGTTTTATTGTTGCCTTAGTTTACCTGAACTATAAATCGATTACTAATTAATAATAAATGATATAGTATTAAGTAAGACTCACCTTAACACCCTTTTGACTGCTGAAATCCGTGCTGAGGCATTGGACTGCAATGTTGATCTGTGAAAAGAAATGTCAAGCAATTAAGTCAATGTAAGCAATTAATAAATAATAAATAAAAACTTTTAAAAAAGAAATTAAAGCAACAGACGGACAGACAGACAGACAGACAGACAAACAAACAAAAAGTGCAAATTGAGAAAAATCACATCGTCTGGGGGCTGCAACATAGTGTCTCTGTTATTAGAAGCAATTGTTTTCTCTCTATTAAGTCGATGTCCTCCTTATGCCCACGACAGTTTAAAACATTCCAACACACACACACATACATATAATATATATACACCTATACGCACACGCACAACAACAGCAACAACAAAAGGCGGGGATACTACAGTTGGTTATGGCAATGGCAATGCCAATGGAGCTGGAGATGGAGATGGAGCTGAAGCTGCAGTTGGAGTTGGAGATGGAGACAATAACGAGGCAATACACAGAGGACCAAACGAACTGTGGCAACATATCTCTTGCACACACAGCGCAAGGGGAAGGGGGTGGAGAGGGGTGCGGGCTGCATGCTGCGGCAAGTTGACTTTTGCAACGCATCCAATTCATTTTTTTTTCCGACTTCGATTCAGTTGCTCAGCGACAGACTTCAAGTCGCATTGCGCGCTTGTATGTGTGTATGTGTGTGTGTGTGTGTGTGTGTATGTGTGTGTGTGTATGTGTGCTTAAAGGCATTTTAAGCATGTCCAAGCCAGATGCGACGAGCCAAAGACAAACAGTCGGACACAACAACAACAACAACAGCAGCAGCAGCAACAGCAACAAAAAAAAGCAACAAAAAAAAAGAGTAGAAAATCCATCAACGCAAAAATACCAAAGGAAACAATCTTAATGGTAAAAGTGCAACGCGGTCGACGCAGCGCAGTCGCTGTCGCTGCCAGCAACGCAGTCAGCGTCGTCGTTGACGTTGTCGATGTGGACGACGTGGAGCAGTATTTAATGTGAATAATTAGCGGGCGCGTACCATATAAGAGGAGACACACAGCCAAACAGACAGACAGACGGACAGACAGACGGACAGATGCTGAGGCAGCAACAGCAGCAGGAGTAGAAGGGGGTGTGGGTAGCGTGGAGCGTGGAGGGGGGGGGCCTTGGCTTGCACAAGATGCAGCACCTGCGTGTCGGTGCGTACGAAAGTTTATATTTTGCTGCCGCTGCCGCTGCTGCAGCGGCTGGGAAAGGCAAAAGATACGCGGCACACAGAGACACAGATACAGATGCACAGCGACAGATACAGATGCGCAGATGCGCAGATACGCAGGAGGTGGGGGTAGCGTTGCTGCTGCTGCTGCTGCTGCCTAACGGCATAAAACGAAATCGACATTATGCGGCCTTTTGGCTGGCTAACTCTGGCAGCGGACTCTCTCTCAGTGTCTGGCCGAGGTTTTGGATTAACATCTCAGCGCGTAAACAATTTGTAAATAAAAAGCGCGATATCGAAATGCAGCCAAAATGCACTTATGGCCACATAAGCCAACCAGCCAGCCAGCCAGCCAGCCAACTAGCCAGCCAACCAGCCAGCCAGCCAGCCAGCCAGCCAGCCAGTTAGCCAATTTAATAACTGTTTGCCAATTTGACACAAGTCACTGAACTTGACAGCAAGTGGAAAATCAGTGCGATTTTTTCTTCAACAAATAAAGTAGCTTTAAAATATATATCGATGTATACATATATATATATATACATATATATATATATATATGTATGTATTGGCAGAGCAGTGTATCTGTGTTTGTCCAGTAAATTGACCACTCCTCAAACTTGCACTGTTCGATTAGCCAAGAAAATAAAACGATGGCAAATAAAATACAAATCTTAATTTTCAACAAATCACATTTGTATCTTTATATCTTATTGGATCAATTAGCATTTTAAATCGGATGAGTAAAGTATATATATTAATTATAGGTAGCATAAACATTGTTGAGGGCGTATGTGTGATTTGAATTGTTATCGATTAATATTCAATATACTTTGCTAGTTAAATGTTTTAAAGGATAAATTGTGTTTGCATAATTCAAATAATTCCACGAATACTCAATAAAAATTTAGCAGTTTCTCAAAATTTTATTTATCGCAGACTAATTAATAATGTTAATAAGTTAAACACTAAATCAAGCAGACTTTAAGTATTTTTGCATTTGTTTCGAGTCAATATTAATCCCAAGTATTTAAACATGTTTTCTGGCTTATTTTCAGAATTAGCACATGAATTTTTATTATTATTATTTAATTCTGTGTTCATTAGTTAAAGTCTACTGATTTTCGGAAAATCTTTCAGAATATGTTTTCAAAACTTGCCAAGCTGCACTTTGCATCTACCTCAAGGTTGAACCTGATTGCGCTATCTGCAGAGTCCTGTCAGGAAATTTGATGTCATCCGAAGTAAGTTTCAACTCATATTCAGAGAGTATTTCTTATTTTTTAGCCAAGTCCGATTATACAGAAATAACTCAGGCAGCTAAGCACTTAGTCTGTGCAGCTGTAGGTGCACTTTTTACATGATTTTTTATAGCCGAAAGGTTATCGTTTTATTTTCATACTATTATACCAAAAAGGTATTATAGTATATTGGTTTCGTTCAATGCCCGTCATGCTGTCCGTCCGTCTGTCCGTTTCTCCGACACACTTAGAGATAGAGACTTGAAACTTGGAACATACTCGTATACTGGAAAGTACCCTCAAAAGGTACGTCCACTAGGGAGCTAGAAAATCGATAAATTCGATTTTCGCAAATCGATAAAGCCATATATCTCCCACAATTTTATGGATACAGTCACCAATTTTGGTTGGTAGGTTGTTGACAATGTCCTTCAAAGATCGGCATATGCCACGTGCATTTCCGACGCCCCCAGCTCCCCCGCCCCTAAAATTTTAAAAAGCCTATATCTTCCGCAGTTTTTGGGTAGGGAACGCCTTTAAGAACCGATAACAAATTTGTGTTGTCACGCCCACACCTGCGCCCATAATCGGTAAATCGTATAAATCGATAAATCCGTATATCTCCCACAAATTATGGTATCATAGTATTTCGCTGTCGGTTACTTGCGACTGCAACGTTCTCTCTTGTTTTTTTTTTTTTTGGTAGGTGGAGCTTTGTTTTTGTTTAGTAGTAATTCTAAGCATAAACATTCCGATATATAGAAAGCAAACTTGTGTTCAGTGAATATTGGTTTGTTCAATGGGGCGTATACGTAATGTGGCTGCGGCACATGGCGCTTGATTCGCTCAATAGAATTGCAAATATTTGAGGCGATTGAAATTAAAATTGCTGATAATTGCTAAATTAAACGCGCTGGGAGCTCAGGCTTGAAGCCAATATGCAATAGCAATAAAATAAAACTAAGATACACACACACACACACACACACACACAAACACATAAACACACACACATATTCATGGCGGGAGTCTGAAAATTGCCGAGGCAGGTGATTAAAACTAAGTGTCATAAATAAATAAATGCATAAATTATTCTTTTGAATAAAGCAATGACAACAACAACAACAACAACAGCAGCAAAAGCAAAACGACAAAAGCGAGACGTCAATAGCCGTGTGTGCGAAAGAGCTAGCAATAGCGACGATTGTGCGACGCGGTTTGAATAATTTGCGCTGTGCTTTGCAATTGAAAATAAATCACAATTTAATTCTTACACACACACACACACACATACACACACATACACACACACACAAGCAAACAATGAGTGTCATTTATTTGCCGTCTCGTTCATAAAATGCTTCTTTTTGTTTTTTTTTTTCTTCATTTTAATTGAGGCGGCGCTCGCAACAAACAAAATGGGGACTGAAACAGTTGACACAACTGTGCAAAAGGGGGTTGTCGAAAAGGGGGGAGGGGGGATGGGGTTAGTACTTTGCTTAGCACTTACCTTGGCAGAGCTCTCGAGCGGATTCCAGTAGACGGCGATGGCATTGTGCGACACTTCCTCAATGCAACCAACGAGACCAACCGAGTTCTTTGTATCTGCAACAAAAAAGGAAAACCAGAAGATAAGCAAACAGTAAATAGTAAAAGGGGGGAGGGGGCAAGAATTATGGGTGAAGGGGGGGAGGTAAGTTAAAGTATCGTTTGTATTAACAATTAAGGAAAACTTTCTGTGACAAGTGCCTAATGAGTTATGTTTGATGGGGCAGGCGCGCAACAGGATGCTGCAACTGGAAACAAGGTAGTCGGAGTGCACTCGGAGTGTCTCGAGCGCTAGCCAAGATTATCTGCAATCAAACAATCCCGAATGCATTGCGCGTTTATCAATGTCATAACTGCCTTGTCGCTGCATGCCCCCGCTTGCTTGCACCCGCTTTGCTTGCCCCGTTCGTCAGCGTAGTCGTTCAATAAAAACCAACAATTTACGGTCTAGAAATCCTATACAACTGAATGCCCCCTTCGGCCCCTTCACCCATCGCTCCGTTTGCGATCGTTTGAGTTTACGCACCTGCATCCAAGATTCTTTGCTTCACGGAATGCTGACGACTGTGCCAGAATTGCCAGGCCTTTATCTCATCTTCGGGACTCTTCTCCTCGCGAAACATCAACATGATCACACTCTGCAAAAGACAAGGGAAAAACAAAACAGAAACAAAAACAGAAATTAATAAAGTTGCAAATACACTTAAATTTTGTTTTATGTTAAATACCCTGTTAAAATTAGATTTTTTTTTTTTGACTAATTCGTTGACAATTCTCCGTTTTCATAAAATAAAAAATTAAAATAAATATTAAGACTAAGGCATTTGTTATTAATTATATGGCATTTGATGCGCATACAATGTGTGTTATGTTTTTTTTTAAATAAAACATAAATTAACGAATTAGCATATTAATTTTTTTATTTAGTTATTTTCCTGCTATATATATATTTATGTATATATATCCTGTTCAAATTTGATACTTGATTTAATTTCCTTTGCTATTGTCATTCTGCTCTTAATTTATTCATTATTCATTCACAATTCGATAAGTTATTTATTATAGTTTTGTTGATCTTGAATGAATGTATATTTTAAAACTTTGTTGAATAAAACCATTATATATTTAGTTGTATTATTTGTTAAAAATACTACGTCAAAAATGTTTTAAAAAAAAACACTATTTGTAATCAATATGGATAAAGACTAAACTATTTATGAGATATGTGTGAACTTTGCTTAAGAAATTTGTTGCACAAATATTTATGCATTCGCAAGAATTGTTAACTGTTTACGGGGTATGTGTCAGTCGAGTTGTTTTTTAGCTACCATCCCGCTTGACATATACGAGTTGTGACACATGTTTTGGCTGCCTGTGTCGAGTTGTTGCTCGCACCCTACAAAGTCAAAAGGATTAGAAGCGGGACACACAAAAGGACGAACTCGATTTAGCAGAAAAATATCTAACACATATTTGTATCCCAGTGTCCCAATATCCGAATATCTGCGAGTCCTCATCGTCGTCGTCGTCGTGGTCGTTGTCTGTTCCCAGAGATATTTGCATATTGTGTGCATCATTTATGTTTTCTATTTTAGTTTTGCATCTTGAATAATTATGTTGACAGCGCAAAGGAAGCGCATAGATACAACGCCAGTCCCGACACTCCTCACAACTGAAATTGCAACCCCTTTTTCCTGCAACTTCCCCCTTACCCCTGTGCACCCTGTTCTGCACAAACGCATCAACTGATTACGGGGCATAAATATTTTTGTGTATTTTGTGCGCCTTTTTCTTAAATCTTTAGTTTTTTTTTTTATTTTTATTTTTTGTTATATATATCGTAAATATTCATGGGCTAATCAGCTCGTAAATTATACTTGTTGTTGTTTTTTTTTTTTCGTTGATTTTTGTCAGTTTTTCACCGTTAGCCGGTCTGGGAAATGGATATGGAAATGGACACGTCGTCTATGCAAATTGCGCTGCTTGGGATTTTCTTTGGGTTAGTTTTCGCTGAGGTTCTGTAGTTTCTTCAAGTTACACTTAAATGTGTTTTATGGCCGATGCCAGCCCAAAAAAGGGCGAGAGGGTTAAACAAATAAACTCGTAAATTAATTTTGACACTTTTTTTCCACTAGCAAAATTATTGCACTTTTATGGTAATACGAGCTGGCAAAGGCACTTCATAAAGCACAATTAGCAGGGTAGCCAGAGCAGCTCAAAAAGGGGTTGACCAAAAAAAAAGGCGGCAGAAGAGCACTAAAATGTATTATGCTCAAGGTTGGCAAGTTCGTGTATTTTATTTCTAATCTCTAACTCAGTTTTTAGAAGATCCTTTAAGATTTTTTATAATTTTAGTTTTTCTTGAAAGAAAACCCTTTTCCCACTTTCAAGTCTTATCTCACGTTATTTTTGTTATCTTTACCATTTTTAATCAATTCTACCTATTTATTTAGTTTTAATGATTTTTTGAGTTTTTTACCACTTCATTTCATTATCACTTAAGATCTTTTTTCTAATTTTCTTTAGATTTCAAGAACTTTTTTTTACTTTTTTTTTTGTTTAATTTGTCGCAGCTTTTTATTTACGTATGCAAATTTGTGTGTAGATTTGAGAGACGGTTCCGATTTCAAACCCTTTCGCACAGAGAACTCAATCACAATTGTTGTTTACTTAGCGAACCGTTGGCACTTCCATTTCCACATCCACATCCACTTCGAGAACTACTTCCCCACATCGCACTTCCCATTTTTCAACTGTAACTTTGATTGTCATTCTTCAAAACTCAACGGCTTCGGTTTACAATTTGCATTTTCCAGTAGCAGTCAGAAGACGTCATTTAAGCTTATCTGATTGATGATGTTGATGTGTATTGTGCCCCGTTCTCAACTACAATCCTTATGTAGTCCTGAATAAACAACGTGTGAGTGTATCTGTGCGTATCTGTGTGTGTGTGTGTGTGTGCTGAAAGGCTCACAATTTGCATTGAGCGGCATATTCAAATTCTCATAAAGGTAGCGCCTTGGCGTATCATTTATCATTTATCATCGGGATATGCATATATAAGGCAGTGAGTGAAGATCACAGTGCCTTAAGCAGGATATGCATGTCCTTGTCCTTGTCCTTGTTCTTGTGCGCGTCTTGTCTTGTGTAATTGAGCAAAGGGTGGCAAGCAATGCCAAACTTGATTAGCGCTCAGCCTGACTGACATTCGGCTCCTCGGGCCAACTGACAAATGGGCTGAAAAGGGTTTTGTGCTGCCTAAGCCCCGAAACTGGTGTTGACAACAGCAACAACAACAACAAGCTCCACAATCAATAGCCTATATAGACTATATATATTTATATATATATGTGTGTGTGTACTTACCTTAACTGTTGTATTCTTGATTGGCTTATCCGCATCGTGCACATACTCCAGCGTAATGCCATAGAACTGACCCTTGTTGATGTAGGTGATGCGATCGTCCTCGCGACGCTGTGACGAGCTGATCGGGCTCTCCAAATTATAACGAAAGCCCACATTTGTGAAGCTGCATAAAAATATCAAATAAAATATAACAGAACAACATTAATTTGATTTTTCTTCAACATCAAACATATGTGATAATTGAGATAGATATATAGGTAAATAGTTGCTTACATTTTTGGTATTTGTATTTTATCAGCATCATTTTGGCGTCCGAAATCGTGCCAGGGTCTCGAGCGGGTCGAGCCATTTGTGCTTGTGTCCACCAGCGATGTGGTTGGACTATTCTGGCTGCCGTGCACCACAGTGCGCTGCTGGATGCTGTTGACCGAAACGGGTATGCTGCCATTTGCATCAATTAAGGTGCCCGGCTGACAAAGTTCCGTATAGTCGAAGGACTGTAACAATAAATAATAATAATGCATTTAGGTTTAGAACTTAGTTGATTTTCTTAAACCAAACTGGTTAAGGCTATGTTTTAATGGACACGCTTACGCAACGCGCTACTCGCTACTTGCTACTCGCTACTTGCTACTCGCTACTCGTTACTCGCAGCAGGGAATACAAGATTAGTCGTCTATTGGTGATCTTATATGTTAGATTCAGTTTAACGATTATTCCAAAACTTTAAATGGACACGCAAGAAGCTGCGACACTCGCTACTCATTACTCGTTTCTTGTAGTTCAGATTGCTTAATTACTCATAAATATTGCTCGTTACTCATAAATAATGTAATCAATTTTTGATTGATTTAAGTCTCATTACTCAGAGAAGTTGGTAAATACGGTTAAGTTCATGTTATAAAGTTTTAATAGACACGCCACGCATTGCGCTACACGTTATTTGTTAGTAAGGGATTAAGCAGAAAATATTAGTTGGCAGTTAGTAGTTGAATATAACTAGGCTAAGGCTTAATTTTAAAATGTTAGTGGCATTGATTGATTAATTTTAATAGATTTACAACTAGGTTTTAATGGACACGCCACGCATTGCGCTACTCGTTACTCGCTACTTGTACTCGCTACTCGTTACTAAATTAAACTAGCTGCTTAGCACGTCTATGTGTGTTTGTGTGTGTGTGTGTGTGTGTTGTGGGTGTGGCTTGTGTTTGTGTGTGTATACCTGCTGTATGTGATTCTGATCCCGCGGCGTGATGGCATCCGTGCCAATGCCCGAATCGGGACTGGGCAAATCGACGGTCAGACCCGCCGCCGTTATAGCCTTGGCATATAGTGGAGTACCGCCGTTTTTGCCGGACTGTTCCTGCTGCTGCTGCTGCTGATGTTGCTGCTGTTGCTGCTGCTGCTGCTGCTGTTGTTGCTGCTGCTGCTGCTGTTGACTGTGGTGGTGTGCATTGCTGCTGGTTAGCACTGTGGTGGTGGTGGGCCCATTGCTGGTGAATCGCGCCTCATAGACACCGCCCACGGGCTGTGGTTGGGTGGCCGCCGCCACGGATACATCCTCGCCGTAGAGGCTGCGCGCTGTGCCGGCGGGCACATAGCCACCCTGGCCATCGGGCGCAAAGTATTCGCGGTAATAGGGTTCCGTTATGAATGTGGTTGCGGGCGGTGGGCCGGGAGGCAATCTTGTGGCCGTATACATGCCATAGCTATCCGTTGTGATATACGGCCCGGGACTGGGACTCTGGGCTTGCAGTGTGCTCTGCTGTGTGCTGGGGCCGGTGCTGTTCTGATGTGAGGTCTGCAGGAGTTCAGGACAATCACTCTCTCTTTCTCTTTCTCTCTCTATCTCTTTCTCTCTGTACTCCTCTCGCTCACTCACCTGTAGATAAATCTGTGTGCCGCCCGTTGTAGCATACATCTCTAGATCTGTTGTGGCGCTGGCGGGACTAGTTGCAGTTTCACTTGTTGTTCTTGTTGTTGTTGTTGTTGCTCCAGCAGCTGTTTTATCGCTAATTTCGAATGCAGTTGCAGTTGCAGTTGAAGTTGCAGTTGCCTCAGCTTCAGTTCTAGCTGCATCCACGCGCAATATCTGTGAATTTTCGTTGGGATTTTTGTTGGTTTCTTTCTTTCAACTGTATTTGCAACTTGCAACTTAAAAGCTACTTTACACTATAAACTTGACTCAAACAACAAAAAAAAAACAGCCCGACTTTAACAGAGTTACCAACTCTAAAAACATAATTTTAACATTCAGTTTTTGCCCATTTTTGGGCGCAACCTTAGTTTTTTGTAGGTGAGATTAGCTTGGGTTAGATTATTTACGATTATTATACAATGTTATCTACTGGATTATTATTAGGTGTAGATATGTTATCGAAATGTGTGAAAAAAGTATTTGTAAAACGATGCTAAGTCTGATCTTGAATATTATATATTATATAACCTTATAGGAAGAAGTTTTCAGTTACTAATCTTAGATTGGAATAATTTAAGGTAGAACAAAGTCAATCAGAATAACTTATATTCAATAGTAAAAAGATTTAACTAAGCAGATCTTAGATTGACTAGAGATTTTAGACATTAGATGGAATGGCTGTAGAATTTATTAATTTTCTTATATAGCGTTATTTGCCCGATCTCGAAAAGCCAAGAATATCGAGTATCGAAAAGATCCGAAAAGATCGAAAACATCTCTGAGGCAAGCAAAGCTTCTCAGACTGATTTTGGCTAGACTGTAAATAAAAAGACTTTTTTATCAACAATATCGCATTTTGAGCAGAGACCTTTAAAAGTTTAACTTCAAGAATCTCGGAGAATTCAGCGGCCTTCAAGTGTAGAGGGTCTACAAGTGGCTGGCGCTATCTAAATTCTACAAGCCGGCAAATCAAAATAATGCCTAATGGTATCGAATTGGTTCAGCTCAAGTATTTGTTTTCCGAATTACATTGATTGATCGCACACACGTACAAAAATGACAACAACAGCAACAATAATAATAATAATAATAACAACAACAATAACAACAACACTAAAAACAGCAGCAACTGCTGGTCAATGTTTATTGTTGATTGATGACTGATTATCAACGCGGAAGGTCAAAATGGACCACGGTGACAAAAGAGCTCGTCTCGCGCTTGAGTTCTTTTTCGACTGCAAGCTGATTCATAAATACAAAAAGCTCCCGCCATCAATAAGTACAGTTTATAAAAAATAAATATAAAAATAAAAAAAAAAACACACACACAAAACGCTATAAAAATCGAAACAGTCGCCTGTTGTCGAGTGGAAAGAAACCAATTAAAATGCGAGAAAAAAAACACACACACACACACACTCACAAGACGTATGTATATATATGTACATAACTTATACACATTATATACATATATGTATATGGTATATAATGATATATATATGTATATATGCATATGTTAATTAGCATTGCTTTTTTCTTATTTTTATTTTATTGATCGCACCAAAATGTCAAACGTTTTTCGACTCGGTTTCGACTCTTCGCTGTTGACGCTAAATGAGGTAATACGCTAAGATACAGATACAGACACTAAGATAAAGTCAAGCTGGTGCCACGCCCTGTTTAGTGTTGGTGTATCTGTCTAAGAGCCAAATTAACATTTGGCTGATGAGTCTTTCACGCAGCGAAAGAAAGTGAAATCAAAGACGTCATAAGCCAGTCTCGACAAACAATGGTTGCCGCAAACCCCAAAAGATACAATAGCTTTCAGAACCTTTTCATGAACATAGATCATATACGTTTTTTTTATTTGTCAACTAAGTTCAATTTGTATTTATCTTCTTTTTGTTTGTGGCCAAAATTGACACACAGAAAGACATTAAAGTATCTTCTGTTGTTTTGTGTCGAAGTGTTGTATAATTTAGCAGCCTTGTTTTTGTTGTGACTTGGAGTGAAGGGAGGCGGAGGTTGGGGGGTCGCTACAAAGATTCTAGCTTCGAGCTAATTAAATTTGTTCATAAAAATCAATTTGCATTTTTTTTTTTTTAACTTCAGCGTGCAACGTCAGAAGAGGCCTTGGCTAGTGAAGCTGAGCCAACGATCCGACAGTTTTTTTTTGTTTTTTTTTTTTTCGTTTTTCGGTGATTTTTTTTTTGGTTTTTTTCATTTTTCTTTTGAGCTTTTGTGCGTGTCACAAAATATCGAAACTTTAGGAATCGTTCGTTAGCTTGTGCTATTATAAAACAAAACGCTTTGCATAAACAATATACATACGATATGGTATCTACATATATATATATATAGTATATACATGTACGATACTAAACTGAGCTATTGGCTAGAATTATGCTAAAAGTCTAGCCGCGGTGCTGTCTCAGTCTCTGGCACATATTTATGTATGAGGAAGAAATAAAAAATTTAAATAAAGCCAATTAACTATTTTAATGCCTTTGGTTGATAAAAAGTGAAACTTTTTTTTTCTGTTTCTGTTTTCGTTTGTCAAGATTCTGTTTAGCTGGCATTTTTATGCATATCGTTAATTCTCGGAAATAAACCAAGGCAAAAACAATAATAATACATACACCATTCAGAATAATTATTATTTTCAAAATATATGTTTATAGGATTTTTTAATAGTTCTGTTTTTGGCCTAAAGTATCGCGTGTGCGTATTTAGCATAAGTGAGGTGTTAATTAAGACAAGTGCTCAGTTTCAGCAAACTTGAGTGTATCGAAATCGTTTATCGATAGTTCAATTTAGCTTTTTTAAGCTACTTAGTTTGCTTCAATATGACAAAAAATAACTGTTTCGAATTGTTGTCTATCCTTAAAGTTTAGTTAGCCTTCAACTGTATTTTGCTACAATCTAAAAATCTTGAGTTTTCTAATTTTGAAACGATAACAAACGATAATACTATCAGTTCCGATTACACAATTTGCCCTTTTAAAAAGTATACATTTGGGGTATGGGGTTAATTTCAGTTAAGTGCGCCTACAATTAAGGCAGTTACTTAATAACATCTACTTTAAATCAATAATGAAATAATATGCATTAAGCACTAATCGATAACTTTTTTTTGTGTGGCTCGACTGGGCGATCTGAGCAATTTTTTACAATTAGCTTAACAGCAGGCGGTTTATTGACACCATTTTTTTTTTAATCTTTTTTTTTGAATTGTTGGTTGTTGTTGACGTTGTTGTTTGTTATTGGTGCTGTTGCGCTTTGTTATTGGCTTATGATTACACTTTCCGGTCTACAGTTAGAGCATTGCAATAATTTGCAATATCAATTTTTCATTATGTCATTTTTTCATTTTGTCAATTTTTTTTTTTTTTTTTCTAATTAAAAATTCTGTGGCATAAATTAATCAGTCGATTTGTTATATACACACATAAATACATATGTATAAATACAATTTGTATAAGCCTTTCGACGCGTGTTATGCAAATCGCGCTTAGACAAATATTACGAATAATTAGCTAGCAATGCGAATATGACAAACATATTCATACAAATGCACAATAAATTAGAGTGCAATGCAAAGTGCATAAAAAATAGCTAATCGCAAACAACAACAGAACAGAACAGAACTGAACAACAGCGACAAGAAAACAAGGCAATTAAATTTAGCTAAGAAAAAAAAAAATAATATTTTGCTCAATGAATTTTTTTCTATATTTTACTGTCCACACACACACACACACATAAACACACACACAAAGGCAGACCAAAAGCCCACTCTCATCTGCAAAAGCGTTAAAAAACAACAACAAACTGTTACTGTTGTTGTTGTTGTTGCTGTTGCTGTTGCTGTTGGCTGCTGCTGTTGTTGCTGTTGCTGAGTTCTCGCGCGCAAAACAAAAGACTTGGGACACAAACTTGTTCGCTACGCGTGGGTGTTGAAAGGCAACGCGTTGCGGCTCAGCTGAGCACAGCACGCCCACACACACACACACACACAGGTTGCTGTTGTTGTTGATGTTGCTGTTGCTGTTGCTGTTGCTATTGCTATTGCTGCTGCTGTTGCTGTTGATGTTGCTGTTGTTGTGTCTTTTGCTCGTGTTCGTTCGATTTGTGTTGCATTTGTTTTTGGTTGTTACTTTTGTTTTTTTTTTTTTTGCTTATGATTCGATTTGGGCGCGCGTTTGCATTTTGATTGCAGGTGTTTTTTTTTTTATGTTGATGTTATTTATGCATAGATATTTTTTGTTTTTGTTTATTCGTTGCTTGTTGCATTAGCTAACTGGGCAACTGTGCGCCCACATTCCAATCAAGCGGCACTATATATATATATATGTATATATATCACATATCATTTATCATAACATATGCAAAATAGCAGCATATCAAATTTACACACCACACACACACTTACATTTCTGAGAGGGTTGGGAGGGGGGATCTTGTATTTTTTAGGTTATTGCCACTGATCACTGACTCTGAACAATAACAATAATATTAATAATAATAATAGTGATATTAATAATAATACACTTTAAGCACGTTGCTTTTGCTGCTGCGCTCGCATTACAAGATTTTTACGCGCTGAGGAGACGAGAGAAGCAATCGCGCGAACTGCTTGCGGCTCGATACAAAAATCAGACGAATCGCAGAAACGATCCTACTCCGACAGCGTGATACGACTGACTGACCGATTCCACGTATGACAACGGCGACGGCGACGGCGATGGCAACGGCAGCGGCAACGGCAACGGCAACGGCGACGACGACAGCGAACGGCGCTACCTAAACGAACTTACACACACATACAAATACAAGCACGCATGCATGGAACAGACGGGCAGACAGACGAAGCGTTGCGTCGTCCAGTTGGACCAGCGAGCGAGCAAACACACTCACACATACAACACGTATGATCACACACACAAACCAATACTGACGCACGCATATCAGTTCAAAATGGTTGGAATCTCGGCTGCTGTCGCATATTCTGACATGAGAGACAGCGGCCGGACGGACGGACGGACAAGCAACGCGCGCGGCATTAAAAAATAGTTAACTTCATTGATTTTGCGCGCGACGATCGAACGAAGGAAGAACTTACAGTGTAACTAGTGGGCCGGAAGTGCGCACTTAACTTTTGTCGCCTATGGCTTACATTGTTACTGTTGCTGCTGCCGCTGCTGCTGCTGCTGTTGCTGCTTTTGCTGTCACGCAATTTCCCACCATTTCGCAAAAAAAAAACAAAAGCAATTCAAAAACAGCAGCAGCTTTTTAATTATGGTTTTTCGTATTTCTTTTTTGCATGCGAGTGCAATTGATAAAGCAGCCAGCAGCGAGCAGCGGGCAGCGGGCATCGAACATGCAACATGCAACTCGAACCGATGCCAGCGCAACCAACCAGATTTAGGCGTCGCCAGGCGTGCGTGTGAGCGAGCGCAATATACAAAATCAGACAAGTACTCACACAACACACACACACACATACACTAACAGCAGCGTAGCGACGATGATCGTGTATAACAAGTTGAGCGTATAACAGTTGCTCGAATGCAAACTGAGCTGCGGCTGTTGATGTGTTTATTGTTGTTGTTGTTGTGGTTGCTGCTGTTGTTGTTGTTGTCTCATTGCTTTTGCGTCAATAGAACCACGACGAGCGACGAGCGACGTTGATTCGTATTGGCTGCAGCCACTAATACTCATTGCTCACACTCACACACACAGTTGACAGACCAATTGCAGGTCTTAGAGACGCAACAACAGCAACAACTAGAAACACACTATGTGTGTATGAGTGTGTGTGTGTGTGTTAATTGAGACAAGCAAAAGCAAGTAGAGCGCGCAGGATGTGCGCTGACGCTGACGTCGACGTCGGCGCAGGCTAGTTTAATGTGAACGCGTTAAGCCTAAAAACTAATTTCTAATTGGAAATTCTTGTTGCTCTATTTAATATTTTACTATTTTTTTTTTTAATTTTTTTTTGCGTGCGTGTCCATTAAAACGTTAAATACCTAAAGCTCTTAGCTGCTATGTATTTTTTTACAATATTTTTAATTTTTATTAGTTTTTTTGTCCTACCTTCTGCGTTATGACTGAACCGTTTGCTGCGGCGCCAAGATTGCCATTCTTGGGATCCTTGCTCAAGTCTTCGGGTTCACGTTTGATGCTCAGCAATTGTTGCTGTTGCTGCTGCTGCTGTTGCACTGCGGCGGAGACAATTGAGCCCGCACTCCCCACTCCCGCCGTGGTTATGGTTACAATGTCGCTGGGATGTGGCGGTTGTTGTTGTTGCTGCTGCTGCTGTTGTTGATGCTGCTGCTGCTGCTGCTGTTGTTGCTGTTGCTGCTGATGTTGCTGTTGTTGTTGCTGTTGCTGCTGATGTTGCTGATTTGAGATTGTTGTTGTGGACACAACGCCGGTTGTGGCGGCCGACGATGAGGGGTGTGAGCCAAGCAGAAAGCCTTGAATTTCATTTTGCGATAGGCCAGAGACATCGATAGGTGTGGTCTGGCCATTCAGTTTGCCGGTGCTGCTCGCATTGCTGCAAAAAGACAACAACGAAGAGGGAAGAAAGAGAGAGAGAGAGAGTGAAAGAGAGAGAGTGCGAGAGAGATAGATGGAGCGTAAGTGAAAGAGAGCGAGTGCGAGAGCGTGCGTGGAGAGAAGAGAAGAAGAGCATTGCATGAGTAAAAAATATTGACATTGATAAAAAAAATAGAGCTACATCTAATTAAATACTTAATAATTACTTAATTACTTATTAGCTGCTAGCAATTGTCACCTAACCAAAGCTGGCAACTAAAATGCAAAAACAATAAGAAATGATTACAAATTGTAATGCATCTAATTAAATACTTATAACTGCTCTCCATTGTCAGCGAGCAAAACTTGATTGCTTAGTAATTATTTAATTACTTGATTACTTATAAAGCGTTATCAAATTGAAAAAGTACAGCTATCAGTTATCACCCACCACATGGAAAAATTGTCACTGCTCTAACGGTGCACAATCACAATTTGCAATCTGCAATCAGCAAACTGACAATCAAGAGCGCAAAATATGCAACAAATGCAATTTTCAATAGTTAATCCGTTGGCTGCGCCTAATTTGCCAGCCTGCAACAAAAACAACAACAAGAACAACAACAACTACACCTGTAGCTTTGCAGCTGAGGCTGTAGCTGGACCTGTTACCAACAGGCCAATCGACTCAGACACACACACACACACACACACGCACACCCAAATAGGAGCAACGACAACTGAAAAACCAAACCAGATTCCAGCTGCAAGCAGCTACCCCAAGTCCGAGGCTCAAACCAAAAAAAAAAAAGACAAAAAACTGCCTTTGCGAGCAGAAAATCTGCACAATAAAAAACAAATTGCATTCAATGAAAATAATCACAAGTTGTCGGTTGTTTTTTTTAATAAAATGATCTCTTTTGGTTTAAAAGGCCCAAAAGCGTTGCAGAGCAATGACGAATACAAAACCAACATTTATTTTTTTTATTTATTTTTTTTTTTTTTTGGTTTTTCCCTCTGCCGCTGTCAAGGTCACCCGTCCAGAGTGTATTACCAATTTAGGCAACAAATTGAGTCACTTCTTAAAACGAATCTGATGAACACTTTAAGAATGTATAGGCAAAATATTAAAAAACAAAATAAAAGTGCGAAGTTGTTGCGAATTTTTTATGACGTCAATTGTTTTCTTCAAATCGGAGCATATAAGTTAAGAATGTTGACGAATAATGAAAAGTAAAGTATATTATTATTGATATTTTTATGCTCGACAGCTCAAAACGTAACTGCTGCTATATAAATTATTATTTATCTCAAATATATGCACAATTTTAATTTACTTAATATTTTTAATCTCAAAAGTATATAAATTGTTGAATGGAATTTTGTAAACAATACTAAATATATTCATTTTTAATATACAAAATATGGAAACCTTATCGAATTTTGGAAACAATACTTAACATATTCATTTTTAATATACGAAGTATGGAAACCTTATCGAATTTCAGATCGAAATATGATTATGTAAAATTTAAATGCAAAAGAAAAGAATTAGGCTTGGAAAGTTTGCTAAAAAATCATTAAAAACAATAAATATGACGTAAAAGACAGAAATTTACGATCAGATACGCTAGATTATCAATGCTTATTAGGAATATATATGTACCTATATATATATATGTATATATAGTGCACAAATATATATGTAAATCACACCCGAAAGATAAAAAAAATTCTGCGATATAAATGATTTTATTTGCATATTTCAAATATATAATTTATGCATAATTTGAATATTGCTTTTATTTTGAAACTCAAAAGATGACAGACTTTTGAATAGAATTGCTTAATCAATAATAAATATATTTTTGTGGTTTCAACACAGAATTTATGGTAATTTCAGCTAAATATAAATGTAAAAAAAAATAAACTCAATATTTGGATTGGTTGCAAAAGAAAATAATTATTAAAGTAATACAGAAATATATACAAATTAAGAATTGAGATCGTATAAAAGAGGACTACGACCAGATTAGCTAAGCCATGGCCTAACTATATAGTTATATAATATGTACATATCAAATCTGGATGTATAACGATAATTACATTTGCATTTTCACAATTTGATGAGACACTTTTCAGCAAACTGACCACAATAAAAAACCCTCAAAAAAATGAAATGGGTATCAAGAACAAATGTCGCAATTTCTTCAAAAGCAGCTGCCGTTTATTATTATTTTGGGCAAAGCTTTTCTGGTGATTGCAAGATACTTTTGTATCTAAGTGGACATTGTTGGGTAACAGGAGCGCCCGTTGTGGTGCCCGATTTCACCCGAATTCCACGAGACATGTCATTTAATGTGAGGTTAAGGCCGCCACACAGGCGTGCAACAGGCGAACATGGGGAACATTTGGCTTTAATGTCTTCTGCAGAACATTTTTCGCTATTAAAACACACATTTTTCGTAATGCGATATGTTTATTATTATTACACTTTTTTTCCACATTTCTTATGAGTGTGAGATATGCCTGTACATACATATATATTTGTACATATATCCGCTCGTTTTTAGGGTCAGTTCGTGTACATCACGTAGAAGCGAAAACATTTGTTAGATGCGCAACATAGAGAGAGTGAGCGAGAGAGAGAGAGACAGAGGGGGGAAAACGCTCTAAAAAAACTGTCATTTAATTGTGTTTCTAAGCCAAGTGCTACCCGCATCGACCTTTTCCATGCCCCCTTAGCGGTGCTCACCGTTCACCTCCCGTTACAGTTTCGACAGCCTCAACAGCCTCAACCTGAACTTCATTTAAAATAACACAAAAACAAAAAAAAGAAATGAAGAAAAAAACCAACACACAAAGCCAAGAAACACGAAATTTGAGCAACTCGCTGCAAGCTGCCACCGCAAGTTGCATACCCTAACAGGGGCCACATTTGTGGCCAGCAATAAAACAAAGAAAGCACGTCAAGTTCACATTATCTGACCATGGAGAATAGTTGTAGATTAGTGAGCGAGACAAGGTGGCAATGGGGAAGAGGTAAGTGAATCCCAGTGGCACAAGAGAGAGAGGGAGAAAGAGAGTAACGTAAAAAAAGAAGAAAAATTCAATAGGGATTTTAAATGATCCTGAACGATTAGCTGCTATGCTAATCAAAAGAAATCTTGGGATTCTAATATATTGAGAGCAATATGGCAGACTCAGAAAGAGTGAGAGAGAAAGAGAGAGCAGAAGATATATACCCAGGAATCATGGAGTAATATCAATAAAAAGAATGAAATGGAATGGGAAAAGTTGCTGTATCCTGATCCTGGACAATTTACTCGTGAGAAAACTTTTAAATATAATATGACAATAAAGGAAAGTCAACAAGATGCAAATTATTGAAATTATTTAATCAATAAGGAAGCCTACTTAAAAAAAAATTGCAAATAATTAATTATAATTGGTAAGCACTTTTTAAAAACTAAATATGTATTTCACTGAATACATATTTAAATTAACAAATCAAATTAAATAAAAGGTAAATATAAAAAAAAATAACTCTAAAATTAAATTGGAACTGGGCTTTAAAAAAAAAAGTTTAGACATAATGCAAAAATTTGTGAAAATTGCAATTTAAGCATTTAAAAATTATGTTAATTATATTTTGTTATCCATTGCCTTACAACAAAAATTCAAATGAATAAAAAAAACTTATCAAAATAGAAATTTGTGCACCAGATAAGAGAATGGAGTGTATATAAAAAATATAGCCAAGATATTGGTAAAACCGCCTTGAAAATTAACTCAATTGTTCTATTTTGTTGTCTAAGCTGTGACGTAGTTAAAATACCCGCTAAAATAATTAAAAAAAATTGTAAAAATACCCAAATTCAAAAGTGAACAGTTCGTAAAAGCGAAGAGTATATCAATAATATATATAATATCTATTCATATCTATATAAAATCAATAAAATATAAGTCTAAAATATTGAAGGACTTTAAATATTTATAAAAAGTACAATTTAACTAAATTGTAAAGGGGGTTATTATTATTATTATTATTTATCAATTTTCATATTTCGTTCCTTAAGCAATGACTTAGTTAAAGTGGTCACTTCGTTAGGGCATCAGAACAATAAACAGAACGGCTACCGCCACAGAACATTGTCAAAGTAAAACAAAAAGACCGCAAAGAAACTGAATAAAAAAATAAAAAATAAATAAAAAACGAGCACAGAAACAATTTCATAACTCGATTTTCGGAAGCGCGGCAAGCAAAAACGTGCCACAGCGCATTTCCACGAAGCTGAAGCAGACCAGACCAGGAAGAGAGGAGACAACCAAAAGTGCCGAAGTGGGCAACCAGCAGGCAGGAGGAGCCTCCACTTACCTCCACAGTAGCTGCTGATCTTGTTGTGATCTAGCATTGTGATGCTGCTGCTGCTGCTGCTGCTGCTGCTGCTCGACATCCACATCGACGTCCACATCGACATCTCGGTAGTAGCTGTAGACCGCATAGGTGGAGTTGGAGGCGTGTGCTGTTGGCGGCGGCGGCGGTGGTGGTGGGGGCGGTGGTGCTGGTGGCGGTGTCGATTGCTGTTCGTTCAGTTGAATCTCATCGGCCACCGATTGCATGAGCCCAGCGGCGGTCAGCGGCAGATGCTGTTGCAACTGAGCTGCTGCATCCTTGGGCGGCGGCACATATGAGTAATGCGGTGGCGATTGACTCGCATAATGCTGATGATGATGCTGATGATGATTAAGATGGTGTGCTTGAAGATGATGATGTGGTTGTGGATGTGGATGCTGCTGATGATGGAGTTGCTGATGCTGCTGCTGTTGCTGCTGTTGCTGTTGCTCTGATGGTGCTGGTGGCGGGGGCGGCGTTGCTTGCTGTGCGGGCTCCAAGCTATAGCGCCTGACAATTGTTGGCGGAGTTGGGAAAGGGTAGGGCAAATATTTAGCAAAATACTAGAGACGAGGAGGGCTGAGACGAGGGCGTCCATGTGCGTGCAGATGGCCCAATCGAGCGATGTCCATTAGCATTTTGTTTACATAACCAACTATGCGCATCAGTGCGTGTGTGTACGTGTGTGTGTGTGTGTACGTGTGTGTGTTAGCTATGACTCTCTTGCGGCAGCTTTTAAGCTTTTTTTATGATTATTTCCAATCGGTGAACGGCGATCGGGCAACGAAATTGATTCGTTTAGCATTATTAGCGCCATTAGACGAATGCTGTTAAAATGCCAGCAACAACAACAAAGAGTCATCAAATTTTGTTTTTTTTTTTTTTGGTTTTTTGTGTGTTAACACTTGAGGGGCACAATGGCGCCCGTGCAGGGATCGCACACTCAACTCCCCTCCGCAAAGCACCCGGTTGCCTGCGCTCGGTCGCTGCAAGTGGTCCACTAATTATTTATTTCCCATGGGCAGTGCGAAGTTTTTTTAAGTGCACGGATTGCGATTTCAGCAAACACAAAGAGAGCGATAGAGGGAGAGCGAGGGGAAAGAGAGGAGAGTGTGATTAGGCAGCACTTCATTAGCACAGCTAAAGCTTAGTCCGAGCAGCGGGGGGGCAAGCGCAACAAGTAGCGCAAATTGTTCTTTGCTTTGTTTTCTGTTTTGTTTTGTGTTGTTTTTTTTCTCTATTTTTTTTTGCAAACTGAAAACTGAAGAAAACGCAACCCTAATCGTGGCGCGGCATGACAACCCTGTTGGATATTATTGGCACATGCAGCGCATTAACACCTGAAAGCTTACTTAAGAAAAAGAAAACACCAAAAGGGGGCCGTGCCAAGTAGGCCGTACTCTGTGGTATCGAGCCTGGGAAGTGCCGGCCCAGGGGCAAGCCAATTCAAATCCAGGCAAGGCAAGGTGCTCGGACTTATAAAGTCTTGGCGCACAAATGGAAAACCGGTAAGTGCAGCTGCCACAGCTATTTCCACTTCCACTGCCACTGCTACTACTGCTGCTGCTGCTGCTTCTGCTTCTGCTGCTGGACGAGTCGCATCCCGAGACGCAACCGTTAGATCATAATTGATATTTGTGGCAGGCAGCGCAGACAATAGCCGGCAGCTCGGACAGCGTCCAATGCGAAACGGCGACCCTTTTCTTTCTTAAGCGCAACAAAGCGCTAATTTGCATAATGCTTTCAGCTGAGCATTACTACAACAACCAACAAAAAAAGGATTCGAACAACAAGAAAATATTCTATCGGGATGCGCCTTGCAAGGATTCACATGGGCCGTCTTAGCATTTGATACGGTCGAATGAAGCTACCCAAATTCTCCTTTTCTCTCTCTGTCTCTTTCTCTCTCACTGATCGGGTCACAATTGTTGTTTGTCATTGTTGCTCAACGTTGGACATCGCACCTCATTCTACGTGTCCGGCGCATAGGACACTCGTTCACTTAGAGCGGATAGCATCAATAGCAACCCCTTATGGCCAGTCGCCTCATTTGCATAAATATCAATCGTGGACCAGGTAAAACTGATGGACGACCATCCGGGCCGAATAAACTTTACGGTTTATATTTTATTTTATTTTTGTTGTTTTCAACCCCCTCGCAAAGCTGGCGATGCTATTAATAAAACTGTAGAGACATTTCCGATTCAACAAAGATCCTTTTTGGGTTCTTCGGAACACCCTCCTCCGTTGCCCAACATAGAAACCCCTCGCTAGCCACATTTCTACAGCAGACAGACACACACAAATAACAACAGGCGAGAGCCTAGGTCCATTAATTTGTCCACAATGCGTGCGCATCCTTTTCTCTCTCTGACCAAGACCTCCGCTGAGTGTGAGAAAACGTTTGCGCCTGCGCCTGCGCCTGTCTGATTGGAATACAACAACATCATGCAGCAGCTACAACAAAGGCGGCGGCGCCCAGCTGTTCCGCTTGGAAAATGAGATTTTTGATTTTTTGCTTTTGTATTGGTCTAAGCAGTCGCATTTACATGCTCATATTTTATGCAAATGGTTTTTTGTGTAAGAGTGAGAGAGAGAGATGGGGAGAGTGAGAGGGAGAGGGAGAGAGCGACACAGACTCCCCAAAAATATAATCGAGCGAAGCCAAAGCAAAAAGCCGCCAGCGTTTGTTTTATTTTTTTTTTTTGTATTTTTTTTCGGGCGTGGGGGCCATAAATTTCTCATTCGTATCGCATTAATTACTACAATATTATCAACAGCTACAGCAAAGACATAAAGGCCGAAATAAAACGAATCAACAACAAAAACGAACGCATAGCGCAGCGGCCATATTGAAAAAATGCAAAGAGTGAGAGGGAGACGGAGACGGAGAGAGAGACGACGACGACGGGAGGGAGAGCGAGCGCGACAGGCAAATGAATGAGCGTATTAAAAGCTTTAATTTAAGAGCTTTTCAAATAACAACAACAACAAGTGAAAACAGTTACAGCATTACAGAGTTACGTTACACACACACACACACACACACGCACACATATGGACAACTGTTAAATGTGTGGGAATCCTTTTGAGCAGCACACATGAACGCCACCAAATGCTGCTGCTGTTGCTGTTGCTACTACCGTGACTCAGATATCCAGTCCGTGTAGGAGATGGCATAGCTGCTGGTTGCATCCTGCATCATGCGTCGTCACAGTCACCGTTACCCTTACAGGATCAATGGTAAACAAAACGCGCGCGCAACTTTTTGATGTGCTTCTTCTTGTGCTGCTGCTGCTGCTGCTGCTGATGATGCTGCTTCTGGTGATGCTGCTTGCTTTGAGCTTGCTCATGTCGAACGTTTGAAATTGTAATTGAAGCGCTGATCGAAACACATTTTAGTTCTTATCTGAACTTTGAGCGGGATTTAGTTTTTTTTTATTTTTTATTTTTTTTTTGCTTTATTTGTGTAAGTTGTGTTTTTTGTTTTTGTGCGACGCGGCAAAGGCAACGTTGTTGAGTTAAGCTCGGGCACTGATACGAATTCAGAGTATTGAAAGAAGTCGGCAAAAGAATAAAAAATATAAACTTGATGCTGTTGTCGACCTTGTGGCTTTTAGATATCAACTGAAAACCACTTTGAGCGTTCGATAAACTTGTAGCGCCAATTCACAATGTGTTGTACAATGTGGAGATGTCGAGATGTGGAGAAGTGGAGTAAAGCAGGCAGTCGCAGCAGCACCAGCACCAGCAGCAGCAGCAGAGACAACAACTGACGACAACAACAACAACAACAACAACTGACGACAAACGACAGTCGAAAGCGTACGACGCTGAATTGTGTTAACATGTTTCTTTCTTGTCTCGCTCGACATCGATGCTGTTGTTGTTGTTGTTGTTGTTGTTGCTGTTGCTGCTGCTGCTGCAGGTAGACTGCGCAGGTGAACAGGTTTGTTTTTGTATCAAAATGTCCAAACGCTGTTGCACCTTTAATATTAATAATAATAAAAATGAGACGAGAAATAAAAAAAAAAAGACAAAACGCAACACAACAAAACAAACAACTGCAAGCCGAAGATTTGTTGCCCTCACAATCCGATTATAAATATATGATTCCTACGATTTTTTATGCACTCAGGCGATCCTACACATATCTAATATGGAAGAGCTACTTTTTAAAACTTTGTTTACAATTGTCTTGAAAATCTAGATTGTAATAAATAAATTCGAATATCAAGCTAGATATCCTTGATTGTTAGGTTTTTTCTAGTTTTGGTATTCATAAATTTAAAAATCTTATAAATATTTCGTATTTTGTTTTCAAATTTAAACTTAATATGATCAATTTTTTTTACTCAAATTAAATGTACTCTATTTGTTGAGTTTTTGAATTTTTCTAAGATAAAAATCTGCAGCCAAAGAGTTCTCCCCTCAGTAAACACAATTACGTGACTTCAATCTGAAAGCTTTAATGCCCCGTTAGCTTTTAACATACATTTCTTCGAGAAAGTTACGATAAAGCTCAATCAAAGCTGCTAAATTAAGACACTTAGGTAACCCAACGAGCTTAAAAGCTTTCCAAAGAACACTCAATGCCATAAAAACTTAATTCAATCCGATTCCACTAGCTGCCTGGCAAAGCGTTTAGCAAAGCTAATATGCTTGAAGCTTGTAGCATATTAAACAATGCTCTATTTTCGATGGGTGTGTGAGTGCATGAGTGTGTGTTTTCTGTGTGTGACACAACAATAAGGCCTCTGATATATTGTGAATTGGGGTAGTTAGGGAAAAAAGTCAAATCCAACAAGTACAATTGAATAAAAAACGCGATTACGGTTTAAATAAAATTAAGACAAGCATCGTTTACTCTTAGCCATTCCAGGCATCAAAAGGTGTCAACAATGTGCTGACCAGCACTGTGCATCGTCCACACACACACACACACACTTACATACATACTTCATTTTTTATCGTGACTAAAATGTCATATTAAAATAAAATAAAAATACAAATTGTATAAAAAAATGGGGTAAAAAAAATAAATTAAAAAAAAACACAGCAAAAATATGTTTTGCAGCTTGGAAATTTAATATGATCACTAAAGTGAAAGTAAGTAAATAAATGAGGTGTGCCTGCTGGTCAATATCTGAATACGCGTGTGTGTGTGTGTGTGTGTGTGTGTGTGTGTGTGTGTGTGTGTATCTGTGTGTTGTGTGTTGTGTGCTAGCGTGTCTTTGTGAGAGTGTCTGACCGCGAACGCCCCACAAGGAAGGCTATCATGAAGGGCATCCTTATATATGAAAATTTTATAAAATGCAATTCATTTTAACACAACAATTTTTGTGTGGTTTCCGCGTAATAAATAAACTACACTGCACTACAAGAGTCCATACAAATTGGCCAATGTGTAGCCATAAAAGCTGACTAAATTTAAAAACAATAAAAAAATATTAACGTATGTCCAATTGAAGAAACAAACAGATGTGATGGTGACTTTGTGTTTGTCTTGTAAGCGTAAATAAAAACACAAATCCTAATTAATTTGATCTTTAATCCCTTTTGAGTACACTAAATTTAATACACCTGCATCTTGCATTAAACCGTTAACTCAATTATAAAAAAATATGCCATAAAAGACATAATGATTGCATTTAATGATTGATTCCCACATGTGTATATTGTTGCACAATGCGCATTTAATAATCCAGCAACAACAACAACAACAACAAATGCAGAAGAAGAAAACAACAACAAAAAAAAACAAGCAAAGCCGTAAAAACTGTTTTTATGGCATCTTAGCCATAAATAAAACTATCTATCTGATGTTTGCCAATAATCGTGCATTGCTCGCCACTCAGCCGAGTAATGTGGGTAATAAACAGTTTGTGGCGCCTCAGGCAGGCCGTTGCGATCGATCCAAGCAGAGCTTTCGTCGTCTTGACATTTCATCAAGCTTACGCAAAAGCTCGTCCCGCCAAAGCTTCAACCTTGCTGTACAGTGTAATCGTAATGCATGTAAGCAGGCTTGTCCGCTGGTAAGCAGCTTATTTATGCATTAAAGGGAGATTGCCTGCACATGAACAAGGAGTGGAGAGGAGCAGCAGCAGCAGCAGCAGCGGGGGAAGGAGGAGATGTGGCGACAGGCTGTTGGGAAAGGATTTGCAGTAAATGTTAAGTGCTGCAAAGGTCAGAGCTGACTGTGGCACGCAGATGGACAGTTGATACGTTCAGCATGCGGCTTAATATCACTTTGAGTAGTCAAGTTCAAAGTAAGCGCGACTGCTACATACCCTGTAGCAAGCTTTAATATCTTATACATAACTCTAACTACATACAAAAATTAATAGTTTTTAAATTGAAAACTTATTATTTCTATAATATATATATATTTTTTTATGTGCTTCAATCGATTACTAATTAGATATCAATTTTTTAAGCTTGAACAGATTGATACCCTGTGGTAGTTTGAGAATTGTTTGTCACAGTTAAACACAATCCATTAAATGCAAACCAGTAAAAAAATGCAATCATTGTAAATTATTATTCCACATTTTCAGTTTCTAAATACCCCGTAGAATGTTTTAAAACCGATTTTTACTACTAATTGTCAAGTTAGTCAGCATATTCCTGCTATGATGTGGATAGATACCCTACAGAAATTGGCGAATTATTTGTCATTGTTGAACACAATGAATTATATAATCCATTATTCAATGCATTAAGTCAGTTAACAAAATACACATAATTATAAATTATTTTGCAGAATTTAAGCCGCTAAATACCCTGTAGAATGTTCTAAAATCCATTTTGCTTCCAATTGTAATTCACCATTAGTATTGAAGAATACCGCAATTCGAGCTTTGTGATGAGATATATATAATTTCAGAGAGCCTTGACTATAACATACCCTATACAGTCTCTAGATAAATCAATAATGCGAAATTCATAAGAATTCTAATTATAAATGTCGAAATCAATTTGCATATGTTTAGTATTGTATTCATTTATTTATTATTAATCGTAAATCAGCTTAGCATTTAAATATACACAATTTAGATTTATTTTTTTATTTTCGAGCTAGCGAATTTTGAATGCAATTTACATAAGCCAACATGGCCCGTCATATGTTTTTGAAAGGTCAAGGTATTGACAATTGGCCAAAACGACAATAAGCCAAAAGTGTCCTAACGCAAAAAGAGACTGAAACCAAAGCCAAGAAGACAGCAAGGCTGCCACAAAACCAACTGTACAACATGCGAGGCCAGACAAAGTTGCAAAGTTGCAAACGCCAACACGCAAGCCGATGCAGCTGAGTCGAACACTAAGGCTGATGCTGCGGCAGGGTGGCAGGCAAAGTGGTGGTCAATGTGGCGCGTTTGTTAGAATGCAACAGGCAGCATGCAGCATGCAGCAGGCAATAAGAACGGCAATGCCATCAACGTCTTTGGGGCCAGTGTTTGCAGCGCGTTGGTCAAACAGCATGCCAATCCAAGCCAAGCCAAGCCAAGCCAAGCCAGGCCAAGACAGAGTCCAAGTCCAAGTCAGAGGCGTCCATGGAGTGGAGTCCATGCGGCCCATATGCGGAAACGCAATTTTGTCGTTATTTATGGACGCTGGCGTGTGTTCATGCAACACATGCATGGCGTTGCAGCTGAGGCTGCCTCCGCTATAACAGGATGACCATCGACGTGGCATTAGATGAAGAAGAAGACAACGTTGCTGAACCAGCAGCAAAAGACGAAGATGCTGAATTACACTCAGAAAAAAAATCTACTTTTCTTCTTTTTATAAACAATAATTTCTGCATCAAAAATTAGAAAGGCTTGCCTCAAATCGACAAGCTCAAATAAATGGGATTTTTTTAAATTTTTTTGAAAGTATTTTCTAAAAAATACATTTCTGAAGAGTTGAAATGCAAACCATCATTTTTAGAAAACAAAAAATCCTTTATCCAAATTAATCAAATTTAATTTTATAAAATTTAATTTAATGAATTTATAAACCATCTATAAAGATTTTTATATACGTGAAATCGTTAAATATAAACGACAAAGCTAATTTAGTGTTATTTGTGGACATATGAAAAAAACATACTTTTTTCTAAATTTTAGAATAATTTAAACGAAAATTAAGGAAATTAAACTCGCTGGATTTTTCTGAATAAAAAGATGAGTTGATCTTGGCAAATTTTTTAAAATTCACGTCGATTTATTTTGTCAGTGTAGAAGAAGCTGCATGCAGCATTCAAATGGCGATGACTTAGTTGGTGTTGCAAGCAGGCAGGCAGGCAGGCAGGCAGGCAGGCAGCGAGGCAGCCAGCACCTTGCTTCGAGACCGTAACGGTTCTCTATTAGATTAATTTATATTCAAATTTTTATTACTTGCGCATACCAAAAGCACGACGATGATGACGATGGTGGTGGCTGGTGGCTGCTGTTGCTGTTGCTGTTGCTGTGACTGTGGCTGCTCCAAAATGAATTGCCAGGTTTGCAACGAGAAGAGTCGGGGCAGGGAGTCGGCGAATCGGGTGGCTTGTGGCACATCCGCGTGGAGGCTGCGTCGCCTGCAACAGCGGCTGCCTCTTTGGTTTTGTGTATTATTAGCCTCTCGCCTACTTGCAGATTCGATGCACGCCAAATGCCAGAGTTGTTGTTGTTGTTGCTGTTGTTGCAATAACGTATGGTCGAAACAGTTACAACGGAAGCTGTCATTCCCCCTTGGGAATGGGGTTTGACTATTGCCAGCGATTGCAGTTGGTCGCCAAATGTATTTTTTTATTTTTATTTTTTTTTTTTTTTTTTTTTTTAGGGGCAATGCGCTGGCGTTCTAACAGTTTGTTGTTGCTGTTGTTGTTGTTGTTGTTGCCTGTTGCTCTTGTTAGTGTTTGTTGCCTATCGCAATAATTAACAGTAAAACGGACAGCGGTTAATTCAAATGCATGAGAAATGCAAATGACGAAACATTTTGTGCTAAAAAGGACGATGCCAATGAAGACGTTGATGCCTCCGCCTGCTTCTGCTGCTGCTGCTGCTGCTGCTGCTGCTGCTGCTGCTGCTGTTACTGTTGCAGCCAAATACAATTAGCCAAGATTTATGTTGAGATGTGGGCCGACATATGCCACAACCGCCATGAACAATCGTGAAGTTTTGTAATTAAATCATTCCAACATGTAATAACAGTACCAAAAACAGCGCATTTAAATTGAAAAGCAAACGTAGCGAAACTAACAAGTTTTCGTGTAGCTCATTTTTGACTGATCTCTCATATAAATAGCTAACCGATCTCCTTGAAAGTGCTATTAACTTGAAGTCGAAGTCAAAACTTAGTCATAACAAATGGTTATACCTGAAGTAGCATTAGAAGGTTAGAAGGTTAGCATTAGATCTATGAAAAATAAATCCTTTTAGAGTTATCAAGCCTACCCTTAACATCCTATATTTCCCATTTCAAAGAACCTTCGTCCTATCTGAACCCATTTTTACAAAATATATACATTTTGATGCCCTTGTCGTAATTGGATTGCACCCAATCCCATAAAGTATATATTCATATATTCTTAATCAGGATCAAGTGCCCAGTGGATATAACAATAGTTCAAGACGAAACTTGAAGCACATTTGTAAGTTTCCTCTCCCGTAATAAATATGTTTGAATCGTTCCAATTAGACCAATATAGGAGCAACCAGTTGAATATTTAAGTTAATAACGAATCTAAAATGTAAGCAGATAAATTTCAATCTGCAAGTGTATAAAATATTCGAGATCGCAAGTTGTGACTTCCACAAATTGAAGACGTTCAGCAATTATAATTATAACATAAATACTAAATACTATCATTCACAATATTCTTATAAATTGTGCACATTTTTAAATTAATTATATTCTGTAATTGATGTATTCTTTACTTAAATCATTTATCTGTATATTTCAAATAGTTTTCCTTTTTCCACTGAACCGACTCGTTCAATCATTCTGTTAATCACTGTATTACTAATTATTCCGTTTCGAATACTCTGTAATTATTACAATTCAGAGTCCTCTAGACTCATTAATAATATTTTTTCCCAATTATTTTGTCTATGCAACAATTTGCATTTAAATAACCCTAATAAATCTTTTAAATATTTCTTATTTAATTAATATATGTTTACTATTAACTTTATATTGAATATAATTAAATCGGTTTCTTATTTTAAATAAATAATTCACATTGGTTTATAGATATATACATATATATAGATATGGATTACTCACCCCTGTAAATGCTCCTCGACGTCGGCGACAATGTAGACGGGTTGTCCTGTGGCACTGGTGGTTGTGGCATATGGCAGACCCGCCTGAACGACAACTTGGCCATCGGAGACGAGGCTGCCGATGTCGCCGCCAGAATAGATCTCGAGGCCCTTCTGATCGCTGGTGGAATAGATGACAGTTTTGCTGCCATCATTGTAGATCAGATCGATGTGTTTGTCCGTCTGATACAGTTCGGGATCGAGCTTTTGTGGCACACCCGCCAAATGTGGCAACTGTTTAACATTCACATTCACCCCATTCGGGTCGGTTGTGGTATAGATGATGGAACCACCGCCACCAGCCGCATGCTTCTTATGATCCTCGTAGATCTCTGCCTCGGTTTTGATCACATTATCGTTGCCATAGTGGAGCACAGATGCATCTAGCGGAAGTGGCGATGTCTGATAGACACCCTGATGCTCATTGTTCATCTTCTGGGCCTGATTGTACATGGCCGTTGCGACGGCATTATCATTTGGCATCAGCTTCGATGGATCGCTAACGATGCGGGTGAGAATGTGTTCGCCGGCCTCATTTCTGGACAGGATGTGATGCTCCCCATTGATGATCTCCCGTGAGATGATCTGCTGCTGTTCACCATTGGGTCCAACCACTCGTATTATCTGATTCTCATCGAACTCTATTTTGGCCAATGGTTGATGTTCTTGTGCCTGCTGCTGCTGCTGTTGCTGCTGCTGCTGTTGCTGCGGTGGCGCCGCCAAATGTTGTGTGCTCATTTGGGCAGCGATGCGGGCGTCTATCACTTGGCCCCCACCATCGTCGTGGCCATTGTTGGAGCCATTGCCGTCGGGCGGCATGACAACCTTGGGCGTCTCATAGATGAAGACGGCCTCCTTGTCGTAGAGCTTGGAGGAGTCTGTGTGCAGATCGAGGACATTCACATTTGTCATTGTGGCCAGCTCGGGCTGTGGACTGTCCGGCGATCGGTGCATTGTGGTCAACAGGGGAACACCGTTCTGGCCGAGGGGGGAGCTGTTGTTGCTGCTGGCAACAATGTTGGCGCCCTGTTGTATTGGTGACAGTGAGGCGTCGCTAAGATGGCCACCGACCACGCCCACACCCACACCGACGCCCACACCAACCGAGCCGAGTCGATGTGTGTGTGTGTGCAGTGTGTGTGTGTGTGTGTTGTGCGTGTGTTGCTGCTGCTGCTGTTGCTGCTGCTGCTGCTGCTGATGGTGGGCGTGGCCGTGATGATGGGCGGACAGCGATATATCGTTGGACGTGATGACGCTCGTTGTCGCCGTGGATGTGGACATTATATCCAGCAGGACCTGTACCCCAATTTTGCTTTAGCGTTCGCCTTCCTTTAATTAATTAACTACTAATTGAGCTTTTGAGCTTTTGAGCTTTGAACTTGAGTTGCAGCTGGCAAATGGCGAAGGCATTCGAATCGTTGTTGTTGTTGTTGTTGCTGTTGATTGTTGTTTGTTGATTGTTGTTTGTTATTTGTTATTTGTAGTTGTTGTTGTTGGTGGCAAGCTTTTGAGTTGTTACGAGTATATAAACATTATTTAATATCACTATCACGTTTTGAATGAAGGCACTTGTTGTTGTTGTTGTTGTTGTTGTAGATTGTAGTTGTTTGTTGTTGTTTGTTGTTGTTTGTCGTTGTTTGTCGTTGTTTCAATATTGCATTTTATGGCACTAAGGAACTAATGGGGGAACAACTAGCTCCTTTATCGTTTGCAATTAACTGAAAAGACAAAAGAATAAGTTATTTTAAAAATAGGTATCTAATAGATTAATCTATTAACAGTAATCCAAGTTGATTATTAATCAACCAATCATTTCTGTTATCTATTTTTTATCGCAAACATGATTAATATTTATAATTTTTCAGCCAAACAACACATAATTAAGCGTTTAAATGATTCATATTTATCACTTTAAAAAATAATAATAATAATAAAAAATAATTATTTCCGTTTAGCAGCTTAACAGTTTTTAGATGAAATGCTTTGATTTTGTTGACTTTATAAATTGGCTGGAATCAACTTGTTGAAATACTAATTGACTAAATAAATTTTATTATTGCATTTTTTGTTGCAATATATTTTTTGTTATTGTATTATATTGGCTTTAGTTAGCAATAAATAAATAAATTGAGAATCAAACTAAACGCGTCTAATTAATATTGATATGTGGCGAGGGGAATGGGGGCAGCTGCAACACACACAGCTCGCAAATCCACCCACACAACAATTCTTATCAGAATATAAAGTGTGAATGACAACGGAATGATTTGAAGTGGTTGTTGGGACGTGCCTCCAAAACGCGGAACGCCGAAAGCGGAACGGGTTCAAACGTCAACAAGTTGTTGTTGTTGTTTTTGTTGTTGTTGTTGTTGAACGATTTGCAAAGCGGCGCACAAACAAAACAAAAAGGCGAACAAACATGCAAACAAACACAAAACACAAAACACAGAAACCGAAACGAGTCGGCATAAGTAGTATTGTAAGTAGTAGTACGTACAAGGGGCGGGGATGCATGGAGTTGGGGAGGGAGGTGGCGAGGTTGAGAGGTGCACGGGGCAGATAGGGCAAACAAAAGCTGCACACGTGCCCGTCGAACTAGTTTGACTCCTTCGCAAATGTCAAACGTGTAACTGCATAACTCATCACATCACCAACAACAACAACAACAGTAACAGCAACAGCAACAGGTGGAAAGAAGAAGCAGCAGCAGCAGCAGCAGCAGCAGCAGCAGCTGAGGCAGCGCTGCCTTATTTGTGTTTTTGTTTTGGTTTTTGCTTCTGTTGTTGTTGCTTTACAGCAAATTGAAAATTAAACAAGCGGCTAAGCCCTGAGTCAAAAATGGAAAAGAAAAAAATAACAGAAAAAAATCAGAAAAAAACAGAAAAAAAAACAGAAAAAACCGGAGATCCATCAAAGCACAGCTGTGAATGAAAAATAGTCCAGTTTCAGTTTCGGTTTCAATTCCAGAATCTCATTCTCTCGCCATCTCTGTCTGTGTGTGTTGCGCTCTCGCTCGAACAAACAACAAAAAACATGTTTCCGAGTTGATTTTGATAAACGAACCATACCGGAGTGAAACAAACAAAACAACAACAACAACAACAAGCTACAACTTTTTTTTTTTTTTTTAGAACAGGTACCGGTAGTCCGGATACCAGGCCCAAACAACAACAACGTAGCCAATCCTTGACCTAATCCAGAAGTTGCTGTTGCCGTTTGCCGTTTGCTGACTTTCTGGTTCGACTGCCGAGCAACCTGCCCCCGACCAGGTTCACAATTCAGGTGGCACGTCCAGTTATTGTTTGATAAAAGACACCAAAAAAAAAAAAAAAAAAACAAAACAACTACGGCTGCTGCTGCTGCTGCAAAGTTCATGTGGTGTCTGTTGGGGATGTGGATAAACTTGTTTTTCTCACACACAGTCAGTTAGTTCAACCGGCTCGAGAGTTCAGACTCTCGGCGACTCTCAGGTCTGAGATCGTGTCTGCTGCTGCTGCTGCTGCTCCTCCTCCTACTCCTCCTGTTGCTTCCACTTGCTGGCAATGCTGGTTCCGTTAGTAGGTGAGGTCAGTGTCATGTGGCGCGCTTATAGACTAGTTTTTGGCACAGACAATGCAACCATCCCCCTTCGACCCCCCCAGACACCGACAGAAACCGGTCAATATTGATCTGCGGCACGTGGCCCAAAGGCTTAGACAGAGAGGGACAGAGACAGAGAGATAGACTGGGAGAAAGATGCGACGAGGTAGATTCTTAAAGCGATTAGTTTGCCCCGCGGCTACTAAAATTGCGTACACTCAGAAAAAATCATTGCCCTTCATTTATAATAAGTCACCAAAGGTCAACAGATTATTCGTAAAGTTGACTTTCTAAAAATCAAGTTGGGTTTTACATAATTTAGAAAGATTATGTCTATATGTATAACCATAGAGTAATTATTATATTAGTTTTTTGTTGCTTATGTTTTCATTAATAAACATTTTTATTTTAGATATTATTTATTTAAATTCATATAAATTAAATAGATACTTGTTTGAATTTTTTCTAAAAATTAGCGCTTGCATTTCTACATTTTAGAAATACAGTTCTTAATAATTTTTTTTGGATTTTCAATTTAGAGCAAGCCTTTCGAAGAAAAACTATATATTTAAAATGCGATTTTAATATTAGGGCGACTTACTAAAATGTATGACGATTTTTTTTCTGAGTGTAGACAGTCGCCGAAAACAATTAGGAAACAATTAAAACGACATCAGGCTGCTGACTTGGCCAATTTCACAGCTATCTCTTATGACTTTTTGGCTTTAACCAGCGACTATTACAAAATGGGGTCAATTTGAACAATACCCCCTCCCAATTATCCCCTCCTCTCCAAAAATAGGGACTTAATGTTGCCCTAAAGCTATCGAGTTATAAAAGTGAGTGCTTGGAGCACTTCTGTACATGGTACTTTCAAGTGCTGCTCTTGGCCAAAAGCCGCTTTGGGAATAGTTAAAAAAAGAATTTGGACCAAATCTGACGAATTGATTAAACTCTTTTTGTTGTTTACGTATAAAAATTGTACTCTAATTGCAAACAAAAGGCGTTAGGGAATTTAAAAAAATGAGTATTTGATTGTTATTCAAATTGATTTTGATTTTTGATTTGTATCTTTAGCTCGGAGAGAAGGGTTGGGGAATTGAAATGCAGTATTATTCTTGAGACCAACCCATGACCAAAAAGATAAGGTAAAGAAAGTTAAGGCAGTAAATGCAAAATTTCTCAATTTAAATTTCACATTTATCTAGAGGCCAAAATCATGGTCAAGAAGATAAGATAAAGTAATGCCTTGGAGACGCCTCTAGGTGGAGTCAATTTTAAATTTCTAAATTTTATTTTAGATTTATTGCAGAGGTCAAAACCATGGTCAATTTAATTATTTATTTAATGTCAAATAAAGTCAGTCCTAACACAAAAATACACAATAGAAAAAAATAGGTTAAATTAAATAAAAATCAAATTTAGTATTAAATTTAAATTAAATAAATTACAAATTTCCACAAGATTTATGAGGATATGGCTTATCAGTCAACAAAAAATAGTTAGTACGATTTGTATTGGTTAAGCCAGGTAGAACATATCAAATTTAGTTATCATCAAATAAACGAATGTAGGTCTGAATTAATTATTAAGTAAATTAAGGCACTGAAGAATTTTTAATTAGAGGTTCAATCGAAAATTAAAATTAAAAAAATAAAAGTCTTCTTAAAAAATTAAATGTAATATTAGAAACTTAAATTTACTATCTTTGGCAAATGACAAATTATAAATTTGTCTAAAACTGGCGACTGGATTTAATTTTCCTTCATTTGCATAAAACAAACACACGCTTTAATCAATTAAATCAAGAAACTTAAGCAGTGCATTCTTTTCTTTTATGTTTTATTATACAGCTCTATCAGCCAACTGTGGCTGTGTGGAAAGCGTATTTTCCCCTTACCAAAAATTCTCGACAAGAAAAAGAATCGTTGAGGAATAAACATTTCAAAGCAATACCCATTCGAAATCCCATCAAGATTTGACATAATTTAGACCCCAAACCATTTGATATATGCATACATACATACATACATTTATATATACATATGTATATGTATATATATATATATATGCACCCTGGGATAGCTTTACCAAAGACAAGAAAGAAATGTATGAACCTAACCCTAAGCCATCGGTCAAAGCCGGGCATCAATAACGACCACAGTCAAACAGTCAAAAGCAGAGACGCAGCAACACTGAGAGCCGCAGTCAGAGCCAAGAAGAAGAAGAAGGTAAGAAAAACGCAGAAAAAGCAGAAAAAGAAAAACAATAAACGTTAACACGAACACGAAAATAAAATAACTCTCTCACGAAGTTAACCCCCCGCCGCCGCCGCAAAACCCCGCGCAACCAACTCCTCTCTTCTTCTATGGCGCGCTGGCTTTTGTGTGTGGGTTAAGTGTGCCCCGAGTCTTTGTAGCCGAGTGTATAAATGCTGAGTGTGTGTGTGTGTGTGTGTGTGTGTGCGTGTGCGTTTGTATGTGTGTTGGCTGACGTGCACATGTGAGTGTCATTATTATGTGTGTGTGTTGCGTAGTGGCTAACGCGACAGCGACTGCGACGTCGTTGTTCATTTTACTGTACCATAATCGCAGCCCCAAATTGATCGCCATCATCAATGTGCGGACCACTAACAAAAAGTATAAAGTATAAAGAATAATACATAATACAACACACAAAAAGAAAAAAATAAATGAAAAAACAACAACATCAGCAGCAGCAGCAGCGTTAAAGCCAAAGTCAACGAAGTCGTTGTCCAAAACGATACAAGAAGCCACGAGAAACGTAATCAAAAAACACAAGAGCAATACCAACAACAACAACAACAACAGCAACAACAACAACCACATCAGCAGCAGCAGCAGCAGCACAGCAACATCGATTTTCGAACAAGTCGACTGCGACGCGGCTGCGCTGTCAGCGTCGCAGTCGACTTGTTCGTCGCACACACAGAGAACACCTTTTGATCCCTTTTCGCTCCCGCTTTGCGTTCGGTCTCTGAACTGAAAAAAAAAACACGCGCTCACTCGCTCTCTGTCTCTCACACACGCTTACACACTCACACTCATTCGCTTGCTCTGGCAGCAGCACTATTGCCTATTAACCAACGCGGCTGCGACATCGTCGACGTCTGCACACCTTACAGGGTGCTCTTTATATTTTGGCTTTTATTGATGGCGACTGTTGCGTTTGTCTTAAGCCTGGGCTTAGACTCTGTCTGTGTGTGTGTGTGTGTGTGTGTGTAGTGTGTGTTTGTGTGCGCAGTGTTGCATTTTTATGCATTTATAATTACTTCTGTGTAGTTGGGTTAGTACTTACATATGTATGTACACATACATGTACATATATGTATGTATATGTATGTATATTTATGCAGCTGCCTGCCTGCCTGCCTGCCTGGTTGCCTGCCTGCGCTTGCCTGCCTGCCTGCTACAGGTAAAGTCGTATAATATTTGTATGGTTGCAATTTTGGCACTACAATTCGTAAGGATCGCTATGGCACACTATCACTGGAAGCTGCAAGTTCGCATGTCCGAATATCGAAAAGAAGAAACAACCGTAAATGTTAACGAATGTGTGTTGCTGTTGTTGCTGTTGTTGTTGTTGTTGTTGCTGCTGGTGTTGTTGTTGCTGCTGCTGCTGCTGCTGGTGGGTGCACCTTTCGCCACTTTTGTAGCTGCTGCTGGCTGTGGTATGCGTCTTGGTTTAAAGCCTGGCTGCGGGCTGTGTGCTTTGCCTCACTGTTAAGCTTCTAATGTGCGACTCCTTCTCAACTGTAAAGCTGCTGTTATTATTGTTGCTGCTGTTGTTGCTGCTGCTGCTGTTATTGTTGATGCTGCTGTTGTTACTGTTGTTGTTGCTGTTGCTGTTGCTATTGTTGTCGTTGTCGTTGTTGTTGATGGCTGTCTGTGCATTTTGAACACTAAAACAGACATACACACACTCGCACACTCACACACACACTTGCATATACAGTTGCACAAATAATTCACTCACAGCATTAACATTTGATTTGCGTATTTTGCATAAAACTTTTGTTGTTTTAATTGCCACGACGAACACGGCGAAACACGGCAACGGCTGCTGCTGTGGCTGCTGTTGCTGTTGCTGCTGCGTAGCATGCGGGGGCGAAGGTGGGCGGGGCGGCAATGGAAGCGAGCAGCATTTGCGTCTCTTTGTTGTTGTGGTTGTTGCTTATGATTTTGTACTTTACTTAACAGTTTATACATTTTTCATTGTGAGCGCGCTTTTTGATTGTTGCTGGAGTTGTTGTTGTTGTTTTAGTAAGTTTTTTTTTGTGTGTGTGTAATTTTTTTACGCGCTCTTTTCTTTTGTTGTTCTTTTTGCCTTCTGCTTTGTTATTAATCACAATTTTTATTTTGAATTTTATTTCTGTTGCTGTTGCTGTTGCTCAGCTTTGCTTTGATGGCGTCTCGTTTTGGCTCACACGCACACAGATACTCGCACACAGGCAGCAGACACGACAGAGCCACTCACACATACACTCACACTCACACACACGCATAGATCAAAGCGACTACACACACTCACACACACTCACATGCACACACAAACACACACGAAACGAACGCGAACGAATTCTGTTTTTTTTTCCTTCTTTATGTGTATTTATTTTTTATTTTATTGTGTATTTTTTCTGCACTAAAGTAACATAAATTTCAGACGGATTGTTGTTGTTTTTTTGTTGTTGCTATTGTTTAATTTTGTTAATAATTAATTTGCGTTTTTTGAAGAGCCAAAGCGAAAAAAATGTAACTCGCCTGCACGAAAGGTACGAAAAACTTGTCGCGGATGAACGTTGAGCTCGGCTATAATGCCCAAAGAGTCAATTGGAGATTGTTCAACTGTTGAATGTGTTGTTGCTGCCGCTGCTGCTTCAGTCGACGTCTGTTGGTGCTGCTGCTGTTGTTGCTGCTGCGCAGTCGCTGCTAATGCTGCTCGCCTTTTACCACTGTATTCGTATATATTCGTATGCAGGGTGATATTGCTGTGTGTGTGCGCTCCGCGTGCCTGTGCAGGTGAGTGTGTCTATGTGTGTGTGTGTGAGAGAGCTCGATTATTATTGCTTTTTATGGTTTCATCTCTTTCGTAACTGATATTGAGCGAGCGCGTCGCTGTCGCTGTCGACGCAGGCGAAACTCAACAGAAATTCATCGAATCGATGAGGTTGTCTCTACACTGGCAGCACACACACAAAAACACACGCGCGGGCACACACAGGTAGCAGCCACTCACTTGTGTCCCTGCGCCTGTCGCTGCCTGTCCGTGTGTGCGTGCACCTGCATAACTCTCTTTAGAGCGCGTTGTTCAGGTGCGCATTTATTACTTTTTTTGTGCAATAACAAATGACTTAGGCAACGAACTCAATACCGAAAATTGGTTCGAAACTTGACTATGGCATGGCATGACCCTTTACACTTACCATTAGCAATTTCTATGCAAATATCGCGCGCCCCGCTGAACCGGCCCTGGCATTTTTGCGCTTTTGTAGCTTTTGAGCTGTTCATTTTGTGGCGTGCATTCATTTTCGAACTTTCGAACATTCGAACACGCCGTCGTCGCTTTTTGTCGGTTTTTTGTTTTGCTTGTTGCTTTTGTTAGTGCGACTGCTGCTGCTACGGCTGCGCTGCTGCTGCGACTACTGCTGCTGCTGCTGTCACTGCTGCTTGGCTTACAGCGCCAGCGCGCACATTGTGAAAGTGGTAGTGCAGTTCGTCTCGGCCAGGTAGAGAGCTGTTCGCTGCTCGCTGCACGCATACCAAGAGAGAGCTGAAACACCGAGAGACACACTCACACTCACACACACCCACACACACACACACGCACTAAATGTGTGTGTGAAATAGCTATGCATGTAGCACAAATGAATGCCATGTTGCCGTCGGCACAGACTCCGACGCCGCCTTACAACAGCAACAACAACATCATCAGCATCAGCATCAGACGCAGCCGCAGCAGCAGCAGCCGCAGAGACAGTGGCAGTGGCAGCAAATCAACGCTTTGTCGACCGACTGTGTTTGCTCAGTGTGCTTTTTGCCGTGTTTTCTGCCAGGCCGTCGCTACAGGGTGTCCCACTAAGATGAATGCACGCGGGCACTTGCCAATAAATCAATTTGCGTTTTTCCGCTAAAACTGTGTTCAATTTTGTTATTTTTAAAGAAATCCTTGGAGTTTATATAATAATTGTTAAGAAAGTAACAAGAAAAGGGAAATAATTCTTAAGATCTCAAAACCGCTGTTTTTATTTTTATATTATTATTCTATTTTCCTTTTCAAATCAATACGACCAAACTACCCCAGTTTTTGAACAACAAATTAAATAAGAATAAAAATAATATTTAGAAAACTATGTTTTTGTGGATACATTTAATAAATGAACTCACCATTTCTGCTTACTCCCTTTCTCTTAATCAGCCTTCACTCTCACTCTCTTTCTCACTTACTCAAATATAGCCATTGTTCAGTATATTATCTTAATTACTGTCTCAAATAATATTATTTCTCTCTCTATCTCTATCTCTATCTCAACCCATACTCTCCCTCGCTCAAATATCACCATAGTTCGGCAAGTTCTAAACTTGTATTTTATATATTAAAATCATTGTCAAATAAAATTCGGATATATTTTTAATGCATTTTTCATTGAATTTCAGTTTTATTTTCATGTTGTTTATTGTTGCAATATATTAAACTTTATTTAAAACTAAATGTATGCTTAGTTTAAACGTGTTTTTCCTTTTTTGTTTATGTTTTGTATTCATTTTGAAATTGTTGTATGTTTAAATTTGTTATAATAAATTTATTTTCTTTGTGTTTTAACTGGTCGAAACTTTTCTCTAATACTTTTTTTTGCGATAACATTTACATTTATGTATGTATGTATTACATATACAGTTATATGGTGTATATATGTATATATATGTATATATTTGTGTGTGTGTGTGTGTGTTTGTGCCTGCGCATTTGTCTCTGTATTTGTGTACCTAGAAACGTAAATTATACATATAATAGTTTTTTGTTTGTTAGATTTACTTAAATATTTTGTTGTTTTTCTTTTTCTTAAAATTATTTTGCATAGTAGAAAAAATAAGAATTTATAAATTAATAAAAGTAGAAACATGTACCAAAAAAAAAACCAACAAATAAATTGGTGTTCTTAATATTTGGTTTTTCTCTTTTTTTAGCCTAAAATTAAGTTAACAAACCATGGAAAATGACACTTGTTAAATAAACCGATAACGTGTTGTTATCGTTATTGTTATCGATATACATCTACTAATGCAAAAAGGTTGTCGAATTTTCAATTCCAAGTAGCAGCCTGAGTGACATAAATTCAATGAATATTTGGATGTTTTTTTTAGTAGTATTTGTTTTGGGGGCTAGGAAAAGTTATTGGATGACATGCCCTAGAACTGAAACTAAGCCTTATTGAGGGATATTGTTCAGCGGGAGCAGTTGGAAGACACTATTAATGCTCTTTCTACTTTTATAATTCTTCCAAAACCGCTTGAGTCTCTGTATGTGTGTGTGTGTGTTTGTGTGTGTATGTGTGTGTATATGTGTGTGTATCTTAAGTAGAGATGCATTTAAACACCAACTAGCTAATAGCTACTAAAAGCATACTCTGCTTCAAACTGAGGTAAACATTTTTCAAATACGAAACTTTTGTTGTTGTTTTTGCAGTTGTGCTTTAAAAATGTTGTGCCTCGAAACTACATCAATATAATCCAATCCAATGGTCATCGGTTAAAACTCATGTTAACTTTTGTCTATATTGTAATTTTTTTATTATATATTTTTTTAAGTTAAATCGACAACAATTGCTAAAAATTTAAATTTAATGTTTTACATTTTTTGTTTTTGGGGTTTTCCCTTTTAATTTTGTTTTTTTATTTGTTTTTTTTTTATTTTTAATTTTTCGATTTAAACCCACGCAGAGTTGATTTTCAATTGGTCAAGAGTCACACTTTGAGGTTATGTGGTTACAAATTAGTGTTAAGTTTAGTAAAAAGTTGATTTTCTTTTGTCGTATAAAGGGTATGTGAAGAAAACAGATGAACTATCTCGATTCGGACTACTATATATTATAAAGCTATAATAGGAACAATTAGCTGTAACTAACTTTAACTAATTACAATTAGGTATTCGACTACTAGAGAGAATGATGAATGGTTAGCAAACAGATTAGTAAACAGCTCTGCAAGGGTATTTAAGCGTCGGCATGCCGAAGTTTTGTAATGCTATGTTTCATATTGTAATACTGGCTGTTGAATGCAGTTGAAAACTAGCTCGCCTCGGCGTGTGAATATTGAGTTTATTTATGTTTTTTTGGGGCGCAATGTTGTGAAAGGGTTTCTAGTATCATCTTGATAAGCCCAGCCCGCAGTTGCCAGTGTGTGCGTGTGCGCGTGTGTGCGTGTGTGAATGTTCGTGTGTGCGGATAGTAAACGCAACTGCTTTGTATGTCTGATATATATACATATATATATTTTTATAAATATATATATATATAATATATCTCTTGCGAAGTTGGCAGTGATATTGCAAAACGTTTTGTTGGTAATTATTTTCTTTTTTTTTCATTATTTTGTTTTTTGCGATTTGAAATCAATGCGTTATCCAAATAAAATACTTAGTAATGCATACATAGTTTAGTTTCGTATGCTTGTTAGTTTTTTTTTTTTGGTTTTGGTTTTATCCGATTATAAGAACTGTTTGACATTATTGTAAATGATGTTTTTAAAAACAAGTGTACAGTAATCTAGATATTGTTTATATGATTTTACGTTACATAGTAGTTGTTTATAAACATTAGACACAATGCAAATTGTCTTGATTTCGAGTTCGTATTCCTATTTTAATAATAATATACTTTTTTATTCTTCACAAATCTCGCAACTAAATTGCTATATTTTTGTATTTATTTTCCTTTCTTTCTTTTTATTATTATAATTATTTGTGTTCTTGTATATATTGTATTTACAGAATGCTTCGATGTCGCTATTCATATATGTATTGTATTTTGTATGATCTAAAACGTTTTCAAAACTAATTAAGTTACATACAAGTATATAAATGTAAGTAATACGTTTAAAAATGTTGCATTTTTTTCTTATTTTTTTTGTTGTTTTGTTTTTTGGTTTGTGGAAAAAGTATTTGCGTTAAAGTTGTTGTTACATTTCAGTTTGATTAATACGTCTTAGTTTAACAATTATTACAATTTGTATGAAAATTGTTTCGCATCTAGTTTGTAGAGGGGGATCAGCATTTAATTTATATATATATATATATATGTATATATATTTTACAAAATAAACTTAAAGTTGCTTAAAGTTCAAATGTTAAACTCCCTAAAAAGAAATGCCTGCTGTACTTAAATCCAATTCATGGCATGGAGGTTTTCACTTTTGTTAACAACTAATTTTATAAATTGCCTAGTTTTTGTTTTGTTTTTTTTTTGTTTTTGGTTTGTTAACGACTAGAACATTGTAAAGAAGGAATCGGTTTCACATAATGCATCATATCGTCAAAGTTGTTTTGCGTTGCCTTAAATGGTCGGATCCTTGAGCGTATCCTTGGCCAACTGCCACCGCCCCCGTCGCCATCGTCGTTCTGTGTTTTTCTTTTCTATAAACTTATTCTCTTTGGTTCTGCACACGCCAAATGGAATTTGATCGTTTTAGGTTTTTTTTTGTTTGGTTGTATGACATATTGCTTTGTTTCAAGTCCACCAGCGAAGCGAATGGCGACCGAAGCGGTAATAGTTCCATCTGGATTCGCTTAAGAATAACCAAAGAGAATACTATACTTAAAAAGGGGGAGCGGGAAGGGTGGAGGGTACAACAACCACAAAATCAACATAGCACAATTTGTATAAACATAATAACATCTAAGTGGGACTATCCGCCTTGGAGCCGGCATTCGAATTGTCTTGCATTTGAGCGAGTGTCTTGAACTTTTGCGAGTTAAGGAATCTGTCGATTAAAAACAATTATAATAATATATGCATATATACAGGGATATTTAATCAATTTACCTGGGATATGAGTCTCTGTGCATCAGCGTATAGATTTGTATTTGAGCTTCGTCGAATGTATGGGTCGTCGGCTCGATCATATTGCGATTAACAATTTCGCGCACTCGCGAATCGAGGGACACCTCGCGTGGCGACAGTATCGATATATAATCCTCGTATATCAGGCGCGCCTTCTCCTCGACAAGAGCTGCGCTGTTCTCCTTCTTCAGATCCTCGCAGGCCAGCCAAAACAATATGTTCTCCTCACTGAATTCGCTGCGCAGAAAGTCACGAAAAACCTTGCGACCATCTGCAATAATATTGTATTAATTGCTAATATCTCAAATGAATTAAGTTTTCTTTTTACTTACTTGAACTTTTCATTAGTTTGTCAAAGCTTTTACCCCAACTACGTATTTCTTCTAATGTGGGTCTGCAAATTGGTGTAAAAAAATAATATTAGTTAGAAAGTTACATAAAATAGATTTTAGAATCTTACTGATCGCCATCTAGGAATTCGGCGTTAGCGAGATCACGTTTGGTGGGCGCATTTTCATCTGTATTCTTGATGGCAAGACTATCATAAAGAAAGAAGATAAACTTGTGTTAGATAATATAGGTAAGCTTTTAAAATGTGCAATAAAGTGCAGTTGTTTTTTTGGATAGTTTGTATGTTTGTGTTATCTATGCTGTAGTACTTTTTTTTATTAGATTGCAAGTTACCAAAACAAAATAAATCGTTTTTACGTACAGCACTCGTTTTGATAAGCCAAACATTGCATTTAAAGCTTGAATAACTGTATATTATTCAACTGTTTCAACTTTAAAGCTTTGGACTTGATGAGAATTACGCTAAGGATCGCAATGATATGAAAAGCTTGAGAAACAGCTGTTCGATCTGGGTTTCCGACGGTTTGGATAAATTTGTGCTTGCGTTGCAATTGTTGTTGCCACCGCTGTGGCTTCCTCTAAACTGGCCACACGTTATCTACGATTAGATTTGGCTGCCTGGTATCAGGTAAGCATTACATGCTCCCTGCGTAAAACTCATCAAAGTTCGTTATCTGTTTACCCCGCTTGGACAGCTTGCCAATAACACATAACGGTACATGCACATATACAAATGTATATATAATACATACATATATATATATATGTGTGTGTGTGTGTGTTTGTGTGTATATATATTGCATATATATTTGGATTCACCAGTACTTGTGTGATTAAATGCGTATTGGTGGACAACAGTTGGGCATACAAAGGCGCGGGAGAAATATAAATGGCCACCCAAGCAAGAAGAGCTTTTATTTTCATTCACGAAAACTTGCAAACATTTTTCGCAACAACATTTAATATGATTTTTTGAAAAAGATGCCCTGCTGCGAGCTTTAATCGCGCTCTCCAAATTGTGAATGAAACATATAGTTAGTGAGAGGGAGAGAGAAAGCGAGAGCGAGCTTTTACTATGCGCCTAGAACAGAGCATTGCCAGATGTAAACGTAATATAAATAGGCAATGCCACTCACTGGCTGTGTGGGTGCGTGTGTGTGGGTGTGAGTGAGAGTGTGCGTATGTGAGTATGTGTGTGTGTGTCGAGGAACTTACCACTTAGCCCTGTTGTTGTGGTTGGACGACCCGCGGCGTGCAATGAAATAGATTCAGTTCATTATAGATGTATGCATATAGAAGTATATACAGCAACTCACCAGGAGCAGGAACAGCAACAACACCAGCAAAAGCAACACGGCTTCTGCGACTGCGGCCGTTGCAGCGGCGCATTTGACTCCTGTAGCACATTCGATGTGGCGCTTCCGCTGCCCGGCAGCGTTATACTTGTGTTTGCCGTCCCCCCGCCGATGCCGCCGCCGCCGCCGACACCGCTGACATTTCCACCCATACCCATTCCAGCAACGGTTGAGCTTAAAGCGCTGCCCGAGTTGCCAACACTATCACCATTCCCATTACCGTTACCATTACCGTTACCGTTGCCATTGCCATTGCCATTTCCGTTGTTGGATGCAGTCATGCCGCGCAGACGACAGCCACTGGGCAGCTCGGAGACGGTGCAGGACATGCTGCAACATCAAAAAACAGCATCATTCAGCAAGGTGGCACAAGTGACATACGAATTAATTTGAACCCTTACCTGTTACAAGTTGATGTTGGCTGGCGTTGGCGTAGCTGCCACAGCTGCTGCTGCTGCCGCTGCTAGGCCGCCCACTGCCACTGACCTAGCTACAGTCCGTATCGTTCCTTTCTCTCTCCCACTCTCAGCTATCAGTGTCCAGCTCTCAGCTCACACTCCCACACAATCACAGACACACGCACAGGCGCTCTTTCCAGCCAAAAAGAGAGAGAGAGAGAGAGAGCGCAGGCTGCGTATTTATGTTTTTGCTAATAACTTTTATCGAGTGCTTTTCACTTGTGTGCTTTCGACTCTTTCGCTCTCATGCGGGCTTCTTGTCTTGTTCTTGTTGTTGTTGCCGTTATTGTTCTTCTTCTTGGTTTAACGAGTGATTATTATTATTATATTTTTTTTTTATAGATTTTACATGCATTTGCAGAGCATTTTTTTTGACACTTCTTTGCTTTCCAATTCTTTACTTCTCATTGGTAAAAATGTAAAAGCACACCCACAAAACAGTTAGTTATATTTTTGCATCATTATTATTGATGCAGCAGCGACCGTTAGTTCACATTATCCGTTAGACGTGCTACTCTTGCTAACGTGGGAGGGAGAGAGAAGATGCACTAGTGATGCTTGCTGTTGTTGGGTTCGCATTTACACCGAATTTAGTTTATAATTGAGCATCTCATTGATACAAGAATTTCTTCCAGTGTTATGAAATTGTATTTTATTTTTCTTTTTAAATTGTATTTTTCCAGTGGGCAGCTGCTGGAGCTGCTGCTCTTGTTTTTGTTGTTGTTGCTGGCCGAAAATTTTATTTATTTCTTGTGCTAGTCATTACACACACGCACACTCGCACTCATACACATGCTCGCGAGGTCGCCTGACCGTTATTTTCTTATTGGATGTGGTGTGGAAAGTGCGGGAGGGGGCTGATGGGGCGTATGCGTGATTTGTTGTGTGTTTTGTTGCTTTTGTTATTGTTGTGTGGCAGCAGCAGCTAATTGCATTTGATGCTGGACTTATTTGTTACATTTGCTAAAATATCGAACATTTTCCAATCGTGTTTCGTTTCCGCTGATGTTTAAACACACACATACAGAAACATGCACACACTGCTTTAATTTGTATTTAGGAGCAACGAATATATACAAATTTTTGCCTGCCACTAAAAATATGTGTGTAGGAATTTTTTTTTTTTTTGTTTCTTTTCTTTTTGCTCTAAATGATTTTTGCTTTGATTCAATTTCTACACAGAGCAAGAGAGAGGTAGAAGAGAGAGCGCGAGTGAGTAAGTGTTGTGGGGAGGGTATAGTTGGTGGGAGTGTGAGCGAGAGAGCAAGTGAGTAGTGCAATTTATCTAGACACTCGTTAAATTTTTTTGATAATTACATTCGTTGAGTTTTTGATTTTTCATCTTTCCAATATAATCACATTTTTGGCATTTTTGTGCTTGCCATATTTTTTTATATTTATTTATTTGTTGGATTTTTTAAGGCTCTGCCTTTACCACATTATTGCCATTTCATTTTCACTGCTGCGCTTTTTTCTATACGTGTATGCGAACTTCTTTGCTATTTTCTTTTTATTTTATTTTTTGTATTTATTGGTTGTAGTTGCTTTATGTGTGTGTGTGCGCGCTCTGATAGCCAAAACCCAAAATCCTCGACGACAGCGACAACAACCACTACGACGACCGACAACGACGGCACGAGCACAAGTGCAAACGTTTCTCTTCGCATGGGCAAAGGCTGGCTGGCGACTGACTGCTGATTGAAGCAAAAAGCTCCACCAAATAGCTATACAGTTGTTGGGACCCCGAAAGCGAACCGATTAGATTCCTGGTACACATCGCTGCTGCGACATGTGCGCGCGAGTGCTTTTGCAAAGAGCACACAGCCCACAGACCAAAAAGCTCGCGCTCCCTCTCTCAGTTCAACTTGGCTGGAATTTATTAGGCATTTGTGCTTTCGGACAATGCTTTGCGAAATGAGCGCTTAAATCTGTAATCTGTGAACTGTAAGTGTATTAAATGATCAGAAATTGCGGTGTCTTTGTTGTTGTTCCATTTTCCATTCGCTTCGTTTTAGTAAGTTACTCTTACTCTCTCTCTTGCAGGCATGAGCCCCGGGGGAGCAGCAGCTGCCAGACAGGGTTGTATTTAAGCTTTCACCCAGGATACTTTCAATAGCCAAATACATTGTCATTCAATAGGATACAAATTGTTTACTAACGCAATTTTCATATTGGAAAAACTGACAATGACTTAAAACTAAATATGCTTCACGTGTAGAGTCGAATGGTGCAATCAGCGCCCGTTGAGAAGACCCAAGGCTGCACCGGATGCCAATTCACATCCAGGACACCGAACTCGTCGCGTTTCTCATGCGTCTGCAGCTTCTTCAGCGGGACTATCAAAGGGTTCTGCAGCAGATCACTAAAATACAAAAAGAACGAGTTGTGATTAATTCATTTCGTAAAATAAAAATAAAGAAAAATAAATAAAATAAAATACAAATAAAAATTTAGAACTCAAAACGGGACCAATTATTCTTATTCATAAGGACCTAAAAGTCCTTATACCCAATACTTACTTGTAGACCATGCCATGGGAAACAATTACAGCCTGGTCATCACTGCCAGAGGCAAAGAGTGGATAACGCAAATGGAAAGCGATGCTGCGGACAGCATTGCGATGGAGTCGCATCGTTTGGTATGGTTTCGTGGACAGATCCAGATCGAACCAGAGCATCTTCTTGTCGTAGGTGGACACGAGCAGATTATCGCCCTTGGGATGTATGGACATACCCGATATCCACTTGGAGTTGGTTAACAGCTTCTTGATCAGCTCCTGCTTGACCAGATCATAGATGCGGATATTGTGCTGGGTCTGTAATTATACCCGGATATATTAGAAATATATAGACAACAGTTTAGAATCCCTCTTCGAGCGACTCACCGCAACAAAGAAGCACGGCTTAACCGGATGGAAGAGCACGCACTGGATGAGGCCCTTGCTCTTCGAGAAGGGTATCTGGGATCGTCGCTTGGACAGCTGATGTATCAGCGCCGAGCGGTTGGCGCCCTCCGGCATTACAGTGGCCAGATAATCGCCACGTCCATGCCAGGTGACCTGGCGTATGGGCTTGAAGTGTGTGATCACCACACGCACACCCTTCTCCTGCTCTTCGGGCTCCGCACTCGACCATTGTACAGCAGTCTTGATACGCTCACTCTCAATGACATCCGAACTGGGCGCCTCGGCGAGCAAATCATCAGTTTTCTTAACCAGCAGCTTGTCACCCACCTTGGGATTGATGAGGAGCAGGCGAGTGCCAGTGGCCACCGCAATAATCGAAAGCTTGGCATTGGGACACCAGGCAACGCAGCGCACCACATCGTTTGTCTCAATGGTCCTTATGCAACGACCTGTGGCAATTTCCCAAACTGCAAGCGGAGAGGAACACAATTAAATGAGTGAAGCATGCAAATGTGAAATCAACTTACTCTTGACTGTCTTGTCATCGGAGCCGGATACGATATACTCGCCCTTCGGTTCTACGCTGACGGAACGCACCAGATCGGTGTGGCCGCGATAGACGAGACTCTCCACAGTGGGGAATGGTTGCAGATCGCGTGGCGATGGCAATTTGGGTATCAAATACTCCGCATCGATGTTTAGCTTGACACGCTTGGCACGCGGACACAAGTAGAGATCGAGGCATCGCAGGAAGCGTTCGCGCAGGAAGCGGGAATAGGCGGGCACCTCGCGTAACGATTTGAACTTCTGTGGCATAAAGTGCAGCTTGCGCTTGTGCGGCTCATCCTTGTATTTGAGCCACTCCTTCATCTCTTTCGCATCGAACAGATACTCCGGCGGTGGGTTGTAGGACTCCGCGTGGCCGGGAAGATCACGTTTGGGCGCCGAGACGGGATCGTGGATGCGACGTATATGCTCACGGCCTGTATCCGTTTCCCAGAGCATATAGAATTTGGGTCCGCGTTTCTGTTGCTTCTCGCGCTCCACCTCTTCGGTGGTCTTCATCCAACCCATTTTTAGGGCGTGCACCATGCGGGAGACCTTCTTCTTTTCAGACACAGACGGCAGGAAAGAACGCTTGTGATCGGGCACATTCTTGATGGGCATCTTCTCCACTTGGGAGCTGAACCATTCGATCCACGGCTCGTATTCATTATGTTCCGGATTGGGTATGCGGGCAGAATTCACGCGTTTGATCAGCGCTATGTCCTCATCGGTTAGCAGCACTTCTTGTCCGGTCTGTGGGTCCTTTACGGTGCGCCAGAAATCGGGATCCTCGATCTTGCGCAAAAAGTCGTCAATTTGATCGCCCTTCGGCGGTTTTATTATCTTCTTAGCATCCCAGTCGTAGCCGATGTGCTTGTACTCATCATACCAGTGCATGGGTATGTTACCGACTGTGTTGCGTATATCTTCCTCATCGGAAGTGTCCGAATCCTCATACTCGGGCTTGGAGGGATCCCGTCTTGGCGGGATCGCAACTTCAACATTTGTGTTTTCTCCAGTTTTCTTGCTGAGCGATGCCTTACTGCCGCTTGGCTGATCGTCTTTAGCATCATCATCGCTGCTGCCCGACTCCTCCTCCTCTTCATCATCATCATCATCACCATTTTCATCATCATCATCCTCGTCCTCCTCCTCATCCTCTCCAGAACTTGCCTCTTTTTTGCCCAAATAGTTGCCTTCTTCGTCGCTCTCAAACAGCAGATCATCACTGGTATCCGACTGATATTCCTGATCTATGCCCTCATCGTCAGTTGTATCCTCGCCAGGATCCTTGACGGCTTGCAGCAGGTCCTTTTAAGAACAAACACCAAACACAAACAAATTTAATTGTCACATTTACAAATTACATATTTTTAAATGCATACCTCATCCTCCTCATTTTCAGACTGGTTCGAAATTGAGGCTTGCTCATTTGTGGGCTCAGGCGCCTTCACTTTACGCTTAACCGCCTGCTTTTTCGCCATTACTTATAAAAAAAAACAAAACGAATTCCAGCGCGGCGCACGTGTTGAGCACAAATTTCGATTGCACGCGATATTTCAATGTATCGATGCTCATTTTTGCGCTCGACAAATTAGAGAAAAAAACGAACTGACAACTTTTGCAGTGTTGCATACGGTCGAAAAATGCGTCATCAGCATAGGAATATTAAATAATTACCTAAATAACGACACAGAAACGAACTCAACCCTGATGAGAATAAAAAAAAAACTAAGCTTTGCCACAATAAAATATGTAAAGAGTGCTAAATTGGCACAAAATTCTCCAAGCGCATAGGAAATAATTGTCAACAAGCGATTGCATCATCTGCAAAATTGGGTTACAGCTGGTAGTTCCATCGATTTGGAACAATTATCCATATAACAAATTATCCATATAACTGTAAAAAAATGACTGCCCCGCGACGTCTGCGCAAGGAGCTGGTGGATTTGCAGGAAAGCAGCTTAAAATCGTTTCGCGATATCAAGGCCGACGATGATAATCTTCTGCGCTGGACAGGCCTGATTGTGCCCGATAATCCTCCGTACAACAAGGGCGCCTTTCGCATTGAAATTAATTTTCCGGCAGAGTATCCCTTTAAGCCACCAAAGATAAGCTTTAAAACGAAAATCTATCATCCGAACATCGATGAGAAAGGCCAAGTGTGTCTGCCCATCATCAGTACCGAGAACTGGAAGCCAGCGACGCGCACGGATCAAGTCGTCCAAGCGCTGATAGCATTAATTAACGATCCCGAGCCAGAGCATCCGCTGCGCGCCGAGCTTGCCGAGGAATTTCTCAAGGACAAGAAGAAGTTTGTGAAGAACGCCGAGGATTATACCAGGAAACACAGCGAAAAGCGTCCGGCTGATTAGTCCAACGATGTGGATGAGGAGAATGGGGAGAAGAAGGAGGAATCTGAGTCGGCACCCAGCAACAGCAAACGAAGCCGATTAGTGAATCCAAACTGAAAAACGCCGAACGAGTAAAGGAATTATAAGCCCCATTAAACAAACATTAAACACACGAAATTGCTTAGAAGATAACGATGGAAACAAATATCACATATACTGTTTGATAATATGTGTGTTAACTGAAGCCGGTAGCAATAATACCCTGTTTATACAACGGGTCCTTGTCAAATTTGTATAAACTCGAGTAATACTTGTAGTAGACACTAATTTTCATTAATTGTTTTTTAAATATTAAAACAAACAAAAACAAAAAACAAAAATGCAATGTGTAAACGAATATCATTATAATCAACAATTATTTGTGTTTAAACAAGAACAACAACAAAGAACAGTGATCGCCATAAAATTGGAACTTTCCAGAAATTAGAATCGTTAATTCTTATTATCAAAAACATTTGTTTTAATGGGAACTTGAGTGAAAATCGAAGTTATGATTTTAATGCCTTGAATACACTTATTTCCAGCTATCTGTCCATAAATGTGTTATATATTTTTATTTTATTTCCAAAATATCCAGCTAAAGTGTTATATTGAATATAAAGGGTCTTGTCTATAATTTTTCTAAAAAAATCAGACTTAAAACACTGCAGCTGCAAATTAGAATTCATTTTAGGCTCCGTATTTAAGACTCATTTTTCAAAAACAATTTTTAATACTTTCTCTTTTCTAGTTGAAATCCCAGGAATTTATTTTGTAATATTCAAATATTGTATATACAAATTATACATTGTTAGTTTATTGCTCCTTGACTCCCTGACTCCTTGGTGTCTTGGACAATTTGTGTTTACTCGACGCTCATCCTCCTGGGGAACGAATCTTCGCCAAGCATGCGGCGAAAGCATTCCAAGAGGATGCTATTGTTGTGCAGGATTAGGGCATTGCCAAACGCATTATTTTGCAGCTTGCGCAGATGCAGCATGCTGTGAATAGCTTCATCCGCATCGTCGAGATCTTCACACAAGACTTGTTGCAGTTGCTGCAACTGCTCTGTGGCCTTTTTGTCCTTGTGGAAACTACTCAATGTTATGTGCTGATCGAATTCGGTGTGCTCATAGATTAGCTCAGCTAGGAAGAGCAGCACCGATGCCGCATAATGCGTGAGAAACATAAAGTTCTGAAAGACGATTTTCGATGGCCTCGCTGCCAACAGTGACTCAACCAGCGTGACATAAAACCGTCGCTGAACCACATGAAATGATGACTCATTCCCTTCGCTCGAGGGTGCGTAATCAAGTGTCTTAGTGCTGTTGCTGTTGGTGCTGCTATCGTAGAACAAACATTTGGGCGCAGTTTGCCACAGCGGATCCAGCTCGAAGGTGTCCAAAATTCGGAAACGCATCAGCAGTATTGGTTCCGATGCAAAGGAGCTGCTCTGCAGCTTTTGCACAGCTGCACCCTTGGACAACTGCATTTGAAGGTTGCCAACTCCATGCTTCTTGTGCTTGTAACTACTTTTGATCGTCGGACACTTTTCGAGCTGATTGAATTCGCGTCGCAGGCAGTAGATTTTCTTGAGCAGATCAGCCTGTCGCAGATTCTCGCGTTCCGTATACGAGCCAACATAAACGGGCGACGAGTAACCCAAGGTCTGATTAATATCCAACTGCTTGACGATGCAAAGTTCATCGGCCAGCGGACGCACCTTGTAGCGATTGTAATACATGGACGAGACAACGCCGCGCAACTCATGCAAGTGACGCAAATAGTAGCGATTCTTCGTCTCGTAGGCGTAAATGCTGCCCTCGATTGCCTCCTGCTGCAGCTTCAGATAAAGACGACACCCGATTTCATGTTGCATCAGAAAATCATTGGGTATTTGTGCTTTACTAAACAGTGGCAGGAACATGGAATCGTTGGACTGGGCGAGCTTAACTCGCATCGCTTGCAGGATTCGCGGCAATCCTGGTGTCTGTTTCTGGTACTCCAGACAGATGACATAGACTTCCGAGTTGCCGCGCTTCGAGGTCGCCGGCTTGTAGATGTGCACAGCGCGGAATATGCAGTTCATCAAGTAGATTAGCGAAACGCTGCATGCCTCGAAGAGCGTAAACATTTTAATCACAAAATTGCCGCCGTCTGTGAGTATGCTGAGGGCACTGATTATCTCCGCAATGAGTAGACGCGAAACTAGCTCCTCCTGTATATCGGGCTGGGCGGAACAATCGAAGGCTCCATCGGCAGTAATCAAGTGCACCTCGTCCAGCAAATCTTCAGCGCAGCGTTTCGTCATGTGATCGATGTTGTCCACATTGAGCAAGTTGCCAGTGAGATCCTTATGGAAGAGCCAATTGTCCAAGGTGTGAAATATGAGGCGATCATCGGTTAGCATTTCATTTAACGCATTTCCCTCATAGTATGGATTCAAGGTTGTGGATCGCCAGCACCACTTTACCTGCAATTGGATTGGATTAGCTTAATATTGCTTTTTAATCTCTTAATTCTTTTACAACCTCGCCCTGTTCGTAAACAGAATACAGATAATGATTTAGAGCTGCTATAAAAGCGCCAGGTGCTTCGCACAGATGCAAAGTATTCAGTTGTGGCTGTTTGACCAGTGGATAACGATGCAGGCACTCAAAGAACTTGCACCAGGCAACCTACAAATCCTTTTATTAGTTGATAAATTATAATCTTATTAATTGCATCACTCACTGTGACAAATTCCGCTTTGGTTTCGTGTTTGAGACGCCAGGGTATCTCCCCGGACGGATCCCGCTTGTTGGTGTGTGAACTCCACTCCTCCACCCCATAATTGTTGAGCTTGCTTTTGACTCCGTTTAGCTGATCCTTGAGATTCTGCAGCGACTCATACTGATAGAATTCGCTGAAGAGCGGCTCCTGCAAGGGCAGCTGCCAGGCGCCGGTCTTCGGTTTTTGGTATAGAAACTTCTTCTCGAAAAGCTGTTCTACTTCGTCTCTTATGCTTAGTTTGGGACGCATTCTTATTTAGTTTATTTCGTTTAACTAAGCAAATTATTAAAATAAGAAGTTATTTTGTTTATGTTTAGAATTCGCTACCAAAAATCCAAGCAACTGTAAAATTTAACAGCGTCAATGACTTTAACATTTTAAAAACTGTTGTTAACACGTGTGGCAAACATTATATGGGTATATAGGTATATGGGTATATGAGTAATCTAATTAAGATCAATACCCAATTTATTTGACGATAATATTATAATGGCTTATATTTTAAATAACAATAATTCACTGTTGCTCTTTATTAACTTAACAATATAACTACGAATTTGAATTCAACAAGTGTCTAGTAACTATCGATAGTTCAATCGGAATACAGAAACTAAAACAATAGATTTTTGTAAGAAACTATCGGTAAAGGTTACAGTTTGCTGATTTAGCAGCACCAAACATTAAGGCGCCACTTTTAAAATTAAATAATCTGTGTAATACAAATGATTAAAAAGTTTAATTCCGAACATTTAAAGGTAATAGATAACTTTATAAAAATACATACTCATTAATGAAACAAAATGAACATATTATTCGAATTCTGTAGTTAATAAAGTCGGTTTTAGGATGGATTCAATGCTGATTTATTTATAATTTTGTATTTATTTATAATAAACTGAAACCATTTTTTCTGATACCATTTAATAAAACTTGTCAGTTTTTATTTGAAGTATATTTAAATAACGCTAGTTCGGGTTTCAAAAGTCATATTGCACCTAAATAAATTTTAAAAATATTCTAATAATAATAAGAACTTTTACTAAGTACTTTCGAAATAATTTTTTTTTTGTTTTTACTAATGTTGAAATTAATAAGGAGTTAACCATATTTTCCATGTAAAATAGTACTAAATGCTTGACTCTCAACTTTTTTAGTTAAAAATGCTTCCCGTACTCATTTCCGTTCAATTTCATGAGAAATTGTCGGTTGTTTTTCTGTTAGAAAAAGAAAATAACTTCCTTACTTGACGAAAGAATAAAAAAAACGTTACCAAAAAATGTGCCCAAAATATTAAATTGATAATTACAAAAAGTTACATTAAATCGGAATGAGCACACAAGGTGGCTATAAAAAAATGACATATAGTTAAGTTAGAAAGATGTACAGATTATGAAACAATTGGCTCTACGTAAAAGTACCTCTGGCCAAATCGCTGGCTCTGGCAATGCATATAAATCTGTGCATTAAATCACAATTTTAGTCACAAACGGAAATACAAAATAGTGGCCACAAAAGAAAAGAAAAAATAGACAACGGTACTTTTAATATGGCTAAAGCCTTAAGTGTGTTTGGGATTACAAAATGGTTTCGATTTTAAAATATGAAACAATTGCAGACGAATAATATGAAACTCTTTGAATCATTGCGATGATGTCTCAAGCATTGGAATTCAAATTGTTTTATACATACATATATACATATGGTCACTAAATCGGTGCGTGAGCAAACGAAACGTGCGACGTGTGTATATGAATAATAATATTCAAATTATAACTGAGGAGCCCCAAAAGCGTTGCATTTATTAAGTGAAACTCAGATAAACAGAATCGAGTGAACAACATTCTATAGTGTGTACAAGTATATAATGTAGACATATAAGTGTAAGTCGAGATATATATATATATAGGTGTCTATATGCATATACCCTGTATGTAGCTGAATACCAAGGCACGTGACTGTTTTGTCTAATTGGCCATAAATACATATATGTAATGAGAAGGGGCTACAACATGCAAAGAGTGTCTCCGTACTCTTCTACATGTATTCTTGAGCAAGTTAGAGTTAAGAATTTAACTGCCTGCAGGTGTCTTCAATATCCACAGAGCGGAAGTAAGGCCATAGCTTAATGTCCCGCCCAGCCACATTTGGCATATATGCATTCGATTCGATTCGACTCTATTGGCGACAAAGCTAACAAAATTCCAATACGACTGAGGCGACGGCGGCGACTCTGTGACTCGGACGTGGACTCGGCTCGGTTTTTTCTTTTGTTTTTTTTTTTTTTTATTATATGTTGGCAACTACATTTTATTTTAATTTCATATTTTTTCTTTGGCTTCAAAATGGGAGTTCATTAATATGCCGGGCAGGCGCCATTGACGCTCAGCGTCAGCGGACAGCGTCAGCTACCTGCCAGTGGCAGTCTGTACAGTAAACACACCAGCACACGTACACACACGATTTGTGTATGTATGTATTTATCACCCCCACTTTGCATAGGTATGTGATTGTGTATGTGTGTGAACGTGTAACTGCTGCCAACGGGTATCAATCCCCGTTTTAGACAACATTTTATTGTATTTCTTTTCTTTAAATGTTTAACTTTTTTTTTTTGGTGTGTGTACGCTGCACATCGCACACACGCACACGCACACACACACACATACGCACATAAATTGAATCTTCTTCAATTGTCGCTTTTGGACTTCTAACCGCCTTATTGTTGTTGTTGTTGTTGTTGTCGCTGTGGTTGTCGCTGTTTGTGGCTCACACTTTTAGCCTGGCCGAGGTGTGGTGCTAAGCTCGACTCATGGCTTTCAAATCAGTTGCCAATTAGTCTTCATCGTTGACGGATTACAATTGCCTTTGCCTCTTGTTGTTCGCCCCAATACAAACAAAAACTTGTTAAGTGCTCTCGAAGCAACCAAAAAATAGAAACCGACAAATAAAAACAAGCATTTCATTGATAAAAAAAAAGTTTCTTTCATGCTAAATTACAATAACAAATATATTGTTGAACTTGTTAAAAGAGTGTTTTTTTCTGGAATTTGTGGTTCAGCTACATGCGTTTCTCGTTATCTCTCGCGATTCTCATCTGTTGGTGAATTGGCAAGATGTCGGCATAGCTGACGTTTAAAAGCGCATCTTATAGCGCTATGCTGCATCTAGTCAGTTATTCAATGGAACAATCAACATATCAATACCTATATTTTCAGAAACTTGGAGTATCCACGGATTGAAACAAATCCACCATCAGCTTCTGAGTTCCCTTTTGTAAAATATATTTTCTGTTCATATTAATAATTTTGTTTTATTGCAGCTAGACGATGAGAAAGGATAATGTCAGGATATTCGATGTTAACAGAGCTAATTGATAACCAAGAACATCTACAACTGAAAACATTTTGGAAATTATAGTCGTTAACAAGTGCAAATATAAAGAAAGTTCTAAAATGTATACAACTTATCCTAATTTTATGGATTGCATAAAAGTATGAACATTTAAAAAGATAAATATAAAATATATATCTCTTTTAAAACAATTGACATTAAAGAAGGTATTAAATTATTTGTATATTTTATATTATTATTTATTAACACGATTTGTAAAAACTGTTTTATAAAGCAAATTTTAATTTATTTAAATACATTTATAAATAAAAGAACAATAAATTGGCTTTTTTGAGCTGCTCTTGGAATAATAAACATTAAACATTTTCTTTATAATAAAAATTAGCACATTTATATTTTTAGCTAACCTTTCACAATCAAACAACGTAAACACTTTAAAAGTAAACATTTAAAAAACCCACAATCCAAGAACTTAAAACTTAAAACGAGTTGGCAGCACTTTCTCAAACTGGCGCGCATTTAGTAGCGTCACTTTACAGCACTATTTTCTTAGTCAACTATTATCGATAGGCAATATAGCCAGTGGTGCATTCCGATCAGCTTTATCGCTGAAAAAAGTAAACAATTTTAGGAACAGGGTTTAATAAAGCTGGATAATCAACGCAAATCACATAGTTTAAGTGATGGATAGTCAAGTAAGTTGGCCTAACTACCCGCAGATAGCTACGATATTGATAATTTGAATTGACACGCTTATGTGAGTTAGAAGTAATATGCACAAATTAGTCGCGCCACTTGCGCTATCTCAAAGTGTATTTGTGAGAGATCTACCTAAATACTCAGATAACAATAGAAATCGGGGGCGCGGGAGCCGCCAATGACGTAATTAAAATGACTGGCTGAGCAGTTAAAAAATAGTTATCAGCTTATCGTAGTCAAATTCAGTTGTTTTTTGTGGTTTGTTGGTTTCTTAGAAGAGGCGTTGCTGAATTTTTGCAGGCGCCTATTGATGATCTATTATTGGACATTGTGGACAATGCATGGCGCACGGAAGTATTGCCCTTCGATCAAATATTAGTACCAATCGAAAAACTACCCGATCCCGAAGCCGACGGCGGTGACTCACACCTAACATTGAGTGAGCAGGTGAGCAATGCCGAATCGCGATAAGCCTAATGCTGCGGTCTACATTAATTATTATTTTAGGAACAAAAGTGGACGGATCTGGCGCTTGGATCACTGGCACCAGACGCCGCTTTAATTGACCAACTGAATATAACCGCTATCTAACCAAGGACGAGCAACCACCGCGGCAGCACGTCCACAACGCTACTCCTGCCACAAATTCACTTAACTCCCCAAAATGAGTGGCACTAACAACAACAACAGCAGTAGCAGTAGTAGTAATAATGGCAACAGCAACAGTAACAATTCCGTACACCAACACCTGCACTCACCCAGCAAACTAACCGAATTCGCACGCAATTTTGAGGAGAAACCCGAGTCTCTTTTCGGTCGCGTCGTCAACAAAATCCAAAATGTTTATAATCAAAGCTACAACACCGTCAATGACATATCCAGTGGCAGCAGCAGCACGACCAACAGTAGCGCCGTCCAAGTGGGCAAGTCCAAGTTCTATCCTGAGAAGTCTGTGCTCAATGCCGAGGCAGCCAACGACGACATGGAGAGCGACATTCCAAGGAATAGTTCATCTTCCAGCGTGAGCACAAATCGCCCGCAGCCGCCAACAACACTGCAGCTGCGACAACCCAACAGCGACACTCTGAGTATCAGCAGCAACACCACAACGAACACCATCACAACCGTTCAAGACTCGGAGACCAATGAGCGTATCTATGAGCTGCCCAGTGAAGCGAATCGGAATCAAGGACGCACCGTTTCCAACGTGCTCAAACACATTAGTCACATTGTTGCCTCGAAGAATGATAATGTAAGTTGTGCCATGCTATGAAATTAAAAGTAATGTCAATGTTGAGCTTGCTTTTTTAGGATATGCGCAACTACAAGGATACGGAGTTACAGCTGCTGTGGATGCCGGACTCAAAGGCCAAGGAATGCTATGACTGTGCTCAAAAGTTCTCCACATTTCGTCGCAAGCATCACTGTCGCCTGTGCGGTCAAATCTTCTGTTCCAAGTGCTGCAATCAAGTTTTGCCCGGCAGCATTATACGCTGCGAGGGTGATTTAAAGGTATGCAATAATTACTGCGCCAAGATTGTGCTCAGCACATTAAAATCATCCACCTCGAACATTGGCGAAGATCTGCAGGCCCTGCAGCAGCATCTAAGCAGTAAGCTCGAGGAGCAGGGCAATGCGCCAACGACACTTGCCGCCCAGAAGCAGCGGGTGCAAGTCTCGCGCAAGCCCTCGGTTGGTTATCAGGAGGAGCGCTTCAGTTCTCAGGCCAATTATACGGTGCTGTCAATCGATGATCGCAAAAACATATTGCAGCAGTCGAATTCGCTGATCACCCTCCACGAGGAGATGCAACGCGAGTTGCCTATGCAGAACTGTGGTCAGCAATTGATTGAGTTCCTCAATACGAACAACAAGTCGGCCAATGAGGTCCAAGCTGTGGCCATCTTGAGTGCAATGTTAGCCGCTGGCTTTCTGGAGCCCATTGTGCCGGATGCGGAGCAAACTGAATTTGATGCAACGCTTCACTATCGCTTTGCGGAGCTATCGCGTATAGGTGCAGCCGTTGCCGAGGCGCGTGACACCAGCAACGAGCACTCGAATCCGATAAGTCCACAGTTTGACAGCAGCGCTGAACCGCAACCGCCCAAATCGATGAATGTCTCGCTAAGTTTTCAGTCCGCCCAGGAGCTGGAGCTGGAGAATGACATGTGCCTGACGACAATTTCAACCAAATTGCTCGAATCCTATTGTGATCATGAGGAGCAGCTGCTCGCCCAGCTGCTGCACGCACATCAATTGGACAACGAGTGGGGCAAAGTGCTGCAGGGTCTGTGTTCGACGGCTGCAAATCATTTCAAGCCCGAATACTGCTCGAACGATCTGATGGACATTCGCAACTATGTGAACTTTAAGAAGGTACCTGGCGGCAGGCGCAAAGACTCGAAAATTGTGCATGGCGTGGCATTCTCCAAGAATGTGGCGCACAAGGATATGGCCACGCATGTGGCCTCGCCACGCATCCTGCTGCTGCAGTGCCCCATTGTCTATGAGCGCATCGAGGGCAAGTTTGTGACCATTGAGACGGTGCTGCTGCAGGAGAAGGAATATCTGCGCAACGTCTGCACCCGCCTCATGAACTTCAAGCCGAATGTGCTGCTGGTGCACAAGAATGTCGCCGGCATTGCTCAGGACATCTTGCGCTCCCACGACGTCACTTTGGTTGTCGATGTCAAACTCTCCGTCATGGAGCGATTGTCTCGCACTCTCCAGTGCGACATTGTCAGCTCCATTGAGTCGACCATTACGACTCCCAAGTTGGGCTACTGCAATAACTTTTATATACGCAACTATGCCGGCGGCAAGACGCTCATGTTCTTCGAGAAGCTGAACAGTCCGCGTGGCTACACTTGCCTGCTCCGGGGTGGCAACAATGCGGAGCTGACACGCGCCAAGCGGGTCGCCTTGGCGCTGCTCTTTGCCCGCTACAATTGGCGCCTCGAGATGTCCTTTCTGCTGGATGAGTTTGCCCAGCCTCTTGGCCCCAAGCCATCTCTTTTCGACTCAAAGGAGCCCAGTCCCAATACGGAAAACGCAACGGCAGACGAACAGTCGGAAACGGAGGCACAGCTGCGCTCCTCGTCGATCACAAAGCGGCCGCTGGCCGAACGCAAATCGGAGGACAAGTTTATATCGGCCGTCAGTGAGAATGTGTCGGATTTTACGGATCCATTGCGCTCTACACAGGCAGCCGCCACGACCAGCCTAACCGGTAATCTTAACGTACCTGCCTTGGCCGTGGAGATGCGCTACGATAATCGCTTCCGCAATGCGCTCAGCTCCACGTTGCTGTCGGTCAGTCCATTTCTCACATTTCCGCTGCCCTTTCTGGAGACGGAGCATGGTCGCAATTGCAAGCTGCGCAAACTCTTCCCTGCCGAGCTGTACTTCTCCAAGCTCTGGTCCAAGGCGCCAGCTGCAGTGGAGCGACCCGACTCCACCGATGCGGATGCTGTGCTTAAGACTAGTTTGCAGCCTGCCAAGGATAAGGAGAACGAACAGCAATTGCTGCCTGCGCACGATTTTGTCAAGATGAAGATGACAACAGCAGCCACAAGTCGCGATATTCAATCCCTGCTCGCCGAATTTCGTTCGTTTGGCGGTCGTTTTCCCAAGGGCAAGGCGCCAAGTAAGTGTTTGTTTCGTGATGAATCCTCGCTCCTTTTTTATTTGCATTATTCATTTTAATTTTCAGTGCTCCGACAGAAGAAGAAGAAGATCGCTGAGGTTACCCAGCGACCGCAAAAGGTCACTGATGAGCAGCTGTACAAGGATGCACTTGATCCACAGAATCATCAGCGTTTGCCAGTGCTCTTTTGTAGCTTTCACTACAATCCGAAGGGCGTTTCCCTATTCTGCAAGCTGCCCATGCTGCTGGACATGAAGTTCTATGGTCAGCATGACATCATGCTGGAGCAGTTCCTGCAGCGCTATTGCTGCCTCTTCAATTCGATGTGCCCGTCCTGCAATTTGCCCATGTTGGGCCATGTGCGTCGCTATGTTCATTCGCTGGGCTGTGTGCATGTTTATCTCACCGAGGACTCGACACGTTCCGATCCCAAGCGTATCTATTTTACGTCCTGGTGCAGCATCTGTAATGCTAGAACGCCAGCGGTGCCGCTCTCAGATGCCGCAAAACGCCTCTCGTTGGCCAAGTATCTGGAGATGCGTTTCCATGGCCATGCCTACAAGCGGCGTCCGCCCACAGAGGTTGGCATCGCAGCCGGGGAGCAGAGCACTCCCTGCGAGCACTCACTGCACCGCGACTATGTGCATCATTTCAGTTTTCGTGGCGTCGGCGCCAAGTTCCAGTACACGCCCGTTGAGGTGTGGGAAACGGATCTGCCATCGCTGACACTGCAAATGGAGCCGCCCAAGCCGTTCAATGGCGTCCAGCTGCAGGAGGAGATCAAGAGCTTTTCGATACGCGGACATGAAGTGTACACGCGAATACACGAACGCATTGCCGATATGGCAACCGAGGAGGAGAACTCCCCGCTCTTAGCTAGCCTGAAAGCGACGCTTAAAAAGGATCAGTTCACATTTAAGCAGAAAGTGGAAATAGTGCACACGCTGTTGACGGAACGCCAGGTGAATTCCTTCGATGTTGGCGATGCCATCATTATGACCAAGCGTAAGCTGGCCGAAAGTATTGAGCTCTGGTGTCGACGTCTTCTCGAAATTGAGCAACTGACTCTAAAGCAGAACAAGCTGCCGCATCAAATTGACGCCGGCACCATTTGCACCGAGGAGCTGCGACCAGAGCAGCCGGATGCGCCCAGCCAGGAGCTGCCCAAAAGCAAAGCTAACCAACAGCAGCAGGTGGACAGTGGCGGTGCTCCAATTGAATGTGCCAGCGAAGATGTGTCGGACACTGAAAAGGCGCTCACAGTTGATGAGATGCTCGCCTCCACAGTTAATGTCAACGCCGATAAGAAGTCCATTAAGTCCCGATTACTGACACTGCGTCAGCCGAATAACAATCACGCAGTTGCCCTGCAATCACCGATTGCGGCACAGGATCATCTCACATTGCCCATGGGTAGCATACCTGTTCTAGTGCGTGAAAATGATCTGAGTTCGGTGATTGCCTATGGATTAACCTCAGCTGAGTATCAGCGCTACATTGCCGGCGAGTCAGCCAGCGGCGTGGCCAACTCCAGTCCGCAGCCGAAGCACAAGCAGTTGTTGGACAGCGATGCCGAGGAGACAAGCGGCACAACCGCCTCCGAGTCCGAGTCGGAGCGCAACAAGCCAAGCAAATCTCAACCACAACCGCCGAGTCAACACATCTCGCTGACCTTTGGCAACAGCAGCAGCTGCCTCTTCCAGTGCACCGTTTATTTTGCACGCGAATTTGATGCATTACGCGCGAAATGTTTGAGTCCGTCCAAGCTGGACAGCAAGCTGAGAATCTCACAGAATCGCAATGGCTCCGACATCGAGCTGGTATCCAAGACCAGCGAGGCTGCCGACCAACACGATCAGCAGCCGAATGCCGAAGAGGAGTCACGCATTGCTCTCGCACGCAGCCTCTCCAGCAGCATGCAATGGGAGGCGCGTGGCGGCAAGTCTGGCTCACGATTCTGCAAAACTCTGGGTAAGCAGGGCAATAATCACCTCATATGTGCACACAGTTTAAGTTGGAGCCACTTTTACAGACGATCGTTTCGTGCTCAAGGAGATGAACAAAAGGGAAATGAGTCTGTTTGAGAAATTTGTGGCCGAATACCTGGAATACATTGGCAAGTGCAAGCAGCAAAAGGATCAGCCCACGTTGCTGGCCAAAATCTTTGGCGTCTTCAAAGTCAGCGTCAAGAACAAGGAGTAAGTGCAGTCCCTAAACAAACTATATCTATCTGGATACTAATCGACATCATTGTCCTGGCAGCACATTTGTGGAAAAAACATTGCTGGTTATGGAGAACTTGTTCTACGGCTGCGACATATCGAACAAATTCGACTTAAAGGGCTCGGAGCGCAATCGCCTTGTGGATCCCAACAATGCAAATGGCGAAATTGTGTTGCTCGATGAGAATCTTGTCCAGAGTAAGTACTTCATCTCCAAAGGATCACCCAAATATAATTTAATTTAATTTTATAAGCTACGATCGTAGCAAGACTTATTTTCATTGGTTTTATAACAAGTGTTGGACAAATTGGAATATTGTTAAAGATACAACGATATTGAAAGGGAATCTTGAATCTTCAATCTTTAGTTTGATTCATTTCTAATTGAGCAAATTGTCTTGCAGTGTCCTGGTCGAATCCGCTTTACGTGTTATCTCACAGCAAAGCTGTGCTGCGTGATGCTATACAAAGAGACGCCTCTTTTCTGGAGCGCAACGATGTGATGGACTATTCCTTGCTGGTGGGATTGGATTACAAGCGAAATGTGCTTGTCCTGGGCATTATAGGTGGGAGTGCTTTAAACCCTAACCCTTGGGGGCATAATATTTGATGGCGTTGTCATTTACAGATTATATACGCACCTTTACGCTGGACAAGAGGCTGGAGTCGATGATTAAGCAGTCGGGCATTTTGGGTGGCGGCATTGGCAAGTCGCCAACTGTTTTGGCTCCACAGCCGTATAAGCAGCGCTTTGTGGAGGCAATGGATCGTTACTTTAGCATGGTGCCCGATCGTTGGGAGGGGCTCTCGAAGATCTGACACTTAAATCTGCTGACGCACTTACCAAATACCAGTTAATTAATAGTATTGTAGTTAACGTAGTTAACATGGACTTAATAAAGTAACTAGCACGATTTTTAAAGCCACATTCACATAAAGCAGCCAACACTTCCGCCAACGAATTGCTTTGCTCTTGACCCAAATGTGCACCGGAAACGGCCACAGTTCTTGACAATTGAAAGCAGTGAAAATGGTAGAAGAGGAGCACGAGCACGAGCAGGAGCAGGAGCAGTCGAATTGCGTGACCGCTGTGCGGAAATTATTATCCTGATTGAAGAATGCGTTGCGAATTGAAATGGGCAGTGGCTCCATGAAAAATGCATGCGAAATGCAACTGGCCCAAATAAGGACTCTCCAAGCTGACAGCTGGCAGCCGTAAACCAATCAACTGCACTCTTTGGCAGCGATTCCAAAATGCCATGAAATATTATGTGAACACTAATATGACACCTTCAACTAAAATCGCGCACAGTCAGGGCCAAACACACACACACACATGGAGAGAGAGTCACTCGCACACAACATCGACTCGCACACCTTTATTTAAGTTTTTTTTTTTGGCGTGCGAAGTTGCGCTGTGGCTCAGTTGGAATTTACGATTGGAGCGGTCAAGTTGTTGTTTGCGCTCGAGCAGCGCATGTTTTTAAGTTAAGCGTCTTCCTAATGTGCGACCACTTGGACATGGACAGTGGCCAAGTGATGGCGGCTACTCCGCGGCTTTTACGGTTGCAACTCCTTCTGCTCGCTGTCCCGTGTTAAAAAGAGTGCAAAAGTGAAGAGAAGCAACAAAATGGACTGGAATATAAGTGATGGGTAAAGTTTGAAAAATGATTGTCAACACGGAGGAACTCGGCTGCAATCTGTGTAGTGAGTCAAAGCCTTGGCCTTGACCACGGCTTAGTTGTTGTTAGCATAATGGCGCATTCATGTCTCCTGCATTACGTATACATCCCGTGGCGTGACATGCAAATGTAAATTGAATGCCGCCCATAAATCTATATACAATTATGTCCAGCAGTTTGTGTACTTGTGTTTACCATTGTTATTCTTGCTGCTGGTACTGTAATTGCCAATTGATTAGCATATTTAAATGGGTTGCGTTACGCCTCGGTCGCGAATACTAAAAATAGCAAAAACTAACCAAAGGTCATTGTGGCATAGTCAAGATTAGACCGCTGGAGTATTTACAAAAACTAAAGTGAAAACAATGAAAAACTTAAGTTGAAGTTGCAGAATTCCTGTTTGTAAATATTCTTAAGCTGGAGCAAACTGATACTTATCCGTACAAAGTTACAGAGGCAGAGCTAAGCTAAAGGACTAGTTCTCCCAGGACATTTAATCACCATGTTGTTTAGTTCACTATAGAATAATAAAATACTACTTGCTTTTTCAATCAATAAACTTATTCCCTTAATTAATTCAACCATCAACTATAAATAAAAAAAGGGTATACATACTTCTGCTCCACTTTTGGCTCCATTTTCAAGCGATTTTCCTGATTTGCTTCCATTTATAACCACCTTGAGGTGGGCGACGAATTGGGTCAACGTTTTGGCACTGTTGCTATTAAAACTTGAGCCCGACATGATTTGGGCACGTTCTGCACCCGCTGCCAGCCAGAGTCGTGTTGTTTGTGTCTATTTCCGTTTTGAGGCAAGAGTCACGCACGCAATTACAACTGCAGCTGACATCAGGCTTTTTGGCAACAACTGATACAATAGCTGACACTGACAACCCGCTCATGATTTATAGCCATTAAGTGCTATCCTTTTTGCATAAATGCATAACTATTTTTGGATCATAAAGAACGAATAGAACATGCCAGTGGCAGTATGCAAACTTTACTCAATATGCAATTTATCTTAACTTGAAATTTACAGTAAATCATGTGGCATGAAATGTGTACTATTTCAATAAGATTTGTACAAGTTGTATGAACTCTGACTTGGACCACATTTCATAGTAAATATAACTCTAAAATCTTAAAATGTTTGGAATACAGTTAGTTCTGTTTAGGACGACGTTTTGCTAATCCTTTGCTGGCCAACACTTTGCATTTGGCATTTGCAAACTTAAGATTGATGGGCTTTGCACAGGAGAATATAGCTGTAAATGCATATGCAAATCTTTTGCACATTAAAAATGCAAATGTGCCGGCCATAATATAGCACTCACAACAACAATAACAACAACAATAACAGCAACAGCTACAACTTTAACAACGGAACCGGCAACAGGTGTGTGGCCTGGCCACGTCTACTGGCATTTGCGTTTGTGTTGAAGGGTTCATAATTTATGTGTGCCCAAACACGGTGCTGTAATTAGCCACTTTTGAATGAAATGACTCACAAGCAATTTAAAACAAAACTTATTTCCGGCTAAGGATTGGTTTTGGGGGCAGCGGATTCCAATAACTCAATGCAATTGGCGGCGGTAATCGATTGCTGGCCTTCGTTAGCCAATCCTTTTGCATTCGAAGTAAGTCGAATAGACAATTTTCCAATTTGTTGCAATTTGTTTGATTGTCAGTTTGTCTGTCAGTTGTGTGTGCGCCTAGCAACACATGCCAGCAGGTGTGCCATGCACCTGTGTGTGTGTGAGTGTGAGTGTGTTTGGGTGTGTGTTGAATGTTTGTAACTGTGTTCTGTGCGTGCTGGCACGCTATGTAAAAATTCCCTTAGAGCGAACCAGAGCTAAGCTAAAGGCGTATGAGTGTTATTCATAAGGCACCATTTGCTTAGATTCCATATCATAATGTTGATGTTTTCGCTTCACCCCGCTGTTGGGGGTATTTTAGCAGGATCTTCTCCATTCGCTTTATAAATGATATTGAAATCTTATTCGATGTTTAATTATTATTTATAATACAAAGTTCCTGGTTTTTACTATTTCATGCAGTTGATTTCAAGTAAATTTGGTCATAATTGGGATATTACAAGAATGCTAAAAGAAGAATGCTATTCAATTATCTGTTGCCATGGCTAAGATACATAAAGGGTATGCGGCAGTTAAGCATGCTCAACGCTGACATTCTTTTTGTAGCACTTTATTTTTTTTTGCCACTATTAGAAATGCCGCTTCGATTCCATGTTATTTGCATCCAATGGTAACGCCGAACGTTGCAAACGTAGCCAAGGCCCAGACAATCACGGCCCCCATTTCGCCAATTTATGGCTAACAAAGTTTTCGTCTTTTGTTTGCCGCTTGCAGTGCCGAGGCGGAATTCAATTGGAATCGTTCGTTCTCGGAGCCGGATCTTACAGGCAGCCAGAAGCATCAGCACAGCGACCGTTTTACCATCAAACACCCCCATGAGCACATTGCCGTCGATGATCTCAAGTTCTTCCGCCGTCGTCAGCCCGTACAGCTGCATACGCACAGCAACATCTGCCTCTATAATAGTGACGAGCCAACGTTATCCTTTGGTTCGTTGAAATCGGAGTACCGTAAACATTATTGCTGCCAGGGTCACGCCCATTCGCGACCCCGTTCCCTTTTGAGGCGTGCCACATCGCTGCGTCTGGAGGGCTTCATGCAGCTACTGTCGGAGCATCAGGAGAAATATCACTGGTTCACGCCCGAGGATCTGCAGTTGTAAGTAATTTTTCCAATATTTAGTTAAGGTTAACAAAATCAGTCTAATTAATCATTAAATGTTAAATGATTTGCTTGCAGTTCGCGCACGTTTCCAGTCCGCAATCCGGAGAATTTGCAGCTGGGCCGCAACGCTGAGAGCGATGGGCCTGGCGCGATGAAGAACTCCTCGTATCTGTCCTATCCCATGGTGGATAGCGGCACGCAAATTCTGCCTCGGGAAATGTTTCGTGAAGAGCCGCCCAACCGGCTGGCGAGCGATAAGTTCAAGCGTGACGTTGCCGCCCAGGAGCAGCATCGATGCCATCTGCAGATGCGAGCACAGGACACCGAAAACGAGGCAACACCATCCGAGTACAAGCGTCAGTTTGTCGAGCAGTTTCCCATCGAGAAGGCGCACTCTATACCCCAGATGAGCAGCATCAAGATGCAGGGCGATTTCGTCACTGTGCCCGAGTATCAGGACAGCTTCAAGATGTATGCCAACTACTCGAAGAGTGCCCCCATCAAAAAGCATGACAATCTGCGGGTCTCTGGCGCTGAACAGCAGAGCGCCACAGATGGTAAGCCAAGCGGCGGCGATGTTGCCGAATATCGCGATAAATATAATGTCCCACCCAAGCACATGGCCAAAGAGAAATCGTTGAAGACGGACGATCATCTCCGGCCGCGTGGCGAGTTCACCAAAGAGGTGCCCGAGTATCATGAGAGTTTCCGAGATCCACACATCACCGAAATGCCCGAGCGGGGCAAAGTACGGGAGCCCTACCTGCGTCTGCGTGGCAAGATCGAATTTAATCCCGAGTATCGCAACAACTATTTGGATTTTCCACGCTCGCGTCCCGTGGTGCACAAGCCAGTCTCCTCATTTCGATTGCCCAACACCACCAGCACGAACACCACAAAAACCACTACCAGCAACACCACCACCGCCAACAGTCCACGTGTGGAGCGTGAGTCTGCTGCTGTTGCCAGTTGCTTGACTGCCGACGAATTAACTGCCACGCCCGAATATCGAAGGGCCCAGTACAATTATCAGCTGCGAGAACGGGAGCGACCACGTGAGCACGTTCCACCAGCTCCATCTCCAGTTGCAACGCCACATGGTAACTTGCGCAAGAGCTCGGACTCATCGTTCGAAGCCTCTCATCTGCAGTCACAGGCCAGGCGACGTCCGTCGCGTCATCGTCAAGTGAAGGAGCCACCACCAATTGTGCCCACTTTCGAAGATGTCGTTGGTGGCGGTGCCCAGAAACCGGCCAGATACGGAAGACGCGCCTCTGTGCTGCAAAATGCGATTAACTGCCGGGACAAATCCTCCATCATAGAGGGCAATCCCAAGTATGCTGTAGGCTGTCGTCGAGCCAAGCAGAATACTGAGAACCAGAAGGGATCCTTTGTGGTGCTCGATGAGCCTTGCAAGCCTTCCAATTGGATGAAGAAGACCTGGTATGATTCTTAGGCAAATTACATGAATTAAAATAATAAAGAATTAATATTGAAATCTTGAATTCAATTAAGTTGTTAGACTTTGTAATGGTATTAATAAAGTAAGCCCAGTTTTTGTTTAACTTTTTTTCAATTCAAATACTATGCATTATTTTTTGGACTAATTTTTCCCTATTTTCAAATGACATATTATCATCCGAGCAACGCATTTTTAAATATCAAGCATTCAAGTTGGATCTTGCAGCCTTGAATTCCATGTGGACCTTGGATTGTCGACAATGCTTCAAATAAATACTACATTTAAGAATGATACTCCCAAAAGGTGCTACTTAAAATGGGTCAAAATGGATTAGATTTTCAAAATCCAGGCCCTTTTAATTAAAACTTAATTTGTAGATTAATATTTATTTATTTGAATAGTGATTTTGACTTACTTTAAAATTAGAATTTAAATTAAAATTATTAAAATTGTATAAAATTATGCACAAGAAATTCTACTCGAGATGGGTAAGTGCTTCGCGTAATAGAAACTTTGTTAAAATTACAGGGGAATCTTTCAGGCGGGAGTACCATGACCTGTTCAAGGGTTGACCTTTTGGAGGAAAAGCTACGATAAAGCTACGATTTTTGCTTTTCAAGAACGATGGCAAATGGAGAGTCAAATTTGATGGCGTACTTCAACTCTCTGCCTCTCTCTAACTAATGTATCGTTTCTCAACGGCTCCCTACTTGCGCAAGTAAACATAAACAAACCTTGGCGGTCCCCACACGAGACCTAGTCAAGTCGTTTATCTAATCGGCGCCCATTGATAAGCAGTGTTCTGAGAGAGCAATGCGCGAATCAGCGGCGCTTACTCATAAGTGGAGTGGCAGTATCATCGGAAATTTCGCAATTGAAGCATGTAAAGCGCTGGAGGAGAGTGAATCAAAAGTGAAATTAACATAAGGAATTTTAATATTAGGATATGAGTGTGGAGGTGGGTCATGCGGCAAGTCCGCCCACTCATATACTAGGATATACTATTCGAAGTCGGACTCGCATCTATGTCTCCTACATAATTCCCACCTGTCTAGCACTACTGGTCTTTCTGCTGCAGACAGCAACGGATTTGGCACTGAGCTATCAACATTTCCAGCAACATGATGTGGGCTATGGAGTTGGTACATTAATACTAGTACTGATGCCACCGCTGCTCACCTACGTCCTGGTGCTCAGCTCCAGGGATCAGCGCAGAAGCGTTCAGGCAAATCGCAGTGCATTTGTCAGCTGTAGCCTGGGAATACTCCAGTTGTTACTGTTTCCATTCACGGTTCTTTACAGGTTAGTTAATCACTATTGGCTTGGCTTATCAACAAACAACGCAATGATTCATTCTTTAGGTTTACAATGCGCCTGTTTTGGTCTGTTGACGCACTCTTCCATGAGGATGATGATATGCAGCGCATGAAGTGTTTGGGGAAAGCAACTCAATCGTCCAGCATTGAACTGTATTTACTAATCCAAGCCTATGCTCAGGCAGCACCACAGATTATACTACAAATGTACTACATGCTCGGCGAGAATCTGTTCCGAAACTATGAAACATGTGAGGAGGAGTATGCCATAGATTAGAGAAAATGTTTTAATGGTTTTCATTGCAGCCACCTTGCAGGGCATGTGCTTGGTGTTCGCCGCCATAGATCTGGCGGCGATTACGACCAGCTATCATCGCATTGAGAGCCAGCGACGCGTCGGTCGTTGTTATCCCTGGGCAACGCCACAGCAGATGGAGTCACAGCGCTGTCGGCTGGAGCAGAACGAGCGTCTATGCGGCGAGGTGGAACGTATGAAACGGGAATCGGAACGCACCGTGACAACAAGCTTTCCACAATCCGAGAAGATCATGGAGAACTTTCATGCCAGGCAGGGTCACAGTCCGCAGGTAACCGTTGGCACACATGAGCTGCACATAAGTGGCCAGGATGAGGTCGACAACGATGGTATGGAAACCGTAGAGACCAAAGCCGTTCTACACACTCCAAGCGTGGCTGCTGGCAATGCCACCGACGATGATAAGATTCACCGTGCCATGCCCAAATTGGTACTGCGTCGCGAGGAACTGCAGCATTTGGACAGCATTGAAGTGCTGGATATTGTACCAGAGACACCAGCGCCTCCACCACCACCATCGACGGCGCCACCAGCACTGCCCATGCTCCGGCTGCCCACAGAGAACAGTCCACCAGAGGTGGCGCCAGATTTGCGACGCACCATGTCCGATAATGAACACAGGCGCAGTCGGCGCATGACACGGCCACTCTCTCAGCTGGAGACATTCAAGGACATGCTGCTGATGAATGCAAAGCTGTACATTAAAGAGCATGTGCCACGGCCTCCGAAATTGCTCGTCGGAGGCGTTGATGAAGAGGAACACAGCGAAGAGCGTACTCCTCTTGTGCTGGCACAGACGCCCAAGGGCACACCTCTTACGCCCAAGGATGTGGTGGACTTTTACTTTCCGCGGCCCACAAAGATTGTGAATGGCATACAGCAGGATGACTTTGCGGGCAAAACCGTTGCCTTCTTTGGCTGGATAGCCTTCATCATTATGCGCATGCTGTCGCTGGCCACATTCTGTGTATTTTATCCCCGCGCCTTCTTCATCATTGTGGGCGTCCACTACGCCATAATGCTGGCCGCCTTGGCGCTGGAGACACGCTGTCGTGGCAGCTGGAACCGCACACTATTCTTTCTGCTGCTTGCTTATATATACATATTTGTTCTGTTAGAGTTTCGTGTGTGCTTTAAGAGCGTGCGATGGTGGTATGGCTGGTATCTGGTGCTCATCCTGGTGGAAAACATCACCATGACCTCCATTTGGTATGGCGCTGAAGAGTTTGAATCATGGTGGTTTGGTTTCATTTGGGAATGGATCGTCTACAGCGGCATTCTGTTTTTGGCCACCATAATTGTCTACTACTGGATACTGCGACCCAAGGATGTCACCCTCATTGTCGAGGACGATGCACCACAGACGGCGCAACAGTCGGTTGCTTAGCAGCTTGGGCCTGTTGTCAAGCTCGGAATACTAACAAAGCAGTCATTCAAACAGATATCATTGCTCATATCACAATAATAAATTATTTTCGTTAGTTTAAACACGTAACAAAAACAAAATGAACCAAAACGAAAACTTTCGCTTGAGAGGCAAAGGCCCTTGTCCGGCAGAAACTACTGAGACTCAGCGTAGTTTTGGGCCGCCAGTTCGAAATAAAAAGCTGAGTGAGAGCCCATCATTGGCAAGCTTGTATCGTGAAATGTTATTAGCTCCCTTTTTGTATTACAGCTACACGTGCTAATCGTATGGAACAATTCTTGTGGCAAGAATTTTTTGACGAATATAATCGACAGAATTCAGTTAAGGTTGATCTGGACCCCGATCACACTGAGTACTTTGAGAATTACTGCAAGGATAAACCCCCAGAGGATGAGGAACGTATGGAAGCCCGGGCTAACAAGTATCCGCTCTATTGCACCACAGCCATAACTGTATGGAATCATGAGGGAGACACTTCAAAAGATTTTAAAGTCAAGTATTCTATGAGCAGACCCCTAGCGGAATGCTCTGAGAAGTTTGGACCTTAAGTTCATTTTGAATTATTTAATTTAAGTTAAAATAATGTTAATATAAAATTATTGAATCTAAACTTATTAAATCTTAAGCATGATGAGCACAACTACAATGGGTTTAAATTAACGGAACAAATTGGGCACTCGATAGGACAATAATCGATAAATATTTTGCTTCGATTTTATTTTAGTACAGGTGTGTGCACACTCGCTTGTGAAATAGTCGCCAGCCCCTATCTTTCACGTCATGGGACAACACTGCCGCTGACGTGTCTGTAAAAAATATCGAAGCTGAAACAGGCGGTGCGGCTATTTAATTGTTCTTTATTTATTATACCATAGCCCATAAGTTGCGTTTCCTTACGCCCCACAATATAGGAGAATGTTGAGATTATGTAAGTAATAGTGGTAGTTTTAAACGGACGACAAAGTCAATCGCTCCTCGTGTGCTGCGTGCACTGCAAACGCCGGCAAAGGCGCTGTCGCCGTCTCGTTCTCTGCCTTTGTTGCCGGCGTCGACATTAACTTCGCTGCTGGCACTTACCATTTTTTCCAACACAATTATTATTTACATAAATATATTAAATTTTTTTATTTCGTGCTGTGACAGGCTTCACGCTCCTATGCGTACTGTGCGCTGCAGCAACAACATGGAGTGCGCGCACCGTCGACAGTCATCTGGGTCCAAAGGATCTCACCCGCCTCCAAAAAGTCTTTGTCGATGGCCTAGGCTCCAACGATCTGCAGTCGATTTTCTTTGCCAGCTTAAATATCGAAACCACTGATGCTGCGACAAAGCAAACGCTCTGTCAGAAAATTGTGACGCTGCACGCCGAATCCAAATTAAATGTGAGATACCTCTAAGATTAATCCTTATACACAAACATTTTGATTTATTGAGACTACTACGATTAATTGCAGAACTTTGAGAAAGACTACTACCTGATTGGGGCCAACAGAAATCTGCGTTGTACGGCAAAACTCTCCGAATCGGTGCTGTCCACGGTATACAAATCCTTGGAGGGAGATTTGGGTACCACAACGGAGATTTACTATCGCATAGCCACACACAAGGCACTCGGCGTGGCGATTAGTGAAGCGGCTCAGACGAAAATTGTCAAGCGGCTGCAGGAGCTGTTGAAGAAGGATGACACTTTGAGCGGTCTTGGCTATGCTTTCAATGCCGCCATCCAGTTGGGACCAAGTGCCAGTTTTGTTGCGGATCGCATTGAAGATGCTGTTGTTCAGGCTGATGAAGTCGATGGAAAACTGCTGCAATTCGAGGGTGGTTTGAGCATTACGGCTTTGATACTCAACGGCGTATTTGGCGTGTCCAAGACTTTAAATAAGCCAGCACCTGTCACGGCCGAGCAGGCTGTTAAATTTGCCAACTATTTGTTGAGCCGTCGTTCTGTGCAAACCGCTAAAGGAGCGCATGTGCTCATCGAGGCGCTGAAAACGATAAGTGGCACCGAGAAGATATCACCCGTGTGTGTTCAGATAATTGGCAATGGACAACTGGATGCGCAGTCACCAACTCTGAATGTGGCCATTGTCGATTTACTCGGCAAGCCACTATCGCCGGCTGTGCAGAGTGTCAGTGCCAAGATAAGCGTTAAGAAGGATAACTCAGTGCTGTCAGAGAAGGTTCCGTTAGTTTCCAAATCATCTGACAAAACGACATACGCAGCTGACTTGAGCAGCCTTAAGCCAGGACGCGGCATTTATGTGGCCGAATTGAATGGCGATGGCGTCTACAAGCAGAAAGTGCAATTCAAGGTGCTAGGACGTGTCAAGGTGCAATCTATAGAGTTGGGCATTGCCGAATCAGATGCTAGTGCTGCTACACGCAAGCAAAGCATCAGTTTTCCCAACAAACTGAAGGACACGCTGACGGCGGATAGCACACAGAAGCTGCTGCTGAAGGCGCAGCTGGTCGATGAACAGGACAACAAACCAATAACCGTGCATCAGGCATTTGTTCGTTTGCACAACAAGGAAACGGACAAGGATATCATCTTCGTAGCAGAGCAGGATAGTAGCAAAGCCTACAAATTCGATATGGATGTGAACAATCAGGGCAAGAACTTCGAGTACGAAAATGGCCTGTATAGCATTTATCTAACTGTCGGCGATGCTTCGCTGTCCAACTCCTTCGAGTGGCTATTGGCCGATGTGCAGCTGAAATTCAATCAACCCGATGGAGGTCAGTTCAAACTTCCTACCTAATTCTGTGCTCAATAACAATTAATTGCATATTTTACAGAGATCAAGGCCAGTATTGTGACTGGACCTCTGCCCGAGATTGTGCATCAGTTCCGTGTGCCCGATAAGCGTCCGCCTCGCATTGTCTCTGATATATTCACTGGTCTGTGCATAACGCCGCTCGTCCTGCTCTTTGTCTTTTGGGCCAAATTGGGCATAAATGTGTCCAATTTCACAATGTCGCCCAGCACAATAGGATTCCATTTGGGCTTCGGTGGCATTCTTCTGCTATTCTTCGTATTCTGGCTGCAACTGAACATGTTCCAAACGCTGCGCATGCTTATACCAATCGCAATATTCACATTCCTTTGCGGCAATCGACTGCTGCGACGCCTCTATGCACAGCGCACGGCCAAGGCTTCGGTTGCTGGTGCTTCGTAAGCGACACATTCGATGGCTTTAGAGCTGTGCTCCATTAGATGATCAATTAGCCGCTGCTAATTAGGGAAAGGATTACAGTTAATCTCTATCTAAAAAAAAAACTATAATTAAAAACCCATCTTTAATAAAGCGTTTAGTGTAAGCTCTATTAAAACACAACAACAATATTGGTCAAATTCCTATACGGAAGACTTGAATGGCAAACAAACTGACAGTACTATTAAATTAACAAGCAGTATTTTAATATATACACATATGAAACAATAACAGGCATATAACAATGACGAAATGACGCCCTATAAAAAAAAAGGAACGTAATTTTACAAATGCGCTTTCATGAAGGGCTTCAGATATTTATGGAATGCTTCGTTCACTGGCTCCTTGTTCAGCGGATTCTTCTTGGTCGACTCAAATATGTGTTCATACACATTGCCGTCGTATGCGCCCAGAGCCGAGTCCAAAACCCGATCATGCAGATCAAAACTGTCGACCAGAGCAACAGCATTGGGACGCAAGCGTTTCAAACAGCTCTCCAGACGCATCTCCAAATTGGTAACATCCTTATCAGTCAGATTGATGAACTGCATAACCGAGATGGATGTTACAAGCAACTATTATATTTGAAAAGTTTTTAATGTTTATATACTAACGCGTAAGAAGTCACCAATGCGATTGAGGCATGCATCGACTAGGTACAGCTCCAGGACTACTTTCAGCACATCAGCCAATGCTGGAGAGACTGTTTTGGAGACAGCCGTCAGTTCCTTGTACGCAGACTCCGCCAAAAAAGCGCGTCCGTGCAACTGTAAATAGTCAATGATTTAGTATTTAAAAAATATGAATGTCGTTACACTGCTTACATCTGCAGCGCCAGTCAGGAATACACCACTAAGATTGGCAGCCACCTCCGTGCAATGTCCCTGACGACGGCGCATTTCAATTTGTTCATAAGCAACGCGCACTTTGCTGTGGATAGAAATGCATTGATTGCATGATTGTACTAAAGATCTCAATACAACACTCACTTGGCAGCCACAAACTGGAATGCCTTCACAATCGATTCCAAGGATCCATCGAAATTGACAAAGTCCTTAACCTTGATAGCTTCGTTGATGTAAGCCACCGTGGGCACCAATTGATCCCCACTTAACGCTTGGCCGTACACCTTCACCAGATAGCGGGCCGTCTGCAGCAGCATGACCGTGTTCTCGCCCTCGTAGGTACACACAGCCGTCGTCATACCATAGATGGTCGGGAAATTGGAACAGTCCATGTAACCATGACCACCGCAAGAGAGGCGACAGGTCTCCACGCCAGCTGCTGCATCTGCGCTGCAAATGGCTTTCAGGCAACAGGAGAGCGCATGCATCTCCGGCAAGCGATCCAGATTGCCGAGCTCAATTTCACCAGAGAGCACATTATACATATTCCAAATGCCATCGCCCGTCGTCTTGAAAACAATTGCCTTTGCTATTTGCGGAAATAGCTTCAGTTGTTGTGTCGTATGATCCATAATCTGTGGCTCTGGCTCCTTCGGATCAATGGGACTCTGTCGTCGCACTGCCGAATATCGCGTGGCAATGGTAGAGGCCTTGGCCAAACTTTGAGCCGTATCCCTAATGAGTGCACAGCGGACAAACATCATTGTGCCATAGGTCAGCACACTGTTCTTCGGCGCCACATAGGTGCCATCCGGCAGCACCTGTTGGTTCTTCATCAGCATATTGTTCAGTGGAACGCGCACATTTTTCAGTCCCAAATAACCATTATTAACCGCCTTCATGCCGAGCTTGGTGCCAATATCCCCAACATCGATGCCGGGCAGGGGCTTATGCGTATCTGTGTCCCTCAGCTGCACAATAAACGGTGCAAGTCCACGGAACTCGCCTTTGGTGTACAGCTGGGCAACGACCACGGCATGATTCGCCGTGTGTCCCACTGTGAATGATGAGGACATTTTAATATAGTGCTGCAATGTGCTTAAGCTGCAAATAACTCACAGCCGCCTGGCCACCACTTATATGCGCTAAGCGTGGGTGTATTGATCACAAACTCTTGCGTCTGGGCATCGTAATCTGCGCGCGTTTCCAAGCCACGCAAAAAGGTGCCATGACCCAGTTCAGTTTGTGCATAGGTGCCAATTATCTCACAGTCCCACGCCTTGGACAGCCACTCCACCTGTTGCTCCATGGTGCCCTGCAAAGCATATTCATCGATTATTTGCTTACAAATTGCTTTAATTGTTTGCTAAACTCACCTGGCCCATAATAGTTGGCACAAACATGACATAGTGGAGTGTCATCGGATTGCCCTCCTTTATTAAAGCAGCGCCCAGGGAACCGCCGAGTAGAGCACTGTCAAAGAATAGGATTACTAGTTGCATACTAGCATGATATAATATGTAATCTTTACTTGTAGGTATCTACGCCATCCTCGCCATTGGCGCGTAGCTGTCGTATCTTATCGCCAATGAGGCATGCCTTGCGCAGACTGTTCTCGTAGAGCTCCTTGTGCGACATATATGAGGTGGGCACCTCATCATTCAGTGCTGGATCCTCCAGGAACATTTTCTCTGAAATTGCAATAAAAATAATATCATTTGAAATACGTGACATGTATCACATATATGTACATGTATGACATATATGTACATATGTATCTAGCTGTTAATCATAATACACTTGTGTATTTCTATTATTAGATGTACAAGCGATTAACGCAAATCACATTTCTAAAGCTTATCAGCACAGCACAACGATTTATGATACTTTTAAGTGCTGCTGAACTACGTATTTATCTACAAATGCATAAGTACATTCAAAGTCTATAGTTCGACAAGTTGAATTAATTAAAAACCAGTTGGAGATGCAGTATTTGGACAAAGTTCAACAAAACGTAGCATTTGACAGTTAGCTAATAATAAATGCGTAAGATTTAAATAATTTCTGCGTTTTGAATATCGTTGATTTTTAATGAATGGGATTTTTTGCGAAGAGACTAATAAAAACAAAGACAACGAGAGTGCTTGTCATGGGTTGCCAGAAAAATTGTCTGATATGAAAAATATTTCTATGGTATTTTTTAATTCACTAAGTTCATAAGGTTCACATTCTTACAGAAATTTTGCATATATAAGTGAAACAATTGTCAGATTTATTTGATGTGTCATGCTACTGCTGTAGATATTTGCGGTGCTGTTGAATTGCGAAATGCCGCTGCGAGTGCTTTCAAGCGAAGCTCTTCAAGCCGAGCTTAAAAACCAGTTAATTGTTGTAGTAAATACGAAGTGCGCATAAATATACACATACATATATGTTTGTATGTATTTCTATATGGAGAGTCGCACTTACCCAAGGCCTTCTTCTCTATGTATTTGTCTGGGCCGCCAGCCAAAAAGACTGAAAACTCTTTTGGATCGAAGGTCGCCGTATTGCGTTCCTTCTGCAAATCGGGATTTACTTCCAGTGCTGGCATTTTGCTGCAATTGCGTCAACAAAACAAACTGTTTCACAAGCTAAAATCGGCTTAAGATAAGGGAAAATTTCGCGTGCGCCTTCTGCGACAGTTGAGTACTAACTAAAATTGAACGCGGAGACTAAACTTGTTAAGCTCAGTTTATGTACAAGTGAACATTCCCTCGCATTTTTGAGCAAAATCTAATCTAGCAGGCACATTGAACTTTTGCCCAGTAGCTATGAAAGATATTTTCTATAATAGCCTTTAATCAGTATATACTGGTTACGCCATTGAATAGCTACATAATTGTTATTGTTGATGCTTGCGTTGCTGGGGCTCTTTGTTTGTTTCTATGCAATCAGCTGTGCACTAGGGCTGCAGCACACAAAGTACAAAGTTGCCAGACATCCGTTCAGATAGGCGCGCAATTTAAATACAAAATACGCGTAAGTTGGTTTTGCTTTAATTTATTTACTTTATTAGCTAATCGTGTTAGAGTTAAACATAATATTAATCTTTGGCTTAGTATATTACATAACATAGAAATACAATCACGATTTTAATACAAGTTCCATTAGAATAAAAGCTGATAAATGATCTTTAGATCGCACTAAAGACGATGCGTCTGACTGCTGGATATTGCTATGCCCCGCTGATGCTGTCCAACACCAGCAGACTCATACGCACAACAGCCATTGGCGTTGCGTGTCTGCTCCAACTGCAGCCCCATATCACTGGGATACCAGTGTGCATCCTGCAGCTGTGTATAATTGGCCTCGGCTGCCATGTGTGCTTCGTGACGAGGCGTCTTTGGGTAGGATTGTGCTTGAGAATTTTGCCAATCCATGCGCACAGAGCTGAATGTGTGGCTGGAGTTGCTGTTGCGATTGTGGCCTTGTTGCATATGTTGATGAAACTCAAAGGGCCAGCTCTAAAAAAGAATTTATTGACAATTAGTACTCTACAGAATCTATTTACTCATTTTTTAAATTTTCTGTCTATCAATATTTTTGCATAAATAATTTTCTACAATCCTACGACTTTAATTGATAGAAATCATTAAATTTAAAAAAATAACATTACAAAGAATCACTTTTAAATGTTTTTGGATACAAAAAGTTAAAGAAATAACTTATCACGACTCTAATTATGATTTTAAAGAATTTTTCTAAACGGCAGCTCATATCGATAAAGGATTGTAAAGTAATTTAGGCAACTAAGTGATATATTAGGGGAAACCGCAACTATAAATGGAACAATATGACGACAAGCCGACAACGACAGCGACAGCGCTATTGTTTGTTTATACAATTTTGATTGTTTTTAGTGGCTCTTTGGGAAATGTTTTCATAGTTGAACAATAACAGCGTCATTAACGTATCTATAAAAACATAAACAGGCCAAAGACAAGACACAACACACGCTCATCGTCGTCAGCCTGGGCAGCCAATGGGTAATGGATTGTGGTCGCTCTCTCTGTCTCTCTCTCTCTCTCTCTCTTTCAGTCTCGCAGTTCCCACACCCAGCCCTCAATTCAAGGCGGCGCGTGCGAATGGGATAAATTAGGGTGTCGGTGTTGTCGGTACGGGTACGGGTACGGGTACGGGGGTACGATCGGTACGATCCTGACAAACGCAAACAAAACACTGCCACCATATGGACACAAGACGCCGTTCAAGCACAATATTTGCTGAAAATTTTCACGCATTCCGCTTCAGCGATTGAATAAACAAATTTTTTGAATTCGGATATGTTTCTTTTTTTTTAATATAAGTGGGTTATTCCTCGATATATGCAGATGAGTGGAAAGCGAAATAGTTAAATTGTGCATATATGAAAACCTTAAGTGATTTAAAGTGTTTCGGATCTGCGTGCGGGATATCTTCAAGTCGAGTACTAACGAGCATTCTCACTTGTTTTAATTACATACTATGTGTTATCTAGCGCAGAGTCACAAAACGACAGTTTTTCTTTGCATGTCATCTTGGTGGCTTCAAAGTCGTGCATCTTTAAAAATAACAAGAAATAGTGGCGAAGAAGAATAACCAATGTTGTTGCCCCGCACCTCGACGCCGTGAAACGTCGATGTCTCCGTGTGAGTCTGTCACTCATATTTTGTATTTTTGAAATTCACAAAAGTATCTGATTACAGGAAAGCCAGACACAAACTGAAATCACAAAATGTGATTTTTGTTTTTGTACTCACTATTGGGGGGCCCTGGCATACACCTACACCTAAATAGAAGGTATAGAAGCTATAGAAGCCCTTGAGCAGATGTTGCCCAACATATAACATGTATATGGTTTTAGATTTTAAGTTCCCAACATTAGATCAGACAAACATTTATTTGACTCATTTTGAGTCGAAATGTTTAACTTTTAAAAATAATTCTAATTTATGCATAATTTGCACAACATACAAATTTCTAAAAATCATATTTATGTATTTATTTTAATGATTTCTTTAAATCATTTCAGAGTTAGATAAATAACTGACTCTATATATAAATAGTAACTTCGAATACAAGAACATTCCATTTATCAAATACCTTCAAGACTGACACTTGGAAATGTTATCAAATATTTTAATTTTAATGATTTCTTTAAATCAATTCAAAGGTTTTCGAAAACTTTACGTTCATAATAAATTACTATGATTTTTTATCTATATGTGATTATATACTTGTCTCTATATCAATATCTAGAACGAACTCAAGAGCATTGTATTTATCAATCATATTTAAAACTCTCCTTAAAATATGCTATTTTATAAAATTATAAACGTTATTTATATTTTAGACTTTGTTTAGCCTCTCAGTTCTTCAGTTGTCAGATTGGGTAGAAAGTTATGGGCATACCAAGACTTGTTAGATGCTTTCTAAAATAGAAATTATAATGCTAAGGCCATAACCAGATATGCTTAAAATAGTTCCTTCTCTGATGGATTAGTTATTAAAACTTCGCTTTATTTAATGATACTGTAATTGGGTTAAATACTGTCTGTCGCTGTCGCCTCTCAAAAAAAATCTGTCTGAGTTTGAGCCTATCAGCGCTGCGCCTATCATAACTGAACTGACATCTGTCACGGATTGACGTCGTCCAGCTGGAAGCGCGGCGCATCTTTATATCTATATATGTACGATATGTATATATACCATTCATTCAGTGTTGAATGCAACGTTAAGTGGTGCCACTGACATCACTTATACGCAGCATAAGCGAGCTGGCAAATTTGCCTTGCCACTTTGAGACTTACCATGCCGAGATGTCCAGCATTGTGGAAATTAAAAGCCGACGCAGTGCCGCCGACGGCATTCCCGTAATCTGTCCCTGAATGTCGCGTATCCAGCGCATCTCTCATATCAGCAGGAGAATTGAGATTGGGATGGGTATTTGTAGTAGAAGTGCCGCTGGCATTGTTTGTCTCCACAGCATTAATTAGCTGCTTAATGTAAAGCGTGGCCAGGCGCAGTGTATCCAACTTGGACAGCTTTGTGTCCGGCGGAATGTTGGGCAATTTGGTTTTCAAACGTCCATAGGCGCTGGACAAGACCCTCATCCTCATACGCTCCCGGGCATTGGCCGCATTCCTTTGCACCGGCGGCTGTGAACCTGTTGCAATTTGCATAAAGTCATCAATATATGTATTTCCTTTAGTATAATTTAATATGCTTACTATGTGAACTGGCATCGTCATCGAAGTCATCATCATATAGATCCAGTGGGCTGGAGGCGCGCTTTTTGCGTGGCATTAGATAATCCTTACGAAATGTTTTTAAAATCACTTTCACCGGTAATTTTCTAGAGAGAGTTCTCTAGAAAGACCTTTTTTTGCTAAATAGTCTTGTTCCTATTACTTAAGATCGTTCAGAAAAAACCGTCTATGACCGTGTTGCAGCACATTTAAAACTCATCTGATTGTTACGCTCGGAAAATCTTCCTTTTTACACACATTCCACTCGCAGTCAGTCTCCCTCTCTCTCAGTCTGTCTCTTGTTGTCTTTTGCTCTCGCAATGTTGCCTATTTTTGGCACTTGTAGGCGTGCCTCTGCTCCGTAATAGTGCCTTCTGGGCGCTACAATTGGTGGAAGCAACGAACACATGGTGTGATCTGCTATTTTCTCTGTGCCCAGCCTGCCACGAGATTGGTCCAGCTGGTTGCTGTTCCCGCTGTTTACGTTAACCAAAATGAATCAATTTGTGTTTATCGTGAATGTATATATTGATATTTGCTGCATGATATCCTAACATTGCGTCTCAAGGATCCGAAGCGTGCTGTATGCAGCTGGAGCCACCTGGTCTTAAATTTAATATCTTTGCCTAAGCCAGCGTAATCACTGCGGCGTCTGATCCACATCCTGACCCTGACAGCGCACGCGCCATTCACCAAATATCCAAATTGATATCATTGTATTCCATTTGAAAATTGAATAGAATGTTTTTTAAACAATTAACATAGGTATATATGTATATATGTATCCATATTTAAATGTATACTCATCAGACCCACATTTATCAAGTGTGTGTCATTCTATTTTCTAATTAATTAAAAATAATTTCAATAAAGATTTCAACAAAGATTATAAATTGGAATTAATAATAATTTTTAATATGAGTATTTCTTACTTTAATTGTTATTGATGAATTGATTACCAATTAAAACCTTTCACACAACTTTCATAGATTGCCAATTCTAGAGAATGGTTTTCACTTTGAAGGCGTCGCCAGTTTGGAAACTTAAGTGCGAACAGTTCCAATGGAAGAGGAAGAACCCAAAAGCGGAAGTGTGGATTAGTTTCAGAGATGGCAGGATGTCAAATTGTGGAGCTATGCGGAGAGTATGTGCAGCTGGTGCAAACTACAAACTGACAAATGGGAGAGGGTCAGCTTGGAGGTCATGAATAAAAGGAAATTCCTAAGTTGAAATTGCTGACCCTGCAGATTAGGTATAGAACTTTTTTAAAAAACCATATAAAAACACTGATCAGAGAAAATGGGCTATTATGAATTGGATACCCCCAAAGTCGTAATAAAAACCCCGACGCAGTCTTCCAAGAAGATGGATATTTCTAAACCAACTGACAAAAGGTAGATCTGCCTTTTTACTATCCTTTGCTCTCCTTCTGTCTGTGTCTCTGTCTTGCTAAGTGTGCAGCAAGAACCATTCAAGTGCCTGGAGAAAGCCATAAATTAAATCGACACTCATCTCAATTGTTCGGAGAAAGGCGACTGTCTGCCTCAATGTCTGTTGTGGTTAATAGTTCAATTAATTTTGTTGCCCAACTATTATGACAAAATGCGAGAGGTTCTTCGAAGCGGAGTACTCCCGAGTACTCGAAATACAATATGAGAGAAAAACCCACCAGACACTCTGTCGCCTCGTCTGGAATTAGTTGAGTTCGTATCTCAAACTTGAATCTTTTGTAAATGCGCTTGAAGAAATTTTCTGACCCTTTCCAAAGCATACATTTTGATGACACCTGATGTCAAATTAGTGATTGTAAGTACAACGCTATTTATTGTCATTACAATTTATATATATAAAATACTGTAAACTTAAAGGACATTTTCTATTTCACATTTAGGTCACATTTGAATTGTCCTGAGCGGACTCAATCGTAACTGTCGACGGCGTATGTGAGGTATCAAAGTTTGAAGCGATCAATTCATCCAGTTCCTGGTCAAACTTGAAAACGGATCGCATATCACTTTTTAGGCGACAGACGACACCAGCTGAGCCAATATTCCAGTTCCAACAAATTAGATCACAGTTCAATGCCTTCAGATCGCCTTGCAGTGATATTATGTTCTATTGAAGGTAGCACATTTTTAATTGGAGTTCAATCTTAGTTTCTGATTTCTTACCATGGCAACTGTATAGTCAATGGAGTTTATTTCATGACCCTTCACGACAACCAAACGTATTTTGGTTTCCTGCTGATTGACGAATGCCACAACTTTCTCCTTAATAAACTCAGCACTGGCATAGTCCAGTTTCTGCTTGACATCCATCAGTGCAATCTCAAGGCCATTGATCTGCGGATATTGTTAAATATAATTTATTGGACATAAACTTTAGTTACTTGATTACCTTTTCAAGCGTTATAGACACCTGTGGCCGAGCGCTACTATATAGTATATAGATGAGATTGGCGATAATGCCGCAGACTATGCCATATTCCAAGCTCCAAAACAAGCATGTCAGAATTGTCACCACAAATGGAAAGAGATCGCGTTCTAATAAAGATTTATATGCAAAGATAATGTTTAGTTAGAAATAAAGATGATTACATTTAAACATCTTGAACGCTTTTGTAGTCTTTAAAACTTTTGTAGATAAAGATATTAGTTGCTTGAATAGCTTTACTCACTTTTTGATTTCCATATCTCCGCTATTCTCTCCAGCTCCACGAGAGATATCATAGCTGCTATAATAAGCGCAGCTAGCGTCGTTTTGGGTATATAGTAAAAAGTTTGGGTGAGAAAGGCTAAGGCCATGAGCACCAAGGTGCCAGTGACGGCACCACCAAGTGGTGTTCTCACCCCGCTAGCATTGTTGACGGCTGTGCGTGTAAAGGAACCGGTTACCGGCATGGAAAGCACAAAACTGCCCATTATGTTGCACATGCCCAGAGCAATCATTTCCTGCGAAGCATCCACTATTTTCCCCTTGGCTGTGGGTATGTCCAAATATTAGATTAATCGATTTTGAGATTTTTAAATTGATTTTACTTACAGAAAGCCTTGGATATGGCCACTATCTCCAGTATGGCAATCATTGGTATGGAGGCCAATGAAGCACCCACAGTGCTTATCATATCGCCAAAGGACACGTACTCCCCATCAACTGTGGTGCTGAAGGGCGGCAATCGAAAGGGTGGCACCCCCGCTGTAATATTACCCGTCACCCGGAAGGGCTGATTACCATCTCGACTGAGGATGTAGGCGAGGAATGTGCCAAAGATGACAGCCAGTGCATTACGCGATAGCGATAGGTACTTCCACACCAAACGGTGGCCCCATTTTATCTTTGTCAGTTGCTGCAGAAACCAGATGTACATCAATTTTTATATGGATTCCATTAGCGAAAGACTTACCTTCATGAGCAGCAGGAACACCAAAGTGGTTACTCCCAGCAGGGCATCCCAGACTCTGATCGAGGGTATGTGGGTAAAGAAATGTTTCCACGAGGGCAGCAAATCATTCGAGGGACCTGGGAATATATTTAAGATGTTAGTTCAAAATTTATACGAAAATATAAAAAATAATTATAAATAATTAAATAAATCTATTATATTACTTTTTTTAAACTGATACAAGCTAAATACCAAAAATGACTGAGTCTAGATATTTTAATCTTAGGAATCGAAATTTTATAGCAATTAAAGATTTACAATGTATAATAAATAATGATAAATCGCAAGAAACGGGATAACCGACTTACCTTTGAGGCCAACGAGATTGTTGATCTGGGCACTTCCAATGGTGGTAGCCGCTGCCATTGTGAATCCAGTTATGACCGGAATCGATATGAAGCGCACCAATACGCCCATGTTGAAGAGTCCCAGCAGAAGAATAATACAGCCCGCCAGGAAGCAAACAAGAACCGCATAATCCGGCGTAATAGTCGCATACTGATTAACCATCAGCGCCATAATAGCAGTAGTGGCTGCGAAAAGAAAATCAAATCAAATCAGCTTAAAATAAATCGACTATATTGATGGAGCATCATATCATACCAATAGTGACATCCTTGCATGAGCCAAATACGATGTAGGTGAAGCAGCCCATAAAGGCCGAGTAGAGACCATATTGTGGCTCCAATCCGGCCACAACTCCGTACGCAATGGCTTGGGGTATTGTGGTCAGTCCAACTGTAAAGCCGGCTATAAAATCTTGCACCACATATGCGGATCGGTAGTGTGGCAGCCAACGTAGTATTGGAAATTTATTGGTAATTGTTGCCGGCCGACAAATCTTGCGACCGCTTTCCCTGATAAGCGAGCCCACATTTGGCAGCTGCTCCCGGTAGAGATTCTCTACGAGTGCGTGAGAAATAAGATCGCAAATTTATATGAGGTTCATAACACAATGTTTATGGCGTTGAGAAAATCGCGAGCTGATAAGAAATGGGCTCGTATGTTTTTAAATCAAATCATAAATTGAACGATTGTTGAGAAGGTTGTTGTTGCCTGGTAGCATCGCATCAGTCTCAGAAAACATATTGGGGCCCATTATAACCCAGAGAGATAAGCTAGTTATTATGTCAATTTGTTTCATGACTCAGGCACGTACTTAGCTCATATCAGCCGAAACCTTCAAAAATTTAAGTTAATCTTTAAATTATTATTAACATTATTAAGAATATTTTAAATGTTAGTTTTCCTCATTTCTTCCATATTCATTCTTATTTGATATTTTTGAAGTTGATGTATTCCAGCTTTAGAATTGTTTATTGCTTTAGTCCAGTCAAAGACCGGTAATTCAAATCCCAATATTCCGGTTTATAAAAAAAGCCCCCGATACCATGGCTTTTAATTAATACATGACAACAAATATGCAACAGCATGGAAAGCGAGCTTTATTATGCAGTCGCATTCCTCCAAACTTCGAAAAGGTTTCTCAGATTTCAATTGAAGACGCGCGTTTGTCGAATTTGAAAAACTTCCCATTTGAAAACACGAACCAAATGTAAGTTGGAAACCCCCCCAAAAGCTCACCTTCGTTATCGTCGGCTCTCATAACGTTGTTAGATCAACGTTTTACTTAGTTTTTTTTTTCTCGAGCTATTTGTTAAAGCTGCAATTATATCGGGTTTGATTTCCGCGTTAAATTACAATAACGTTCGCTCAGTGCGACTCTCCGGACTTGACTGACGCTCTAATCGCTTCGGGGCTTCATCGAACCCCGGACTGGCTAAACAAGCAAACAAACAAACACACACACACCATCAGACAGTGTGTGTGTCGTGTGTGTGTGTGTGTGGGCCATTAATAATTTGCGAGTTTGATTATCATGTTATCTTACAAGTGTTACGATTACAAGTGTGATAAGAATTCCGATTACAATGATGCTTGCAATTAAAAGCCAATAAAAATTTTTAATTGATAATTATTTATTTATTTAATTTCCTTTTTTATTTGCTTATTCAATTACAATTTCGCTGCTCTGCCAGACGCGTAGATTTTCACTGTGTTGCATCGAGCCGGTTGCAATCAGACTCAATGTGGGATGGCAGTCGACGCAAACGGTCTGCTGCGAATGCGCCGGCAGTTTTTGGACGAGCTCCTTGCTTTTTATACTCCATATGTGGAGGCAGTTATCCTCGCTGCCTGACACGATCCACATGCCAGCAGTCACAGAAAATTTGGCCGAGATGCAATACCGGAGATTTGTATGGCCTTCGTACATGCGCACACATTTCGGCTTCTGAAAGTTCCACAGCTTTATCTGACTGTTCAGATAGGCGGCGAGTATATACCGGCCATTTGGTGCAAACTTTACAGAGCCCACCGGCGAATTGTCCCCATCGATGAGCGTCTGCAGCACATCGCCACTAGTCGTGTTCCAAATGCGCACCAGTCCATCGTAGCTGCCAGTGACAAAGCGGCTGCCAGTCAAATCAAAGTCCACCGATGTAACGGCATCCTGGTGAGCAGGCACCAATTTCAGTGGGTGGCCATTGCGCACATCCCACAGCTGAACGCTGCAGTCGAAACCGGTAGACACTATCAGACTGGAGTTCGGATGAATGCTACAGGCGAACACATAGTCCGTGTGACCCACCAAAGTTCTAATGCAATTGCCATTCTGCGGATGCCAAAGCTTAATGGTCTTATCATCGCTGCAGCTAGCCATGAATTTGCCATCCGGCGACCAGGTCACATCATTGATGCCCAACTTATGCTCGGCGTCCAATGTCTGGTACAGCTGACCCGTCGCCACGCTCCACATCTTGAGCAATCGGTCGTCGGAGGCGCTGGTCAGCCAATCACCTTGGGGACAGAATCTGATTGCAGTTACTTGTCTAAGATGACCCTCCAGCTTGTACTTGAGCTCATAGCCAGGCGATATGAATCCCCCTATGTTCTTCTTGTTAAATTGCTCGCTTGACAAAGGCTTCTTAAAGATCTGATCCGCCACGTGGCTGTCGCAAGCTGCAAAATCTGCAGGCTCTGCGATGCCCAGCCCTGATTTATTATCTTTATCTGTTGCTGACATAGTTCTTCAATTTAAATGTTCGTTTTTTGTTAAACAATTTTATAAGGCCAATAAAAATAGTTTTCACTTTTTCCAAATAATCAGGACACTCCTCTAACTGAGAATTCAACAGTGACAGGGCACTAAATTAAATCACAGATTTATTTGACAAGTGCTGTCCCATCAACAGTTTTATTTCGTATACCAAATATGGTCACCCTATTTTTGTAGATACAGTCTTCTGATTGAATGTTATTGAACATTTGTGGGCTATGCTGGAAAATAAAATCTGAAATCACAACATATCCATCAAACAGGATCTCAAAAATGCTCTGCTGAATGAGAGAACCAAGATCAGCCCAGAAACTACACGGAAGCTGATATATTCCTAAGGGATATCATTATTAGAATTCTTTTATTCTTTTATACGCCAAATATGTTCAATTTTAAGACTGTTCCAAGTGTTTTTACATTGGGAAAAATTAAAATTTTCTAAATTCTTTTGCAAAAAAATGTATGTTATTATTTACTTAATTTTTTTTTATTTTCTACTATTAAATGTATTTATCTTAACTACTTAAATTAACTACTAAAATTAACAAGATTTATTTATTTAACTACTTGTAAAATTTAATATACAAAAATATACCACTTTTCTGATTGTCTAGCAAATGTTTTTACAACGTCTTTTTACAACTTTGAAATTCCCTTTTTGTCAACTCCCGTTAGTAACCATATTCTGTTGAAATTTGTCTGTGCATTTTTGTGTATGTGCATGTTTTCAGTTTCTGACTAATCACTGTATATGTTCAATATGAAAATTTTCCTTTTTTCCGCTGGAAAATTTGCACCGACAATATTTACCTAATTACTCAGTTTCCATCACTTAATCCAAGGTTAATGAATCAAATACACATAGCAAATACTAAGGGCCGTTATTTTATTTTATCCACGCACTAACATTCTGGAGTTTCGGAGAAACTTTGACCAATTTGTACCAATTTAATAAGTATTATTGAAAGTTTGTATTTTGCAAATACATGCAAAAATAAATACGAAACATCTAGTTCTACAAATTAAATAATACAAAAATTAGAGTTGTAGGTAAATATTTGTATTAATATTTAATTTAAATTATTTGTATTTACAAATAAAAAACTAACTAATTTTGCCAGTTCTGTATACCATAAAAATATTAGGTTAAAGGGTATCTTTTAACCAGTCATTTTATTTTCAATAACAGTTCCAGATTTGGACCATATAAAGATGTACTAAGTACAACGAAATGCAAACAAACAAATCTGTAATTAAATTATTAAAGTTTCATATTTACACAACTTGTTTGTATTGACGGTGTGCCAGACATGTTAACCAAATATTAAACAACCGGGATTAAAAAGATATTCGCCAGAGAGAAAGATGTACGCCATGCGACATAAATAAACAAGTCACTGAACTTTAATCATGCTCTTTATATGTTAATAAAATAGGTTACTGAACAGTGAATAATATAATTGTTAGCTTAATATAACTTTTTATGCTTAGATCTACTTGACTTTGAAAAAAGACGAAATGCTTTTGCTACCCTTGGCACCCTTGGCCAGCGCCTTCTCCTTGGCCGTCATGCTGCGCTCCTTGAGCGGAATAGGTGTGCTGGGCGACTTGTCGCTCTCCTCCTTGATTTCGTCACTGTCCAGTAGACTGCTATTTCGTAGCTGACTTGCGGCATCTTCTTTGCCATTGGTGAGCTTAATTTTTTTGCTATTTGCACCAGCTGCGCCCTGCTGAGATTTACGCTTCTGTGCGGTGGTTTTCTCTTCGACCAGAGCCTGAATCTCGCTAGGTATGTGCAGATAGCGGGTGAGTTCAGCGTGCAAATCAGCATCCAAATAGCGACCGACATAGTCGCAGGCCATGCGCATATAATCCATTTCATTGACATCATTCTCCTCCACCAATTTCTCGCTGCGCACATAATTTTGCGACTTTGCACCCAATCCGCAGTGCACCTGTTTTTCCTTAAGCACATACACAACTTGTCGCGTCTTCAACGCGAGCCAAGCGAGCGCCCTCTCCGAATTGTACTTGTAGAAGATCAGGTCGCCAGACTTCTTAACATCCGCCACACACTTAAGTCCGTCGACGCTGACGAATTTGGTGAGCAAACGATGTGTGCTCGCATCCGGCTCATCCACGCTAATGCTGTCCAGCGACATGGCTCGCTGGGAGCAATGCCGGCGCAGGTGATGCAGTGCCAACAGCGTGGCATCAATCGGTGTCGTCATGTATGTGCGTCCATTAGAGCATACTTCACTGTTCATTAGCCAGCTGCGCCGCGGTTCCGTATATTCCAACACCTCCATTATTGCATGCTCCTGCATTGTTATAAACAAAGCCGGACGCGCCTTGCCGGGATGATAGAAATGCTCCAAACACAGTCGCTGGTCGTCTTTGGCATCTTTAGCATCCAGCAGCTTTTCTGATATGTAGAAAACTTTCTTAGCTGCACTCGTTACTTGTTGCTGTGGCGTCGCATCAGGATCCGCCTTTGGTTTTGCGGAGCGCGTTGACTTCTTACTCATATTTGGAAAATTTATGAGAACAAGAACTCCCGCCTTTTGTTGATTGTTTATTGTTTTGATAGCTCGTGATGCAAGAGTTGCCACCTAGGTGTAAGCAGCCGATATTTATGGCGCTGAAAAATAATTGGTAGCAGCGCTATTCGATAATTATATTAATAAAATATAATTGCTATTTCCTGTCTAAAAGTACATCTTCTCAGTTGTTATGTGTCTGCGGTCCGAAAGCACATTTTCTTCAATGACTAAATACTACGCATTGCCACTCGATAGATAAAACTAAAATTATTAGCTTTCTTGTTGCCATCGAAATAGTTAGCAGGGCCAGCACAACTTTAAAACAATTGGCAACGCAGGGCAAACCAAGCGTCTTTAAGTTGAACCGCCAAAAGCTACAAACAAATTTGATCAAATAATTCAATTGGTATATAATGGATAAAAAGTTAGGAATAAAGCGCGAGATGCGCTCGTTTCTGATGCCAAGAGATCCGAGCGTTGATCGTCGCTTTCGACCGTGTCCCGAAAAACAACTGCGGCTATTCGATGAGGCAATCTCCGAAACCAGCGAAAACTCTACCGACAGTTCAGACACGGAATCCGATTATACAAAAAATACAGAAGAGGAAAGCAGTTCAATAGATCCCGGTGAGCTGGAGACAGGACCACAGGTGTTTCTACGTCTGCGACCTGTAGATACACCGTCCAAGCTATATGTGATCTCTGACTGTGGCAATGTGCTCATCACCAGTGCCTCGAATGAGAACAGCGCCAACAACGTTAGCCGCATGGAGAAGCACTATAGCTTTACTAGCATCTTCGATAGCCAGGTGGGTCAGCGGGATGTGTACGACAAGTGTGTCGGTCCACGGATTACGGAAGAGGAGTGCGTTACAATAATGGCATACGGCACTTCAGGTTCCGGCAAGACTTACACGCTGCTGGGTAAGTAAATATTAAACATTTAAAGTACAATGTGTGAATTGGTGTTGGTAGGTTTACTGATAGTCTTCTTCAAGCATAATGCCTATGCTAGTCAGATTAAAGTGCTCTTGTTATTCCAGGTGACAACGTGAGAGCCGGAGTTGTGCCCCGCGCCCTGGAAAACATCTTCTCACTGTACGTTAATAGTGTGTATACAACGCCCAAGTTGAAGCTGATCAATGGACGCATTTTAATACTGGAGGATGATGTAACGCTTCAGGAGATGCAGATGCGTCGCCAAATGCTGGCATTGTGTCCAGATATTACCGATCAACACAAGCGCCTGCAGCAAGTCATCAGCGGTGATCATGAGTTCACGGAAAAACCTATGGATGATGTGTCCGTAATGATATGGGTCTCGTTTGTCGAGATCTATAATGAGCTTGTCTATGATCTGTTAACCATGATTCCACGACAGGCAAGTATGAGCGTCCCGCCTCGGAAAAACCTGAAGATCGTTTGCAACAAGGGTCAAGTGTTTATCAAGGGTTTGACCAGCATATTTGTGAAGAGCAGCGAGGAGGCATTGAAACTGCTGCGTCTGGGACAGCAGAGACTAACGTACGCATCAACTGCTATCAATGCGAATTCGAGTCGATCCCACTGCATCTTCACTGTGGACGTTTTGAAATATCATCGCTCGGGCGTCACCACACAGAACTCGTATAAATTTTGTGATCTAGCCGGATCAGAACGTGTGGATAAAACGGGCACGATTGGATCACGTTTAAAGGAGGCGCAAAGCATCAACACCTCCCTAATGGTTTTGGGTCGTTGCATTGATGCGGCAAGTTCCACAAAAAAGAAGGGCTGTGCCGATGTGATACCCTATCGAGACTCAAAGCTCACCATGCTGCTGCAAGCAGCGCTACTGGGCAAAGAGCGCTTGGCGATGATTGTGACAGTGACGCCACTGGATAAATACTATGAGGAAAATCTGAATGTCCTCAACTTTGCCTCCATCGCGAAGAATATATTATTTAAGCAGCCGCTTGTCAAGCAGCACCATTCACGCTACTCAGCATTTGTGGACTACACACAATCCTCGGTGGCACGAGATAAGGAATACATTGAGGAACTCGAAGCACAGAATATCAGGTGAATATAGACTTCAATTGCCAATTTGAAAGGTATCAATTTCTTTCTAATTGCAGTCTGCGTGCAGAGGTCGATCAGTTGAAGTATGAACATGTGCTGAAGATGCAACTGCAGGAGGAACGCTTACGCAAGGAGATTACAGACATGTTCCAGGAGACTATAGAAACAAATCTAAAGAAATCCGATGAGCGTCACGACAAAAAGATCCAAATGATCAATCGTGAGTTTGATGCGAAGGTAAGTTAAGTCATTTTAGTGTCACCTGCGAGTCTGGTTTATCTATTCATGTTATCCATCCGCAGTTGGCTTCGCTCAAGCGGAAATATGAGGAGCAGATTGAGGACTTAGAGGATGAAATTGAGGAGCTTAAAACACCCTATAGTGATATCGAGATAATCGAAGATGATTGATTAATGTTCGTTTGTGTTGTCCTAACGTTATTGTCAAGTCAATTTTTATTAAAATGTCTCGTATTTTACTGCATTACTTTTTAATTTAATTTTTTTTTATAATTTAATTTCATATATGTATCTTATTGGTTTTTAATAAGTAGGTTTCTTACTTTATACCTTTAACCAATTAAAAATTCGTGAAAAGGGTATAATGGTTTTGTGCAAATGTATGTAAAGGCAGAAGTTTGAACAGACAAGTCGGTATTTTGGAATATAAGTTATCGTATATCAAGCGCATTTCAAATTTTTTTTTATTTTATCGATAACTGCCTCAGTTTCTAGATTATCGATACTTTTTGATTTCCGATAGCAATGAATTCCACAAATTTGAAAGGCTGAGGTTTCTTTTCATTATTATTCATATTAATATGCATATTATTTATCAATTGACCAAATTTCATTACGAAACACCTAAGTTAGAGTCGAAAATATATTTTCATATTGATCTTATTGCTGTCGGCAGCATTTTCTGTATACATATAAATAGGCGAGCGCATGTGTGAGAAAGAGATGTGACTATATTCGACGCGAGCGTTAATATGTTTTTGAGTGTTTCTGCAAAACTCCGTTACCTATTGCGTGAACGTACGTATGTACATATGTATTGCGCAGGGGGCTTATTTAATGTGGTTTCATTGACACTGTTATGTTCCTTAAGCTATCCTCTAATGGATCTGATCAACCTTTTTTAGATTTCTTTTCACTATGCTTACCAATAAAATATTTTCCCCAGTCTGGTGGCTAAAATGTACAAAATCCCATACAATTCCCATACGAAATCTCCATACTGAAAACACTTTCCGGACAGTGCACAAAAATGGATAATTTTAGTTTTTAAAATTTCACAATAAACTAAATATATGAATATTATTAATTTTAATGTTAAGTAGTTTATAAATATCCAATTAATAGTAGAAAAATACGTAAATAATTAAAAGTCAATAATAACATACACGTTTTTGCATAAGAACTTAGAAAATAACAATTTTTTGCAATACGAAAACACTTTCTGGACTAACTGTAGGCATAATCTCTTGTGTGTTTGTATGTTGTGTGTGTTTTGGGAGGTCTCTAAATAAACGTTTTTATTTTTTTTAATTTTTTATCATTAGTGGCGATAGATACGATCCTTTCTGCTGCCTGTTTTGCTTGGCAACCACCAAATATTTGCCAAATTTAGTAGTAGAATATTTGACCGTCCCTTCAGCTTGCGATTAATCTCCAGCTGCCACTCAAGAACAAAAATAGTAACGAAACATCTGGTTCTACAAATTAAATCATTAAAAAATTAGAGTTGTAGTTAAATATTTGTAAATATTTAATTTAAATTATTTGTATTTAGAAATAAAAAACTAACTGGTTTAGTAGCTCGTTTTGCATACCAACAATGAAAATATTAGGGACCTTAGATAATCGGCCTAAGAATACAGCTCTAATCAGTTAAAGGGTATATTTTAACCAGTAATTTTATTTTCAATAACAAGTGCCAGATTTGGACCACATAAATATATACTAAGTACAACAAAATACATACAAACAAATCTATATTTAAATTATTAAAGTTTCATATTTACACAACTTGTTTGTATTGACGGTGTAACAGACATGTTTGGTTACATTAAACAATCCGGATTGAAAAGCGAGTTAGACGTACGCTGTTGACGCTACCGCTTTTTGATAGCTTTAAAACACACAAAGTTATTTTCAACAAGGTTTGTTTATTCATTACAAGAGTAGTTAAACTGTTGGATTATATCAGGACTAAAACCCACTGCTTAGTCTTCCAGCAACGATAAGATAATCAACACGTTCGAGTTATGCGAACCAACTATTCTAGCTGCAGCAGTCGGCAGATCAGCGACGCCTTTTTCGAGAGAGCGCTGCACGAAGACGCACTATATGCACTATAATGAACGCTGGCTGCTGCAACTTAAACTGAACTTAACATAATTTGCTTGTGTAAATTCGAGTAAGAATGCTCTATTTAAATTAAGCCAGATTCAAGTTTGTAATACTCTACTGCTGCCGCCAACGTACGCCATGCGACATAAATAACAGTTCTTGACATCTTCTTGACTTTGAAAAAGGATCAACTGCTTTTGCTACCCTTGGCCAGCGTCTTCTCCTTGGCCGTCATAGTGCGCTCCTTGAGCGGCACAGGTGTTCTGGGCGACGTGTCGCTCTCTACCTCGAGTTCGTCACTGTCCAGCAGACTGCTATTTCGTAGCTGACTTGCGGCATCTTCTTTGCCATTGGTGAGCTTAATTTTTTTGCTATTTGCACCAGCTGCGCCCTGCTGAGATTTACGCTTCTGTGCGGTGGTTTTCTCTTCGACCAGAGCCTGAATCTCGCTAGGTATGTGCAGATAGCGGGTGAGTTCAGCGTGCAAATCAACATCCAACTAGCGATCCATATAGTCGCAGGCCATGCGAATATAATCCATTTCATTGACATCGTTCTCCTCCACCAATTTCTCGCTGCGCGCATAATTTTGCGACTAGGAACCCAATCCGCAGTGCACCTGTTTTACAAGCCAAGCGAGTTGTACTTGTAGAAGATCAGGTCGCCTGACTTCTTAACATCAGCCACACACTTAAGCGCGTCGGCGCTGTCGAATTTAGTGAGCAAGCGATGAGTGCTCGACATGGCCCGCTGGCAGCAATGCCGGCACAGATGATGCCGGGCCAGCAGCGTTACATCAATCGGTGTCGTCAATAGCCAGCTGCGCCTTGGCTCCGTATATTCCAGTACCTCCAATATTGCATGCTCCTACAGTGTTATAAGCAAAGCCGGACGCGCCTTGCCGGGATGATAGAAATGCTCCAAGCACAGTCGCTGGCATCTTGTCGCATCGGGATCCATCTTGGGTTTTGCGGTTGACATTCTACTTTTGGAAAATTTATGAGAACAATAACTCCCACCCTTTGTTGATTGTTTTGATAGCTCGTGATGCAAGAGTTGCCACCTAGGTGTAAACACATCGGGTGATTTATGGCGCTGAAATATAATTGGTAGCAACGCTATTTGATAGTTACATATATTAACAAAACATGATTGTTATTTCCTGTCTAAAAGTACTTCTTTTCAAAGTTATTCTGTGTCTGAATCGTTAAACATATTTTCTTAAATGAAATACTATGCTTAGCCAGCACTGCCACTCGATAGATTAAATCAATCTATTGTTGCCATCGAGACAGTTAACAGAGCCAGCACAATTTTAAAACAGTTGGCAACGCACGGCAAAACAAGCGTCTTTAAGTTGAACCGCCAAAAAGCTAAAAACAAATTTGATCAAAATATTTATATTGACAATTAATGGATAAAAATTTAGGATTAAAGCGCGAGATGCGCTCGTTTCTTATGCCCAGAGATCCGAGCGTTGATCGTCGCTTTCGACCATGTCCCGAAAAACAACTGCGGCTATTCGATGAGGCAATATCTGAAACCAGCGACAACTCCGACAGTTCAGACACGGAATCAGATTTTACGAAAAACACGGAAGAGGAAAGCAGTTCAATAGATCCCGGTGAGCTGGAGACAGGACCACAGGTGTTTCTACGTCTGCGACCTGTAGATACACCGTCCAAGCTATATGTGATCTCTGACTGTGGCAATGTGCTCATCACTAGTGCCTCGAATGAGAACAGCGCCAACAACGTTAACCGCATGGAGAAGCACTATAGCTTTACTAGCATCTTCGATAGCCAGGTGGGTCAGCGGGATGTGTACGACAAGTGTGTCGGTCCACGGATTACGGAAGAGGAGTGCGTTACAATAATGGCATACGGCACTTCAGGTTCCGGAAAGACTTACACGCTGCTGGGTAAGTAAATATTAAACATTTAAAGTACAATGTGTGAATTGGTGTTGGTAGGTTTACTGATAGTCTTCTTCAAGCATCATGCCTTTGCTAGTCAGATTAAAGAGCTCTTGTTATTCCAGGTGACAACGTGAGAGCCGGAGTTGTGCCCCGCGCCCTGGAAAACATCTTCTCACTGTACGTTAATAGTGTGTATACAACGCCCAAGTTAAAGCTGATCAATGCACGAGTTTTAATACTGGAAGATGATGTAATGCTTCAGGAGATGCACATGCGTCGCCAAATGCTGGCATTGTGTCCAGATATTACCGCTCAACACAAGCGCCTGCAGCAAGTCATCAGCGGTGATCATGAGTTCATGAAGAAACCCATGGATGGTGTGTCCGTCATGATATGGGTCTCGTTTGTCGAGATATACAATGAGCTTGTCTATGATCTGTTAACCATGATTCCACGACAGGCAAGTATGAGCGTCCCGCCTCGGAAAAACCTGAAGATCGTTTGCAACAAGGGTCAAGTGTTTATCAAGGGTTTGACCAGCATATTTGTGAAGAGCAGCGAGGAGGCATTGAAACTGCTGCGTCTGGGACAGCAGAGACTAACGTACGCATCAACTGCTATCAATGCGAACTCGAGTCGATCCCACTGCATCTTCACTGTGGACGTTTTGAAATATCATCGCTCGGGCGTCACCACACAGAACTCGTATAAATTTTGTGATCTAGCCGGATCAGAACGTGTGGATAAAACGGGCACGATTGGATCACGTTTAAAGGAGGCGCAAAGCATCAACACCTCCCTAATGGTTTTGGGTCGCTGCCTCGATGCGGCAAGTTCCACAAAAAAAAAGGGCAGTGCCGATGTGATACCCTATCGAGACTCAAAGCTCACCATGCTGCTGCAAGCAGCGCTACTGGGCAAAGAGCGCTTGGCGATGATTGTGACAGTGACGCCACTGGATAAATACTATGAGGAAAATCTGAATGTCCTCAACTTTGCCTCCATCGCGAAGAATATATTATTTAAGCAGCCGCTTGTCAAGCAGCACCATTCACGCTACTCAGCATTTGTGGACTACACACAATCCTCGGTGGCACGAGATAAGGAATACATTGAGGAACTCGAAGCACAGAATATCAGGTGAATATAGACTTCAATTGCCAATTTGAAAGGTATCAATTTCTTTCTAATTGCAGTCTGCGTGCAGAGGTCGATCAGTTGAAGTATGAACATGTGCTGAAGATGCAACTGCAGGAGGAACGCTTACGCAAGGAGATTACAGACATGTTCCAGGAGACTATAGAAACAAATCTAAAGAAATCCGATGAGCGTCACGACAAAAAGATCCAAATGATCAATCGTGAGTTTGATGCGAAGGTAAGTTCAGTCTTTTTAGTATCACCTGCGAGTCTGATTTATCTATTCATGTTATCCATCCGCAGTTGGCTTCGCTCAAGCGGAAATATGAGGAGCAGATTGAGGACTTAGAGGATGAAATCGAGGAGCTTAAAGCACACAATAGTGATATCGAGATAATCGAAGATGATTAATTAATGTTCGTTCGCGTTGTCCTAACGTTGTTGTCTTTAGTACTAGTACATTTTAAAATATTAAACATTTGTCTCAATTTTAAACACTTTTTGCAAAAGCATTTTTATTCAAATTTCTCATATTTTACTGCATTACTTTTTCATTCTTGAATTTTTTTTTTCATCATTTAATTTCATATATCGTCTTGGTTTTTAATAAGTAGGTATTTTCCTTTTTATTTTTAATATGTTTATAATTAGGAGTTTTGTTTTTAATGGAATTACATATATATAGATATATGTATATATATATACATATATATATATACCTGTACTATCTGTGTGTATAGGGTTCTGTGTGTGTGTGTGTTATTTATTTTTTCGAGGCTCAATGTAAGAACCACTGCACAAAAAAAAAATTATAGTTAAAAAAAAAACATACATAAGTATTATTTATGTAATTAATGTCTCATTTAGCAAAACGTGCAAAATCGAGTATTTATTATAAATTTTGAATTCTGTTCATTTATTTAAGGTTTTGTTTTGTTTTTTTTTTTTTGTTCGAGTTTTGCCTTGTAAATATGCATTGTATCATGTATAATTCTGCATTTTTTTTTTAATTCGTACTGGCTAAAAATTTAGTACTATAAAAGGTTATATTTCAATGTTTTTCTTTTTTCCATACTATTCATATTTTTCGGATTTTGTTTGGTTTTTTGTTTAAGTTAAATTCTGCAAAAGCAATTAAGTTTCTGTTTTATTACAATTAATGATAAAAATACACATATGTCGCATTTGCTTTGCAAACGAAAAGTTTCTTGTTTTTTTTTTTTTTTTTGTACATTTTGCATAAATATTTTTGCATATTTGTTTACTTTTTTCTAAATTCATATTGCGTGTGTGTTAGTGTGTGTACATTCTAATACTATAATTTTCCTGTAAATTATAATTTTCTTCATTTTTAGCTCTACTTAGCTGACCATTTTTGTTAGCAGCGTTTGAACTCGAAACGCAAAAGGTAAATTATATGTTAAATAATAAATTATTGTAAATATGTTTGTGTGTGTCTATGCAATTCTAAAGGTTTTGCTTTTTATTTAATTACTATATTTTCAATTGTTTTTTCTTATGTTTTTGTTTTTTTTTTTGTTGTTTCTTTTCATTGTTTTGTTTTTGCTGTTACCTGTTTTTAACTATACAAATTTGTTCTTGTGTTTAGTTATTATTGGGGTTCTTTTCACTTGTTTTTGCTTTTTCAGTTTTGCCTTCGTTTTGAAACATGTTTAAAAATTAAGCTCAATAATCTTAAATTATTTATGTAGTATTTGCTTTTTTCTGGTTAATTATAAATGTGCCGAGCTTGTTTACACGCTTGATTCTTTATTTGTTGCATTATATAAGTGTGGGTGTATATGTTTTTCTAAAAACTTTTAAACATTGCACTGTGTTACACATACATTCATTTATGTTTTGCTTCTTTTTTTTGGCTTTCTAAAGAACTGTTTTATTTTTTTGTTTTTTGTTTTGTGTCTGCCTGATGTTAAATGTTGAAGTTAGCTACTTGAAACAATTTACAACAAATTACAAAAATGTTTTGTAATTATTTTTAAAAATGTAATACTCTTTCATGTAAACTGCAATTTCACACACAAGAGTTTCCCTCGTGCTTTCCATTTTGCGTTTATTTAAGGTTTCTTAAATTGCTTACTGCTTTTTGTTTTATTTTTGTGTTTTTTTATTAGCATTAGAGAGAGTGTAAGTAGGGGGATGTGGTGTTTGTGTTTGTGTGTGTGTGTGAGTATTATTATAAACGCTTTTAAACTACAGCGTGTAATTTTTTTTCTTATTTTTTTTATTTTTTTTTTTTGCCTTTATATATTTAAAGTGGGTGCTTTAATTGTTTATAGAATTTTACATCAATCGTGTAATTGTTTTTTTTTTGTTTTTGTTTTTTTTTTTTTTTAATATAGTATGTGTAAATATTCATTATTTGCCCATGACCTGACATGGTAGCTATATATTTGTTTTTGACGCTCGCCTAGATTTCACTTGCTAATTGCGTGTTGCTTTTTTTGTTTTGTTTTTTATCATATATAGTAAGTATTATAATGTATTTAGAAGTATGCGTACGTACTCTGTTCTTGCTAGATGCTAAAAGCTCAACAAGAGACGAAACATCTTATCGAAAAGAAGTTCAAGAAAAACTAGTGAATTTTCTTATAGATTTCATTATAATTTTTAAATGTTCTCTTTCGAAATCTCTATGCTTGGCTGCCTGTGTATATGTATGTGTGTATGGGTGTGTATGGTTTTTGGAATTTCTTTCCTTACTTTTTGCTAGTACTATGGTTGCATATCGCAAATGTGTGTGTTGCATGTCTCTTCTGTGCTTGCATTTTGTTGTCTGAAATCGTTCTGTTTGTTGCACAATATTAATATTATGTTGTTCATAACTATATATACATATAGTATATATAGGTATAAGCTTGCATGTGTTTGTATGTTGTTGTGTGTTTTTTTGTTTTTTGGGGTCTCTAAATAAACGTTTTTTTTTTTTTTAATTTTTTACTTTCGAATCCCTCGCATTAGTGGCGATAGATCCGATCCTTTCTGCTGCCTGTTTTGCTTGCCATCCACCAAATATTTGCCGAATTTAGTAGTAGAATATTTGGCCGGCCTTTTGACGCTTACGCTCCTCCAGCTTGCGATTAATCTCCTGCTGCCGCTCGTTCTTGCTGAGCGCCCGTGCAACGTACAAGAACTTGTTGTCGCCCAGCTGCTTGCCATGCAGCCCGATGACGGCTGCCAGCGCTGATTGTGGATTCTCGAATGCCACAAATCCGAAGCGACGCGAACGTCCCTCCTCATCCAGCATCAGCTGCAATTGTTATTTGTTATTGAATTGAACAATGAATTACAATTGCAATACAATAATTGCAGAAGAAATTGCTATTCGCACAATTTCTTTGCTACACGTCGACTGGTTGATGAGGGCGGGCATGCGCAGCAGAGAGCCGCAGCTGTAGCAAAGAGAGCGCTATTGGCCCTTTAAGAGCTGAGCAGCCAAAGTGTGCCACATGGTTTTAGCTGCAGCAAAACCAGCTCTCGCTTACGCACCACCCGCCCACAGCCCCCGCTCACGGAAACAGATTCGTAAGTAGCAAAAAAAAAAAAAAACGAAAAAAATATAAGTGAAGAATAATAAATATAAACGCACCTTGTGACTGGTGATGCGGCCATAGGGTTCGAACATCTCACGCAAATGCTGTTCGGTGAACTCCTCGCTGAGATTCTTCACGTACAGATTCTTGAAGTGGGTGGCCTTCTCCTGCTCCCGATCCCGGCGCGGTATAAACTTGACCACATGTACCTTCTGATTATTGCATAGCATACCGTTGACCTTCTCGATGGCCGCCCGAGCTGCCTCCTCCGAATCGAAGTGGACAAAGCCGTAGCCACGCGAATTGCCTTCCTCATCCTTGGCCACGTTACAGTTGAGAATGTTGCCAAACACCGAGAAGGTCTCGTACACGGCCTTGTTATCAATCGAACGCTCCAAGTTCTTGATGTAGATCTTGCCACTGTCCGGTGAACTATTGCTGCTGCCACCGCTGCTGCCACTGGCCAGAGCGCCGCCAGCGCTCGAATGCGACGAGGTCGATGTGTGCCCGGCGGCATTCAGTGAATTATGGCCATGACGACCAAGCACGGCGGCAGCAGCCAAATGATTGCTTGCCGCATGGCCGCCGCCAACGCCATGACTGAGATGACCGGTAGCGGCTGCATGGTGATGCAGCTGCTGCTGATGATGGGCAGCGGCGGCGGCCAGCGTATGATGATTCAGTGCCGGCTGCTGTTGATGATAGTTCGCCGGATTACCGCGGAACGTCATCGAATTGACGAACATTATCGCTGGCTGTTTGTGGAGCGTGGTGGCAGCTAATAAGGTGCAGGTGCTGGTGTTGTAAGGTGGTCTCTGCTCGCTGCTGCTGTGGCTCACAATTTTGACGGTCTTCGGCAGCGGGCTGTCTTCTCTCTTTCTCGCTTGTTGTTATTGTTATGTTGGTGATTTTATTGTTGTTTTTCTTTTCTTTTTTTGTGTTCGTTTGTTATCGATGCTGCTATTGTTGTTGGCGCCGCGTTGCGTTTGCTGTTTCTTGCTTTTGGGTTTAGCTTCTGCTTCTGCTTTCGAATTATTTTCGGCTTCAATTGAAATGAATGCAAATACAACAAATACAAATATACAAAAATACCAATTGCAAACACATAGAGGCAGGCGAAAAAATTTACTCACCAGTTCACAACTTGCACACTCTCACACACACACTCACGCTCGCACTCACACACACACACGTGTACACGTTTCGTTTCCCCTGTTGTTGTCCACAGCAAAAATATGAAAATACGCGTTGTTCTCTGAAAAAATCGTTTTTCTCTCACCCAGACTCTGACTCTATTTCACCGTTCGCTCGCTCTCTCTCTGTCTTTCTCTCTCACTCTCTGTCGCTCTATCTCTCTTTTTGTACTTTTTCTGAGGACTTTCACTTTTGGCTCGCTTGTGTGCTTTGCCTAACCACGTACACGTTGCAAATCAAATAGATGCTTCTTATTCTACGTTACAGCAATAAAAAACGTAACTAATTCGGCGTCCTTTTTATTGTTTAATTGAATGAGTGTTTAATAAAAAAAATCTATATGTTTCTGCCGAGACCTATAGGGATGTGTACAGTGTGACCGCGTGAGGTCAACGTCAGAATGCACTAAATCCAGACAAAATAAAAAAATACTAAAAGTTACAACTTCGATTTCAACACGTTATCCAACTTAATTTTAATCGATGACAGCGATAAATAACTATTGTCTTATCACCAGTTTGCTAAGTTTTTGAGTAAAGTTTTTAGCCCATATTTAAATTTGTAATGGTATCCTTTACATATATAAGCTGATTTTATTTGTTTATAATACATGTGTACATGTATGGAAAAGTATATAAGGGCAACCGCAACAAAAACCATAGTGTTATCTTTAAATATATATGTATTTATATAAATATATGCACATGACCCAAGTGCAGGTCTTATCTTTCACTTGTAAAAAGCCACAAAGTGATAAAATATGGGTTTATTTAAGATTATAACGTTAGTAAAAACAGAAATTTACTTAGTATGTAAGTTTATTCTGGATTATCATATAACTTGTCACTTGTAGTAACCTTTCTCGGCAGCAGCTTCCACAATAGTGCGAATAGCTGTAAATGCTTCACTTGCTGTCGGCTGTATTTCGACGGCAGGCAAAATGAACAGATCCTGGCTATCGGGCGGACCACGTAGCTCAAATGTGTAGGCAATGGGTATGCCGGCCTCAGCATGAGCCCAATCCATGCTGCCCCCGCTCGAGGGATAGATTGTCTCATACAGATTCCCACTAACATAATCCCGTCCACTTTCCGCCTTAATGGCAGCCGCTGCCTTCTTGCCAAACTCCTGCAAGTCGTCATAGTTGGACACATGCTCCTTGGTATAACCATAGGGAAACATGAGCATCTGTGAGTACGAGTGCAGGGATATGTATGTCTTAATCTGTTCCTTCGCCACATTGTTCCGTATGAAGTCAATCAGACGCTTCGTTTCCAGTTCACTGCCGGCACTAGGACCAGCGTAATCGTAGCGGGTCGGATCACTGCTCGATCCCGTGGAGTTCCAATGATCGGGATAGTTGCGATTCAGGTCGACGCCACGGCAAGTGCCGAATAGCTGGCGATTCTTCCGCCACATGCGATCGTGCTCAAATGTGTATTTATATCCATCGGGATTGACGCATGGGAACACAAACCAATTGTAGTTCTTGGCCAAATTCTGGACTTGCACATCCTTCGAGTTGAGCAGCTCATTGATTATATAAGTCGCCGTTGCAGGAGCAATCCATTCGCGTGCATGAATCCCACTCTCAATGAAGATTGCTTTATTCTTGGGGTTATTACCCAGTTTGATGCCCTTAATCGGATTTCCCTGCGTGCTGCTGCCCATATCCAGCACACTTAGCCGATCCGGATTCTTGGCAGCCATATCCTCCATCCAACCATTAATGGTTGTTAGGTGGAAAAAGTGCTGCCAATCGTACTTTTCTACATCCACATCCTCCGGTAAAACTTCACGCATATTGCGATCGATCTTTTCCTGGAAATTGTAGGTCTGCAGGAACGGAGAGATTAATTATTTGGCACATACTATTATAATAAAGAAGCGTTTACCAAAACCCGATGCTGCAGTTTGTAGGTTTGCAATAGATCCGCAAAGTCAGCAACACGATGTGCAGCGACTAATATGGAAAGTTTTTGGCCAATTTCGCGTGCGTGGCCAATAAATGTAAGACTGTCGCTTTGTTCCTCCAATTTCTGGAAGAGCTCGATTTGCTCCACATTATCGAATTGGACATTGTAGATACGATAGTGATCGTAGCGAGCCTGATCTTTAGCTGCTGCTGCTGCACAATCCGCCACAGGCCGTTGGCAAGCGCCGTCCTCAGTTTTAGTACCGGTCGACGACATTGTCAACAGTGGAATGAGCAGCAGACGTATCAACATTTGCCATTTAAGCGTATAAATTTCCATTATATTTTGTTATCGTCAACTGAGAGCGAGACCGAGAGAGAGAGAGAGCAAAACATATACATACATACATGTACATGTATATATAAATATATATTTGCATACCTACCTATGTTTGTCCACGCCAACAGCTGTTGATCAACAAAATGTTGCTGCTAATTGAAGTTTATTACCGCTATAAATATTACAGGTAAATGAAAATGCGTGTTTTTGCCTACCTGCAGCTGTTAATTATTTAAATCCATTTATACCAGTTAGCCGCCCATAATCTTAAACTATATCTGGCTATGTATGCAGCTGTTGGCCATTTCAAATTAACTTTTTAATTTATCTTTATGTGGAATTACAAACATTTGGTTAATTGTACAGCGTTAATTGCAATTATTCCACCTTTAGCCAAATGTTGCCGACCCGCTTTAGTTAGTCTTGTTTGCCTTTTACAGTTGCAGCGATGTATCGAAACTATTTTATTCATTCACAATGTAATGATATCGATTTCTGCATATAAGCTTACTAACAAAAAAGAGAAAACTACATACAATTTTTACGAAAATATTCAGAAAATATTATTTATAAGCAAAATCATAAAAAGTTTAAAGTAATTAAATAATTTATAGTTACATAAATAGGTCTATTTTTGATCGGGATTTAGTATAATTCAATACCAATTTTATTTATTCAATTTACTACCGAAAAAATCAAAAACTACATGCAAAAAACTATATCAAGTATTTATCGAAAATATTAAGGAATTCTATATAATAAACAAATTGGAGAGAGTTAAAAGTATTAAATAAAGTATAGGTATAATTATTTTTAAGTTGAGGTATTTTAAATACTAGTTTAACTGATTTAGTTCGTTTGAACAGATAACTAGTTCATCATCATCTTTGCTATAGAACGCCGAAAAAAAAAAACAAGAACAACACGCGGAGAAAACGGCATAAAGTATTTAACGAAAATATAAAGAAAAAAGTTTCAGAAAGTTGAAAGAGAAAAAGAGCAAAAGGAAAAATGGCTGATGTGCTGGATATCGACAATGCCGAAGAGTTTGAGGTGGACGAGGATGGCGACCGTAAGTTTCTTTCTAGCCAAAACCGGCTGTTCTTTAATACTCTAAATACCCAAAAATACCCCAACCAACCCACGTAGAGGGAATTGTGCGCTTGAAGGAGAAGGCAAAGCATCGCAAGGGACGCGGCTTTGGCAGCGACAGCAATACGCGGGAGGCAATTCACAGTTATGAACGGGTGCGCATCGAGGATGACGATGAACTGGAACCGGGACCGCAGCGTTCAGTCGAGGGCTGGATACTGTTTGTGACGTCCATTCACGAGGAGGCGCAGGAGGACGAGATCCAGGAGAAGTTCTGCGACTATGGTGAGATAAAAAACATTCACTTGAATCTGGATCGGCGAACGGGCTTTTCCAAGGGCTATGCGCTCGTGGAGTATGAGACGCACAAGCAGGCACTTGCCGCCAAGGAGGCGCTCCATGGTGCAGACATCATGGGCCAGACCATTCAGGTCGATTGGTGTTTCGTCAAGGGACCCAAACGTGTCAAAAAATCGGAGAAACGACGCAGATAAGGTGGCCCAAGCGATTATGTATATTATGCATAACATTAGCAAATAAAATTCCCCACTTGTCTTAACATATATATATATATAAAAGATGAAATAAAATGTATTGGATCCTTGGATTCACTTCATCTTTTTCTGTTGCAGCAGATGTTTGCGCATCGCCATTTGCTTGTCGCGGAAACTCTTCTTCACCTTAGAGCGCGCCTTGTGCCGCATCATGCCAAAGTTTTTCGTCTTGCTCTTCTCCTTGTTGGTCTTCGAAGAGTTCTCGTTGACGCGCCCATCCTTCCAGCCGAAACGATCCCGATCCTTGCGACCCGCCATCACCGTCTCCAGGCGTGACTCCTTGTCGTGTTTGCGCTTCTTGTAGATCATCTCAATGTTGCTCAGCTTAACGAATTCGGCACGATCCTGTTCCAGCGGTCGCTTCCTCGCATTGGTCACCGTCTTCTTCAAATTGGCGGCATTGATGCGCTTGAAGTCCTCGTCGGTGAAGATGCGCGTCAACGCCAATTGCTGGGCAGCTTCCTTTTGATTAAGCATTTTAACGTTGGCCTTCTGCTTTTTATCAGACTTGGCGGCTTCATTGTCTTCAGCAGCGTCGCCGTCACTTTCCACGCCTTTATCAGAGGCCTCTTCGTCTTCTTCCTCCTGCTCATCATCTTCCTCGTCTTCATCTTCATCATCATCATCTTCATCCTCATCGCTATCAGTGACTTCCTCGTCCTCATTCTGTCCAGCTTCTTCGTTATCGCTGTGCGTAACTGTCACCCATTCCCCATCATTGGAATCGGTGTCATCGTCATCGCTGCCCAAATCAATCATCTTGGAGTCCTTGAGCAGCGCCTCAGCACCCTGCACCGTATCCTGGACATCACGTTCACCATATGCCCGAACTTTGCGTTCCGCCTGCGCCTCCGTCTGTCGTCCGCGATCCTTTTTGTGGAGCAGCGCCGGCAACTGCTCCCGATAGAGAGTGATCAACGAGCGTGCGGCCATCATAACAGATTTCTCCTTGTACGTCTTGTACATGGCAAGATCCTGCAGCAGATCCTCCCCCATCGCCAGGGGGCAACGCATGCAAATCTCACGCGACGCATTCAAGCCCATTGCCATCACATCGCTCGAGTTGCGTTCCGTGATGAAATTATTCGCAATCGTTTTCAAGATGGGCTCGATAATATCACCGGGCACCAGTTCGTGCGATGCCTGCGCCGCAAACTGGAGGACACGTGTCACCTGGCGCTGATGCGGCTGCATGAATCGGGTGATATACGGATAGTAGCCAAAGAGGAAGAGCTCGTGGATGCCAATCAGACGGGAGATGACATCCAGATGCATCAGCTTAACTTCGAATCGATCATTGGTGCCTTGGAGCTGCTTGAACAGACCCTCAGCCATGCCCTGCGGATTGTGGATCAGATGTATGCCGGAGAAATTGAAGACGGGCGCATTTTTCTTTTTCTTTTGTGCCTTGATGGCCTGCTTCTTAATCTGTTGCAATTGCTTCTGGCGCTTCTTGGTCTTCTTGTTCACCCGGTTTTGCATAAGGGCACCCTTCAGATCCACCTCGTTGTCGCTACCCGAATCCGAATTTGCCTCATCCTCGTCGTCGTGGCCCAAAAAGAATTTCAGCGATGTGACGAGCACCTTAAAAGAGGAAGAAAATCAATTAATGATTATAAAATAAGAAGAAAAAGCCGAGATCCTACTTTGGTTATGGGCGAGAAACAGCCAACGCTGGCGATGACGTTGACCGTCTTGGCATCGTTCCAGATGTTCTTCTTGTACAAATCTATCATAATGTCCACGGACATTTTGGCAGCCTTTGGATTCGCGTCCTTCAGCATGCCGTACATAAAGTTCTGCAGACTCTGTGAAAAGGTATTAAAATTCAAATTTATAACGACTGCTGAGGCAAGTGAAGCTAGTGCCTCAACCAGGTAGCCTTACCGAATTGAGTTTCATGTCCTTGTGCTTGGCGTTCATGTTCTTAATGTCGGTGACAATATGCGTCTGCAGGAAAGTGCGCAGATTCTTGTCCTGGCAGCGCAACAGCTGGAAAAACAGCTCCAGTATGTCCAACGCTGGCACCATATTCTTATTGCGCAGCAGAATCAACGCTTTGACGAAACAGTTGCGCATCGCCGGGTCAAGAACGGTGGCACTGCTCCGCAGTAGATCGGTCAGGTGCTTGGGGAACTGCTGACAGACGTGCGGATAGCACTGGGCTACCTGAGCAATAAACATGCATATCTCGTCCAGTGATTTGTTTTCCTCGCTCGGATTCAGGGCGAAGATCTCAAGCAGACTGAGAAAATGCTCGTATTGAGTGTGAAACTCATCGCTGTAGGATTCGGGATCACGTTTAATTAGATTCTGCAACTGCGGCAGATTCTCCGGCAGTTGATTGTTGGGCCGCACCATTTTATTCAGACGTCAACTTTACGTCTTGAAAAAATTGGCTAAAAGAATGCACGTGTCTTCTTCTTCTTGCTATACAGCGTTGCCACTGTGTTGTATTTTCAATTAAGATGTTTCCACTGTACAAACCAAAGCAAACAGCTGTTTTAAATATGCTGCTATTTTGTATATTAAAAACATTTATTAGCAAACAATAAATGTAAGCTAAATACACCAGCTGCCATGCAAGAACTGCGAACTTAGAAAATGTAAACTAGCCTGCGTAAAAGCAGTGGAAACAATTGCACATCTGCGAACGTTTTGCAACACTGCGTTGCGCCGCAGTAGAATTAATTTTTTCATGCAAGATGATGGACCTGCAGTCCAACGACGACATTGATTTAGAGGATGGCGAGGTTAGTAATTGCATCAAATAACTCACTAAATGCTTATTAACAAGCGCCAACGTTGTGCAGCTGTCAGCGAGCAATGACGAAGATATTTATACGCCGCTGCAGCGGCCGGCACCGGCAACGGCAACGCCTGCCACAAGCAGCACACCTGCTGCAATGGACGCAGCGGAGAGCGGCGTTGACAGCCCCCTTGCCACATGCCATCAGATCCAGAGCGCCCTGGACGATGAGTCGCAGTCGAACAGTGAGTCTTCAAGCGGCGAATCGTCCGAGGAGGGCTGCATCAAGAAGCTGCGCACCGAGAATCCATCAACGGGTGGTCACAAGAAACGCAAGAAGCGCATCCGACGCACCGTTATGGTCCGTGTTCCGCCGGCCACAGATGCCGAACCGAATCGGGCACGTTTCAAGAAGTATAACGTCTGGACGGCGGCGCTGCAGGAGGAGGCGCTCAGCGAGAATATGCGTGGCTGCGACGTGACGCGCAGCAGTAGCGATCGCAATGTTGAAAACTATGATTTCCCGCTAAAATACCGTGTCAATGGTGAGAATACGCTCAAGCGTCGCCTCTCCAACTCATCCGAGGAGGAGGAGACGCGCTCCCAACCGGCCCATAAACGTGGCCGGACGTCAACGCGCACCGGGCTGAACAGCAACCAGCGAGAGGAGAGGCAATCGGTGAAGCAACGACTTGGACAACGTTCGCGCTCGCGTCGAGGTCATTCATCGACCAGTGGCGGCTCCTCGGACAATTCGGGTGAGCCGCGCCACATACTCGATCTGCAGGAGACGGCCGGACGCGATCCAAGCGATGTGGCCAGGGAAATGGCCAACAAACTGTACGAGGACAAAGACGAACTTTTGGGTGAGTATTTCAAATGCATTTAAATATATCGGGAAATCATTTAAATTAATTTATGTTTATTTTGTTCAGTGCGAGTTGTTAAGGTGCTTGGCATAGATGTGCCACTGGAGCTGTACAAGGAAACACAGCGCATCGAGGCAGATGGTGGCATGATGATCAAAGTGAGTGTGATCCAAAGATAAATAAGAAATCGCTAATCGAGTTTTTCTTTTAGAATGGCAGACGTCGTCGTACGCCTGGCGGTGTATTTCTATTTCTGTTGAAGCATCATGATAAAATAACGCCAGCGCATCAAAAATTGATCTTCGCCGATGATCGCCAAAATGAGAACAAATCCCGTAAACAGATCGAGACACTGATACGAGATCGCAAGGTTGAGGAGCTGAAGAAATGTCTGAGCGAAAAGAGCACCGAATTGCCTTCATTAAATGCACGCAAGGAACATTATTTGCCAGGCGCCGAATCCATTGCACAGATTCAGCCAGGCAATTGTGAGTAGCTCTAGCTCATAGATAATAATAATCTGTTTAACAATCTGCTTACTTTTCTGACAGTGTCCAATCCGCCTCCTTCGCCGGTTGGGCAGGAGCAAAGCAGTCCCGAGTATAAGACCCATGAGATCAATATTAATCTGGTGGATAGCGCTGATCTGCCCTCGACTTCGAAAGCTGCTTTGACGGCGGCGGGCCTTAAGGAGCTGGTCAGCTATGACGATGATATTCTGGATGTTAATTACGGCAAAATGGACTTTTTCTAAGCTAAACGGAAAAAATATGATAAATGGACGCAAAGCGTTCTCCCTTGCACTCGGGCCATTTGTTTATATTGCTAAATATATATATTTGTGGCGATAATTTTTACATCAAGCTAGCTAGACCCATATTTGTACATCTAAATAAATGCATAGTATATAAGGTTTTTAGCAAGGTTTAAATTTTGAATATAAATGTACACACAAATTGCTATATATTCCGTAAATGATTTTAAATGAAGCGCCAAAAGACCGTATTTATCGATATATGCGTGAAATACATTTCACAGCTATCGACAGCAATTTACAATCGTTATCGCTATCGGGGCAGCAAATAAACATTGCAAGCAGATGATTTCTAAATTTCTAATTGTTGCAACGTAGCCAAAAGGTAAATACATTTTTAAAAATAACTATATTAATATATATATATATGCGGCAAGCTCTCGATTTGTGCATTAATTCGAACAATGACGACAAAAACAACCTGTGAACTCGCTGCGACAAACAAATTTGTTGCCAAAACCTATAAATACGCATTGCTCGAAAATGTTCATTTGGCTCTCCCCGCACCCGTCCATAGTCCAGGTGAGACGATTTATACGCGCGGCAACTTCAACTATTTCCACTACGGCTGCGATGGCACCTTGGACACGGGCTGGGGCTGCGGCTATCGCACACTGCAAACGGCCATTTCATGGATTATCAATCAACGCAGCCAGGAATTGACGCAAAATGTGCCCTCGATTGAGGAGATTCAGCGTACGCTGGTCAAGATTGGCGATAAGCCGCCGCGGTTTATTGGCTCACGCGATTGGATTGGCACCCTGGAGGAGTTCTATGTCATCGATGTCATCTTTAAAGATCTACCTTGCAGAATTGTTCACGTTCAGCAATTAAATTCGGAACAGGTTATTGAGCAAATTCGTAAATATTTTGAGGATTATTGCGGTTTTATTGCCATGGGCGGAATGAGCGACATGGCCTCAAAAGGTATTGCGGGCGTGCATCTTAGCCAGACGAATGGCGTCTCGCTCCTAGTTGTGGTAAGTTTTAAGCTGCATTTAAATGTTTTAAATTGCTTAAAAAAAATGCACTTTTGTCTTGTGTTTCCTTTTTAGGATCCGCACTTTACGGGCGTGCCCACCTGCAAGGAGCAGCTGATCCACAAGGGTTACGTGCGCTGGATGCACATAAGCGAGTTTGAAGAGAGCGCCTATAATCTCTGCTTTATACTTCAAAAATAAGCATAACTTATTTGAAATATTTTTTACAAAAGTGCTTTGCAAAATTGAAATGAGAATTTTTCAAAATTGTTTTGTGATCTAAAATAAGTAAATTTCATAATTCTTTTAAATTAGAAGAAATTGACTTTTTAAAATCAACATTCATTTTAAGCATTTGTATTTAAAAATAGCCAACTATAAATAGATAAATTTAGCTGCATTTTGCACTTGTCAAACTAATTAAATGTTTGCACTTGTTTTGAGAACTTGGCAAAATTTGTATTTCTATCAAATACATTTCAATTTTTTAAAACAGAATTCATTCCAAGCATTTGTATTTGAAAATAGTTAACTTTAAATAGAAGAATTTTATATTGTAGGCAACTGCATTTTGCACTTTGCTTCATAAATATTTAAATTTAATATTGTCAATTGTATTGTTAACAGAAGAAACAGATTTTTAAAAATAGAATAATATAGAAAAAAAGGAATTTACTATTCTAGGCAGCTACATTTTGCATTTGTTAAACTAATTAAATTAAAATATTTGTACAAATTTAACTGGCAGAAATCCGCTAAAATGTTAGCAGCTATTAATTGTTGCAAACAGAATTTATAGTCGTATTTTATCTTTCTCTTTCAGCCCGCGCTATGGCCAGGGATCGAATCAATTGATAAGCCACAAACAAAAACACACACACACACAGAGAGAGAGAGAGAGAGAGAGACATACACATAAATATATTTAAACTGTTATTCGATGACGATGGCGCTGATAAGCAATCAGTGGCACTGAACAATTCCCAATCGGGCCGCAAAAATAACTAAAAACTACTGCCAAAACGTGAACCTGTAAAAGACAAGCAAATCAGTTAAGAGATAAGCATTTAAGGAGCACCACCAAACCATTGATCTGGGACCTGGCTATGGATTTAATGCAGCGTGCTTTGTGGACAGCATTGAGTACTTTGGCGCTGCTCTATGCGCTGATCAAATTCCGTTTGGGCTATTGGAAGCGACGGGGCATTCTGCACGAGAAACCCAAGCTGCTGTGGGGCAACATCAAGAGTGTGTTGGCGGGTGGCAAGCGGCAGCATGTGAGTGTCACGCTGCAGTCAATCTATGAGGGCTACAAAGGACGTGCGCCCTTCATTGGCTGCTATGCGCTGCTCAAGCCATTTGTACTGCTGCTGGATCTGGAGCTGGTGCGGCATGTGCTGCAAACGCATAATGGTTACTTCACGAGTCGTGGCCTGTATCACAACGAGAGCGGCGAACCCTTGTCCGGCAATCTCCTCCAGCTGGACGGACACAAGTGGCGCACGCTGCACTCGCAGTCCAGCTCCGTGTTTACGCCCACCAACATGGAGAAGCTGCTGCCCAGGCTGCTTGACGTCGCCAAGAGTTTCCAGCGCCATTTGGGCAAGGCGGAGCAGCCAAGCAATGTGAATGTTAGCCAACTTGTGGATAACTACAATGTGCAGATGATAGCCGCGCTGGCTTACGGATTGGCCGGGCAGGATGTGTCGCAGTTTCAGGCGATGACCAGCAGCTATTGGAGCAACTGGAGTCTGTGGCGCGCCTATTTGTCGCTAGAGTTTCCATTGATCGCCCGCCTATTGCAGCACAAAAGCTACTCCGAACTGGCCACGGATTACTTTTTGCAACAGACGCAGTTGCAGTTAAAGGAGCAGCGGCGCCGAGATCGCCAGCCACTGCAGAACTTTGTGCAGCTCTATTCGCGCTCGGAGCCATCGCTACGAGATGAGCAGATTGCGGCGCAGGGCTTTGGCTTCATTCTGGCCGGTCTGACGCCACTAAATGCCACACTTGGCTTCTGTCTCTATGAGCTGGCACTGCAGCCGGAGCTGCAGCAACGTGTTCGCTCCGAAATTGAGAAGACGCTGCTCCAACATAATGGACAAATAACAGTTGAGTTGCTCAAGGAACTGACGTACACGACTCAAGTCTTGAATGGTGCGTAAATTTAAATATAATTATTGTAAAATAAAAATATATATAAATATTATTCGATTGCAGAAACGCTTCGCTTGCATACGCCTTATCCCTTTCTGCTGCGACGTGCCACTAGGGAATTCGAGCTGAAGCAGTCGGTGTTTGTGATAGCACGTGGTAACAATGTGATTGTACCCACAGCAGCCATCCATCGAGATCCGTCCATCTATGTGGATCCACTGAAATTCGATCCGGATCGCTTTGATGCGGCTGCGATGCGTGCTCGTCCCTCAATGTCGTTTCTGCCTTTTGGCGAGGGACTTCGTGGGTGCATTGCCAAGCAGTGGGCGCAACAGCAGCTGCTGGTTGGCCTCGTCATATTATTGCAGCAACACAAGTATTCCCCTTGTGCCGAGACACAAATCCCCATTCAATATGATGATGGCAAATTGTTGTTAATGCCTAAATCTGAAATACAACTCAGTGTGGAGCGGATAGGGTAGTTTTATCGTTTCTTTAGTATTTTTTATGTTATTATTTTCCTTTGTGTTTGTGTACAAAACGCTTATATTGTTTGCTTGTTTTATGTATTTTGTATATGCACATTTTTGATTTATTTTGTGAGCACTAGGCTTGTGTGATAAACTGCTGACGATGATACCTTAAATTTTGTAGCTTGTAAGTTTGTCGAATTGACCCGAATGCGGAACAAATTAATGAACAAATATATATCGTAATTGTTATTAAATAAAAAAATTATGTTTAAATTCCCATTCCCGTTACAAAATTTAAACAACGCACTGGCGACCAACTTGAAGTTAGCTGCGTGTGTACAAGCTATCGATACAATTTACATACAATATAATCGATATCATAGCGATATCGAAATTCGTTTGTCACTGTTGAGCACTGTATTTCTTATCGACAAACAGAAGCAAAAACAACGCCGAGCGAATCAGACGTGTGGCAAACGGTGCGCGCGATTTTGAGTGCATTTGTATTAAATAATTAAATGCTATTTTTGATAACATAATGCTCGATATGTTGCAAATCGCGCGTAATTATAGTTCGTCGTGCGTGTAAAAAAATTGGATTGAGTCGCACGGCATCATTGTCTATGTGTGTGTGTTTTGAAAGGCGCTTGTGTTTGCAGTAAATGCATTTAAACTACTTCGTCTGTTTCGTTGTTTTTTCGCTGTTTTTTAATGTCTGCGCGAAGTGAATTAAATAACGAAAATGCAAAGCACATCTGACAGAAGCAGAAGCAGAAACGGCATTCAAATCAAAAACGGCTGTTGTCTAAATTGAAAGCAAACTGCACACACCAAATAACTGTTAAGCGAGAGCTTTTAACTGTTGTTTGCTCAAAAATAAGAAAGAACGAAACGGTGCAGAATAGCAAAAGGAAAAGAAATAAATGTGAGCCAATTTTTGAAAATCTTAAGTGTATAATTTAATGCAACTCACACATGCATACATTGGCACTGTCTGGCTGTGTGTGTGTATGTTTTACTGTGCTTGTGTGTGTACAACAAAAACAACAAGATTAATAACAACAACAACTGTGTAAGGATCAACCATTAGGAGGGTAGTTTGTTTGTACAAAGCCAAAGCCCCGCGACGTTAGACAGAGACGGTAGGAGGTGAAGTGGAGAGTGGAGAGATTAAGGAGAGACGAGAACTCTCTTCTCTTTTTTGTGCGCTTTTGCCGCCTGGAATTCGCTGCAGCCCAACAACAAAAACAACAACAGCGAGCGACCGTGACGAGCATACACACAGACACACTCACAAACACACACATATACACACCGGTACCGGTTGAAAGGGGAGGAAACGCTGCTGCTGTTGCTTTGCTGGGATGCTGAATGCATTTTGGGCTGATAAAATTCACAAAGCCGAATTGAATGCATTTTTATTGTACGTGAGTATCGCTTAAGTGTGCTTCGTCTTGCACTTTAAATGCTTTTGTTGTTGCCGCTCTCTCATCTTCTATCACTCCCTTTTCAATTGTGCTAATTATGAAACTGATTTGGCAAATGTAATTGGGTTGAGTGTAGTCCAACAACAATAACATACAAAAACAGCTTCCAGATAGTATATTCCAAGGCTTTATTCCAGTGTCAATTCCAGTCAAAAAAGAACTCCTTTCATTGCCAGCCAAAAAAAAAAAAATAATAGCAGCAGCAGCAAAGCGGCAACAAAGACAAAACCAACAATAAAAACAGCAATTTTGTGCTCCCTTTTTGAAGTTTGTCGCGCTATTTGCGCAAGTGCAAGCACTCGCCACTAGATGTGAACACTGTTCGTGACACGACTTGCTCGTGCATGCTATTAAATAGTTGTGTACAAAATAAATATAATATAAGAAAGTAAACTATAAATTGTTGTGCACAATTTCGAGAAATAATAACACTTGGATTTTTTTTTCTAAATATTTTACTTGCTGAAACACGCTCTCATCTCTATTCGTGTACTTACAGCACTGCTGCTTCCCTTCATCTGATTATTCTCTTCACCTCTTGATGCTTGTTTTGTTTGTTGTTTTTCTTTTTTGTGCCCTGTCCTAATGTGCACATTTTGAGCTCCATAATTTTTGCATTATGCGTGGGTTACTTATTAACTCTTGCTGCTCTGGTTTTCTTTCCCCTTTTTTTTTTTTTTACAATAATAACAATAATAGGGGAATAATTACAAGTGCGTTGGGGGCATGCCCCAAAAATACAGAATCCGGCGACAAAAGGTTCATTGACATTTGTTCAGCTCTATTATATTCGTATCCGTATTCAATCAGTTTTTCTAGGTTTCAATTTTTTACCTTTTTTTTGGGGTAGCAGAGAAATCTGAAATGGGGTTGTTTATTTTTTTGTTTGTTATATTTGATACAACTGCTGGTTTCGCTGCGCAGGAACCATAACTGCCGGCACCAGTCATAAATGTGTAACTGTAAATGTTGTTTAATTATAATTTCAGTTTGCTTTCCCATTTCCTCCTTCTCTCTCACTCTCTTTCTCTTGTTTCCTTATCGCACGTTTATTTGACGCCCTTGTGGGCGATGGTTTAAGTGTATATGTGTGTGTGTGTGCTTTGCTCTTGTTTTTGCTTACCTTTCAATCGACTTTGCCTCGGGATAGAAACTGATTAGAATTGAACACTGCATTAAAGTATATACAATAAACAAAATACATAAGAAATTTATATTACTGCTTAAAGGAAATGTTATTTTGTTAGTTGTAAAAAAGATTGTTTAGTGCTTAAACAAGAAATTGTATTAAAAATTAGTGACTGCTTTGCTTAGTATTTATTTGCCTTTGCAGCAGCAAGTTTCAATTTGTGTTTTTTCTATTTGTATTCTATTTCTTATAGTTGTAGTATCATGTTAATCTGATATGCTTGGAATTTCTTGGATACACATGTATATAATTACGCAAATATATCTGCACTTGGCACATTTTCATTGTTTTATGTTTATCTGCTGCCTCCTTGGCCGCGTCTAGCGAGCAAATGTGTAACCGAATCCCAAAAACCATTCAACTGCTGCTGCTGGTGCTGCTGCACCTGTGCGACTGCGTTCCAAAAAGAGACTGGAAGCGAAATAGAGTCTGAGAGGGAGTAAGAGAGAGGAAGAGAGATGGAAATGTGGTTAAATATCAACAGCTGCCGCAAGTTCCTTTTTTTTTTGCTTTACTTGCTTCTATTTTGTTCTCTTCTTTTTTGGACTGTGCCTTCGGCTGTTTTCGAGAAGCAAACGAAACTGCACAAATTTTGAAGCAGACTTGATTATTAATCTGTGCCGAAAATTAAGTATCCTTGTCAAAATTTGCTAGATAAATCTTATAAATATTTCTTATTCTTAAAATTAAAATTTAATATTTATTTTTATTGTGTTTAAATAAAAAAAATAACTTAAATATGAAAAGTAAAAAATATAGTTGAAATTTATTAGGTCTTCTGATGACAAGGAATATTTTAATTAATGTAATTTTACTTATTTACAAAAATATGCTTTATTCACTTCGATTGCTTTGATTGATCATATTGGTTAATGCCGTGATGGAAAGCAGATAACGGGAATAAAAGGTAGATCCGTGTAGTGCCAGAGCTGATCACCTAGCCTTTTTTTCAAAGCTCATGAATGCAGCCATAAGAGGCAAACACAAATAACCCAGCAATTTTTCAGTATATCAGGCAAATGTGTATTTACACCAGCTATATAAACATAAAACTCGCATTGTTCTGCAATTGCAAACGTAAAAAAATAAAATAGAAACAGCAACGAAGTCTATGTAAACTTGTGTGCAACTTTTTGCTCCTTTGTTTACTTTGCTCTTTGAGCCATGTAGTTTTAATTATACTTTTGGGCAATAGAAGACAGTCTATATTACTATATATACAACTACAACGACGCCAACTATATATATATGTATGTATGTATATAATGCTTGATAGTCTGGCCGAGCCTGTTTGCTGTTTACATACGCCAACGCATCATTGTTGTAGTTGTTGTTGTTGTAGATGTTGTTTTAGTTGTTGCTGGGAACGTTTTTCAAGAGGGGCAGCCACTCTTGAAAGTTATAAACTGGCCTCTTTGAGCCAAAAGTAAAACTGCATGAATGAATGCATTTGTTTTGCATGTGGTGAGCTCGTTTCTTGTTGTTGTTTTTGTTTTTGTTTTTGTTTTTGCTTTTGCTGTCTGGCACCCACACAGCAAACATTTTGTCGATTTCGATTTCATTTTGGTTGCTTGCCTGTCTGCTGGTTGTTCATTTGAATGTATGAATGAATTCATGAATATTAAAGGAGAGGCGTTAAGCTTTTAAGCTATACATGCCTATATTCCTATTTATTTCTATCTATATATATATACGTATCTATATATAGTGCCTGCCCACGCAGCTCAGTGCTCATTAAAAAAAAGCTACAATCAACAAAGCTTCTCAAATGTCAAAGCCAAAAGTTGAGCTCGACTCTGGCGATATTTATTTCTATGGGCTTCCGAGCACTTTCTTATCTCACTCGCATGAACTTTTAGCATTAAAGTATAGTAATCAAGAGCAGTAGCTGGGAATGGATTAATTGTATGTGTTATGCCAGCAAATTAGTTAGTTTTTCTCTTCCTCCGGTTCTCCTCCGTCTTCTTCTGCTTCTTTCACAATCTGCATGCAAGCCATTAAGCGATTTAAGCATTTTCAGCTAACGAGCGAAGAAGACGGAGACGTTAGGCAAACAGAACAGTGAAAATTGACATGAGTCGACTACAAAGTTGCCATTGCTATGCACACAAAACATATGCATACCTATATATGTATGCATGTGTGTGTGTGTGTGTGTGTGTGTACCCTTTTGAATAAACATACACATACATTCGAGCGTATAGAAGAAAAGAAAGCAGAATGCTGTGCGGCTTAGAAAAGCGCCAGAGCGAGCCGGCAAAACAGCGACTGATTATAACAAACATGAGGGGGAAACAAAAACACAGACTAGTAAAGAAAATACATACGAAATAACAACATGTGCGCCCGTCACCTAACGGTTAATTTGTTTATCACTAGCGAGTGTTGACTGTGGCGCAAACAGTTCGCATTTCTTGCACTACAAAAATCCCCATAAGTTCTTCAATGTGTGTTGCCAAAAAAAAAGCATTAATAGTTGTTGGACAGATTTCAATTAGCGTTTAACTTGCAACATGTCAGCAAGCGGATATTCTAATGAATAATGATCAGCGCAACGCTAATTTTGTTTATTTTTTCATATGTTAACCAACAGAAAGCAGTCGCTACAATAATTACTATTGACCTAAAAGCAAGTTACCTTTTTTTTTGTGTAAAAACGTCGACTTTCAATAGTTACCATATTGTAATAATGATATTGTAATTGCATATGTATTTCTAAATGTAAAAAAAAAATAATAACATAATGATAATGATCTTGAAAATAATGATATGAAGGTAATGTTCATATTTATGACTTTCAATAGTTATGATATAATATTGTATATTGTATGTGTATATATATGATACTGGTATTACCTATTGATATCATTATGATAATTATCTAGATAACAATCATATAAAGTTAATATCCGTAGCTATATCATATTAAATCGTCAATGATAATAGTCAAAAGGAATTTATGAAAGTTTATTTTTCCTTGACTTTAATATGACTTTTACTACTAACTCAATCGATAATGAATAAAACAAAAATGTTCTTTACACTCTGTATTAGTTTTCGAGCTACATAATTTATGGTTTATAAATATACGAACAACTAAATTAGTATGTATTTGCCTATAAATACAATGTAATACACACAAACACACATAAATTGCTTCCACTCATGGTTTTTGGCCATGTTTTCAATGTGTAATCATATAATTTTATGCCCGATTAAACTGTTTAACGCCTTTCTGCCGAAAGTTTATTTCCAGAGACAGGCCAAAAACAAGAACAAATTTCTCACTAAAAACCGGGGATGTTGTTTACATATTTGTGATGTTTGTGGGTGTGGGTGTGGGTGTGTGTGTGTGTGGATGTGTGTATAGTGAGTTTTGGCTATTGCGAAATGTGTGTATGTTTTGTTGAGTTGTGTTCTACTTTTGGTCATTTTTTGATAACTTTCGATCGATAATCGATTGCAACATCGACTTACGCCAATATGTGGAACGCGTGTTTTCACATTCGAACCGATAAGATAACGAATAAGTTTGTTGTCAAACCACGAGTATTCCAAGTCGCTTATCACATTCACATGGCGGGCAAAAAGATACGGCGGGGAAAAAAAAACGCTTTATTTGTATTCCGTTTAATTAACGCTAAATGGTTTTTTGCTATTGCGCGATTTTCAATTTTTGTTCTCCCAATGAGCTGCGAAACAATTTGAATTTTCTCACTTTTATTTTATTTATTTAGTTTTTGCCGTGCATTGCCCAATATTATCAATAGTGTGTGCGCCGACTGTGTGTGTGCCATTTCGTTCATTCAATTGCTAAATGTTATTTATAGATATTTGGGTTAATGACGTCGAGCAGAGTGGCGCATAAGCTGAGCAAACACAGATGCCGACAGCAACCAATAACAACATTCTCAGTGCGTTAGAAATGCAGCCAAGAGAAACAGCTCACAAACAGCACTAGATACAAAGATACATAGATACATAGATACGCAGATATGCTGGGCATACAGCAGATAGAAGTCAGCTTGTTGATATCATATAAAATAAAAAACTTTAGATTATCATCATTGGGCGCAACAACAGCATCATCGTTTGCCTTATGATGAGTTCTTTTCGCTTTTAAAAATGCATTTTCTAAAATGAATACACACTCGATGTCAGCGCGCTTTCCCAACAACAACAACAACAAACGGTTGACAACCTACGCGAACCTTCCCCCTCTGAGGGAGGAGAGAGCTCTGCCTCATTGTTGACCACAGCTGTTGAGTTGTGTGTTGCTGTTGTTGTTGCAGCTTGGTGAAAGTGTAAAGTCATGATGCGCCCCGCTCAATTTGCCCATCCGTATATCGTTTACCTTGCGGCTGCAGCGATACATCCACATCCAAAGTTACATCCACAGCCACATCCAAATCCACATCAACATCAACCTTAGCTAAGCCCATAAATCAGTCGCAGCTAAAGCACTAGAAAAGTAATGTCGAAATGGGGCTGGCTGTAAACATGTTTGTTCTGGAGGAGTTTGGTTTCTCTATCCAAAGCCTAATCATAATATTCTTGGATATGTGTATATTTATGCTCGAACCTAATGGGCTTTCAGTGTGTGTGTGTGTTTGTTGTGTGTGTGATGAGGCAGCGTGAAAGCATAATGCTAGATTAGAATGTCAAATGTGTTTGGTTTGCTTGTTGGCTGTATTATAATGCAGATGGTTTCGAGTTCTTCCAGTTTCTGCTGCTCAAGTCGTTTCTAATTACTCATTATCATTACTGTTGGATTGGCAAAAGAAATAGATTTCATGCAATTATCGCGTTACTGTAGAAAATGGTTAAAATTAAGCTGTTAATGTTAATGTAAAAGCATGCCTGGTAATAGCATAAACTGTTAACCCAATCCTCCATCAGGGTCACGGAAATAACGAATTAGATATATTCAAAATTTGCATTGATTTTAGTACATATTCTCTGCACATTTTTCGTATTCTTAGCATGTCAGTGTTTGACTGTATATAAAAAAATGCATTTTAAATGAAACTAAACTAAGCATATAAATTTAACCGTAAAGTAGCATAGGAAAACACACAATCGGAAAATGACTTTGCGATAATCCAGCTGGGATGAGGTAACAGAGCTAAGACAAGCCAAAAGTCTTTTAGGCAGCTGTAATCAGAAACGATTTAAGCCATAAAATATCAAAGGGAAAGAAACAGACTTGGAATACTACTCGTACAGCGGTCTCGTGACAAGACCCTGTAAACTAAGTAATCACCTAGCTAAACTAGCCGGAGGAAAACATGACTTAAGCAACCCAACAAGAATCAGGATGAAAGAGCGCTCTATAGATCCAACTGAGTCCCCAGTAATAAATATGAAAACATAAAAACTCCTTTACTTTTGGCTTTAAAGGATCGAGTTTTTTTTTTGCTGTTAAAATAACACACTTAATGTTTGTTTGTTTGTTTTATCAATTTGAAGCGCTAGTTTTGTAAATTCAAGAATTAATTTCTTTGTTTTGTGTGCAAACGACTTAAGAACACTTATCAGCTGAAGCTAGTCCATTGTAGATGACTTCCCCTTTTGATGGAAGTCCGAGCAAGTGTTGCAGTGGCACGATGTCGATAACATTTCAACTCACACACGCATTCACGCATAATTACAGCCATATAAAAAAAAGAAAAATAGACTAGTTGTGCGTGTGTGCGCACATCTCTTGCCAGCAATTAGGAGTTCACCATTGCTGTTGGTCGTAGTGGGTTGAGTGTTCGAGTCTATGCAAACAGCAGCTAGCAACCCGCAGCCAGCCGAACTCTGTCAAGTCACTTCCTGTAATAGAAACCGAAGTGAAGCAAACCCCCGGCTGGAATGAACGAACGTGCGGCATGCAACTATAAATGTATACCTAAGACGTGTACACAAATCTATTTGGTATATCAGGCAAAGCCCTTGGATCGGCTTGGTTTGACTTTGGTTTGGTTTGGCTTGGCATCCAGCTTCCGCCGCCAACAGATGCAAATCTCGGAGGGCGCCATGGCAACCACACTTGGTTGATAAAGCCAGCCCCCCTACGACCAGACAGCCACAGATCAAGCGCAAATAGGGCGGAAAATTATGCGTAGATAGTTGAAATTAAAACGCACAACAACAGCCAACTTGACATTTGTGCTGTGATGCGCGGAATACTGATGCGGGTTCCCTTCGTATTGAACTAATCCCACCTTCCCCACCGAGCAACCCGTTGACTGTTCTACTCCAACTTGCATTGTGGCTGTTGCTGTTGCTGTCGCTTCAGCTTTGGCTTGAAATCGGTTTTTGCTTGCGAAATTGTCGTTTTCCTGTTTGGCGTTTTATGCACGATTTGGTAATTTGCTGGCTACTGGCCAAGAATCTGGGACTGAGTGGCTGTCCGTCTGTCCCTCTGTCTCTATGTCTATGTGTCTGTTGCAGTAGATCACATCACGTTTTTCCCAGCCTGACCTCTCTCACTCTGTTTCTTTTTCTGTCTCTTTCTGAGCAAGACCAGTCTGATTGTCAATTACGATGGTTGGCTCTTGTTTTTGTTTTTCCTGCGCTGCTCATCTTTGTTTGCCTTTGCTTTGCCCTTTGGCAACCGATGCCCTTTGCCCCCATTTTGAAGCTGGCCAATCTTTGAGCCCTTTTACTAGTCGTCCATTTACAAGATTTAGCTGACGCATTGCATCTCTCGACGCTTTTGCGGTTGAGCGTTTTCTATCATTATTTCTGACAAGCTTCCGCTGAATGCAAAATGGAACACAATTTCCAGAGGAAATTGATATAGTATCAACGCCACTAGTTCAACCTCATTTTCAGCAGCTTCTTTTATTTAGAATAGATTATATATATAAATATATGAATGTGGAAAGCGTTAGTTTCATTTGCATCTGTGAGAATTTCCTTTAGCTAGATGCATAACAATCGCTTAATTATTTCAAACAGTTTATCACCTTCATAAAGATGTCTTTTAAATTATTCTTTTATTATATTCGATCTTAATTAATAACTTGATTTTACCATTAACATTTCCTAAATTTGTAAAGAAAAAGCGTAGAGCATATTGTGAATTTTTGAAATTATTATTTAATGCTAAAAGCAAAACAAAAAGGAAATTCTTTTTTAAATTTAAAATTTGCTAAAATTTTTTTATATATAGCCTGTCTTATATATAAATAAATTGTTTTGTTAAACATTTCGTAAATAAGCCGATAAGCTGTTTTTTTTTTTTAAATGATTATTAAATCAAATGGTAATTTGGCCGAACAGCTGTTTTATTTAAATCAAACGTTAACGCCAACGCAGACTAATAATGGAATTGCGAATTGTTTAGAATATGAATGTGAGAAATGTTCTTAGGAGTATTTAATTTTGTCTTAAACTTCCTTTTAGCAATATACTCCTGCAACAGCAACAAAAAAAAAGAGTTTTTCAAACTGCGTTATTTTATATGCCAAGTGTCAAATGCATTATAAATTATAATTGCTTAACAATAACAATTTCAAAGTGAGTGCAGCATTTGGATTTGTTGTTGAAAAACTTATTTCCGCGCACTCGCGGAAATTTCAAGTCTACCGGCAACAGCAGCACAATCAGCAGCAACAACAACAACAACAACAACAACAACAACAACAACGGCAGCAACAACTCCGTCAACAAGAGCAGCAAGAACTTTGCCGCCATTGCGGCTGCTTGGTGGCAACAACTTTATCTTGAGAGGTCATTTACACTGGCCAGCGAGCGACGCGCTGACTGCTTGGCAGGCAGGCTGGCTGGCTGTTGCTGCAACAGCTCTTTCAGCTGCGCGTTTTCTTCAACTTGTTCTCGCTGCATTTCACAGCGCTTTTCCAAACACACACACACACACACACACAGCTATACAGAGAAAGAGAGAGAGGCACAAAGAGTCACAGATACAGCCTGGCCAGGCAATCAGCTTTTGTTGTTGGCTGTGGCACTCTTCCACTTTTGCTGTTGCTGTTGTCGCGCTTTTGTTGTTAGCATTTATCATTTGTGCATTGTGCATTGTGTTCACTCTTCAAAGCGCTGAGCACTTGTATCTTTTGTGAGTGCGTATCTGTGTATCTCTATGTATCTCGTTTGTAATTGCCGCCAGGCCAGAACCCGCCGACAGTTGCTGTCCGTCGGAGTGTATCATAATCAGCAACGACACTTCAACTTTGCCTCAAGTCTGAAGTGTGTTTTGTTGTGCATGCCCTTAAACAAAGCATCTTCCATGGCCTTGTCAGTATTTCAAATATCAAATGTATCTAGCTAGAGTAGCACAAGGCTTGGCCCTGTATTTTATATATATTTTCGATTTTGGTTTCAGTTCATTTGAGTAGGCTTTCGATAGCCTCTGCAAAGAGAGCCAAGCACGTCGCGAACAAAAATGGGTCAACTACTCGAGTTGCAGTTGGCGGCCAACGAGTTGCAAATGTCTTCTTTTTTTTATGGTATGCTCATAACTCTTTACTTAACTTGCAACTCCTAACTGGCAACTTATGGCTCATAACTGCTAAACAAGACGCTACTTGCAACTTCCTGTGCACTGACTTTGGCATTGCGACACACACTCGCACACACATACACACACACACACACACATAAACACAAACTTGCCGCCTGACATATCAATTAACAATTAGCAATTGCATTAGGGCAATTAGCCTGCAATGATTAAAGTGCTTCGCGGCGCAGCAAAGCAGCACTTGTCGAACACGCACATAACATATAAATCACAACTCGATGATATCATTATTTGGGTCACATTGCATTGCTTTCGTTTTCCCCTTTCGTTCGATTCCCCCGCCCCCACTTGATGTATAAATATACACTCTGTGTGTTTGTGTGTGTGTGTGTGTGTGTCAGATTTTCATTCGCCCAAAACATAAAAAAAAAAACACATGCTCTCTTCTCGACCTGCCCCTGCCTTACAAGGCGTAAGAAAAAGCTTATTAATAAACATTATTAAGCATTATAAGTTTGTTGGGAAATGTGCGGCTAGTATTCATAATATTGTTTACGAGGCCGTTACTACATCACCCAAGACAAATTTCGAAAATTTATGTTGCATGTGGAACATGAATTACTTTTACATGTGGTGCCACATGTGCATTCAAATTCAAATGTGTATATATATACTTATATTCAAATACAACACAAATCGGAAGTGGAGGAGATTGCAGAAATGCATGAATCATTGACGGGAACTTGATAAAATTGTTTAGTATGTGTGCATTATGGAAATATTTTAGAGAGTAGAAGGCGTTTAATGATTAGGTTCTTAAAGTGACTCAAACTTAATTTTATTTAGTATTTAAACAACAAATATGCATATACTGATTTTATTCATATTCATATTTAATATATAAATCTGTCATCTCACATTTAAACATATTTTTCGTAAACTTTTCCAGCAGGACATAATATCTATAATAAATGAATCATAAAAAAAAATGCACAGAATAAATTTAATTTATTAACGGAAATAGAATTGAGGGTTTTTTAATTGAATATATACATTAAAAAAACGCTTACATCTATTATCATAAAATTATTCGCTTCATGTCATGTTTAAGTAAAGAAATATATATTATATTTAAATAAATTTCCTTCATCTCAAACTGCTTGTTAAACATATTTTCAATCTTTTCGCTTTTCCTTCAGGCGCTACCAAAATTTCTAAACGGCCGTCGAACGAGTGAACGTGAACCGAATAAAATGTCGATAAAACGCAAAAATAATAAGCTAAAAGAAATGCTGATTGCCTTGGAGAAGGAGTGAAGAGTAAACAGAATCCCACCAATCGAATTACCAATTTGAAATCGAAAAATCAGTGAAAAACGCTTACGCAAAGCCAACGAAAACGAAAAAGAATTCGAATCGATTGCATTGACCCATTTACACTTGGGGAGTAGGATAACAAACCCTCCCAAGACACCCCTCGAATATCCCATTAACGGAGACGGAGACAAGTGGTAGAAGACAACCCAGAGAAAATGGATCTCAGTCTCGAACGCGACAACTCTGCTCTGGGCAGTCTATTCCAGCAGATAATCAATGATATGAAGGTGAGTTATTGCATTTATTTACTATATACTATATTTCAAGCACTTTGCGGAAGTTTATAATTCTAAGGAAATGCAACTGGGTTCGAAGAGAGAGAGAGAGAGAGATGGGAGGAAACGTTAGTTGAGTTTCCTCACGAACCGCCGCCGCCGCTTTCCCATTCAACAGTTTTCCAGCTAAAGCGACAAAAAATTAAAAGTTTCGTTCTGGTTTATTTCGTCGAAATGTAACGAAACACGTGTTCAACATCGACAATTGTGACAATTGTTTAGTTTGCTTAAGAAACATATCGAATAACAAACAAACAAACAAACATAAATCAGAGAAAATGTAATTTTCGCTGCATTTGTTTTGAAAAAAAAAAAAAATGTAGCTCTAAAATTACGAATTTTGAGTGTGTCAAGAACTTAGTCTCATGCTGGGTTTTTGGTTCAAAAATATATGTGAGACGCTTTGTAAACAAACCGAGCAGAAATAATTAAAGCCAAGGTCACAGCAATGTTAAGTGTGTGTTTTTAGGCTGTGTATGTGTGTGTGTGCGAAATAAACAATGTTTCAGATAAACAATAGACTTGAAAATAATGGCGAAAACTGAACGCGATAAAAGATATATGATTGTATAACATGCAATTCTCTCCGAATGCTTCACACATACATAACCAAGTATTTCAGAACGTGGCTAATTGATTTTGGTCTCTATCTCGCTCTTTTTTTATACTATTATACCAGAATGGTATTAATAGTATATTGGTTTTGTGCAATGTCCGTCATGCTGTCTGTCCGTCTGTCCGTCTGTCTGTCTGTCCGTCTGTCCGTCTGTCCGTCTGTATGAACGCGCGTTCCTCCGACACCCTTAGAGATAGAGACTTGAAACTTGGAACGTATATTGGAAAGTACCCTCAAAAGTTAAAGTGTCTTGGGTTTGGACCTACGTCCACCAGGGAGCTAGAAAACCGCGATAATCGATTTTGTCAAATCGATAAATCCACATATCTCTTACAATTTAATGGCTACAGTCACCAATTTTGGTTGGTAGGTTGTTGGCGAGGTCCTTGAAAGATTGGCATGTGCCACGCCCACCTCCGACGCCCCCATCACCCCCGCCCCTAAAATTTTCAAATGGCTATATCTTCCGCAGTTTTTGAGTAGGGAACGTCAAATTTGGTAGGTACATTACTGGTAGTCGCTTTTAAGAACCGATAACAAATTTGTGGTGCCACGCCCACACCTGCGCCTATAATCGACAATTCCGATTATTAATCGATAATTCCGTACATCTCCGAACTTTTTAAAGATAGAGTAACCAAACTTGGAAGGTAATTTGCTGGTAACCTCCTCCAAAGATTGGCATAACAATTTTTGGACCACGCCCACATCCGCCGCCCCTAGGAACTTCGTCCCTAAAAATTTAAAATGCGCATATCTGCCGTAATTTGCAAGCTAGAGTCACAAAATTTTGCAGGTATGTTACTGGTAACACCCCCTAGGATCGATAAAAAAATTGGATGGCCACGCCCACTCCACCTCCCTAAACCGATACACCTGTTGGTGCAAATCGATAAACCTATATATCTCACGCAATTTGAAAACTTCAGTCACCAAATTTTAAAAGGTATATTGCTAGTAACAACCTTCATAAATGTGGAAAAAAAATTTTGGACCACGCCCACTCCCGCCCACAAAAAACGATAAATGCCTGTATCTCCCGCAATTTACTTAACAGAATACTTAACATATGCTGTTAATTTTGGCGCAATGCTGCTTATCTTGCAATTTGGTCACTCTTAATCGAGCGCGTCAAATTGTGCCACCTCTTTTTTTATAAAATTTCTCAATTTTGTATAAAATATTAATTCTAGTTTCTAGTAGTTCGATTGTTAAAATTCAAAACTAACGGCGATATTTTTTTAACGCGATAGTTTAATCGCATGCTCACAACAGCTCTACACGAGTCAAGTTAGCATCACAATAGAAACACGAGAATTTAGTCCGATTAATATAAATATAAATTTATAATTATTTAAATATATTTTATATTTCTAATATATATATATATATATATATATATTAATATATTATATTTATAAATATTAAATTAATTTATGTAATGGTATAATAGTATTTCGCTGTCGGTTGCGTCCGACTGCAACGTTCTATCTTGTTTTTTATAAGTCTGTCTCCCTTTTCGCTTGTTGTCTGCAGCTGAAAAAATGCCAAAAAAATATTTCAATTAATCTACGCGAAAAGGCACTATTCAATTCAATAAAAAAAGATACATTCGCCTTTTATCATTAATTGATTTTAATACCCTATAATTAGTGTTAAATCGAGCATTTACGAAATCTTAAAAATAGCGAAAACAAACGCAAAATAATTGGAATGATTTTGATAGGAAAATAATTACAGAAATAAATTGGAAATAGAAATTTTGAGTCGTTATTTAGTAGGTCTGCCTTTAACCTACTTTAAAAATTTTAATGAGCATTTATAAAGTGATAAAAATAAGATAAATAAATTGCAATTATTTTGATAGGAAAGTCGATTCAGAAATAACTTAAAAATATAAATTTGAGTCTATTTTTATTAGGAAACCCTCTGAACTATTTTAATAATATTTGTTGTCATATTGAGATATTGATAACAGAGACTGAGAAAAGGAGTTATGAAAATCTCATAGCATATTTGTAGTCGCCTAGGAGCTTGTACAGGGTATTCCCCTAACTGGAATCAGGTATCCATACAGACACATTGTGTATCATTGGAGTGTGTCTATCAATAATTAATGCCAATCATGACGCCATTCGCCTCGACTTCTTTCATACATAAATTTATCCATTATATGAGCATAGGCCTCCTCTTAATGGCTATTTTATTTAATGCGCTCCAAGTGAATAATTACATATAGACGTATATCCCTATACAAGCAACATTTTGGCAATTAAAACTTTTCGTTTCCTGTAGGAAAAACAAAACGGAATCATGATTGCCTAATGCTCTTGGCGCCTGCTTTTGCCTTCTTGGCCCCCAATCAATGTTTCTTCTGGCCTAAGCTCTGTTGTCAGCCTAATCCGATAGCAAAATACTTAAGGCTCGACTCTCGAGACACAGATCATTACTAATTTATTGCCTGCCCAAGTTAATACAGCATAACATACATATATAATAATGTCAGCATTCATTTCTATTTTGGTTGCTTGGCTGGATAGCTACACTTAGAAAAAAATTGACCTGAATAAACTGTTATTCAGAAAATAGTTTATTTTTTAACTTTAGGGTGAACTTTTTAGAAATAATGCTTTTAATTTCTAGGGTAAATAAAATTCTTAATAATACAAAATATTTATGAAAAATAGAATAGAAATTCCTTATTTTTGGGATTGATGCATTTCGAATTTAAAGAAAAAATATTTCAATAAACAAGAAAAACTTTCTAATATTAAGGGTGATTTTCTAAGAGATTTTTCAAGAGTGTAAGTAGTATCCATGTGCTTCCTGGAGCTCATTTCCGACTTGACGGTCGACAGGTGTTGAACGAAGGAACAGCATTTTTTTTTTTTTGGATTTTGGCTTGTTGATGGTATTTTCGACGCCTTGTCAGCTGTGGAAACTAAAAGGCAAACTTCTGTGGCAAAAGATAAAAGTGCGCCGCAGTTGCTATTTATAATGCCATCATCATCGCAGTAGCAGCAACAGTCTCGTTTTATGTGGTCTATGCGCACCTTGGCAGCAGACACAAATACAGATGCAGATGCAGATACAGATACAGATACAGAATGCAGATACAGAATACAGATACCAAATACGAATAGAGGCACAGATACAGCTATAGATACAGGCTAAAGGCGCAGACAGCTGTCAGCCTTTTCTCTCTGTCTTTCTTTTATTTGTGGATGCGGGCGGTTGCATTTTGTATAAATGAAATTTTTGGTTTTTGGTTTTTGGTAAATGTAGCCACGCAATTGTGCAAAAGTTCGTTGTTCGCTTGCCGACTTGTTTTGGTGTTTGCTGCTTGTTGTTTGCTGTTAGCTGTTTTGCTGTTTTGCTGTTTCTTGGCCTGAGTGCGAATTAGAGCAGAAACATGCCTTGAAGCATGTGCACCATTTATACTTGTGTGTGCGTGTGTGCCACAGCTGGTGCTGCTTGGTTACTTGGCTACTGATCATCATTGTGGCTCTGCCTGGAAATGCCAATGCAAATGTCAGAATAATGGTAGGTGTTTCATTTAAATGTGTTGCGTGGCTAAATGAAGTTGGCTAAAAGCTTCAATTCGACTTTCAATACAATAGTTGCATTAAAATTAATTTGGTTTTGTTGTTGTTGTTGTTGCTGGCTGTTGCTGGCTGTTGCTATTTTAATTGCTTCGTTGCGTTTGTGTTGTTGTTTTTGTGTCTGGACTTAGTTTATTTGTATATATTTAGCAAAGATCTGAAATGCCAGCAGACCAGAACAAATTTATGCCTCATGCCCCGCTTCATAGATGCGGCCAGGCCGTCAAGGCGAACTACATACGTGGATGGATAGTCTGGAGAAGCACGAATACGAATACGAATACAATTATGAATACGAATACGAATACAAATACGAATAGGAATTAATTGACTACTTAGTAAGCATCTGTAACGGCATTCGCAAGTAGCTGCAATTAAAGGCGGCTTATTTCAACTGGACTGCAAAGTCAAAGTCCGAGTCCGAGTCCAAAGTTTATTATCAAAAAAAAAAAAGAAGCTTCACTGTAGTTGTTCTTGCTGTGGTTGTTGTTGTTGTTACTTTTTCTTTAAATTTGAAGCGAATGGCGCATTTTAAAAGTTCGTTCACTCAGTTTCTGTTGGCTGCGTCTCGCGCGGCTGACTTCCTTTTGACTTGGTGGAAATCCATTGAATCCGTCTTGTTGTCATTCAGTCAATCGGTTTGTCAAATCGTCACATTTGGATGACACTCCACTCGCCGCCACTGAATGTGTAACACAAAACGACGTTAAATGCGCAATTCAAGCCATAATAATTATACCCTGTTGCCACGAAATCTTTGAAAAAAGAGGGGTTTAACAAACTAGTGTCAAAGGACAGCATCTTGAATACCCAATATTGGGTATAATTATATTAATTTAACTTCAAATTGGTTACCTCTTGTAAAAATATATAGCGTTTTATTCTTGTACAAGTTTGGAGAGCATCTGGTAGTCGAGCTAACCCTGCTTTGTTGTTGCAAAAGTGAAATTTGCCTTAAGCGACGCTTTCTTTGCCACCGCTGGCACTTTTCTGGCTTCCTATCTTCCATCCCCCTCTCAGTCCCTCGCTGGCTGCCTCTGTGTATGCTGTCTCTGTCTCTGACTCTGTCTATGCTCTTTTGGGCATAACAATTGCTGTCGAGTGTGTCTTAAGGTTTTTATTGTTGTTTTTGTAGCACTCAAGACAGACTCATATGCACATTAGGCCCCATTAATGTCGGACATGATAAACGAGAAAACTTGTTTTTACTTGAAATGCGCATGATTTTCAACAAATTAAACACAAATGTGCACAGCTTTAACCTAAATATAAACTGTTTAATATTTTCTTATTATATTCCTCGTATTTTGCTAGACACTTTTAATGGGTTTCTTTTTTGGCCGTTTAACTCTCGGTTGACATTTGCACTTAACAACCAGATAGTGTAATACCAATTGGATTAGGCCAAAGACGGTCATAAAGCTGGCACCGAGAAAGAGTCCAATAGCACCGCCCAGTGACACTAACAGCTGATCCGAGCTGAAGACGACACGTCGTTTCATCCCCATTTTGGGCAAATCTAGCTGAATGATAATCGTCCGTTCAAAATTCGCACCGGTATATGAATGGCCATTCTGTACATATAGGCGATTTGAAAACTTAAGAATGTTGGTTATAATGATATGTGTACTTACGCCACTTTGACCCTGCTTCTCGGTAATGATGTAGGTATTCTCGCGGCAGTGGGGCAGACAATCGCAGGGTTTCTCCAGCCACTTGTGTTGCGTCAAACAGATCATGTCCTCGATGTTGCAAGTGCGTGCATTTCTTGCCACCGCATAGAAGAACGGTTTGCAATTGCAGAGTTTCAGGGCCAATTTTATGCGACACTCCATGCGACACAGGCTGGGAGTATAGGGCTGCCAATTGATACTGATAAGATTAACTGAAAAGTGTAAATCTTCAGGTGCGCTTACGCTGTAGTACTCCAGATAGTTCTCATCTTTGTAGCGACACTTGCGATAGGCGATCGGCACATTCCGCACATCATCGTCTGCCGCGATGGGGCTGAGCAGCACCTTCAGCACATAGGAGAACTCGGTGCCAGCATCAAAGCCCACAGTTCGTCGATCATCCGGCAACATCACATCATATACATCGTGCAGATACTAAATGGTTAATGGTTTTAAATTTTGACCAAAACCCGCCAATTCTTCGACATTCACTTACCAGAAGCACCTGTGTATCGATAATAGGTGGCTTAAATGTTATCTGACAATGGGCAAACGAATCACAGATACGCACTTTCGGACTTACTAGCTTATTGCTGTCAGCGAATACCAATTGAGGGATTTATATTAATATGTATATTGTTTGTTATTCAAAGAGATATCCTTAATTTAGAGAAAAAGCACTAAATATAAAATGCTTAACATTATTATAGGATATTATTAGACTTATTAAATTATGACGATTATCATTCGGGGGCAAGTTAGATTTGAATTTTTTTCAAGTTGAGGGTTCTTATGGGACTTAATCTGTTATGATGTGCTCTGAGGCACAAAAACGGCTGATTCCATTACTGATTATACCTAAATTCTGGTTAAAGCTGCCCAAAAGATATTTGGCATGTGACATAAGTTATTTAAATATATACATTTTTATATAATTAAAAAAAAAAACCTTTAATCAATTTATTTAAATATTTTTTATGCATACCGTTTTCTGAAGGGACTGTTAAAATGGTACAGCTGAGTTGTCGTCTGACAGAGACCCATTTCGGTGAGTGCGGGCTCATACACTTTGCGATCGGGCATGGCGCCCTTCTGTAAACTAAACAGTAGATCAACAAAGCTAACATTCTGCAGGCTTGTGTCGTTCACATAGGGCATCAGTGTGTCCAGATTGCGATAGTTCAGATTATTGAGAACATTGAGAAAGCTGTTATAGTACTCGGCCTTTTTAAAGTCAACAGCAGCATCAACGCCCCAAGTCCTGTTAAATAGTTTGATTATAATTGAGAATTCCTTACTGTATGCCTCGTCATACTCGCTAATCAGTTTATCTGTTTTATTCAGTTGGGTAAACCTGGTGCAAATGGTGAGACCGACCAACGGAAAGGAGCGCAACGCAAATAAATATTCATAGACGTAGACAATTGGATTATTGCGATAGCGCTCCCACTGGGAATAGCAGATGTTGCCCGCATAGTAGGCGGCTCCAATGACCATTGCCAGCCAGAAGATGCGTTCCAACCAGTGCAGATCCCGTCGTGCCACATACGGCATGCCATGCACCGACGATTCCTTGCACAACTCCTCCAGCCAGTGCAAATCCTCACTGCGTTTCTCCACATCCTCAACTTGCCGCCGCCAACTGGCTTTTTGCTTCTCCAAGCAGTGACTCACCATTGTGCACTGAATATCCTTGCATGTGAATCGCTCGCTTTTAAATAGATTCCAGTCAGCCGAGTTCAGTAAATGATGCGCTGACCTGCAAATGTCATCACATATCTGTGTGTGTCAATCAACGCTGCTAATGGTATTCCCTTGTAGTCCAAATTTGTTTATACATGCATTTTTAATTACCCAACGGCAAATTAATTTTGGCCAACAACAAATGAAGCAGTAGTTTTGTATTTGAAAATGTAAATGAAGGAAAAAAAATCAATTTACAGGCCAACTTGCTTGGAGCTTAACGTCTTGTAAGCCCAAATATGTAAATGCAATATGAACAATACATATTATGTATACAAATTGATAAATTAATTGGATAATTTTCATGCAAATACCCAAATTAGTTTCACACTCAATTCATTAGTTAATTAATTAACCAACTTGGAAACAAGTTGGCATTTGCATTGTCTGCATTAAAATTGGGCCATAATTTGCAGCACAAGGTTAAAACTACAGGTTATGGGATTTTCTGTGCGGTGAAAATGTACCAAGAAAAGCCCCAAAACCAAAACTAATTTCACTAAAATCATAAACTATTGTTGACAGAATTTTAGATGCGTAGCGTTCAGGTGCCCGGCTAGCTCAGTCGGTAGAGCATGAGACTCTTAATCTCAGGGTCGTGGGTTCGAGCCCCACGTTGGGCGAGAAAATTATATTTTTATGTTTTATTCAAAATTGTTTTTGATTTAATTTGAGTTATTAAATACAGCTGAGCAGCAACAGCTGTGTGGATGGAGACACTTGTATACAAATAGACCAATTTATAGTATACGTTTGTCTGGCTAATAATTTGTTATTTATAGCGCTCTAAACGCCCTGAACATTGGCAACATGAGGCAGTAGCGAAAATAACAATTACAAACACAAACAGCGCTGACGCAATACTCAATCATTGGTATGACAACATCTCGTTTTTCTCGGACTCTGACTGCTTGAAAATGGCTAAAAGCCGCATTCAAGGCCGTAACTTGGCTGACTGGATGTTAAATGGCACAGCAATGCACACGACAACATTCGTATTTGTACTGAGTATTTTTTATACCCTGAACCCATTAAAAATGGGTAAAAAGGGTATAATGGTTTTGTGCAAATGTATGTAACAGGCAGAAGGAAGCATCTCCGACCCCATAAAGTATATATATTCTTGATCAGGATCAACAGCCGAGTTGATATAGCCTTGTCCGTCTGTCCGTCTGTCCGTCTGTCCGTCCGTCTGTATGAACGCGCGGATCTCAGAGACTATAAGAGCTAGAGACTTCAAATTTGGAATATAAGATCTCGTATACCAGGCCCAGATCAAGTTTGCGTTATTTTATCGATAACTGCCTCAGTTTCTGAATTATCGATACATTTAGATTTCCGATAGCAGTAAATTCCAGATATCTCTCACAATTTAATGGATACAGTCACCAATTTTGGTTGGTAGGTTGTTGGCGAGGTCCTTGAAAGATCGGCATGTGCCACGCCCACCTCTGACGCCCCCATCACCCCCGCCCCTAAAATTTTCAAATGGCTATATCTTCCGCAGTTTTTGAGTAGGGAACGTCAAATTTGGTAGGTATATTACTGGTAGTCGCCTTTAAGAATCGATAACAAATTTGTGGTGCCACGCCCACACCTGCGCCTATAATCGACAATTCCGATTGTAAATCGATAACTCCGTATATCTCCGAATATTTTAAAGATAGAGTTACCAAACTTATAAGGTAATTTGCTGGTAACCTCCTCCAAAGATTGGCATACCAATTTTTTTACCACGCCCACATCCGCCGCCCCCAGGAACTTCGTCCCTAGAAATTTAAAATGCGCATATCTGCCGTAATTTGCAAGCTAGAGTCGCAAAATGTTGCAGCTATGTTACTGGTAACTCCCCCAAAGATCGATAAAAAAATTGGATGGCCACGCCCACTCTACCTACCTAAATCGATACACCTCTTGGTGTAAATCGATAAACCCATATATCTCACGCAATTTGAAAACTTAAGTCACCAAATTTGAAAGGTATATTGCTAGTAACACCCTTCATAAATGTGGAAAAAAAATTTTGGACCACGCCCACTCCCGCCCACAAAAAACGAAAAATGCCTGTATCTCCCGCAATTTAAGAGCTACAATTACCAAACTTAGAAGGTATATTACTAAGATCGAACTCCAAAATATTTTGGGCCACGCCCACTCCCGCCCACAAAAAACGATAAATGCCTGTATCTCCCGCAATTCAAGAGCTACAGTTACCAAACTTAGAAGGTATATTACTAAGATCGTGCCACGCCCACTCCAGCCCCCAAAAACGATAAACCTATAATGCATTTAAAACTTGGTTCAGGGTATATGGTAGTCGAGCTCACTCGACTACAGCGTTCTTACTTGTTTCTTTTTTGCTTTATTTTGTTTTATATAAAGCTTATGGCTTTTGTCGTCCCACTCGATACAGAGTGCACAGGATGTGCGCAGGATGTCGGCCGTCAAGGCAACTGGCAACTGGAAACTAACTGGCACAAGGCTATGACCATGACGATGACGAACGTTTGATGGTTCCTCTCGTCCCACCAATAATGTGCTTTATTGGCCCAGTTGAAATAAAAAAAAACTAGCAAGCAACAAATGCAGTTTAAGCTAGCCATACATTTTTTTTTGCGAATTTTCCTCAAATTATTCCAGCCTTAGCTAAACAGTCAAGTTCTTCAATCAAATTGTGATCTCCGACTCCAACTGCATATCAAGTTGCCTTAGGTGAATGTCATAGTTTTTTAACATCTTTGGTTCGCTTGACACACGAACAACTGAAATATGTGAACTACAACAATGCAAGTTGCACTCTTCTCAGTTTTTTTGATCCAGACAATGATCCCCCCCCCACCCCCTGCTTGTAATCTGAGGCATGCCAAAAGTGTTTCCTCTTCAGGCGCCACAAACAATGCAACACTAAATGATGTGTGTGTGGGGGGGTGAAGGGGGAGGAGTCGACGACACCATTGTCGTTATATTAATTACTTTGCATTATTGTTTAAAACTAGTTGCGGACTGTTGTTGCTGTGAATGTTGTTGCTCTTGTTGCACTGAGAAGACAGACTGTTGTCGTTTAGCTTGGCATTTTGACATGATGTGCATATGAAATTGTGTGGCGTGATTCAATTGCGACTGAGACTGTGGACTCGTATTTTACATATAACAAGGGGCCACATCTATACTTTATCGGTCCATCGACAGACAGCACTAACAACAACAACAACAGCAACAACATACTGTAATTGCTGCCTATAATTAGTTTGAAATTGCACTCGCCGACATTTAAGATATACACAGATAAATTCTCTTACCTGCTGTGGGTGTGGCATCATCACTATTATTATTATTGTTTTGGTGTTATTGTTGCTCTCATCATTGCGCCCCACGCCTAATAATTATGCATACAGTGTTTGACAGGAGCAGGGATTGTCTGCACATTGTGCAAATTTAAATTCAATCGGAATTCAATATCAGGTGAAAGTTCAAATCAAATCATATGAAATCATGCTAAAACTATCACATTGTGGAATGCTCTCATGAACTGAACAACAACATTTGCAACTAGTTTGTCGTGTTTGGTTGGGGAGTTTTTTGATCGTATCCCGAATCATGTTAATTTGAAACAAGTTGCAAACAACATGATTGATTAGAACCGTTACGCAGTGCAACTAATTAGACATTGCTGAATGTGAAGTTTTAACCTCAATCCGGATTCTATATAAGTGGACCGATGGCTACAGGTTAACTATACGTATTACAAATTTTGTGAAATGTGGACAATATTTCTACTGTTCGGACTGAGTTGCCAAAGTGTCCTGGCGGCAGATTACGAATTTCTTCCTGAGGATCCGGATATATTTTCGGACTGCAAGGATCCACCTCCACCACCTGGAGCAACAAATTTCAAAGGATTGTTTAATACGGATGAACTGAAATTAACTCTGAATGGTGATTTGGTCCACTTTGAAGGCAATTTAACAACAGGTTGGGACATACAACCGCACGATCGGATATCGGTAAATCATATTACAGCATTTATCTGAACACCTCATATCTATTGACCGACACCGAATCGACTCATTTAGATTTCTGCCACTGTCATGCAGTGGGATCGTGGCGTTTGGAAACCAACGATATTCAGCATAGCCACTCAGGACTTTTGCAAAATTATGTATGATAAGGATCAGTATTGGTACAAGTTTTGGACCAAACACGTGACGAATGTGGATGAAGTTAAAAGCAAATGTCTATATCTTAAGGATGTAAGTGAGCGTTATCTCGTAGTTAATGTATTTCTGTTTAATTCATTTGATATTGCAGTCCAAACTGATACATAAGCCGTTTGATATAGACTTGGTGCTTAATGACATTCGTGGCGTCAAAATGCAGGGACGGTATAAGATGGTTGTGACCTTGGAGGCATTTGATGATCATAAGAATGTTAAACGTCCCACCAGCATTTGCATTGAGATAAAAGGCGAAATGGATCAACTATGAAATCGACGAATTTAGCTGTATATGTATAAAAATAACCCACATCCATTGCTGTTGCTGACAATACATTCTGCATATGTATATGAAATGTTGTGTGTTTCTTATTATTAAAAGCACTTGCAGTCCGATATGTCTAAGGAGCATACTAATACACATTTCAAATGAGTTTTGTGTAGATATTATGAAAAAGTTCCTTTGCTTTTTTTCACTACTTTGTGAAAATATGGGCCATAATAATTGTCTAGGCTAAACTTTACCTTGACCCATTTAAAGTTTTGTAAAAATAGTAACACACTTCTCTTCAGGCACGATTTCTATTTACGGCCTACAATTTTTCGCTATATCTTGAAGCTGATAGGGAATCCCTTTCATATGAGAAACTCATCCAGTTGCAAGCAGAACCGGCCGTTGATAAAGAAACAGAGTCTGTTGTATCCAAACAGCTGCCATCAAAAAATTTGTCGAAAGCTGTTTTCTATTTCGAACAATGAATAAACAATAAATTTGTATGAATTTGTATTGGAATAATTGACTCCTTATACGGCTTTTCGCTTTGCGGTCAAGTTTCGTGGAACGAGTGAAAACTGAGTTTGTCCCTTCCATTCTGTGGAAATACTGATATAAAGATCTATATTACATTGTTGTATGCGTGTTTGGGTAGTTTTCTGATCGTATCCCGAATCATGTTAATTCGAAACAAGTTGCCAACAACATGATGGATTATAACCTTTACATTGTACAGCTAATTAGACATTGCTCAACGTGAAGCTTCAATCTGAATTCAGATTATATATAAGTGGACCGATGGCCACATTATAACTATACGTATTACAAATTTTGTGAAATGTGGACAATATTTCTACTGTTCGGACTGAGTTGCCAGAGTGTCCTGGCGGCAGATTACGAATTTCTTCCTGAGGATCCGGATATATTTTTGGACTGCAAGGATCCACCTCCACCAACTGGAGCAACAAATATGAAGGGCTTTTTGAATTTTGATGAACTGGAATTATCCCTGAATGGTGATACAATTCACGTGGAAGGCAATATATCAACTGCTTGGGACATACAGCCGACCGATCGTATATATGTAAATCATACGACATTTCAACCTGAACATTCCTTAGTTATTGACTAATCGATTCCCTTAGGCTATGGTCAGTGTTATGCGTTGGGATCGAAGCTCTTGGCAACCAACGGTTTTCTCTATGTCCAGTTGGGACTTTTGCAAAATTTTGTATGACAAACGTCAATATTGGTACAGCATTTGGGTCGGATATGTGAAAAATCTGGATGAAATTGGAAGTAACTGCCTATACCTTAAGAATGGCGTAAGTGGGCATCATCGTAATTGATATTGAACATTTTTGTGTTTAATTCATTTAATTTTGCAGTTAAAATTGATTCATGAGCCTTTTGATCTGAAAATGTTATTTAAAAACATTCAGGGCGTCAAATCGGAAGGACTCTATAAGTTGGTTGTGAGATTGGAAGCCTTTGAAGTACACAAGAAAATAAAACGCCCCACTAGCATTTGCTTTCAGATAATAGGCGAATTGAATCAGGTATAAAATCAACTCTCTTAGTTATGCACTAGTATTGCTGTTAGTATAATAACAATTGTTTATGTAAATTACATTAATACACATATTCAGTGAGTTTTGTAGATATCTAGGTAAGCATTAAAATTTTTCAAATATGAAATCAACGTTCCGAATATCATCTTTGTGGCAGATATGATATAATGAACCGATCCGACCAGCTTCGGAATATGTGATGCCTGTAAAATTCAAAAATTCATAAGCCAATCTAATCGTATTAATTGAACAGGCTCTGCCAGTTTGTATATTTTTGTTATAAATTCTCTTATAAGCAATGTTCATAAATTCATTTAAAAAAAACATATTTATCTGGGGCTTAGTGAGGTTTATATAATTTTTATATCTAATGTTGTTTCGACATAAGTAAGGATATCTGGCCACTTATTTTTAGTACACCTCTCTATCTGCCTCTCATAAGGAGTTTATTACACAATAGTACTGTTACTGTATATGAAATCAACGATTTTAGCTATATATGTGTAAAAGAACCCATTTTGTATCCAAACAGCTAACATCAAAAAACTTGTTGAAAGCTTTTTACTATTTCGAACAATGAATAAACATACTCCTTAAAAACGATTCTAACGTCGAATGTAGCGCTAAAGTTTGTCGAGGACTTAACTCAGCTATTAGCTGTTATAAATCACTGAAGAAATAGACAAGAATGCAAGACAAACAACGTTGGAAAATTTTTTAAGCCAGGCCCATCCATACCAGCGAAAAATGATGACGACAGGGAGGTTACAATTTCTTCATCGTCTTCAGATTAAAGCCATTTTAAATTAAGTAAGAATGCTGTAGTCGAGTGAGCTCGACTATGATATGCTCTTAACCCTGTTGTTAAATATAGTCTAGTGTTATTGGCAAATCTCTTCCCACAAATGCGCTCGCCATTTTTTATATGTTTACAGAAAATGATTGCAGCTGCTGACAGTAATAAAATCAATATGAAAATATATTGTCGACTATAATTTAGGTGTTTTTTATTCGATGTTAAATAAATTTGGGCAATTAATCAATAACATGCATATCCATTATATGTATAAATTAGAAGCCTCTGCCTCTTAAATTGTAGAATTTATTGCTATCGGAAATCTAAATGTATCGATAATAGAGAAACTGAGGTAGATATCGCTTCCTTGCTTCCTTCTGCCTGTTACATACATTTGCACAAAACAATTATACCCTTTTTACCCATTTTTAATGGCATACAAATTATGTATGTATGTAACGAGTATTTACAGTGCTGTTATTTGGCAACGCTGGTTAACAGATGGTTAACAGCAGATTAGCAGAAAAAGTCAGTTGAGTCGTGGAAGCGCAGCTTAAAAGTCGTCTATAAGAAGTAGTCAAAGTCCCGAGTGCCAAAAGTTTGTCTGTACGTCGTGGAATCTGGTCGTTAATTATAAAGTCGCACTTTACTTTGTTAATCTATTTCACCCGTTGTGATGCTGTAAGGATATAGATTTAGGCAGAAAGGTTAATAGAAGAAAGAAAAGGAGGCAGAACGGACTACTACTTGACTAGACAGACAACAAACAACCATGCGACTGACTAATGTAAACGATATAATGATTTTCGACGCAACGCCTACGACCATCAAGCCGTCTTTTTGTTGATAAATTGTTTGTTTTTTGTATGTTATTATTTTATGTAGAAATGTTAGGAATTGTTTTGTATGCATTTTTGATTTAAATGAAATAAAAGATGAAATGCATTTTAAATGATAATTTTTTTTTTTTTTGCATATTTAACAAGTTTTGAACCGATCCCATTGAATTTGTATTAGAATAATTGATTCCTTATACGGGTTTTCGCTTTGCGGTCAAGTTTCGTGGAATCAATGTTTATATATATTACATTGTTGTATGCGTGTTTAGGGAGTTTTTTGATCGTATCCCGAATCATGTTAATTCGAAACAAGTTGCAAATAACATGATTGATAAGAACCATTGTGCAGTTAATTAGGCATTGCTGAACGTGAAACTTCAACCCGAATTCAGATTATATATAAGTGGACCGATGGCCACAGTATAACTATACGTATTACAAATTTTGTGAAATGTGGACAATATTTCTACTGTTCGGACTGAGTTGCCAGAGTGTCCTGGCGGCTGATTACGAATTTCTTGCTGAGGATCCCGAAGTATTTTCGGACTGCACGGATCCACCTCCACCACCTGGAGCAACAAATATGATGGGCTTTTTGAATTTGGATGAATTCGTGTTAACCCTGAATGGGGATACAATTCACGTTGAAGGCAATGCATCAACCATTTGGGACATACAGCCGACCGATCGTATATATGTAAATCATACGACATCTCAACCTAAACATCACTTAGTTATTAACTAATCGATTCCCTTAGTCTACTACCCGTTCCATGCGTTGGGATCGGGGTGCGTGGCAACCAACGCTTTTCACCTTATCCAGTTATGACTTATGCACAATTTTGTATGACAAACGTCAATATTGGTACGGCATTTGGGTCAGATATGTGAAAAATCTGGATGAAATTGGAAGTAACTGTCTATACCTTAAGAATGGCGTAAGTGGGCATCATCGTAATTGATATTGAACATTTTTGTGTTTACTTCATTTCATTTTGCAGTTAAAATTGATTCACGAGCCCTTTGATCTGAGAATGTTATTTGAAAACATTCAGGGCGTCAAATTGGATGGGCGCTATAAGTTGGTTGTGAGATTGGAAGCCTATGAAGCACACAAGAAAATTAAACGCCCCACTAGCATTTGCTTTCAGATAATAGGCGAATTGAGTCAGGTATAAAATTAACTCTGTTAGTTATGCACTAGTGTATTGCTGTTAGTAAAATAACAAATGTTTATGTAAATTACATTAATACACATATTAAGTGAGTTTTGTCTAGATAAACATAACAGTTTTTCATATACGAAATCATCGCTTACAACCGATCCGACCAGAATCGGAATATGTGATGCCTGCATTCTGCACACTGTAAAATTCCAAAATACATTAGGAAATCTAATGGAACTAATGGAACAGTTTGCATGTCAACAGATAGGCAGATGGACTATTTGATGCTGATCAGGAATATACCTTATCGAAGATGTGTCCTTCAACCTCTGCCAGTGTGTAAATTTTCGTTATAAATTCTCTTATAAGCAATGTTCATAAATTCAAGTAAAATCTATATATATATAGCTGGGGTTTAGTGAGGTTTATATAATTTATATATCTAATGTTGTTTCGACATAAGTAAGGATATCTGCCCACTTATTTTTAGTACACCTCTCTATCCGCGTCTCATAAGGAGTTTATTGCACAATAGTTAAAATAAATTGATCACGCTCTCTCCTTTGTTTCTTCTTCTTCTTCTTTTTATATGCATGTCAAATACACCCGGGGAAAAGGGTATTTGGAATACCCCATTTCAATAATCTCACATTTGATACTGTGGCTGCGGCACGCGCTGATGTCAACAGGCATTCAACTGTCATTTGAGAGTGGCCTTTGTTGCATGTGAGAAAAGAGTTTTTCAAGCGTTTCGTTTGTTAATGCATATGCATGTTGTTGTTGTTGTTGTTGTTGCCGTTTCTGTTGCTGTTGCTGTTGCTTATGCCGCATGTTGCAAGCCGCAATCGTCGACGCGTAGTCTTGGGTTACATGGTTTCACAGTGCCTGCTACTTGTATTGCGTCTGCTGCCAATGTGGCAATGCGATCGTTGGTTGCCTGTATTTGTAATCGGTTTAGCATATATACATACATAAATACGTATATACATATACTATTCGAATATGGACAGCCAAACTGCCAAATGGTAATTGGTAATCGGCAATTGGCAATTGGCATATGCAAATGTACGGCTGTCAGTTATTAAATTACTTGATGAATGGCACAAATCGTTGCCTCTATTCTCAGCATATTCGTTGCGCTTTAATATCTGGGAGCAGTCGGCAGATTTTTAATGCCAATTCATTGCAGAGTTGAATAATGAAAATGATTTGCCTTCAGCCCAAAACAATACTTTCATTTTGGGCAAAACAGAAGTTATTATTCATCATCAATAGCAGCTGGGGCAAGCATCATAATCGCATCCATCCAATCAAGGCGTTCATCTTGCAACACTTTCATTTCAAATTCCATTCCATACACAATATGTACAACAATATATTTTGTAGTGTATATATAAATAATCGTTTTGCAACTTTCTAAAAACAAATCTGTACGAAAAAGGTGCAAATTAGCAGCGCACGATTTTTTTTTTTTTTTTTTTTTTGTCCAGCAGCAGCAGCAGAAATTATTGCCCCAGGCCTGGCGAACTTGCAACCAAGATGTATGCTTGCAACTATGTATGTATGTATGTATGTGTGTGCATATAGAAAATCAATCGGCAGAACTCCTTGATGGCCGTTAGTCATAAGCCAGCGACAACTGCTCGCTTTGCATATTGTGCACACAACACAAGCAAAAAACAAGAAAGAATAAATAAAAAACAAGTTGGTAACCCAAAAAGTGCAATGTAGGACGTTGCAGCAGCCGCAGCAGCAGCAGCAGCAGCAGCAGCAGCAGCAGAAGTGGCAGCAACAACAACTGAACCCGTTTGGCCAGCTCCCAGTTGCCATCTCCGATCTTGTGCAGCTAACCCGCTCTAACCAGAGATTCACAGGCACTCACAAATTATCAAACAACAACGTTGAAATTGTGTTGCATGAATGGATGGATGATGGCTGTAAACCAGCTGAGAGCTGTTGAGGCAACTTTGGCGAGGCAAAGTTTTTTTTTTTTTTTTTGTTTTATTTTTTCTTTTTTAAAACTCGTGTAGGATGTTTTGTAGGCTATTGGAAAGATCAAGAGTTTATAATGTATCTGTGTGTGTGTGTGTGAGAACTTTTCCAGTTGACTGTCTGCTGCTTGCTGCCTGCCTCTGGCTGTGGATTGCAACGCCTCTCTCGCTGCCGTTGCTGTTTTGTGGCATAAATTGTGGGTTTTTAGGTGTCTCGCACAGCACAGTTGCAGTTAAATAGATACATGCGAGTACACCCCAGATACAAGATACGTTGAACATTTCACAGCAGCAGCAGCAGCTGTAGGCAAACTGGAAAGTGTTGCCTTTTGCACTCGCCACACATTCACAATTTCAAATGGTTTTTATTTTGTTTGTTTATTTTTTTTCGGGGCCACGACATGCAGCTTCTCAGGTGCTCTTAATGTTGATGTTGATGAGTTACAGTCTTGGCGCTGAGCCTACTAAATTAAGATTATAAGTAGACAATTCTAGCGCTAATGTGGTGCTTCATTCATAACCAAAAAAAAAAGACAAAACTGAATAAAGAAGCCGACGCGTTAAAATTGTTGACATGCGAGTTTAAGCCACAGAGCAGAGCGGAGATAGACAAATTCAGCGCCAACGCCAACGCCTTCAACTTGGTCATAATGCTCGTAATGACAGCCTTGCGTGTGCTTCAATCTGTGTGTGTGTGTGTGTGTGTTTGTTTGTGTGTGTTTGTTGGCCGAACGCAGATCGGCAAAAGACACAGCACAAATTTTCATTCATAAAATGCCGCCACAAGTCCGAGTTCGAATTCGAATTCGAGTTCGAGTTCGAGTCACGTCAGCACAACAACTCATAAAGCCTACGCACCAACAGCAAACCACCCAAAGCACAACTAATCTTAGCCAAAGTTGTTTTTATACTATTATACCAGAATGGTAATAATAGTATATTGGTTTTGTGCAATGTCCGTCATGCTGTCTGTCCGTCTGTCCGTCTGTCCGTCTGTATGAACGCGCGTTCCTCCGACACCCTTAGAGATAGAGACTTGAAACTTGGAACGTATATTGGAAAGTACCCTCAAAAGTTAAAGTGTCTTGGGTTTGGACCTACGTCCACCAGGGAGCTAGAAAACCGCGATAATCGATTTTATCAAATCGATAAATCCACATATCTCTTACAATTTAATGGCTACAGTCACCAATTTTGGTTGGTAGGTTGTTGGCGAGGTCCTTGAAAGATTGGCATGTGCCACGCCCACCTCCGACGCCCCCATCACCCCCGCCCCTAAAATTTTCAAATGGCTATATCTTCCGCAGTTTTTGAGTAGGGAACGTCAAATTTGGTAGGTACATTACTGGTAGTCGCCTTTAAGAACCGATAACAAATTTGTGGTGCCACGCCCACACCTGCGCCTATAATCGACAATTCCGATTATTAATCTATAATTATGTATATCTCCGAACTTTTTAAAAATAGAGTAACCAAACTTGGAAGGTAATTTGCTGGTAACCTCCTCCAAAGATTGGCATACCAATTTTTGGACCACGCCCACATCCGCCGCCCCCAGGAACTTCGTTCCTAGAAATTTAAAATGCGCATATCTGCCGTAATTTGCAAGCTAGAGTCGCAAAATTTTGCAGGTATGTTGTTGGTAACTCCCCCAAAGATCGATAAAAAAAATTGGATGGCCACGCCCACTCCACCTACCTGAAACGATACACCTGTTGGTGTAAATCGAAAATCCCATATATCTCGCGCAATTTGAAAACTTAAGTCACCAAATTTTAAAGGTATATTGCTAGTAACACCCTTCATAAATGTAGAATAAAAATTTTGGACCACGCCCACTCCCGCCCACAAAAAACGATAAATGCCTGTATCTCCCGCAATTTACTTAACAGAATACTTAACATATGCTGTTAATTTTGGCGCAATGCTGCTTATCTTGCAATTTGGTCACTCTTAATCGAGCGCGTCAAATTGTGCCACCTCTTTTTTTATAAAATTTCTCAATTTTGTATAAAATATTAAATCTAGTAGTTCGATTCAATTTAATTGAATGAAACATAACAACAATTAAATTGAATCGAACTACTAGATTTAATATTTTATACAAAATTAAGAAATATATTATATTTATAAGAATTACATTAATTTATGTAATGGTATAATAGTATTTCGCTGTCGGTTGCGTCCGACTGCAACGTTCTATCTTGTTGTTGTTGTTGTTGCTGCAGCTTTTCGATAACTATTTTACGTCGCCAAAAAGTGGCATGTGGGCTGCTATTTGTGCCACGCTTTGTCAATCATACGGAAATCGTGTGATTTTAGCTTTTTTAATGATTTATTTATTTTGCTTTAAATAATGCAGTTATATTATATAAATTTTTTTGTTTTTTTTTTTTTTGTTTGCTTTGCATTTTGCCTTGAGTTTTCAATCTGTTTGCCTTGTGCCACTCATATATTTAAATACAGTATTTAAAATATACCCATAACAAATTTACTAAATCTGTTCAGAGCCCACGCCATTCTCAGGGGCGGATATTTTGGCTATAAGAAATCTGAAGAATTCGATTTACGTCTTTTATGAATTTTGTTTTAAACTGCGCTAGAATTTTTGAAAATTATATATGTATATTGTTTAAATAAAATTCAGTTTTATAATATATATTTAAATAATATTTGCTTAGTTTTTGATCTAGGAATTATTTCTTAAATAGTTAAAAAAGCGCTTTAGATTAAGTTAGGACGGTTTTCTTCGAGATGTGAAATGATCCGCATCAGAAATCTTAGAAATAAAAAAAAAAAATATTTTTTAATTTATTTAAAGTTTTAATTTTATTTTTAATTTTAATTTAATTCAAATTTTTAATTTTTGTATTTTCGGTGTCGACTGAATTTAGTTGACTAATAAATAAATAAATAAATAAATAATCACTCCAAGTGTTGCACAGATTTTTGCAGAAATCGGACAATCGAGTTGCGTGGGGGGTTTACAATAATCGCTTTAACTTTTCGATAATTTCTGTGCATTTCAAATCACACATTGTCATTCTCTCAATTGCGATTGCGATTAACATACAATCGTTTGGGGTAGGTCAAGTGATCCATCGGCCACATGGCTGAGACTTGCCAAATATGGCGCATCAGACAGCCTGTCGGGGCCGTTGACTGACAACAGCAACAACAACAACAACAACAACAATTACTACTGCCTGTGCCACATCCAACTTCTTTTGCCGTTGCCATTGTCGTCGTGTTATGAATTATAAACCTTTGCCGCCGCAAGTTGCAGTGGCAGTGTTGCCACTTTGGTTGGTGCCCATTACGTAGAAGTCGCGGCAGAGGAAAACACAACTGGCGACGCTTGACTGGGTTAACCGTTTCGTCAACTCTTTAGAGATCAGGCAATTTGTGTAGTGCAAATTATTATTTATGTTTGCTGAAGTTGGCTTAGTTATTTTTATATCTATTAGATTTATATTTTATATCTTTTAGATACATTTCATAAACAAGTCTTTGTTCAAGTTGCTTTTACGCAGTACAGCGTATCTCGTAGTCGTCTTTTTATATGTTGCAGTATTTTATTTTTTTTTTATACCTTTTTGTTTATATTTTTCACAATTTTTTTGTGCTGTAGCAAACGTGTGCTATATGCCAACAGAGAGCGAGAGAGAGAGAGCGAGAGAGAGAGCGAGCGAGAGAGAGGGAGAACGAGCGCGAAATAAATGCTTTGCAGAAATAACCGAAATCGATTTCCGTTCATTTTTTTTGCTGTTGCACCTCTTTCATGCGGCTCAATGCACTCGGCAGTCGGCATAGGACTGCGTCACCTCTTTTATGCAACGCTACCTGCCACCTGCCTCCCTGCACCCTGCACCCACCAATGTTTGCATTTTGGCTTTTGTTAAATGGATTTTGTCGATTGGCATTTGCCTCGCGAGCCTTTTGTTGTGCTCAAATGCAAAACGTGAAATCGAAATCGAAAGCGCATTCAAATTGCATTTCATGTGCTCTTTTTTTGTATTTATTTATTTATTTTTGTTTATTTTTTTTGGGAGGCTCTCTGGACCAGTGCCAACAAGACAAACGCATTGAAAGCAGAAGAGTAGACGGTAAATCGATTCTGGTTATTTGAACACTTGGTTGTTGGGCATTTAATTGAGGCACTGACATCGGTCATAACACTTGCTCGATTTCAATGTCAATTTGCTGGTGTTGTAATTGAAACTGACCAGAAGCACAACGGCAACAGCGACAATAATAAAAAAAAAAAACAAGTGGAGCAATAAATTGGTCATAACGACTTTTTAGTTACCCGTTGTGCGTCCGTCTGCGTGTTTTTTTTTTTACTATAATTGTGTGGCTTTCGTGGTCGGAAACCCGTTTTCACTTTTTTTTTTTTTTTTATTGACCATTTGGCGCTTCTTTACTTACGTTTATTCTCAAATTATGTATAAATCTTTGGCTACTTTTTATGGTGTGTGCACAATTTGCAGCCGTTTGTCTTTTATGGCCTGGCAATGAAACTAGTAAAAACAAAAGCCAAGCACAACAACAACAATAACAATAACAACTACAACCACAACCACAACCAGAACTCATGCTGTGCCATGTGGTTTTCACCATATTTCGCATAGGTAACATTTTGCTATGGCTATGAAGAATACTGCCAACTGGCAGCTGGCTGGCAGCTGATCAGCTATTAAATTGCTTAGCTGGCTGGCTTGCTGCTGGTCATTGGCCCAATGTTCAATCACTTTCATTCTGCTAACGTGTTGATTGCATTTAGTGGAAGAAAAAAAAAAAAAAGGAATGATAAAAAACTTCATTAAGCACGCCACAGGCAGCTGCACAGCAGCAGCCCTTCCCAAGCCAAGGGAGGAGATGCAGAAGAAGATGCTGTAGAAGGAAGAGCTGTTAATTGTTGTCAGCTTATAACTAGTTTTCAGAGCCAAGTTCTAAATTAGTTGTATTCAAATTTAAAATTCCTTAAATATCTGTTTATTTATTTATTTATTTATTTATTTATTTATTTATTTATTTATTTATTTATTTATTTATTTATTTATTTATTGTCAACTAAAGTCAATCGACACCAAAAAATACAAAAATTAAAAATTTGAATTAAATTAAATTTAAAATAAAATTAAAATTATTAAATTATAAATACAAAAATGTTTATAAGATTTAAAAGATTTTTAAGATTTCCAAGATTTATGCATAACTTCTTATGGATGCAACGTAAATTCATTCCTAGTAAAGTTTTAATTTAAGAATAAATTCGTTTGAAAAAACTGTTTTTATTCATCTATAAATATTCATGATGTTAAATTGTTTTCTTTCTTTTTTTTTTTTGCAACATTTATTCAATTACATTTAAAATTGAAAATTTACGCTGTTTAATAAGAGCATTAAATGCAGCCAATTGAGTTGATTTCGTTTTTCATTGAGTTAAATTGTTGAACACACACATAAAATTGAAAAGTTTTTCATCGGGTTTAATCAAATGCACAGACAACAAAAGTCGCAACTCAATGAGATTAAATACACACAACATATACACCGATCTGGCTGTATATATATATATATATATATATATATTTATTTATAGTGAGTTTGTCATATAACCACATTTCGCATTTTTCATGTCTGTAATTTTTGACAAGCCAAATTCGCTGGTTGAAAATGTTCAGCTAATTGGCAGGAAATATGCGAAGTGTCAACATTTAAAACTAGGATGATAACAAGGAAAACACTGCTTTAAGCCATATTCTTAACTAATTTTAAATATTATGCGATGACTTTAAGGCCCATTCAAATCAAAATCGATTGCTTCTAACTCTTATAAAGGTTCTAGCCGTAATTGCTGACAGATTCCATCCCTAAACAAATATTTGCCTTGAGGAACATATTATTGTGTTATTTTCAAATCAATACGACGCCTTATTGAAGGCCTGGCTTCTTTTATTACTTGGCCAATTTCTTGTCCTTTTTTTCCTTTTGGTTGTTGTTGGCTGCAGACAACCTTTTTCTCTTTACAATTGGCCAACACGTACGCACATTTGTCAAGTCTGTTGCGTGTTTGGGGCGTGTGTGTGTGTGTGTGTTTGTGGGTGTGTGATAACTTAGATGCCCCAATAAAATAGACATTTGCCTTTGAGGAGCTGTTTATTGCATATTTTGGAACACATTTGTGGAGTTTTTATTGATTTCTATATCCTTTAGCTATTTAATGGCTAAGGGGCGTAATGATCAATTGATGTATTATATTAAAGAAGCCGACTTTTGGATTAGTGCTACTGTGGAACTTGGTACAGGGTATCTGCCAGTTGACAACTCATGAGTGGAGAATAGTTATTCATATCGAGGGCCACAAAAAAAAAGAAGAAAAACGATTTCGCATTGTTATTTGTTGCTTAGATACATTTATATATATTTGTGCATGTCAACTAATGTCAATTCATGTTGGACAAGTATTTCTAATTTTATTATTGCCACAATTGATAATGTTAATAAAAATTTGCCATACTCTGTTTTTATTTGCAGAACACTTCGCCACTGTGGGAGGATTTTGTGGCCAAGGCGAGTAAATTGCACACATGCCTGCGGTAAGTCTAAAAAAAATTCCATTAAAAATTTGAATTAAATTGTTTAAACAAATTTGAACATTTGAAACGATTGCGAAAACTTTGCAACAGAATAAAATATACAAATGAATCGTAAACAAAAGTCGGACTAATTTCAGAGTGCCTAAAACTGTTTTTTATGCCAGCCATTTCCTTTCGGAGTCTATGATTATACTTGTGGCTGCCACAACCACCGACGCGACGTGTGCGTCTTTGTTTATAGTTTTCATTTTGCTTTAGTGTGTGTGTGTGTGTGTGTGTGTGTGTGTGTGTAAGAGAGTGTGTTTTTTATGCTCAGTCTTGGCCCCAATTTGAGACGCCAGCGGCAGTGTCTGTCTGGGCAATATGCAATACTATACTATATACATATATACATGTATATATGTATATACATTTGTATGTATTTATGTATGCATAAGTAGTGCATTAATCATGCATCTTGAGAAGTCTGTTGTTATTGTTTTGTTTTTTTTTTCGTTTTTTGCTTTTTGGCAGAGCAAAAGAAATTCTGAGCCAAGTGTTTGCCCAATGCGCTTGACACAAATGCGCACCCCATCCCGGGTGTCTCCCTCCACTCCGGAGAGCAGACAGGTCGTAGTCTGAAAGTAGCCCAGCCTCTTGATCATCATCTTCATCAGCTGCTCTGGGTGCAGTCGCTCCTCAATTGCTCTTTAGAGTGATCCGTCTGTCTGTCTATCTGTCTGCCTCTGCCATTTACAATTGAAATGTCGCCCACGGCCAATAAAGTTTTGTGGCAAAGATTATTAGATTTGTAGCCATTGCCTGCCTGCCGCCGCACTATAATCACTTGGCATTTTTATTTATTTTTTGTTTTTTTTTTTTGCATATTTTTACATCTTTATAAAAACTATAATCTGTTATTTCTGTTTGCTCTTCTATTATTTGTATAGCGCTGCTATTCAGGCAATTGCCGCCTATTTGGATGCCTTCCAAAAGATCGCCGATGCGGCCACCAATTCCAGAGGTAAGTTCAAAAGTCGTAAACATAAAGCAAACTTGACCGCCGTCCCGCCCCACCCCACACTTGCCACATGTAGCTGCCTCTGCTGTACACATGTAGCACATTTTGTAGTTGTACCAATGTACATCCATCTATTATTAATGCGTATTTGTTAGAGAGTCGACGCTGGCGGCGTCAACGTCGGTCATCGATCTGATTTTATACATTTCACGCCTGCCTGTTTGCCGCCTGCTGCCTGCCGCTTGCCGCTTGCCGCCTGCCCCCTGCCTGCCCCCGATTCGGGTTCTATTTGGTGCTCACGCATTTCAGCATTTCAGCATTTGCTATTTATATTTATTTATTGGCTGGCCTCTCTCGACGGCCGATGGACTTCACGCTCAGCTCTGATTATGCAATGTTGCTTACCTGGGCGGATAACAACAACAACAACAAGAACAACAACAACGACATCAATAAGAATAGCAACCGGGAACGGGAAGCCACTACTTGGTTTGGCTTTTATTTCTTCTATTTATTGTTGACTGTGGGCAGTAATAGAACCGACAACTTCAACAGAGATCAAAGACCACAACGGAGACAACACGTATTTATCTACTGCATTCAACTAGTTGCAGTTGCAGTTGCAGTTGCAGTTGACGTTGTTTCATTTACAGTTAGTTACTCAATCGCAATTTAAACATACAAGTTAAGAATTTTCTTGGAGCAGATATATGCTTCGCTTGTAACAGATTTTCACTAAATTTAAATATCATCTTCATCTTCTTTTCTGTTATTGTTAAATAATTAAATTCTGTGTTCGCATGTCGAAATGAAATAATTATTGAATTTATAAATTCAATTGTCTTGTGTCTTGAACTGATTTTGTGTGAAAAATCAATTTGAATTGTAGCTTAATGATATTTGCATATATTTCTTACAATTCGCATGGGGCTTCATTATTTATATATTATATCTGGTTGGTCTCTGCTTGTATCTGCCACTCGCTGTGTCCCTGTCTGTGCTGGTTGCCTCATTTGCATTTATTGATCGAGTGGCAAGTCTGGCGGCGTTTGCATATTCCATGCACAAAAAGTTGCCGCCAGAAACGTCATATGGCATGGGCCCACCGCCAAAGCAGCCACCCTTTTTATTTAAGTGTACTCTCTGCTCTGTACATTTGCACTTACTAAATGGTTTCATTAGTTTTAGTGGTTACTTGGACTAAGCAAGGCTGGCTATTGGGTTCGTCTGTGCTCGGTCAAGCAGCGCTGGCAGGACAAGTGTCAATTGTCCATTTGTTTCCTCCCCACGAGGGTGAAACTCAATAATTTGCACATGCTTTTTCGCCTTCCATTAGGTGGTTGAAATCAAGCATTTGCTGTCAGGGCAGGCAACAAATTTTCCCTTTTTTTGTTTTGGGGGGCTCTTTTATTCAATTAACTTGGATTTGGGGGCGTCCATAAAGTGCTTTATGTGGGATTTGCCTTAAGTAGCATTTCATGGGCGAGCAGAAATCAATAGGATAATGGCAACATTCACTGCGATAATTAGATTTGGGTTAGCTTGAGGAGTGTGGTAGCTAAGAGGAGCAGGAGGAGGATGTGGAGGAGGAGGAGGAGGAGCAGGAGTAGCGTGTACAGATTATTAACTGCTGCTTCTACTAGTGCTGTCAGTTGCCTGATAGGCAGCTGCCCAAAGCGTAGTAGTAGTTGGCATAATGGGCACACACGAGACCGGTTGTTGACCGACTTCCCAACAAACCGAATTCCGTGTGGCATGCAATGAGCCAGCCTCAAATTGAACAGACAGCATGGCGTGCATTCGCAATGCATTGGCCTGGTCATACTCCCAAGACAGCCACGACAACGACAACGACAACGATGCATTTCCGTAATTAATCATGTTGTGTTTTGGTGCTCTCTGTTTTGCAGGTGCATCCAAGGAGATTGGCACCGCTTTGACGCGCGTCTGCCTGCGCCACAAGGCGGTCGAGACGCGCCTGAAGACGTTCACGAGCGCCATTATGGATTGTCTGGTGCAGCCGCTGCAGGATAAGATTGAGGACTGGAAACGCACCGTGGCCACCATTGACAAGGATCATGCCAAAGAGTATAAGCGCTGTCGCAGCGAACTAAAGAAGCGCTCCAGCGACACGCTCCGTCTGCAGAAGAAGGCCCGCAAGGGCCAAACGGACAACAGTCTCCAATCGCTGATGGACTCACACATGCAGGATGTCACCCTACGACGTGCCGAGCTCGAGGAGGTCGAGAAGAAGTCACTGCGCGCTGTCATGGTCGAGGAGCGTCTGCGCTTCTGCAGCTTTGTCCACATGCTGCAGCCGGTGGTGCACGAAGAGTGCGAGGTCATGTCCGAGCTGGGACACCTGCAGGTGAGTCTTCTTATCAAGTTACTTGATCAGTGCTGTAACTGACTAATGCAAATCATTTTTTATCATTTGTAGGAGGCGATGCAGTCCATCGCTTTGGTCACCAAGGAGCCAAGCGTGCTGCCACCGGCCTCTGAGGAGCTTATTCACGATGCTAAGGCAAGCATTAATCTCTATCCGGAGTCGCCGGGCGGCGGTTCTGGCTCCCAGGGCGGCGGCTGCTCCAATTCGCTGGGCTCTCGCAAAAGCTCCGTCTGCTCCATCAGCAGCATGAACAGCAGTGGTTCCAGCAACTCGCCGGGTCACCATCACTATCCACGCTCCCTGTCGCAGGTTCGTGGTGTCGATCTGACTGCTAAAACACCAACTATGCAACAAAATTAGCTCTAAACAATTTGGACACTTTATTTTCTTAAATTGTGCTTTACACAAATGATTGTAAACTCATATTTATTGTAATCCTGGTCATCAGATATTTGGTTAACAAAGTTTGTCGCTAACTCAACTCTATTTATAATATTGTTAATAATTAAATGCTTTACTTAATGCATAAATATTTTGAATATGAATATGTTAACAAACTTTAACCAGCATCTCTTAGCCAAAAGAAAATTATGAAACTAAAAAATTGTAAAGTAGTGACCAAATTTTTAGAACATTTTGCTGCATAGCTTAAATTTTAATTGTATTTTTATTTGTATATATTATACATTTAAACTGGCATTGTTGTGTGTGTGTGTGTATGTTGTGCCTGTTTTGCCATTTTGGGTTATCATCTCAACAACGTTCTTTTTTGTCTTTTGTGTTTTTGTTTTTAGTTTGTAACGCCCGCAATTCGCTTGAAACCTGGTGAATCCAGTGATAGTGGCTTTTGCTCATCGCCAGCGCTAACAACACAGGTTTTCATTATTTTTTTATTTATTTAATTAAATTCAATTACTTTAATATGTGTTTCTGTGCTGTAACTTTTTTCTTCTTTCTTGTATGTTAAATGAATTGTCTCGTAATTAATTAATGGTTTTTCCCTTGTTTGCCAAAGGCCTCGAATGCGACAAATCAGACGCATGCCGTCTCCACTTGGCCGCCACATTCCCAGGACGTGGTGGATACGCTGCCGCCGACTGCCGATCGTCCGCACACGATTTCGACAACCTACGAGAAGGGACACCAGCGTCCACCGCTCACCGTATACACGTTCCAGAATCCCGAAACCATACCCGAGTCCAGCAGCAGTGGCAGCCTCAACCCAGCAACGGTTGCTGCCAACCAACCAAGCAACACCAATGGCTCCTCCTCGAACTCGGGACAGAATACGCCGGCCACACAGAAATCGCCGGCAGCTTCGCTCAGTCGTCCGCCTCTGCCAGTTGTAAGTATCGCCCGAAGCATGCCTCTAAATTTGATTGTAGTGCTTAAGTTGTTTCTCGTTCACGTTTGCTGTGGCAACCAAACAAAACAAAACGAAACGAAACCAATTCAAACGAATCTAGAAGCCGGCACATGTGGTAAGTGGCAGCGTAGACACTCATTGCGCAATCATTTGCATGCGCTCATCCCTGCCCGCTCGCTCAATCGCTCGACAACCGCTCACCACCAACATTACAGTTAGTCTCTCTCTTGTTAGCCAGCGTCAACATCGCCTTCATCTCCAAGTAGCCCCTGGTTTTGTGTACCCTTGCAGCTACTACATCTATATTTAATTAATTAAGATCATTAACTAATCATCATTGGAATATCATTTTTTATATAGCTTCAATTCTTAGATTTCGTCAATTGCATACAACATTTTTTATTTAATATAATTTATAAATCTGCAAGGGTACCCACTTTAAATTCGGCTATCCGAAGATAACTCTTTTTAACTCCTGACTTTTCTAATTCCTTTCGATTATCCATTTAATAGCGCTGCTCATCGCTGGAGCGACCGCTGTCGGCGCAGAGCAATCAGCGCCAGAATAGTGGACAGAATTTGTTGCAGCGCCAGTGCCCCTCACCGATACCGGCTCATATCACAAAAGGTAATCCAGTTGTTCACATATATATATATATATATAAATGTATATATATATATATATATATATTATTTGTTGTGATCTTGTGTGCAAGCCTTTTTAACGCCTAATACCATTCGGTCAGTTTACTAATCAATCCATGTACTTGTTATTTGTGCTGATCTCTCTTTCCCAACAACACCAAACACAATCACCATGCGCATGCCTTGTCCAACACGCTCTTGTTAATGCCAACACACACAGAGCTGTCCGCCGCACATCACGCACAGCAGCAGCAGCAATCACAACAGCAACTGCAACAGCAGCAATCACAGCAGCAACAGCAACAGCAACAAACCCCGCCCACCTATGTTAACATGTCTGAATTGGCGGCTATGAAACTAACCAACCAGCAACAACAGCAGCAACAACAGCAACAGCAGCAGCATCAACAGCAGCAATCACAACAGCAACAGCAGCAAAAGTCATCCACTCCTTTGCTGCAGCAACAGAGTAGCATTGATTCCATATGTTCGCAGCATTCAAATGACTCTTCGACTAGCTCGCTGCAACAGCAACTGTTGCAGCATAATCAGCAACAGCATAATCAGCAGCAGCAGCAATCGCACATGAATCATCAGTCGGGCAGTGGTCTTGGCACACGTTCCCATTCCATATCCTCATCGGTGTCCTCCAACACAGCCTCCTCCTCGCTGCACTCGCACGCATCTATCGATTCAGCTGTTGCTGCTTCGCTTGTGGCTGCTGGTGGCAATACCAACACTAGCACCACAACGCCATCGAGTGGCTGCTCGACGCCACAGAATCATTATTCACCACTGTTAACCAACTCACCTACGTCCACTGCTGCAGGTACACCGAGCGGTGGCAGCATCGCCAGTGGCCTTGGCTTCGTCTACCAAGTGAGCTCACCCACGCCGCCCACCTCCGCCAGCGATGTGCTGAAGATAACCGAACCAGGTGCAGCGCCAGCTGTCGCCCCAGCTGATGTCCACAGCGAGTCAGCCGATTCCGATGAGCGTTCGCGTGCCTCTGTGCTCCAGAAGGCATCCATGTTTGAGAAGCAAGCGGCCGCTGCTGCTGCCACCGTCGCAGCACCCGCACCACCAGCAACAGCGACAGCCTCAGCCTCAGCTGCCACCACCACTCGACGCAGCGAGGAGCTGCGCGCTGTTGAGCAACAGGAGATGGGTAAGTCACAGGCAAATGCAGCTCGCACCACTCAAGCAGCCAAAATGCGCCCCTCCCACCACCACCGTCCCCAGCAAAAGCAAACTCCTTCGAGCACAGTTTTTAAACCACCCAATTCAGAATCAATCTCTCCAAGCAAATCCCTCCGAATTTTGTTTGATACCCACCCGCCCCTCGTTTATCCTTGCTGTATTCTCGTGTTTTTTTTTTCGTTTTACTATATTTAACCCGTTTTCTTTTTTCTGTTTTTCGTTTTTTCCCCCTCTCTCATATTGTTTCTGTTGTGTTTAACACACACACACAAACAATACACTCACACACACACACACACACACAACGCACAAACCAAACTTCGCGTTATTTTGTACAAAACACAACAATTTCTTTTCGACTCATGTATAAAAATAAAATGCACCACACAACAAAAACAAAAACAAAAACAAAAACAACAACAACAACGAATTCAACAAACCACAAAACTCAAATTTAATAATTAGACAAATCTTTCGAAGACTCGATTCAAGCACTAAATAATTTAATTGGCGAATTAGACTCCTTTCAACGTGAGATCGATGAGGGCAAGGGCAGCAAGCAGCAGCAATGCAACACCAACAGCAACAGCCACAACAACGGCATCAACAACAACAACAACGGCAACAACAACGGCAACAACAATGGCAACAACAGCAACAATAGCAGCAGCAACAGCAGCAATAGCAACGAGAACAACAACTGCAACGATCTCCTCCTCATGCCGAGCAGCAGCATCAACATTGAATGCTGTGCGATTAGCAATCAAACAAATTCCAGCGGCTGCGGCACCGATATATCTGACACCACATCCGAGGAGCTGGGCGGCGATGAAAGTGGAGGATTGGCCGCTGGCCGACGTCATCAGCAGTTGGGCGCCAGCGATTCGGAGCTGAGTCGCTGCTATGTGAGCGAGACCAGTTCACTGACTGGCGGCATACTGGCCGGTGGCTATGAGAATCCCACATTTGCGCATTTTGCCAATCGCGAGGATCCCTCCGGCGGAGGATCATCCTCACTGTATGCACAATCCGCCGCCGACAGCATATCGCTGGCGACCTCGGATAGCCTCTGCCAGCAGCGGCATGCGTATGTGGATACGTGCAGCGATGACGGTAGCGCCGTCGTTGTCATCTATGACCATCAGATACCCAATACGCCGGACATTGAGTTTGTCAAGCAGAACTCGGAGATTGTGCTGTTGCGCCACAAGGATCCACAGCAGTTGCAGCTGCACGAGATGCGTGAATTGCAGCAGCTGCCGGACAATCTGAGTGGCTCACCCGAATCACCAGATGGTGGCAGTGGTGGTGTTATTGGTGGCTCAACATCGGCCAGTGGGTCAAAGCCGGCAACAGCAACCGTGGCGCCCGCCAAGCAGCGACTCTCCTCGTTTCGCGCCAGCAGCGAGCAGCAGCTACAGTTGCTCGGACGCGCCAGTCCCCACAGAGGTACGGAAAAGCTTAGGGTTAGTGTAGACCAGCAGCAGCAGCAGCAGCAGCACCAGCAGCAGCACCAGCAGCAGCAACAATTGTTAGCAAATGATAGCAGCAGCAGCAGCACAATGCGGCGCAAGTTGCCGCCGAAGCCGATAAGCCTGAGCATATTTAATGGCCCGTTGCTTGAAGCAGCGGGCAACAGCAGCAATAGCAGCAGCAGCAGCAGCAGCAGCAGCAAGCCAATGATACCTAGAAAGTTTGACTTTAAGGCCGATCTAGATGCCAAAATACGCAAGCAGAAACTAAAAGTGCAGCAGCAAATGCAACAGCAGCAAGAGCAGCAGCTGCAACAGCAGCAGCAGCAACCGCAACAACAACCACAACAACAACCACCACACTCACCCCAGTCGCCCCCAACAACAACAACAGCAACAACAACCGCAGAAAACTGTAATGTCACTAATAAAACAGCCGTTACTGCATCCGCATCCAATTCCATCCAACAAAATCATAGAATGCCAAACCAATATCAGACTCAAACAACAACAACAACAACAACATCACCCACCAATCATGCGCCATACAACAAAACGCCCACAACAGCAACATTTGCAACAACCGCATCTGCATTATCATCAAACTCATCATTATTATTATCAGCATCATCACCTGGGGCCAAGTTGTCATTGCCATTATCATCAACAACAACATCAACATCAACATCCACATTATCTGCCACAGCAGCAGCAACAACAACACCAACAATGCTTGCGCCCGCATCGCTGCCACCTCCGCTGCCTCCCGTTCCCGCGAAACCAACACCATCCAATTCATATATGTGCTCCACTACTGCCAATGCCAATGCCAATCCCCATGCCAAACCGTGCATAACGCCCAGGCCGGCATCGTTGTCGGGTTCGTTTCGATTCGTATTATTTTTTTTTTGATTTTTGTTCGAATTTTCCTAAGTTTCTTTACAATATTATTAACCATCAGCTCCTCCTCGGTTTGATTTCTCTTCTCTCAGCAACAATTGTTTTTTTTTTTCATGGCTTTGGTTAATCACCACTTTCATTATTTTGTATTTTGTGTATTGTTTCTAATTTGCAACATTGTTTCGTCTTTAAACCTAGTTTGGCGGCTCGTCCATGAGGTTCTAATCCCCGTTCAACTCATAATCAATCTCACCACAGCACCATCTACAGTATTCCATACTTATACTAGATAAATACACTGAAACAAAAACTGCACGCAACAGCGACTAATTGTAACACTGCTTTACACTAATATATACCACGTATATCGCAACTATCGAATCAATCGAACAAGTTTTGTAAGATATATCCGTAATCGTTTATATATATATGTATTCCATCTGATTCGACTTCTTCTGGTTTAGGGATACAAAATGTAATTTGGCATAGAAAAATGGGATTCTTTTTTTTTTGTTGTTGAGGTGTAAAAGTGTCTAACGTTCGACGTGAATGTTGTGTATTAGCTAACATTAAAGATATATATATATATATATATATATATATAGATATATCTGATCAGTAATGCGTCTTCTAACAGCTACATATTTGGTGTATGGTGTTTTCTGTGTTTTTTCTATTCTGCCACACACTGTATATAAATGTTATTAACTCGAAAAGTCGATTGAGTTTGAGCATATGCTAATATCATTTCTGGCACACATTTCACAGGAGGAGGAGCATCAGTAGCTGGAGGATTGGGTGGAGGCAGTTCCTCCACACGCATCGCACGTCGTTCATCCATCAATCAGGCAAAGCCACCGCCGCCGGTGCGTCGCAGCTCATCGGTGACGCCCAGTCCCAATGTGGGGGTAAGTGTTGCGCTCTTTTGGGGCACATAGCATAGTAATTAATTATGCGCAATCAATTAAGTTAGTTACTAAGCGTTAGTTAAGCAAGCTTCAGCCAGTGAGTGATCGATGGGGCAGGAACAACTCACACAAACAGACACGTTTCCTTTTCCTTTCTCGCTTATGTTCGTTTTCGTTTCTCACTTATTATTTCGATAATGCCTCAATGCAGCTGCAACAAGAACAGCAACAGCAACAACAGCAACAACAACAACACAACAGCAACAACTTATACTCCAGCGATCATTTGCCACCGCCGCCGGCATTTATGTTGGAGTCAAACGCTTACTCCACATCGCCCACCCCTAGCTCTATGCCCAGCTCAGCGCTCAAGGTGTCGGAGACGGTGCGTGCTCTGGCTGCCATGCGGCATCAGCCTGCCTCTCCCGTTGCGCTGCGACGCATGCAGCAACAGCAACAGTTGCAACTGCAGCAACAGCAATCTTTACAGCAGGTGTGTGCACATCTCTTGGCTTGGGCTTTACTCCTTTGTTTATCTATGATTTCTTTTCATTTTTCATTTTCATTTCTATTCAAATTTGCTTAAACTTATCAAACACACACAACACACACAACACACTAAACACAACAACAATGCTTGCCAAAATATAAAAAATATACTTAGACCGTGCACAAGCAATCATCTAGCGATGAAGCTGATTATGAAGGTTACTATAACTCCTATATGGAGCTGCATGCCTATGCTCATGCCTCACAAGCACCACAACCGCCACCACCAGCAACTCACTCCCAGCAGCAATACCAGCAGCAATACCAACAGCAGCAGCAATATCAACTGCAACAGCAGCAATGCTATATACAGCTCCAACAGCAGCAACATTTGCATCAGCAGCAACAGCAACATCATCATCATCATAATCATCATCAGCAGCAGCAGCCACCAACGCCACCGCCATATCAGAGTCCACCGCAGTTAGATGCCGTAAGTGCAACAACTTGACTGTGTGCACCACTAACCCGTCGACCACAAAAGACAGCAACAACAATTAAAATTGAGTTGGTTCATCTCTGTCAACGTGCCCACTACTAATCTCTCTAATATCGCCGCTTACCTTAGTTGAAATAATTCCCATTTATAACTATATTTAATATTAATATTAAAATACCATGCATAACTAGACATAGACGTAGAATTAATCATAACATATATAGAACGGTCACACGCTAATTAGAAATGGAATATAAACTTTTACACAAAATATGTAAAGAATGCATAAATTAAAATTAAAATTAAGATTAAACATGTGTAAATTTAGCATAGTTAAATATTTGTTTTCATAGATAAATTTCTTGTGATTTTCGATAATGCCGACGCCAACTTTTGTGGCCAGTTCTAATTTGTGTGCGATCCAATTTATAACTAATTATAACATGCTTATATAGATCATATATCATATATATATACATATAAACAGACATCTAGCTTATTGTTGCTCTTCTTATGGCCACGTTATAATTTATTGCCTTTTGTTTTCTTTCTATTTGCACACACACACACACACATGATCACTCGCAGTCTTCGTTCCGCACATCGTCTCCCAGTGCTGGGGGCGGCATCTATGCGCAGCCCAAAATGGTGAGCAACATGTCCAGCTTTCGCACCAGCAGTCCCAGCCCAAATGGACATGCTGGGCATCCACTGCCACCGACACAGCCCAAGGCGAATCCGAATCTGATTGCACAGCTCAATGCACGACTCAACAGCAAACAGCAGCAACATCAGCAACATCAACAGCAGCAGCAGCAGCAGCAAGTGGCTGAGGGCATTTATGGAAATGCAGGTAGCGAATCCATTTATATGCGCGGCGGCAACGGTTTGTCCATGACACAGCAGCAGCAGCAACAGCAGCAACACTACGACGGTAAATTTGAACATAAGCTTGCACAGCAGCAACATAGAATTTACGCTAGTTTTGGCACAACATCATCATCATCAGCAACATCATCAACAACAGCATTGTTAAGCAATAATGCAACAACTAACTCATCTTCTGTTTTAACACCATCCACATCTTCCTCCTCATTCAATGCTTTGCCACACTTTCCACTATCTTCATCCACATCATCGTTGCTCTCTAAAGTCAGTTCATTTTCAAACGCATCAACAACAACATCGACAACAGCAAACAATACAACATCGCATTATCAGCCACCACAAGCGCCACAAGCAGCGAGCAGCAAAGATTTTGGCAACTATACAAATTCGTTTACAAAAAATTCAGCAGCTGCGCAAACTGCAGCAAACATGCGACAACACCAACACCAACAGCAGCAGCAGCAGCAGCAGCAACTACAGCAGCAGCAACAGCAACATTACACATGTCCACCGCCGCTTGAAAATCCACCACCGCCGCCAATTTATTCAGCAACCATGCCCAAGAAAATGGCGCGTGCCAATGCTGCGCACAGCAACAACAGCAACAGCAATAGCAACAACATGAGCAACAATTTGGTGGGCGCTTATGCTGCAGCTTCAAACAGTGCCACGTTGCCAAAAAATATATTACAACAGCAACGTTTACAGCAGCAACAACAGCAGCAACACCAACACCAACAGCAACAGCAACAATATCAACAGCCAACAGGTATCGGCGTTGGCAACGGACACTCTAATCAGCGAGCACCTATGCTGCTGCCCCAACAGCAGCAGCAGCAGCAGCAACAACAACTCCAGCAGCAGCAGCAGCAGCTGCAACAACAGCAACAACGTCAGCCACCCATACCATCGCGTCATTCCAGTGTGCAGCAAAAGATATTTGTTTCCACGAATCCATTCATTCAGACAACGGCCGTCAAGTTTCATTCACCATCGTCTGTGCACACGACGCCGGCTGCCTCGCCCACTTGTGGCTCGCCCGCATCAGCATCCTTGGCCAGCATTTATGGCACAACAGCGCGTGGTGGTCAGCACCACCACCATCAACAACAGCTGCAACATCAACAGCAGCAGCAGCAACATCAGCAGCAGCAGCAGCAGCAACAACAACAACAGCATTACTATCGCGATGTTGCTGGCGGCAACAGCAATGGTGGCGCTGTTTACTATGCCAGCCACAACAACGCCCACGGCCATGGGCATGCCCACGCCCATGTGGGGCATATGCCTCATGTCCAGGCACATCATTCAAGTGAGAGCGCGTTTGATTTGATTTGATTGCAGCGCAGTTTTATTTGTTGTTCATTTCGATGACTATTTTATTTATATCGTTTTTTTTATTTATCTTTTATCGTATATTGATAATTGAATTCTTAATTCTCGTTGCGAAGTTTTTTCTTTTCTTTGGCAAAAGTTGCATGTTGCTTATTGTTGTTATTATTTTGTTTGAATTTGATATTGATTTAGAATATATACAAATATATGGTGTAACCAGCAAGTGTTGACAACTAATACTCTAACCAGCGAAGAAACCGTACAAAATGGACCATTTCAAGAATATTAAGAATAGTAATTCATATCTCTCATCCACATCTCTTTAACATATGACCTAATGTTCGATAGAGTTATCTCTGACTATCTCATCAACCTGATATGCATCTCATTGCACTTTATCTATGGACATATTCTGATTCGATTTTCTGTTAATACATATATATATATATATATTTTTTGCATTTGTTTTTAATTTGTGTGCATTTTATGAGCATTTTTCCATCTCACTCACAATGAAACGTTTGACAAAACAACATTTTTGCTTCTCTCTCTCTCTATTTTTACTTTTATGTGCGCGCTTTTTGTGCACCCACATCCACATTCATCCACACCTGCTGAACGCATATCCCTAGACTATGCCACGAGCACCAATATTGAAAAGACTGGCAGCATACGTGCCAAGACCAAGGCTGAATTTCTCGAGAATCTCAATGCAAAGTTGGCCAAACAGGGCATGTCTGGACGTGCATTTGCAGTGCGCAATCTAATTAATAGCAAGGCTCTGGTAAGTACGCTTCGATCACACACCACACCACAACACAACACACACCACACAACATACAACAATGCAATCAATGCAACAGCCCCACACCTCAATCTCAATACATAAATATATAAAAATGTGTGTAATGTGCATTTAGATGTATCAGAATCCACAAAATCTATCGCGCCCCAGTGCACAATATCGTAGACCACCCACCTATCCCAACACCACCACCAACACCACCAAAACCACCAACAACAACAGCAGCAACACAAGCAGCACTTGTGATGAGCAGTGTTAAGGTATTTTCCACATTGTTTCGTTTCGTTTCGTTTTAGTGTTCTTTTCCATATATACATATCTAATCCCCAAATGTTGCTGAGCATTTACTAAATATATATAACTATTATAGCAAACAATACTACTATAATATGTCCAAGCTTCCATGAATGCATGCAATAAATTTCTAATTTGGTAATTTGTGTGTTGTACATTTTGCAGCCGGATCCGCGTATTTGTCATGAGTCGCTGATGGATCAGATAAAGCGAGGAGCGAATCTAAAACGGAATCAGAAGATCAACGATCGCAGTGCCCCGAAAATACATTAAATACATTAATTAAGCAAGCGAATATTATTTATTGTTAATCCCACAAATAACTATGAGGCGGCGTCGCCTGCTCGATTGCAGGTCGCAGAGTTTAGTTTGAAACTAAAAAAAAACTCACGTATATATATACAATATAACAACAACTACACACACCCACAACCCACACACATATGATAACTGATAAATATGCCTATAAAAAATATAACTAATTAACAGCTATATACATACATAATTAACAAATATGAAAAGCCACAGTTTGGAAAATCTGAAAAGGGCTCTCGAAATATCTCTAGTTGCAAAAGTTAAACTAATTGGCATTTCAATTCTCTTTCCTATATATAAATATTATATATTCAACTGTATTTAAGTTATTTTTTTTGTGTTAAGTGAGAGAAGTAAACAACAAAATGGAAGACAATTGAAGTAATATTGGATACAAATCTTTCATGGATTATTTATAATTTAATCTCGAATTTATTGTTAGTTGAACTTTAGTTTCTGCGCTTTTATTTAATGTTATTTATAATTTCTTCTTGTTTATGTAAATATCATATATAATAATTTAAATAACAATACAACACTAATAATAAATGAAATTGTCGTATCTATACAGATTCCTTTTGCGTTTGTTCATTTCTATTCATATTTTGTTTTTGCAATCCCAACAGCAAATGCAAGTCAATTTAAAGGGTCTGAGAATATAAACATAATATATCCACATTTACAACTATACATATAAACATACTCATAGCTATAGGATGCTACATATATATATATAGACTTGAACATAAGAACACGCATAAGTAGATGATATATGAACTTTTTAAAGTCCAACCGGAACATTAACATTAACTTGTATCTTCAGATAGAGAGAGAGGATTCCTGGATCTATTGCAATAACGTATTTTGCTATATAGTATATGAACGGGTTCATATCAAAAGAGCAATAAGCTAAAATATTTCATATTGGACTGAATCTTTTATTGTGCTACAAACAAATTGTCATTTAAAATGCAAACTGAGTAGACTAGAGAGCAGTTTCTCAATTAAACTACAAATCTAGTATACAGAATATCATTTTCCTTCATATCAGTTGCGAAACACTAAAGAAAAAATACATAGAACTACAAAAACTCATACAAACATATATATCTACAGTTTTAAAGAACTTTTTATAGAGATTTTGGTTTTAAATGCAATCTGGCAGATCTTAATGTATGCTCTTACTATATACATATAAATTAATTAATAATTAATTAATAAACATACCCAGCAACTTGTTGATAGCATTTATATACTATACACAAATTGTATTTCTAATATTTGATACATACTCGAAAAAGTTCTGTCTAGTTAACAAACTTTTTAAATATTTACAAAATATTTTGTATATACGCTTTTTAAAGCTTCAATTGCAATCGGATAACTATTTAAATGATATTGATATTGGCATCTATTAGTCTATTGCAAAGCGTCTATCGTAACCAAAGCAAAAGAAATGGCAATAACTAAGCTACAAAAAACTCCACTAGTCTTTAAAACATACAAACATACCTACATACGATTACTACATGTAGAAATTGCGGCATAAACATATATATTTTTTGGCGATCATCTCTATATATATACACATACAAACATACAAAATACTCAAAGAAAAAATGAAGTTAATTAACAAAAAAAAAACCAAAAAAAATCAAAACAATTATTTACAAATCTAAATGTTAATCTTAATGTGTTTCTGTGTGTTTATTGCAAAACAAAAAAAAAATACTAATTCATATACAAAGATCAAGTTATAATGCGTATTTTTGAATTCATTTGCATTTAGGACATGAGAAACAATAATAACAACATACAATAAATGTAAAAGCATGAAATGTATTATCACTCTACGATTTGTTTTATTTCGATTTACTAAAGAACAGATCCAATGTGTTCTGATAGTAAATCTCAGCTAGTTTCTCAATGGGCTCCTGTTTAATGCCCGCAATCGCCTCCAGTACTTGGCTGAAAATGCAATAATTCTATATTAATTTACATTTATTGGTTAAGCTCTGAACACTCACCGAATCTGGCATGGTTCGTTGCGTCCATCGATCAAAGTCTCGGCGCTCCACTTCTTCTTTTTGACTGTTGGAAACTTTGTGGTCACGTGCTTGTGACTCGCATGCGAGGGGCGTATGCCACACCAGGGGCAATCCGTTTCCAGCATGATGCGATCATTGGGCAGCTGACGCACCACTTCAACATTCTCCTCCGTCTTCAGTGAGCAGCCATTAAGGCCTATGTACAATCCACCGAAAGCCAGTATGTTCTTGGCCTCATCTAGAGTGCCTGTGAAACTGTGAACCACTCCACCACCACATGCCTGCAATTTCTCTCGATTGCGCTCCAATATGGCCATGAAATCGTCGTGCGCATTTCGCATGTGCAGAAAGAGCGGCAATCGAAACTCTTCCGCCAAGCTGAGCTGCTTCTCAAAATACTCCAATTGCATTTGCTTCGCACAGAAGTGGAGACGATCATAGTCCAGGCCACATTCGCCCACAGCGATTACTTTCTCTGGATTCGCCCTGATTCTGGACCGCAAATCCATGTAATACTTCTCCGGATCCTCCAGAAATTGACCACAGCGTGTGGGATGTGTTCCCACTGTGGTATACAGGCGCTCTGCAAAGGATAGTTGAGTAAGAATATTATACTTCGTGTGAGTGGTGTTACTTGCCATCTTTTGCAATGAGATTTAGTGCCTCGTCCACATCACTCACGCAACCGGAGGTTATTATTAGCTTCTGCAAGCCATGTTGCCACGCACGTTCTAAGACAATGTGCAAGTCTGCCGGATGTTTCGTAGAGCCACCATAACAACCCTGAAACATGGAGTCTGTTAGATTGGCCCCAATGTCTGCAAAAAAAAGAGTTTGTCTCAAATTTGCAAAGAATCTTCATGTTTATAGTATTTACCAATGTATTTTAAAGCCATTCTTAAATATTTGTGTGCACGCATTAAAAAGCACCAAATAATACCAAATGCCGGTAAATCAGCTGTGACCCGATAACATTTCCTATTAGTGTAGTTTCTGTAAATGTCACTAGATGGCGTATGTTGCAATGGACGGTTATTTTTTTAAAGCTTAAAATAAATTGTAAGTAATAATGGGCAAGTTTAATCTGATAAATCATTATATCATAATTTTGTAAAAAATCCTTAGCACATGTGGGCGATCTTAACAATATGCCACGAATATTTCAAACCAATTTTGAGCATTAAATCACTTAAGCTCCTTTAATGCAAAATCAATGCCACAGTAAATTGCATTTCGAAATGCGCATAATTTCAACTAATTTGACCGCTGGCAAAGCTGTTCATTGCAACATCGCCAACACATATATGTAGTGTGTGCAATGAAATAGGATACAATATGCTAATTTTTAAATGTGTTGTCCTGAAAATAAATCGCCGCTTTCTGCTGCGTTGAGTAACCTATTTGGCATTCAAAGTATAATTGATTTAAATTCATTGGCATTTCCCATTTACATTTCATACATTGCAGAATTTACTGGGAATGCCATTAGCTACTTTTAATGGAACTGTGGTTGATAGTCGATGGGGCAAGGATTGGGGGGGGGGGGGGGGCTGCTTCTGGGTGCAATGGTGTGAAATGTATTTGTGACTCGTTAAATTGATTTACTGTCCATTTTTTCAGCTCTAAGCATTTGTGCAACCGAATGTTTATAACACAGAGATATTAAAAACACAAGCGCTGAATTGAATAATAATAATTAAATAGTGTGCGTGTCAACAAAGCGTAATTGCTCATTGAGTGTAAATGTATGCTATCAATTGCTAAATATACCTTTTGACATCCCACAAACCACCCATAATGTAAAACAATGAAAAACATACTTTAGTTTCAGTAATTTAATGGACACATTTAGTAAGTTTTTTATTTGATTTGGTTTGATATTTTTTAAATGAAGTACATTTTTCCATATGTTTTTGTTTTTTGTAGATATTGTGAGTAACTGTAACTCGGCTTTGTTTGGTTTGGGTTTTTTCTAGTTTATTTTGAAAGTTTCATTATGAACATTCGAATTACGTACACAAATATATGCTTAAAATTTCTTTTGCATGTATTTTAACAAAATCTATAATTAAGTAATCTTTGCGCAACAACAATTACGGAGTATATAGTAAGAAGTAGTACATATAACTGTTAAATTGTGTTCCCATTTGTCGCTGATATACTTAGACTATTAGAGATAGTTGTCAATACTTGATGCTTGGGTTTTTTAGATTTGTTATAATTTAACTACATTCAATAACAATGTATAAACATATGTAAGTATTACATATAAAACGAATCATCAGTATCATTACTTATTTGCTTAATCTTGCCTTATTCTAAATATATTTTACTGGACGTCCTCGATGCAATCCGTCCAAAAGATATAACACACTCTCCTGTTTACACATAACCAATTACAAGCTATTCATTATTTTATATTATATTTTCATGATATTTAAGTATTATTTTCATCACAATTCACTTTGCATCTGCCTTTTATTTGTTGATTCATTTACAAAGCGCCGTCAAGTAGCGCGAGTCCTTTAATAACAATTGTATTTCATTTGCTACCCAAAATAATTCCTATTCGAATACAAAAACTATAATATTGAACATTAAAGCTAAGCGCTAACTTTTCAAATTGTTTTCAGAAACATTTATTGATTATGACGGCAAACATTTTGAGCCTCTTTGAGTGACTACATAATAATAAATAACATCTAATATTTAATGCAAAAATGTGTTCATCATCATAATAATTTGATTGGCTCTTAATTTTGGCAATTATCATGCACCCTGTATTATCCATGAATATCATTTAAACATTATTCTTTATGTCTGCTTGTTTTTAGTTGTTTTTTTCTTTTTTCTTAGATCACAAACTATGTGCTGTATTTGTACAAACATTAATTAGGAGCTCAATTTGCATAAAAAATTGTGTTGTGCTTTTAACTGCTGCGTTTGCATTTGGCTTTCGCATTTTCTGCAAGTAGAGCAAAGTCGAAAAAGGAAAGTAGAAAATTCCATAAATTACACAAACATAGTTTTGCTTGTTGTTGGCTTAACCAAGGTCAACGCTTGTCAGCCATTAGCTTAAAACAACCTTTGTGCCTCTTGTTGCCTGGCAAAAGAACTTGCCCCATAACGAAGTTGTTCTGTTGCAAAACGAGACTTGAGCTAAAGTAACTACACACAGATTTCGTACCTAGAACAATTAAGTAAATGTGTACATCGAGACATTTTGAATACATTGTATTTAAATATTTCTAACGCTAAACATTCTTCACATCGAAATATTAACTTATGTATCTAAATCTTAGGACTATGAAATGAATATTTATTCATAAATGAAAATATGATTAACTTAGTCTAACAGAGCTATTATTTTGTCATCAAAGGAACTCTATGATTTTGAATCTTCAAATTGTCATAAATTTGTATAAGTTCAACACACTCATTCACACACACAAACACACCCACCCACACACACACATGCAAATACACAATCTACTATCTAATGGTAACGCAAGTTTATGACCAAATAAAGTTGGTATGCCAAAAATCTTCATCTGCTTGAAGAGATGTTGCCAAAGTTTGCCGATTCTTTCTAATCAAAAAATATATAATTTATTGAAAATATTGCGCTCGAAGGAGATTCAGATATTATTAAAAATTATTGTAAAGAAACTGGTCCCGTTAAAGCATTAACAAATAATGATGATAACTCGAACAAACAAGCAGATTAATGCATTTAATAATAATAGTAATAGCTTATACAATTTATCGAGTTGCCATTGAGCAACATTCTTATATTATTAATTATAATCAGGATAATTAGCTCAGTTAAATATGGTTTGGCTTACAATTCAGCCAACCAGCTGGTTATGAGTACTAGGTACGCATTATTTTCAATTTAATTTTATTTAATTGTCTGTTATATAATATTATATAATATATATATATATATATATTAATGCGCACACACAGAGTTATTTGTTAGCAATTTACTGCAAATTACAGTCATCGGATGCGTTGTTGATTTGCTGCTTGGTCTTGCGTGATGCACGTCGGATTAGCGATCTAAAATGAAGTTAAGGAAAAAACAAGTAAGATGCTGTAGTTGAGTTGGCTCGACTGCGATATACCCTTAACCCAGTTGTTAAATATATTTTAGTTTTATTGGCAAATTTCCCTTTAAAATTATACACACCCTTTTTTACCCATTCTTAATGGGTTAAGGGTATAATAAAATATGCTTAATAAATAAATAGAGCTTAATTCTTTTTTTTTTTTAAGACTTACAAAATAAACAATGTTGCAATCTATTTTTTATGCATACGTATTAAAAAACAAAAACCAAAGTAAATTTGATGTATCCAGAATGAAAAGTAGATTGTGAGACATTTTTTTATATATTTTAAATTCTTGAGCAACTTATCTTCAGAATGTACATAATGTGTCCATGCAATACCCACCTGGACCGTGGCTTCAGCTTGGCCTCTGCACTGGTGCTGGCCACATCGACGGCATCCACAAGATTCGACTTCTTATCGCCACTCACCGAGGGACTGTTCATGCGATTCTTATCTACAAATGGAATAAAAGTGTATATTCTTTAATATATTCTCAATTAAAATTTTAAAGCGCACTGAAGCACGCCTGACATGTGGTGCCAGTGACGTAAATTAACCATTCGGTTGCCAACACGTGAGCACTGAATAAAAACCGAAAATCCAATTTGCTAGTAGCTCTGCAATGTGCAACTGGCTGCGATTCCCAATCACTTCGCAGTTGCCAGAGCAACTACACTGAGGATCCAACAAAGGGAGTAATAGCAACGCAAAGACCCCAATCGAAATCTCTGCTCTGCTCTGTAATGAAATAACCGTGGATATTGAGTTGGGAAATGGACGGAATTGTGGCACGCATTTATGAAGGCATAGTTTCCATGGTGCATGAGGCATAATTACCCTTAAAATAGCTTCTTCATTTGAAAGCTAAAACCGGAGTAGCTCACAATTCGCAAAATTGCAAGCAGCTCCCTGAATGAACCAATTAGATGCTACTGCTCCTTAAATGGAAATGTTCCACATGCAACATGCAACCAAAGGCAAATCTGTTATTTGCTTAAGCTTCAAAGTGCAAGCAAAAACTTTGAACTAATTGGAGATTATTGTTGGGGTTGTACAACTGTATTTTTTTTTAATTATTTTTCCGTATAGTTTTTAATGGTAATTGCAAAACTTTTGCATATTTGAGAAAATTTAAGAGATTATTCTAAAAGTTCCATCGATTATTTATTATCTCTGCTTAATACAATTTATTGTTGCTAAATAATAATTGCGGTAAACGCCTTTCATTGAAATATCATATTTCAACAAATACACACATTTTATATGTCCTTTAAATAGTCGAACATCCTTTCATGTCCTTTTTATTGTGTAAATTGTGCGTGTGTGTGCTGTGTGTGTGTGTGTGCTGTGTGTGTGTTTATCTGTTTGTGCGTGGGCACAATTCTGGGAAAACGGATGAGCTCTGTGCACAAATGATTAGATTATACTGTGCATATTGATTAACTGATTTTGATGGATTTAAAGCGATTTCGACCTAAACAAAAGGTGAAGTCTGACATAATGATGATTTATAGAAAACAGCGACGCGTTAAAGCGGAAAAGTGACTCTCGTAAAGCAGAGCACAAACAATTGATTACAAATGCGAAATTGAAAAACGGGCATTAAATATGGACTTAGGCATGGCTATACAAAATTGATGCCTTAAGTACTTTCTAAATTCTATCTAAGAAAGGGAATTTGTGAAAGTCTCTTAAGCAGTTACTGACCTGATACAATCAGTTCATGGGAATCGAACACAGAGAGAAACAAAAAACTATTTGAAAATCGGAAACATATTCTTGAATCACAAACAATACGTTTAACAAGTAAGAAGCTGTAGTCGAGTTAGCTCGACTACGATATACCCTTAACCCAGTTGTTAAATATATTCCAGTTTTCTTGGCAAATTTCCCTTTAAGATGATTCGCACTCAAATGCCCGAACTGAAAGGCTGCAAACACGTGCATATACGTACATGCACACACACATACACACGTACACGAAATAGTAATTATCGCTAGAGTCTATTATCATGCCATCTCTTTCTCACAAATGCGTGGAATTTATTGCTATCGGAAATCGAAATGTATCGATAATTCAGAAACTGAGGCAGTTATCGATAAAATAAAGCGAGCTTGATCTGCGCGAGGCACACGAGATCTTATATTGCAAATTTGAAGTCTCTAGCTCTTATAGTCTCTGAGATCCACGTGTTCATACAGACGGACGGACAGACAGACGGACAGACGGACAGGGCTATATCGACTCGGCTCCTGATCCTGATCAAGAATATATACTTTACAGGGTCGGAGATCCTTCCTTCTGCCTGTTACATACATTTGCACAAAACCATTATACCCTTTTTACCCATTTTGAATGGGTTAAGGGTATAAAAAGTGAACGGAGCGGAATAAATTTTAGACTAAGAATATTTTCTAAACTTAAGATAAAATTGTTATCGCAATGCATTTGTTCTGATTGTATATTTTTGTTGTTGTTGGCATTTCATATTGTTTCGTAAAGTATGTGTGCGTGTGTTTGTGTGCGCAGTGTCAACTGCAAACAAAATGGCTGACGACGCAATTGTTACTTTTGTTGTTGCTGTCGTTGACACAAAGAGCGCGAAAAATGCTCGAAAACAGTTAGAATCATGCAAAAATCGAGTGTTGCTTGTTGCCTGGGCGCACGCTGTGTGTAACAAACAACAAACAAGCAAACAACTAACAAGCAAGCAGCACACACAAAGTGAGAAACGATTGCGTAATGTATATATGTATGTGTGTATTGGGGGTTTTTTTTTGGGGGGAATATTACGCAGTGGCCGCTGTAACAGTTGCAAAATATGCAAAAACAAGTAAGATGCTGTAGTCGAGTTGGCTCGACTACGATATACCCTTAACCCAGTTGTTAAATATATTCTAGTTTTATTGGCAAATTTACCTTTAAAATGATTTGCACTCAAATGTTCAGTTCTGCAAGTGCATTTTTTACAGAGTATTTTTGCTCACAAGCATATACATACATACATACAGAAATACATACGTACACGAAACAGTACTTATCGGGGCTCTGGAGAATACACACAAATATATTGACGCTAGCGTCGATTATCATGTCATCTCTTTCTCACACATGCGCTCGCCTATTTATATGTATAAAGAAGATGCTTGCGGCTGCTGATAGAAATAAGATCAATATGAGAATATATTTTCAACTATAGCTTTGGTGTTTCTTGTCCGATCTTAATGAAATTTCGGCAATTGATCAATAATATGTATATGCATATTATGCATAAAGAAGAAGCCTCTGCCTCTTAAATTGTGAAATTTATTGCTATCGGAAATCGAAATGTATCGATATTCAGAATCTGAAGCAGTTATCGATCTGAACTTGATCTGCACCTGGTACACAAGAACTTACATTCCTAATTTAATTTTGCAGTCTCTGAAATCCGCGTGTTCACACAGACGGACAGACGGACATAGCTATATCGACTCGGCTGTTGATCCTTATCAAGAATATATATACTTTATGGGGTCGGAGATGCTTCCTTCTGCCTGTTACATACATTTGCACCAAACCATTATACTCGTTTTTACCCATTTTTAATGGGTTAAGGGTATAAAAAGAAGTAACCCCCATTCACACAAATTTGCAGGCATAGGGCATATGAAATTGTTGAAAAAAAAGAGAAAAACTCATTCGCTCAACATAGATGGAATACGCAAGTAACACGGGCAGTAGCAACACCAGGAGGCGCCCCAATAATTGTGCATATGTGGCTGTGTTTGAGGGCTGAGCGAAACGGAAATTTAAATTACATTTTCATTTTCATAAGCCCACCCAGCAGACGTTATTTTAATTTTCACATGGAGTGTGTAACACATTGAGTGGTCGGACTTACAAGCCCATAAATTATTCAAGGTGTATATCGGCAACAGAATGCCTAAGCTCTTCGAAAATATGGAAAGCTGTTAGATATTTTGGGCAATATTTATTGAAAATAATTTTTTTTTTTGTAATATAGGTTACATAAAAACACACAACTTTTTGCTGAGTGTAAAACTGTTGCTTACCTGGCATTTAATTGACTCAACTTCTGCTTAAGTGAAAATAACTGGCAGCTGTCACTCAAGCAATTTAATCTGTATCTAAGTGCATAGAATATATATATATATATAGATATATATAAAAGAATATTCGACTGACTGAAGATAACTATTTCTTTTATGTTTGGCTTTTTCTGTTTTTACTCAGGGTTATACAAAAGGCTTTTCGATGGGCTCTGCAAATGGGGCAAAACAAGAGCAGCCCGCTGACTGTTCAGATTTTTTGTTAAATAGCATTTGGCCTAGACGCGATATACAAATATGCGCAGCAACTGTGTGGCATGTGTGGCGTGTGTGACGTGTGGCATGGCGTATGCGTACTACAGACGCACATGTGGAAGTTTCAATTGAGTTACGGTTTCAGTTGACTGCCTGCGAATAAGACTGCTTGTGGTGTCTGGTATGTCCTGCAACCACAAAGCTCAACCACATAACGTTGCCGACTGCGTGAGTCCTGCGGCTGTTACCAGCAAGGCTGCTAACCCAGGACAGGAGGGACGAAGTCGGTGACGTCGCGCTACCTTTTGGCTGTGTACGAATCCTTCAGCAAGTGCTCTTGCTTCTTCAGCTTACGCCTCCAGCCATTTTTTATGCGCCATCAGCTAAGGGCGTACATATAGACACACGTGGTTGGGCCATTGAGTTGTCAGACACCTACACACACACACACACACACACAGAGACATTAACAAAGACACCCTTAAGCCGAATATGGACGATTTATTGTTTGAATAATACGCGCTATATAGTCAGAGGAAAACATGTGACATGGAAAGGTAACTAGCTACATTAATATTATTTCTTATCTTATTCTAATAATAACAATGTCTTATTATAATACAACAGTTGCATACGAATTTGATTACAAATTATAATATATTAAATATATATTCACAGGTTTTCCTCAATTATCATCAATTACGATTTTGAATTGCTGTAAAGTATAATTTTTCTTAAGTAAATTTGCACAAATTCCATTAAACTATTGCTGGGATATTGTTTAAAAAGACTAACGTTTATTTCGTATTTTTTAAGAGAATTCGTAAAATACAAATTCCGAATCCAGCGATTTATTTTTCTGAGGAATTTTCAACTTTAAGTTGAATTTTTCCCATGTGCACATGTGTTTTTAAGGCAATTACTTATTATTTTTGTTGTTCTTGTTGTCCTCAATTCGCGTGATTAACTGTTCAGACTTATTTTAGTGGCGAATGCAAGTCAAGGACTTGGATATATATATATATATATATATGTCCCAGACATGGAGGTGCTTCGAAAGCGGCTCGAATGAGGCAGTGAGTGGAAGGTGGGAGACTTGTGCACATACTTACTGACGTTTCTTTGTCAATTGTGCTGTCACAAGTATTTGCTTCCAATCGACTTTCGACCTTAGCTATTCAGACAAACACACAAAAACACACACACACACACAGACACACACACACACACAGCTGTCAGCGGCAGTGTGTGTAGTTGTCTTCTTGGACAATGCTCGCCTCTATTTGGCCAAAAGTAATTTACAAATTGCCGTCTGTCGCTTTACTACTCACACATAATAAGTGTAAGATTCTGTGTGTGTGTGTGTGTGTGTGTGTAGACCAAATAGAAATTGTATAGCAGCATTTTAGGCACTCGAGCTTTGCTGTTGTTGTGGCAGCGGAAAAAGGGACCATTAAATCTTTAAATTGCATTTAATTTCCACTCTGTTTGACGGTGGCCAACTTTGCACTCCATTCAAATGACTTTTGCTGTGCGAACAGGGCTCAAATAATAACTTACATTTCATCAAATGCCGGCAGCAAACAATTAAATTATTGTGGAAATGGCCGAAACGGAAGTGGGGCGGGGCCAAGAGCTCTCTTAATAACTTTTAAGAAGGGAAATTACAATCATTATTTTGTACCAAAGCCAACCAGGCATAAACAACAACGCTTGGCTGAGAGGGCCAAAAGAGCAGCAGAGCGGCAGGACAGCAGTTGGCCAACATTAATTAACTGTTCATTTATATTGGTAGAAGGCGTTGCTCTCAAATATTGAAAACTTCTGGTAACAAAGTGCGTAAAACGAACTTTTAATGAGATAATGTACCTGGCCAATGGAAATTAAAAGCGCTAACCGGTAATTAGAAGGTCAAGCTATTTACCTAATTAAAACTAATACAGTTAACTTTTTATTAACTGTTCAAAAAGATGGAGCAATTGAATAACATACAAATAATATTACAATTATGCTAAATTTCTATTGAAGTCTTGCCAGAAATTCAATTTGTATTTGTAAAAGTTTTATACTTTTTCCTAACTTAACTTCTGAAGGAATAGAGGCAACATTCACAAGCAATCAAAGATCAGTCAAAGCGGTTTCTTAGAAAATGCAACGAAAATGTTCAATTTGCCACATGCTTGTGGCATGCTCATCAAAAGCAACGCTCTCAGCGTTTTTGCGTATGCCACAAAAATGTCCATGTCAAGTATTGACCAAGTTTGTAGATTGAAATTTCGAAAAATCCCTTAAGCGGTTATTTCTCAGCTCAATGGTGTTTGAGAGTAAAGCAAAATCTCAATTTCCAGACTTTTCCAGCAGCAAGCAGCAATAAATGTAGATGTGCAATTGTGGCAAGTACAATAAAAAGCTGAGTTTCCAACAGAATTTATAATTCTTTGTTTTGGGTTGCAATTAATAATTTGTGTTTTTTTTTTTTCTATTTGCGTCACTTTTGTATTATTGCCTTGCCGCACGATATTTGGTTAAATATAACAAATAATGAAAAGGGTTTGTCTTGTGCCACTCTCATCCCGTTACTTGGCCTAATCAAATTTTTGTGTTGTTCTTTCTTTTATGTTCGTTGCCAAATTTTAACAATTAATTTGGGTCAAATTCAGGAGAAGACGGCAAAGTCAAAGACGAAAGCGAAGCTAACAAGAATGTTAATTACACTCAATTAGCCAAATTGTCGACAATTTGTCAACGTTATATACACATTCTGCGAAATTCAATTTCCACTAATTAGAAGCTGATTTCGAGCCAACTTGGAATTGCCAGCCGTTCAACACGATATGTTTGCCAAGTCCAGGTGCGCACACAAGTCTGGTAAACATCCTGAATTTAAATCATAATTAAATACATTAATTACGAAAAATGGAAAATTGCATCCATTTATGATTACACATCAGTCTCATAATTCGCATCCTGCTGCTGTTATTATAAATAATAAGCTGTTCGACACATTTTACCTGTAGCTGCAACATCGCACATATTATTTTTAATTATTGCCTTGGCTTTCAACGCATCGTATTTTCTTTTCGTATTAATTACGGATTCTGGATTTCACCTGCACTTTAAATCCCTGTAATTCAGAGTTTGTTTAAGACAGTTTTTTGTGGCAGACGCAGCTGCAGCTGTTGATTTCTGGTGCTATAAACAGAGCTCAGATATAATTATATATGCATCTGTGAGATACTTTCTCGCTCTTTCTTTCGCTGCCTCTCTCTCTCTCTCTCTCTCTGTCAGCGTGCAACAAGGCGCAGGCGTTGCTTTTATTTTCGCAATCAAATGGCAAATTGATATTTGCAACTGCAACAAAGAGCACAAAGCATATTCGGGGCCAGACGAATTGCGAAATTATTTCCGTTGCCAGTTACCGGCTGACAAAAGTTGCACCATTTTCTATTTACAACCTGTATAAATTGAAAACTTGAAAACAGAGTTTTATGACTTTCGAATCGATCATGTCAAGACTCAATCTCAGCCAGTACAGACCACCTTTTTAAAGTAAATACTAAATGTGTTAAACTCAGATCAAATTTATTTTTAATTTAATATTTTTTTTATTAACAAAATTCTATTTCTTTAGTATTTATAAAATATAACCTTTTAATTTGGTAGAAGGATTTGACCAAGATTGTTAAGAAAAAATTAAAAATAAAGTTTAATTAAATTATACAAAATAAACCTCAATAATAATTAAAATATAATAGAAAAAATATTAAAATAATAAAACAAATCATATAATAAATCCGTTGATAAATATAAAGGGGGAAACCCAGAGTAAAACAAACTCAAGTAGCTTAGTCATAACTAAACTAAAATTTTAATAAGTTAACAACAAATAGAAAATAAAATATAGTATAGTTATAAATAATGGAGCACTGGATATCTTCAGGTTGAGCTCTCTTGAGTAAAACACTCCCACATGCTTTTAATTCCAGTTAGACTTTTCAGCTTCAGAACAACTCAAACAATTTGACAATGGACTTTTGAATGGTCCTCCTTCCCTTCCCCGGCCCAAACATATGAAGGGCATAAATTCCAACTGTGTCATACTTACTGCGACTGGACGATGCGCTGACATACGCCGAGGAGCGGCGCTTGAAGCCGCTGGGCGCTGCCTCGCCACTGGCGCCTCCTGGTGCGCCGTTGCCGCTGCTGGCGGGCAGGAAGCGGGAGAGGGAGAGCAGGGTCTTGAATAGTTCGGTCACACTGGTGTCCTCCTTTGCCGAGCACTCAAGCACTTTGGCCCTGCAAAAGAAGAGAAGGAAACAATTCCACGAATGACGGTTAGTGTCAAAACTATGCATAAACTGTGGCAAAGTTTAGGGCCTGAAGCATTTCGCATAAATTACGTATACGTCATGCGTGAGTTTTTTGGGGCAACCCTAAAATTATGACGCACATTAACGTGACACGGCAGAAACCGGAAAAAAAGGAAAATATGAAAAGTACTTTGCTAGAACAACAGCAACGAATAACGAATATGCAAACAAATGTAGAGCTTGAAACCCTTAAACTGAAAGCAACACAGACAAAGGGATACCCTACGATAGCCTTAGAAATAATCTCTATAAAATAGTCTCATAAATATTATGTATTATTTACTATATATACTTGATTCTTATATACATAATTCTTAACCTGTTAACCCTATTCAAGGCACTCCCAATGCGATTTCTATTATTACGGGGTATTCGAAATGCAACGAAAATGCTCAATTTACCACATGCTTGTGGCATGTTCATCAACAGCAACGTTGTCAGCGTTTTTGTGTATGCCACACAAATTTGCGTGTCAAGTTTTGACCAAGTTCGCAGAATGAAATCTTAAAAAACCCATTAAGGGACTATTACTCAGCTGATTGCTGTTATAAATATAAAAGAATATAAAATAATCAAAGTGTTTGACGAAAATAGGGGGGGTTCTTTAAAAATCATAACACGATATTTATTTTTAGACTCTCTTGAAATATATATTATAGAAAAATTTATTTTAAAAACTTCTAACTTATTAGTCTTGGGCAAAAATAAATATTAAAAATGGTAGCACGCCATTGGAACCGAGTGGAATCGGAAATGGAGTCAATAGCAAGTTGCAAGCAGCTAACGGAGCATTTAAGCGGGTAACAAAGTCGCCTCATAAATTGGACCAGTATTGCGGACACGAAGTATGTGGCAAGTTGGCCAGTTGTCGGCTCGCTGTCAGCGGCAGCTTTCCAAGAGTCAAGTGGCCGAAGGCCAAAAGCAATTGCAGCGGAAAGCTGCAACTTGAAATTGCTACTTGTGCTTTTGAATATATATGGATTTCGTGATTGAAATATATTCATATTTTTCTTATGCTGCATATTTACTTTGGAGTGCGGAAATCGCAAAATCAACTTTAATTATTAAATCAAGCTGCGTAAGCAAAGTTCAATTTTGTTTATTTTGAATGTCTTTTCAACGGAGAGACAAAAATATAAATCGTGTTATTTTAATTTTAAATATCAACGAATCATATTATTACAGGTGAGTGTGTGTGCGTGTGTGTGTGTGCGTGTGTGTGTGTGTACGTGTGTGTGCAGATGTGTTTAACCACAGACAGACAGACAGACAGACAGACAGGCAGTAACAAATTGCAACGCTGTTGCCATGCAACACTAGGGCTGGCAGCAAATTGCAACATGTTAAGTGAGCCATGAACAGAAACAGAACCAAACCGCAGAGGCTGAAACCACCGCTTGCTGAAAAAGAAAAGTGCACAGGTTGGCACGTGGAAAGTGGAAAGTGGAAATGTGTGGCGAGTAGAGTGAAGTATGCGATGGGGCAGCTGCAGGGGGAAAACACCAGCAGAAAGTTCAAGGTGCGTTCACGCCGCACCATCAATCTGCTTAAATGTTTAATCCAGCAGAGATTCGTATGTATTTGCATATATATACCATATACGTATATATATATATAGAGATATATATATACATTGTGAGGGGTTTGGTGCGTGTCCTTTATGTCGATATGTTTTATTAAACAAGTTTACACACGCTTGCTTAAACAGCAACACGAGCTAGTCACGCCTCTTAACTCTCTTATCCCAGCCCCTTCTGCCTGCCCCTTCTGCCTGCCTCGCTGCCTGCCTCGCTGCCTGCCTCGCTGCCTGCCTCACTGCCTGCCTGTGGCGCTGGAAATTATGGCAGTTGCGGCCAACACATTGCCCAGATCCAGGACAGCCAGACTACCTGCCCCATATCCAATCCCCCAGTCGGCGAATGTAAGTGATTTTTATTAATGTGCAGTTACTTATGGGTCTGTGTGTGTGTGTGTGTTCATCATGGCAAATAAACAAGGAGCAGCGATGAAAGCGGATGTTCAACTTTAAGCGTCAACTGTATTAACGAATGTCACATAAATAAACACATTTACAACTGCCAACTGTAAGTAGTTAACTTGACCGACATGATCCAGAATATATACTCTGCTAGTCAAAGGCAACTTTAAGCGAAAACATGCAAAGTAATTAGATACCGCATATTTTAATACCCTTAACCCATTAAAAATGGGTAAAAAGGGTATAATGGTTTTGTGCAGGCAGAAGGAAGCATCTCTGTCTGTCCGTCCGTCCGTCCGTCCGTCCGTCTGTATGAACGCGCGGATCTCAGACTATAAGAGTTAGAGACGTCAAATTTGGAATATAAGTTCTCGTGTACCAGGCGCAGATCAAGTTTGCTTTAGTTTATCGATAACTTAATCAGTTTCTGAATTATCGATACATTCCGATTTCCGATAGCAATAAATTCCACAATTTAAGAGGCAGAGGCTTCTAATTAATACATAACATGCATATACATATTATGGATCAATTGCCCAAATTTCATCAATCAGATCGGATAAGAAACATCAAAGTTATTGTCGAAAATATATTTTCATATTGATCTTTTTGCTGTCAGCAGCCGCATGCATTTTCTATATGTGCATGTGTGAGAAAGAGATGACATGGTAATCGACGCTAGCGTCAATATATTTGTGTGTATTCTGCAGAGCCCCGATAAGTACTGTTTCGTGTACGTATGTATGTCTGTATGTATGTATGCATATGCTTGTGAGCAAAAATAATCTGTAAGAAATGCACTTGCAGAAATGAACATTTGAGTGCAAATCATCTTGAAGAGAAATTTGCCAATAAAATTAGAAAATATTTAACAACTGGGTTAAGGGTATATCGTAGTCGAGCTAACTCGACTACAGCATTTTACTTGTCTACTCTAGACTAGTTGTTGAGGGGAATGAAAAATCGTAGCAATATTCGTCTGAATATCTTTATAACACCTAACATAAGTTTTTTTTTATTTATTTATTTATTATCAACTAATTGAATTGAATTAAATTTTAAAAATAATTAAAATTATAAATAAATTAGAAAATACTAAATTATTAATAAGATTTATAAGATTAGAGTATAAGGGATAGTCAAATTTAATTTTTTGACAAACTTAGCCATGTATAAATTTTGTCATAATTTGCCTTTTGACGATGCTCAAGTTTCTATATTTCATTAGGTGCCTCGTTCAGTTGATGCCACCATTTTAAGTCGATATGCAACCGATACAAATGTCATAGCGTAAGTTATCGAATATTGATGTAGCAACACTGTTAAAAGCCCTCCCCACAAGGCTGATAAATATTGAATGAGTGTTCGCAAGTCGGGTGGAGGTGCACTTGAAAAGTGCTCTATTAGAACAGGATGTGTCTTATGAATAAACATGTGCCGTATGTCCTTGTTGCAGTTGTGAGCTGCTTAGCATGCATTGCGAGTGCAGAGTGCATTGAACGTCCTTGGCAGCTGGAACTAGGAAGGAAATTTGTAAGGGACACCAACCGAGCCAGCTGAGTGGCAATTAGGTTGGATTCTGGGTAATATGGAGTATTCGCTATTGAGTGACCCTTTAAACTGGATTTCCTCCTCCCCAATTTTTGTAATTTTCCCCAATTTCATTGCATTGCTGAAAAACATATTTTTCCAAGCGCTTAGCCACGCCCACGTCGTCCCCTCTTGCAACCTTATGGGTGGCAGTCACGCTTTTAGTCGCTTAATTTCATTTGTTGCATTTAATTGCGTTTGTCGGCAACTGCTGCGACAAGGATTGGGCCATTTCACATTTGTTTTAGCTGCCCCAAAATTTATCGCCCATTTTTATTGCACTTTTTTTGGCCTGGTCATTACTTGTAAAAATGGCTGCTCTGCGGTTTCTGTGCCGCTTATTTTCATTGCGCAACTTTCGTCATTTGTTTGCAATTTGGCCTAATTGCAATTGTGTCCTGACTTTTACAGCTGTCGCTGCAGCATTTACATTAACCGACATTTGGGATTTATTTGGCTTCACTGCCATTTAATGGATAATTAAAATATCACTGAACGTTGCGTGCGAAACTCACCTGAGGCGTGGCAGCTCGCAAAAAACCCAATCTGTGACCTCCTCGTGTCGCACCTCCCTGTGGGTCGTCGCCAAGTCGGCTTTGTTGCCGGCTATAACAATGGGTATATCCTGTTAATAGAGATAAGGAATTAGTTCAACTAAAGACTAAGCTGCTGCTGCTGCTGCTGCTGCTGTTACTGTTACTGCCACAAGATTGAGCGCCAGGAAGAAGACGTTGCCATAATTGACACCCACGAACAATGACACAGCGAAATATATAAGACCAAGCTAAGCAGCAACAACAACAACAACAATAACAGCAGCATTAACAACAAAAACAATTAAGGATTTTTGTGGAAAATCAGCGAGCGTAAAACTCAAATTCCGTTCAGACTTTTAGTAAAGTTGTGTTTATGTATACCCTTGCAGAGGTCCTTTTCCTTTAGTTGTTAAGTTAAATTATATAATATTGAACTATATAATATTTAAATATTAATTTGCTTCAACCACAGTATAATAGTAATCTAAAGCGAAGATTATGTTCCTAGATTGAGGCCAAGTACGAAAAACATGATAAAATGTTTCTAGTCGAATCACTTTTATTTTCTTCCGCATTTGAAAAAAACACGTTCTTAATTTAAAATCGATTTAAAGTTAAAAATCATATATTTCAAATTATTTAATTTAAATTGAAAAATTGATTATCTCTTTATGTAATCAGGATCTCAATTGGCTTTATACAGTAATAAAAACGTTTAAGGATTCCTAGATGTTCTGCAAGGGAATGTGAATTTCGTGGTTCCCAAAATGGCTGTCTTTTCGTTGTTTTTGTATTTTTAATTGCTCTGGGACATTGAAATTGGGTTACATGTATTTTTTGTGTTCTTCTTGTAAGCTTCCTGCATCTGCGCTAATTGCATGCAAAATGCAAAACAAAATGCTGAGGGAACGAAAGAAAGAAAGTTGAAAACCCACCTGGAAATCGGCGCGCTGCTCGCGAATCTCCTCGAAGCACTGTTTCACACACTGAAAACTGGGGGCAGATGTTGTGGCATAGACCAGCATGAAGGCGTGGGCCGTCGCAATGGAGAGGCGTCGCATGGCGGGGAATTGCATGTCACCGGATGTGTCCAAAATGTCCACCTGCGTAAACAAACAAGGGGCAAAGTCAAGACAAGTCAAAGCTCAAAAGCTGCCACACACACAAAACACACACAAAACACACACGAAGCAGCCGCGAATAATTAAATGCAAAATGTCAAAAGCGAAAATACATGGAACAACATATTGTTTATTGTTTTACATATTGTTGATGCGACGAAAGCTTAATTTAAGCGATCACATTTTCTTCTTTTTACATTATACAACACATCCCAGTTTGTATGTGTGTGTGTGTGTGTGTGTGGGTGTGTGTGTGTGCCACATATCACGCATACGCCACATGTCCGGAACTGCGGTTACGATTTTAATATGATTTCCAATATTGCATTAAGGCCATAAACAGTTCGATTTTAATACCACTTATGGCCAAGAGAATATTTTATACACTTGACGTGGCGCACAAGCACATAAAACTTTATTTAAATTCAAATACCAACCTTCTTCAAATTGTTAAAACATTTTTTCATAAAATTCATTCATTTCATAAATTGATTTCATGCAATAAAACTAAATAAAATGTTTTTGATCGAAAATTTAACTTATTGCCAAAGTAGGATATAATCGAAAAATGTAATAAACTAAATGTAAATGTAAATTTGCCTTGGCCAAGGTCAATGAGTTGATGGTTAACACTTAAATAAACGGTTCTGTATGAATTTACCATAATTCATTTATTGCATTTTGAACCCATCATAAATCAGTTATTTATTTTGCAGTGTAAAACGGTCATTTAATGAGCATTTATTTAAAACACTCTGCCTTTTCTTTAAACAAAATATTTAAATAAACTAAATGAAATTAAAAATATGCAAATGTTTCTTTTCTCTTGAACAAGAATTTAAATTACTTAAACAAACAATTCTTTAGTAATTTAAACATAACTTTCATTGGACAGTATTTCTTTTTGACCATATCATTTGTTATTGGTATTTGTTAATTGTTTTTAACTTAAAATTGTGAAAACGAAGATTGGTATGAATTATTCGCATTTATTGGAAACTCAATTGTCATGTTTATTTAAAAAAACTGTACACTTGAATTTATGCGTAGCTATTCCTAGAAGTATCTTAACCATATTTGCCAGTTGCCAATGAATTTAAAATTGAAGTGCTTGTTGTAAATTTTCACCCAAAAAAAAAATCGAGACAACTAAAAAGCCACAAAAGAACACACAAACAAATAAAGTCTGATTTTCAAAAGGAACTGAAGGGTGGGGGGGGGGGGGGGATGAGTGTGGAGTCAGATTAGGTTGCCGCTCAATGCTCACTTGATGCCAGCTAATCCCGAGAGTCAGCATCTGTTTTACGTGTATAAATAAACACAGTATTTTCGCAGAGCGACAAAAAGACAGACGATAGAGTAGCCACAATGTCAACAACGATACCAGTGCCGGAGCTGCCACAACCAGGACCCGGTGGGCCTTGGCCATTGTTCGCATGGAAGGCTATTGTTCGGCAATTTGTGGCACATTGTTGCAGCTCGCGATCGTGTCGGCTAACATTATTAAAAATGCGCCACGACAATGAAAGCCGATATATGTACATATGTATATATATATATATATATATATATATGTATATTGGGCCAAGGCTTTCGGCTTTGTTTGCTTCCATTCCAGCTGTGTTGGTACACCGAATTGTCATTAGGGTCGCGCTGTTAAACGCTCTTGTCGTACTGTCGTCGTGTAATGTGCCACTTGATGGTTGCAGCCACAGCGGGTTGCGCCAATAACAACAGCAACAACAGCAGCAATCTGTTAAATGCGGGTATTTTTTTTTTCCATGTACTTCTAATAGAAAATTCTGTTTCGAATTTAATTGAGTTTGATGAGCGGACAAACTACGTGACGTATACGCAATGTTTTGCAAACTCCGGTTAGTTGCTTTAAGGAACTCGTGCCTGTGGCCGGTGGAAACTCAATCAAATGGGTGGCATTTGGGTTCGGTGCTTCACTAAAAAAGTACAAGTTGCAGCGTACGAAAGTGCCACAGAGTCACCGATGTGGCCTCGGGCATTTGATCAGGGTATCGAGCGTTAAAATTAAATTAATTAAAACAAAAATTTAAGCGCTGATGACATTGTCGATGATGGTAGACAACAGCCAACATCCAACAGCCAACAGCCACCAGCGACGAAGATGTCGCCACCACCAAGGGTGTCAATGTCGCCATTGCCACCACCTCAACGCAGTTTAGTCAACATCAATTTGGAGCTCGCCTAGGAGCAAAGAGAGACACAAATTGATACACATAAAAAAATAGTATGTATACATTTAAGTTTACAGAAAATTGTCGCGTAGATACCAAAATTAGCGATTCCAAATTACAAGTAAGATAATTATAATAATTTTTAAAAATTATAATATATTTAAAAATTAAATTATATATCAGAAATTAGATATTTTTGGTATTGCGCTTATAATTTTAAGAAGTTAAATGCGTTATAAATTATGGTATAAATATTAATTTTAAATTATAAAAATTTACTTCTGTATTTTTATGATATTTCCGAATGACTTATTTTTATTTATTTTTTTATTTTATTTTTATTTTTATTATTTTTTTTTTTGCTCAGTGTCGAGAAGGAGAGAGAGCGGAAAAATAAAGGATGGATGCTGCATACCTATTAATCAAAATTTTGTTACAACTTTTGTGGTGGTTCTGCGTTGTATGCTGTGGTTTCGTTAGGGCCAACTTTCGAGGCAGCAAATAATCAGCTTGTGCACCAAGCCCTGAATGATGTGCCATCAAAGCAACTTGGTCAGACAGCAGTGCGGGCTGGCTGCCAGGCAGAGAGGCAGGCACAGAGGCAGGCAGAGAGGCGGGCAGAGAGGCAGGCAGGCAGGCTGTCTGCCAGGCAGGAGACATGCTACATCACAATATAACATCAGCATAATATCCATAACATGTGTGTTGCTGTGTCTCGAATTTATAAGTTGTTGTTGTTGTTGTTGCCACAGTTTTGGGGCGAAGCGTGTAAATTTGATTAATGAGGGATCCTGTCTAACTGCTCATTTGCCTGGCAACCTGTCTTAGCCATGTTAAACTCAAATATGCCGCATGTCGAGTGGTGAGAGTGCCCGCAGGATAAACTATGCATTAACCCATTTGGCTATAATTTAACCACTTTACATACACTCAATTTGGGACTCAGTCACTAGAATGAAAAATTATCCTTTAATTTAACAGTATTATAATTTACCATAGCTTTGTCAAAAAACAATTTCGTTCATATTTAGTTTTGGACTTGTCTTTTGCGTGCATCTCGCCGAATTGTGATTATCAAAGACAGACTTATAAACATACATATGTGTGCATTTGATTAGGCTAATAACATGGCCAACACACACATACAAATGTCGCCTGCAGGCATATTATGAAATCAGTGGCTTTTGGCCAATTGCAATTAATTGACTGCGCCCAGAAACAATTTGGGCATGGCTAATTCGCTTGAAATTTGGTGGGGCGCCGCTTTGATTTAATTAGTGGCTCACTTCGGATTGCGTGGAAGCATCCACAATCTACATCACAACTGAGATGCAGTGTCATAAACCCAGTTACTCAACCGCATTGTGCACCTTGAGTGCACTCAGAGTGCAAAAGCCGAAAGGACAACAGACAACAGACAACAGACAATGGTAAACTTTGCTCTTGTTTAAAATTACTCGTTTATTGTCCCAGATGTTAACCAGACTAAAAGCATTAAAACCGAATTGAAACTAATGCACTCAATACACTTGGCAAAGATATGGGAATTTTATTCTCAAATAAAGTACAAATTATTATTAGAGTTGTTAATTCAATAACAAACGACATCAGAATTCACCAAATTAAATAGACAATTTAAGTATTTTATTGGTTGGCTTCCTAAAATATTTTCACATATTATTAAAGTCAAGAACTTCACGACTTACAACATTTAAAATTACAACATATTTTATTATTTTTGGTCTAAATGGGGTTTTCTGGGTTTTCCCCAATTCTTGCAACAAATGTTCGACCATTTTGTTTTCTACCCCAGCAATCTTAGAAATCTAAAATAAAAATAAAAAAAATAATAATAATATACATTCTTATATATGTTATAAATATTTTATTATTTTTTAATTTATTTAAAATTTTAATTTTATTTTAAATTTTATTTAATTCCAATTTTTAATTTTTGTATTTTTGGTGTCGACTGACTTTAGTTGACAAATAAATAAAAAATAAGAACCAAATGTGCGATTTAATTATATATTTTATTTATATATATTTTTTCATTTTATTAGCAATTATATTCCAATTTCTACTCGAGCTTCGAGTGCACTTTTTCGCTGAGTGTTTGTTTAATTTGTTAACCGTGTGGCAAACAGCATCAGCAGTTGTGGGAGGGGTCAAGTTTGTAAGCTGTAAACAACTGAGGCAACTGGGATATGCTACTGCAACACACACACACACACACACACATTGCACTTAAGTGGTTGCCCCGTTTTCTAATGGTCCAACAGTCGCTCTCTTGCTCTCTCTCTCTCTCTGTCTCTCTCTGTCTCCCTCTGTGTCACTTACCTTTAACGTGACGCCGCCGAGGTCATATTCGCGATTATAGAGATCCTCGACGGTGGCGCGGTATTTGTCCGTGTAGCTCTTGAATAGGAATCGCTTCACAATGGAACTCTTGCCAACACCAGCGCCGCCGAGCAGCACCAGTCGTATGCGTTCCAGGTCCGCCATTTTATTGTGTATTCTGTATTCCGTATTCTGTATTCCCGGTTTTGTTGTGTTGTTGGAGCTGTGGCTTTTGCTGGGGGCTTTTGTAAATCGCTTGGCGTTAAGTACACTGTTTGTTATGTTTTCCCAACTGTTTTTGTCGCTGTAAATTTCCAACCTTGTTTGAATTGAATTGAATTGAATTGGACTGTTTAGCGTGGCTGAAGCGTTGTTATTGTTTGTTTGGCAGCTGCATGTTTTCACTGCTGCACTTGAATTTGAATTTAGGCATTATATAGTCAACTGACGGATTTCCGCTATCAATTTGTTGTTGTTGCTGTTGTTGTTGTTGCTGTTATTGTTGCTGTGCTTAGCGGCAACACTTGCACCTAATAACAAACAGCTTAAGCTTCCGCCGGCAAAGTTGACTTCCACTTCCGCTTCCGCCCGGGGAGTAGATCCCAGCTTCGTACGTGGATGGATGCCTGTGAATGCAAACAAAACAACGGATGCTTTAAAACTCATTTCTGGCTAAGGGTAAAGTTTTTCAGTCAAAGGCAAAACAGATTTCAATTTTCATGCCAAACTGTTTACATATTTTGTGTTTGTGCTTTTGGCCTTTTTGTTTATTATTTTATGATAATTGCAAAATCGGCAGTCAGCCCAAAATCAGCATAAACATTAATAATAACAATAACAACCAACAATTTGGCCAGCTGTTAACCACCAACTTTACAGCCCACTCATCGAGTTATCTCTTGGCAAATATACATACATACATATTTTTGCCAAATACCAACTGCAGTCAAAACGCAAAAATACTGTAAATCCCTATGTGTATAGTGTGTGTGTGTGTGTGTGGGGGGGGGGGGGGGTTGTGGGTGTGTGTTTGTGTATCGCTATAATAGTAATCTGCGGACGTGTTCGCATCAATATATTCGCAAAACACATATTGTGCAAAGGATCCACCTGCACTCGCAGAAAGGATAAAAGGTTTACCGACTTGCACATACCCTGCAATTCTCGAAACTTGAAACTGCCAAAATACAGGCATGCAGAAATGATCTCTTCTGCATCTTTTGGAATAATTGTTGTCAAAAAAAAATTTGAGTGTAATTTAAATGGAGTATTTTCTTTTCAATAAATGTGATTGAAAATATGTTTAAAAAAAGTGCAGATGTGTTTTTTATATGTACACAAATGATATCTGTCCAATGCACACACATGTGTGAGTGGCACAGGAGTGTAAAAAATGAAAGTAGCAAGTGGCAGGCAAATCAACCGATAGCAAATGCTGTGTGCTTTGTGCAACAAGAGAAGAGCTAAGCAGCCCTTAGCAGCTTTCTTTCTCTGACTGTCTGTCTGCCTGTCTGTTTGTCCGCTTGTGTGTGTGTGTGTATTGCAATGCAATTCACAGGCTAAGTGCAGCAGGTAATTCAATATACCTGCACAGAGAAGCAATGTTGCTTTAAAGCCCAATATAGGGCAGTTTCCCGACGGCTCTGATAGCTTTACGATGGCAACTGTGTATCTGTGTACTCTGTGGCAGCTAAGAATGTTGCATGTCTGACAACGAGCAGCAGCAGCAGCAGCAGCAACAACAGCATTGGGAGGGGTTGGATAAAGATAGCAGCATCTGCTATCTAATTGCAATTGCAACTTGATATAATCATGTTAGCAGGCAAATGAAATTTGTTGCAATCAGGTGCAAGGATTGTGCGTGCAACTTTGTCAGTCATGCAACTCTGTAAACAAACCGATTCTGTTTGTAACACTTTTCGATTAACCACACAAAAACCGCTCAAGTGTTGGTCAAAAGGCGGCAATTTTACAATGTGTTACAATTGACAATTGCTGTTGTTGCACAAATTGGTAACCAGTCAACGGGGGGGAAATTTAGGAAAACAAGCTGTGGCATCAACTTCAAACAAGAGAGTTGCATGCGTATCTGCATTTTTTTAATCGCTCCATGTATGTTTGGCTTTTGTCTTCTATGTGAGATGGAATTATGCAACAGAGCTGCAGTTTCCTGGAAAATTGCAAAAACTTCACAAGCGGATATGCAAATTATGTTAGTCAGGCTGCAGAGTGAATATATATATACATATATATATACAAATATATTTTGTGTGTGTCTGCATTTTGAGCGTAGTGAAAGAATATACGAGTCAGGAGCAGCAACTTGTGGCACAAACAAACTTTGGTTGAATATTCAAATACAAGTGTTTAATAATGAAATAAATTCACTAGCTCAAGGGTAACTCAAAGTCAAAAACTCTCGGCGCTTGCATCCTAAATTATTTTATTATTTGATTTTGTTTTTGGGGTTTTAAATGCATTTTCTATTTGCATTTCTGGTTGCGAATCTGTTAAATTGTCTTCTAACTTTTCTGACTTTTAACTTTATTCTATGAACTTTATTATAAGATGCGTAAAGTTTGTGTAAATACATAATAATAATTACAATTATAGTTAACTGTCAGTCTATAAAAATTAGAATTTATTTTAATGATTTTCACGGAGGAAGAGGGGCATTGAGGAAGACGTAATTCAATTTGTCGCAGTGAGGGAAAGTGGGCAACACTTGACAGCAAAAGTTGAGCGCAACCTTTGCCATCTTTTTCTATATAAAATTTTAATTAAATCTACTAGGCTTGAACCCACACCCATACACACACACACACACACACACCCCCACATTGCGAACAAGACACCAGCTGTGCAACAACAAAAACAACAACAAGAACAATTGTGAAGTCCCAAAGTGAACTTTGCATTGTTGTCATGGCCCCGTTTCGCTTTACATTTTAAAGCAACTCGAGTCTTGGGACTTGAATTAATGTTTTTTTTTTTTTTTTTGTATTTTACAAATAAAATAAAAAAAAATGAAAATATGGCTGTTGTTGACATTTCTTTTCTGTGCTTAAGGTTTGCGGCATTTGACTTTCATTTTCTGTGTGTTTTCTTTTTGGCCAGGATGCGTCTCAAACTTTTAGGTTGCGTGTAATATTTGTTGTTGTTTGTTTTGTTTTGTCTGCGTGCCCAGGCAAGCAAATAAAAAAAAATAAAAGTCACATGTGCAAAGATCTCCTTTCTATACACAATCAATTTTTGGCTTGTTAACAGGCATATTTTATGTTTTTTTTTTTTTAAATTGTGAACAGGTTGACAGCGATTTATTGATAACAAGAAAACCGCTTCTTAAATAATACAAGGAGCAATATTGCTCGACACGACAGCATTCAAAATGTCATCAAAAGCACATTTGTAACTTCAGCAACAACAACAACAACAACACGCATTGCAACAAGATGATGAACATTAAAGAAACTGCACTCAGGGATGCTTTGTGTGCAACACACAGCACAGCACAGCACTAAAGCCGAGCACTATGGCTTAAAAACTCACATGGCATACAAAGTACCACACACACACACATACAGAGAGAGATCGAGAAAGAGAAATAACTGCTTATAGAATTAGGAGGAGAGAGGCATCTGACATACACATGTACATATACACATACATATGCGCCTGTCTCCTGCTTGACCACGACTGACAGCAAGTGCTAAGCGAATATTGCTGTCAGTCAGTCAGTGAGACAGTTAGTCTGAGTGCCTTTTCACCACACAAACCCACCGCACCACACAAACCCACCACACCCCACACTTACTATTCCTCAATGCTGCTGGTCAGCAAATTTATAAATATTCATTAGCCGCCGCTCGTTTGGCAAGCGTTTGAATACAATTGCTCGACCCGCTTTCTGGGAATGTAGTTTATTAAAATGACTCGAATTCCGCTGGGCAACGGAGATGTGGAAGCTGGAAGCTTGAAGCTGCCAGATGGCAGCTGGCAGCTGGCGTGTAAACGCCCCTTTGGCCATAAGAAAGAAGTTGAAGCTCGCGCAAAAAGTTAGCAACATTGATACGTCCTGACATCCATCAGAGTGAATGTGCGTGTGTGTGTGTGCGAGTGTGTGTGGGCGTGTGTGTGTGCCTGTGGGAGGTTCAAATGTGCACTACTTCCGCTTGATCGCATTTTCATTTGGGGGACATTGTTGCTGATGCGAGCTGATAAAATAGTCCCAGCCTTTTTTTCATAATAACTAAAAGCTGACAATTCAAGCAGCTCAAACAATTTGCCAGAGTCAGCTCATTTGTGGCTTAAATTATGGCTAAAAGCAGTTGCAATTGATTTTAATTTTCCATCATGCTCTAGTTAATTAAAATACCAGCAATTAATTATGACCAAAACAAGTAGCTTACCACTTTAGAAGCTGGCCAAGCAATAAACATGGGCTAATGCCATTTTGTTGGCATTTAAATTCAGAAGAACTCATATTGCATCGACTACTGGATATCCTTTAAATTTTTGTTTAATTTTAATTCTTGTATTTTTGTTTAATGATTCCCCTGGGAATATATGCACCCAAGCAACTCCATTCAGTTTTGCAACAAGGTAAAATTAGTCAGATTTATGGTGTCGGGAAACATTTAATTTAAGTGTTTCTGTTTATGTGTGGCTAGTGGCTTTGCGGCTCTTAAATCATTAAATCCAGGCCAATAGAAAGCATATGGCGGGACTAAAAGCATTCGGAAAATGTGCTTTGGTTTTGGCGTGTTTTTGGCGAAATTTATTGCAATTAATTTAAGCTTTTAATGGAGTAAAAACCGCAGCAATAAACAAATTATTTTATGACTTTCACCAGGTCAAACATAAGAATTGAAGTGTGTCGGTGTGTGTGAGTTAGTATGTGTGTGTGTGTGTGTGTTGTTGCTGTAGTATCAGTTTGTCCTTGTTGCTGGTTTAATGATTACAAACTGGCGTCAGACGATGACTAAAAAAGAGGCCAGAAGCAATGCCGTTAAACTTTTGATGACGGCCGCTGATGATGCTGCTCTTAATGACAGATACACACAACCGCGCACACTCACACACACACACACACACACAGGCACACACAAATATACAAAGACAGAAGGGAAAATACCTGTCTACGGCATTAAAGCCTTTTTCTGGTTCAATGGCGTGCAGAAAATGGGTCACTAACTGTTACTTATTTATACTAATCAGAGCAAATTGCCGACAACGACAACGCCCCAAAGAGACGTAGGGTGTGGTGCTGTGGGGGAGGGGGGGGGGGGTGGTTGCAGATGCCAAAGGTGAAGGGCTGTTAGAGGACTTGTTATGTTCGCTTTTATCTGCTGCCTCAAGTGTTATTAAAAACTTTGTTGAGTTATCTAAATTTAGCTGCACAATGAGCTGCGCACAAATTTTACTGGCCACTGCAGGGAGAGAGTTAGAGAGAGAGAGAGAGAAAGAGAGTGAGAAAGAGTGAGAGAGACTGTGTTCTTGAGCCGCTGAACACTTGGCCAACATTTTTGGTCGTTTCGCAGTGCCCATTATGCTGCTGTGTTGACTTAATGAGCAGCTTTGCACATTGTTGCTGCAATTTGGTGACATTTTAAAGTTAACAATTAAATGAAGTGCCAGATCCGATGACGTAGATCAAAAGACTATCAATATAAATACGGGGTTTGCCAGCTAATCCCTTTTGTAATCAAAGAAGATTCGATTACAAAAATATATGTATATATAAACAACAATCAAAAAGAATCGACAAAGAAATTTGTAATTCGATGCAATAAATTTGATTATAATTGAAGCATGGAAGACAACGGGTAAAAGCTGATTGGGCTATAAAAAAAAGGGTCAGCAACCGTGGCGAAGAAGTGGCACGTGCCACCGACCTCCACTCAACAGCGCGTCGTCAGCTCAGAATATTAATGCAAAACCTAATCGGTCGCATAATGAAGTTGCAGCTGCCCCACTCCCCCCTGCGTTGCTCTAAAACCTGAATAAATTGTGAACAATGGAATTGCAATGGACCAAGCTGACAGTTGCCAGATCTGTCGGCTTTTAGCTTTGCAACGGTGGCAACAACAATTTGCCTCGCCTGTCACGTCACAATCTCGACATCATCGATGGTCCGCATCTGAGGCCGTGCCACAAATTAAACACAAACATGTGCGGCGGAGGAGGCATTCTCACTTGCTTAATTCCAGCTGGCTGCTCCTTTGTGATAAGTATAAGCAAATCTTTCGACATCAACCCCAGCAACCACATCATTACCATGATTGCATTGTACTATGGACAATTTAACATTTTCCACAAGTGCAATTTTTAAAAGTAGTTCTTTAATGTTTACTAATATCAATTAAATGCAAAAAGTAAAAGAATATTAAAATAAATTAAAAATGTATTTTAATAATTACGTATAATTTAAAAAAAAATTTGTATATATTTGTATTATTAGTATTTACTTCCAAAATTGGTTCAACCAAGAAAAATCCAATTAGACCAAAATAATAATAAATACAAAATCTAGTAAGAAGACGACTCAGAACAAATGCTTGTGAAAATGTTAATGACTAGACAAAGCGTTAAAAATTGAGTTCTTAATACAAATAAGAGAAAATTAAACCTCCTTGAAAATTTAATTTGTTTTGCCAGTCTACATAGAAACAGTTTCATTTAAAATTGAATCCCATTTATTTAAAACAAAATTCAATTCATTACTTTAGACTGCAAATTGCGCTGACTTATAATATTAAAGACAAACCACCAACAAAAACTTTACTTTATCTTTGTCGTATGTATTAAATTTAAAAAAAAAAAGTTCACATTTTCACATGGTGCAGTGGCATTCTTATTGCAGTCAACATGTTACTCTGATGACGGGGCACGTAGTCCAAAAGACAGCGCGCACTTCTTCTGTACTTTGACTCGATTGGCCTTTGTGTGGATGTGTTTGTTTGTTTGCCAGCGAGAGATTGTTTGGATGGAAAGGAGTAAGGAAGGAAATCCGGGGATGTAGGTTAATCGCATACGCAAACCAATGTGTGTGTGTGTGTGTGTGTGCAGTTTTCACGCCAAAGATTGCACTTGCCACCAACTCTGACCCACTTGGTGCGACCTAGCTACCCCTGGACTCTCTGTGTGACTAGCAATTTTGGCAACTCAAATATGTTTGTTTAGCGCTTGTCTATGTATGTGTGCGTGAAAGAACTTGTGCTAAGTGCAATAAAAATGAATCAGTTTTGTCAGCACTTTCTATAAAAAAATTTTAAAAAAATCGGAAAAACAAAATGGAAAATAATTGAAACAAAGCGAATGTTCGAATGCTGCATGCCACTCAGAAATTGGCATGTAACGTGTACATGACGCAAATACATTTACATGTCCGTGGGTAATGTAAGATAAATTAAAAATAAATAGGAAAATGAAAATAACATTTGCTGACATTGGAGAAATCTAGAATTCATTTTTCATGTTTTTTATTTTAATATGCATAACATTTTCTAAGAAGCGCAAAACAATTTATCATATATTTATATAAGTATACAAAAACAATAAATCATAATTTGTATTCCATTAAAATCCTATTTACCTCTGCAGGCAGAACACGCCCAGCAAATTCATTAGGTGCTTCACAGATTGCCCAGCATTCCAAGGATTTTCACGTTTAACTTTAAGCCGTATTTCAAATTGCGTGGCAAATTTCAATTTAAATAAAATACCTGCATTGTCAAACAAATGCTAACCTTCAATACAATGAAACAAGAATCGAGACACGTGCACACACACACAAACACACACACACACATATACAGGAATAGGCAGCAAAAACATGCGTCGGCTGTGCTTAGTTATCTGACGGGATAAATTGAGCTTATTTATCAAAGTTTTAATTAAAAACTTGATAGCAGCAGTCTTTTAATTGCTAAGTGTGTAATTACAACTGCCACGACAACTGCCACGACAACAACAACCACCTCAAAAGGAAGTGCAAGGAGAAGTGGAGTGACAAAGCTGCACTAGCTGGCAACTCTGAGCTGCCGATAAATATTTTAACGTCGTCAGCCCTGATGTATGCAACAAAATAAAATTCACACAAAATTGAATTAGTCTTAATAAACAGGAATACTGAAATGCCAGCTGGAGGCAGCTGGATGCTCGCAATTCTCGGCAATTCTCGGCTCTTCTCTTTAATTTCTCGTTTTTGCGTTCTGCTGCCGGCCACAGCACAAAAGTCGCAAGTAAATAAAAAAAATATATATGTATATAGATATATATATATATCATACATACATAATGTATGTGTGTGAGTAGGAGACGAAGTACTAGAAGTAATAGAGAAGCACGCAGAAATTCATAAAGCTCGCAGCGCGCTTTACGCGTGACTGAATTTAACGGTACTGCTCCAACCAAAAGGAACACGCAAACAACAAGAGCAATCTCAAGTAAGAAGAAATGTCGAAAGGAAATCACAAACAACATTCCAAGCATTACAAAGGCCACACGCCAACAGCAACAGCAAAAGCAACAGAAACACAAAAACAGAAGAGTGAAACGAGCAACGGTAAAATTGCCAGAATTGACGAAAGTTCTTCTGAATTCTACACTTTTCGGAACACAAGCACCTCTGGATAATATGAAATAAATCTACTCTTATCCGTAAGTAATTCGAGTGGCAATATATTTTTATTTAAGATTTTCAAGATTACAATCAGTTTGATTTTATATTGGATTGACATAAATAACGCCCACGAAAGCTAACAAGCCCCTGGGAACAATCTGTCAACCGTGTAAGCTGTAAATACATATAAAAATTGAAACAGAGTTTTGACAGGCTACAGCGATAAATATGACAGTATCTTTTCGAATCTTTTCTAAATATGCCATATTTCGATGCAGATACACAGAAATGTTGGCCAGCGACTTAAAAATTTAATTTCTTTGTATATATAAATGAAAAAAAAATTTAAAACGAGCAGCGTAAAGAAATTTTCTCAAAGTGCAGACCGGAAAAGAGCAACACGAAATGCCAGCGGCGTTGACAGAACGCCACGCAAATAGGCAGAGAGACAAACAGACAGACAGACAGACAGACAGACGGACAGTGAAAGTACTGAAACAGTTGGCCGGGGCGTGCACCCACAACAAAAAACAACAAATAGCAACAACAACAACAACAAGCACAACAACAACAACTGTTACATCAACTGACGGACAAAGCAAAGGTAAAGCAAAGTCGCTCTCGCGGCCGTTTGGAGCAAAAGAAATATAAAATAAATTGCGAAATGCCAACAAATAAAAAAATGTATAGGCATTAAAAGCGGGCTACACCACCAAATCCGACCCAACCACCCACCCACCCACATATCTAACAATCCACCGCCGACAGGTTGCCGCCCCCTTGGCCCGGGGTCATTGGGAGGTTTATAGCGAAGACAAGGCAAGACAAGCATCAGTACGGAACATAGCCAAGAAGATTATAAAGAGATTTGTGTGTCTGGGCTGCCTGTGTATAAGTGGGTGTCTAGCAGGGAGCAGCATGGGAAGCCCCAGCGACAATATCTAGCGCTGATGAGCCGCTGATGACAGTCATCATAATAACGATTATGATAATATTATAATAATCGTAATCATCAATGGTGCGGCGGTTGTTATCTTTTTGCCGTTCCAGCTGCTCACTTCCTGCTGGCCATTTGATTCAGACATTGGCCAATTTGAAAAACAGAAAACGGAAAACGTGAATTCAATATAAAAACCAAAAATTGCTTACTTTTGATTTTATATCAAATAATTGCAGAGTTAAACATGTTTCAAATACAATTGACAGTTTCGCACATAAGCTCCAATTATATTTAGCATTTAATTATTATAAATTGATAAATTATTGCAAATATTGTAAGATAAAACAAGTAAGATGCTGTAGTCGAGTTGGCTCGACTACGATATACCCTTAACCCAGTTTTTCCCTTTAAAATGATTTGCACTCAAATGTTCAGTTCTGCAAGTGCATTTTTTACAGAGTATTTTTGCTCACAAGCAGATAAATACATACATACAGACATACATACGTACACGAAAGAGTAGTTATCGGGGCTCTGCAGAATACACACAAAGACGCTAGCATCGATTATCATGCCATCTCTTTCTCACACATGCGCTCGCCTATTTATATGTATATAGAAAATGCTTGCAGCTGCTGATAGAAATGAGATCAATATGAGAATATATGTATTTTCAACTATAGCTTTGGTGTTTCTTGTCCGATATTAATGAAATTTGGGCAATTGATCAATAATATGTATATGTATGTTATGTATTAATTAGAAGCCTCTGCCTCTAAATTGTGGAATTTATTGCTATCGGAAATCGAAATGTATCGAGAACTTATATTCCAAATTTGAAGTCGCTAGCTCTTATAGTCTCTGAGATCCGCGTGTTCATACAGACGGACGGACAGACGGACAAGAATATATATACTTTATGGGGTCGGACAGACGGACAAGAATATATATACTTTATGTGGTCGGAGATGCTTCCTTCTGCCTGTTACATACATGTGCACAAAACCAATCTACCCTTTTTTACCCATTTTTTAAAATATTACTTAAACATTATTTAATATTCAATATTTTTGTAACTGGACATTTTAAAGGGATTTAATTAAATAAATAAATGTTGTCGATTTTAGCTTAAGCTCTTTGACAATAATTGAAATGCGTTAGAAGTGCTTTCTGGCTTGACCCAATCTAAATGGGCAATAATTAAAAATGCAAATGGCTTTGAATGAAACGATTTGTTTAACTTTAAGCTGGTTGGTTCAACCATTCCTCTAAACTGGGCTCGACAAAAGGCACTCACTGCTGACTGTTTTTTCATTAATGGCTTCCTTCATTATGACGGGCGCATCGATTACATTTTTTGATGCCTACTTTTGGGCACTCAACGGAACAGGCTACAATATCGAGCTGAAAAAGGCAAAAATCAAACAACGACAAAAAATGAGTAAAAAAATGAAAACTTTTCCGAAACTCATTCTTTCCAAATATGCGAACTTACTGATTGCTCCGGCAATTTCAGTTAGCGGCTGCCATCAAACAAAAAAAAAAAACTAAACAAAACTGCAACCAAAAAACAAAATAATAATAAATAACAAGATAGAACGTTGCAGTCGGACGCAACCGACAGCGAAATACTATTATACCATTACATAAATTAATTTAATATTTATAAATATAATATATTAATATATATATATATATATATATTAGAAATATAAAATATATTTAAATAATTATAAATTTATATTTATATTAATCGGACTAAATTCTCGTGTTTCTATTGTGATGCTAACTTGACCCGTGTAGAGCTGTTGTGAGCATGCGATTAAACTATCGCGTTAAAAAAATATCGCCGTTAGTTTTGAATTTTAACAATCGAACTACTAGAAACTAGAATTAATATTTTATACAAAATTGAGAAATTTTATAAAAAAAAGAGGTGGCACAATTTGACGCGCTCGATTAAGAGTGACCAAATTGCAAGATAAGCAGCATTGCGCCAAAATTAACAGCATATGTTAAGTATTCTGTTAAGTAAATTGCGGGAGATACAGGCATTTATCGTTTTTTGTGGGCGGGAGTGGGCGTGGTCCAAAATTTTTTTCCCACATTTATGAAGGTTGTTACTAGCAATTAACCTTTTAAAATTTGGTGACTTAAGTTTTCAAATTGCGTGAGATATATAGGTTTATCGATTTGCACCAACAGGTGTATCGGTTTAGGGAGGTGGAGTGGGCGTGGCCATCCAATTTTTTTATCGATCCTAGGGGGTGTTACCAGTAACATACCTGCAAAATTTTGCGACTCTAGCTTGCAAATTACGGCAGATATACGCATTTTAAATTTTTAGGGACGAAGTTCCTGGGGGCGGCGGATGTGGGCGTGGTCCAAAAATTGGTATGCCAATCTTTGGAGTAGGTTACCAGCAAATTACCTTCCAAGTTTGGTTACTCTATCTTTAAAAAGTTCGGAGATATACGGAATTATCGATTAATAATCGGAATTGTCGATTATAGGCGCAGGTGTGGGCGTGGCACCACAAATTTGTTATCGGTTCTTAAAAGCGACTACCAGTAATGTACCTACCAAATTTGACGTTCCCTACTCAAAAACTGCGGAAGATATAGCCATTTGAAAATTTTAGGGACGGGGGTGATGGGGGCGTCGGAGGTGGGCGTGGCACATGCCAATCTTTCAAGGACCTCGCCAACAACCTACCAACCAAAATTGGTGACTGTAGCCATTAAATTGTAAGAGATATGTGGATTTATCGATTTGATAAAATCGATTATCGCGGTTTTCTAGCTCCCTGGTGGACGTAGGTCCAAACCCAAGACACTTTAACTTTTGAGGGTACTTTCCAATATACGTTCCAAGTTTCAAGTCTCTATCTCTAAGGGTGTCGGAGGAACGCGCGTTCATACAGACGGACAGACGGACAGACGGACAGACAGACAGACGGACAGACGGACAGACGGACAGACAGCATGACGGACATTGCACAAAACCAATATACTATTATTACCATTCTGGTATAATAGTATAAAAAGATAAAAAGATAAAAGGAAATCGCTGCACGTGAAGACTGAACGCTGTTTGGCAGCGGAAGTTAAACACAGATTGCCAATAACTGAACAACAACAACAAAAAGTGGATCATTCCTGTGTGTGTATATTTTTGGGGGGTGGTGTGCGTCTGTGTGTGTGTGTGTGTATGTGTGTGTGTGTGTTGTCTGTTACTGACCCTGTCTAGTTGACTGGTTTTGAGGCATCTGCTGCTACGAATATTGTTATGTGCTCTTTGTTTTTGCTCTGCACATTTTGCATAACAACAAAAAATTTACAATTTACATAGCGAACAGTGCTCGACTAGCAAATACCCTGTTTAAAAAAAACTCTGAAATACCTCTTTTAGTCCATGCAACATTGCTGTACACCTAAAGAAAGAATTAAGGAATTGCAAAAGTTTGGCTGGAGGTCAAGTAAAAGTTGGCGCTGTGTTATTGCGGTCTGTTTAAGCCAAGTTAGTTGGCCAGCTGGGCATGTTAACGTCAGTTGGGCAGCCAAGCATGATCGGACAGTTCACTTGGTCAACGCTTCCTTATTAAAACTGTCTGCAGAAAACGACAGACGCCAAACGATAGTCGACAGTTTGTGGTTTGTAGATAATGGCACCTGCCACAGTTGCTATTGCTGCTGTTGCATTGTGCAGCAGCTACCTGTGCAGCATCATTGACAGAGACAGATAGAGAGTGGGTGAGTGAGTGAGTGAGTGAAATGGCTGTTATCTAGTTTTCATTTTCCACTTGATGGAGTGCAAATTTATGGGAACGCTCTGTGCAACGAACCACATATTATCAATTTATAAGCATTTTAGTATGTTTGCAACATGCTCAGCACATCATGTTAATTAGGTTGGCTCTGCCTTGCCTCACTGCTCATTTGTTGAATCATTTACACTCATTCTCACTCACATTTAGTAATTCGTTTGGTTGCATTCTGCTCCACAAAAAAATGGGCACACGAATCTTTTTTGCAATTACACAAATTGTCGCCAACATTTTTGCTCATGAATTTCGCATCACATCGCATCGCATACATAATTTATTTTCTCAACTGCCGCCATTATGACATCAAGTTGAAAGACGTGCTTCAAAGCGTTTTTGCTGCAAGAAAAAACCAAAAAAAAAAAAAAAAAAAAAAAATAGAAAACGCTTACCTCATTTTTCACTCCTCTCCTGGCCCTGTTTTTCGGCCAAGTGGGCATTTGTCGCCAAGTTGAAATGGCTTTTAATAAAATACAATTTCTATTTGCTTTCGTCTTGGCCCACATTCCACGAATGCTCGGCAATTCTCAAAATGAACATTTTATAGTCATTAAGTGCCATCAAAAGACGCACAAGCGCAAACTTGCTAAACTTGTTGACAAATCTCATAGGTACACTGTGAATTTCAATAAACTGTTGGCTTAGAAACAAACAGCAACAATCTTGGCTGACCAGCACACACATACACGCACACACAGATACACTTTTGTGTGTGTGTAGGGAAGGGACATCAAGCAATCAAATGTTTGTGGCCCTTTAATCAATGCCTGGTTAGGGCAAATGCGACCACAAAGGCTCAAGCCAGCCAGCAGTTCATCCATAAACACAATTCTACACTCACGAGTGTGCATTCGTGTGTGTGTTTGTGTGTGTGAGCCAGAGATTTCAATAAAGCCATCGTAAGAGGCTCGAGTGCCGGCAACAAGGGCTGCCCGAAAAAGAACAAAAAACTATTAAAGTAAGTGGAAATGGGCGCATTAGGCCATGAGACCCCACTTGGACGGGGTTAAGGATTGGGATGTGGGGTGGGTTAGGCTTGATCGCCTCGCCATTGAGCAGTCAGCATATGTGCGCAGCAGTTGGCTTTGTGAACCTTTAATTTTCATAAGAAATATTGAGAAATTAAATTGAAATTGTGAAAACATAAACTGATTTCCGTATCCAAAGCCTTTTATGATTTTTATTTGTATTTTAATACGCTTTCGATTTTCATTGAACATTTTTTTTTTAAATTTTCACTTTGCATAAGCATTGCAGCATTATATGTGTGCAGCTGTCGCTTTTCCCAAGCAAATTGAAGCCAGGCACACGGCGTATGCGTGATATGCAAATATGCGTATTTCCGGGTGGAAATCTCGTTTGCAGCGTTCCGCCTATTGGGTATTATGTGTGATTCGGGATTGCTTGAGTGTGTGTGGGTGTGTGTGGGTGTGTGTGTATTCCCCTATACGCTAAGCACAAGTCATCATTGCTGACTCGAGTGGACTCTTCTGTGCTTTTGCCTGCTTCATTAATTGCATTAGCAGTTTGACTCCCAAGTGCAATTAATTACTTGCTCGAGGCAGCGGTCTTGGACTTGGGCTTAGTTTTGCAAGTTTGTGGACATTAGCATCAAAAACAGGCTTTATCAATTCCGAGTAGATGGCACAAATATAATTAACGGCGCACACTAACTGGTGGTTACTGGTGTCTTTTGTCTATGACAAATGATAATGATGCGACCAAAACACTAATGAACCGCATAGAAATGAGTTTTGGCCCATTCCCCAATACACAACAGCCGAATCGCCAACTTTAACTGAAATTGTGTCAGTCGGGTATAAAGTTAACTAACTGCCCCATTTAAGCATCCGGTCTAGACTTAACTATAACACTGAATTTCTAGCGCCTTTTTTCTGCACATGCTGTGCAACTGGCAGGCGACAAAGTGGCCAAAATGAGCAGCCGGCAAATGAGATGCGTACTCAAAGATACAAAAAACAAAATATGTGTATAGAAGTATATGAATAAAAGAACATCAGACAGCGGCAGGCGTGTCACATGTGCATGTGTGTGTGTGTGTGTGTGTGTGTGTGTGTGTGTGTGTGTGTGTGTGCGCGTGAATGTGTCCGTTATTATTCCCCATTTGCAGTTGGCAGTAGAACGTTTAATCTGCCATAAGCACATGACCCAGTATTTATGAGTGTGTGTGTGTGTGTGTGTGTGTGTGTTAGTGGGGGTGTGTGAGTGTGACTCGACAGGTGAGTGTTTTAGCTAAGCTGTTGTGATTTTTTTGTTGTACAAATTGATAATAGCACTCAGTCAATAAGGCAGAAATGCCTTTTAATAAGTTCTTTTAAAGCTTTCCTCTTTCACTTTAGACGGAAACCTTCACTTTTGTATTCAAAATTCATTATTGATAAGTTTACCTTGAAGGTATAGAAAAAACATTTTAACTTCAAAAAGAGTGAAAACTTAGATTTCGTCTGAAAATATCCTTTTGTGCAAAAAAGAAAAAAAAAAGCTATGCGTTTGCAAAAAATCCAATTACCTTTTTTCGCAATTTTTTTAAATCGATTCCAGGAATAGATTTTGAAGGCTGAATTTCCTGAATAGGTAGCCAAGCCATTGAGAGCAAGCCAGCATATTTAAATTATGGCATAATGCTGTTAGCCTCCAAATTAAGTATTTCGCTTTAAATAACTATCCCGTCAAGGGAGATCTATATATGTCTATATAAAAAACAGCAAATCCGATTATAAAAAGGGACATAAATGTGAATCTTGTTTTATTTTATTTATGCCTCTCATATTTATTTGACAATTTTCAAATTTATTGCCAGTCTCGAACACATACTTCAAGGCACACTTTAGGCACTCAGACCCAAACAGATACCACTAAAGTCCCCCTATTTGTGCCCCATGTGCGAGCATAATAAAAGTGCATAGCTTCGCTCCTGGCGCTCCAAGGAGTTTAAGCTTCCGGTGGAGAGGCGAATTCAAAATGATTTTGATTATCGAGTGGTAAAAAGGCAAAAAAAATATAAAACTGACGCCGGCTGCAAGAAATTTAATGCGCTTACGATAAATTTTCATTAGGTGTGCGAAACCGATTTGGACATATCTCTGTGACGGGAAAATCGGCAATCTGGAAACACAAAGAACGCAAACAAAATTTGAATTGGGAGAGTCCTTTGAGCATCGCGTCACGTGTCCAATTGTGGGACGTGCTGTTGATATTATTGTTGTTGATATTTTTTTGTTGTTGCTTATTGTTGTTTATGTTTAAATGCGCTCGTAAAATGCAGGACAGGTCACAGCCAAGGCTGGCTGCCAGCAGGACACAAACACCCACACACACACACACACACACACACACAGACACATTGCTTCTGGTCGTTTAGTAGGTCAAAGGGATTTAGTTACTTTTGTTTTTGTGCGTCGGCTTACCTGACGTATACTTAATCACAAAAGCTGCGAATCACTTGGCTGTTGGGTTTGTAACTGAAACTGGAGGCGCCGCCAAAGACGAAAGGTCAACTGCTCGTTGGCAAGTGAGATTGATTAAGCGACTGATTTACTGTTATTGCCATACACGCTAACACGCATATATATATATATACGTATATATATATATTTAGAGCGTCTATTCTAGTCTAGCACTGCGCACAAATTCCAAATAACAAATGGCAATTCAAAACGCTTATCCGCCACCTCGCATGATTTGCCAGCCTTTTTTTATGTTTTTTTTTTTTTTTTTTTTTTCTGTGAACAACGCTTTCCGTTTATGTTTTTGTTGTGGCCGCAGGAGACAAGAACGAAACGCGCGCGTTGCGTACAAGTTGGGAACTGTTTGGTTGCCCGCACTGCGTGTTGCTTTTATAAAGCCGCCAAACTGATTGCTGCACAGCATTCAAAACACAACATGTTCGATGGCCTGCTTACAACGAAAACAAAACTTCCAGCGGGGGTCGCAGCACGAGCGCCAAGCAGGAGAAACGACAATTCGCTTTCATCGGACAGCAGCCAATGCCTGACGCTTAGCCAGGACACGCACCAAAGCTTGTGTCCTCACTTCGAATTGACGATGTCTCCTCGCTGGAAATGTTTGACTGGAACATGTTCGAAGGACTGCTACCAATCGCATTGCCAACTCACTCTCTCTCCCTCTCTCTTTCGAACAGTTCAATTTGTGCATTTTGCATTGCATTTTTCGAGGCAGTTTCTGACATTGTTCGTCTAATATAAAGTAGTTAACGGAACAATTTTTAAAATTGCACAGTTTTAATATTTAAATTTAAGTATTTAGCAAAAAACTAACTGTATGTCATTAAATTATTGTCAAAATTAACTATTGCTTTATTTATATAACGCTGCTATAAATTCAAGACTATTTTGAGCCTCCCCATAATTCTTTCACTTCAAGTTTTATTTATATTAATTTATATATCATCATAAATAGAAGCTAGTTGTAATTATTTAATAATTATTTGAGTATCTATTTCCCTCAAATAGATGTTTATTAATGCAAAAATCTGATTCATAGCTGCTGGTAAATTGAACCAGCCTGCCACTCAAATCGAATGACATCAATTCCCAATTTAAGCTGGCATGGCTCCTGCTCCAGTTATCCTTCATGTGTGTTGCCTGGCAACAAGTCGATGCTCTTCACCAGGCATAGCACGGCTTAATATTGGTTCGAGTAACCGCAACCGAATCGAATAACCAATAAAAATGCTAGGCTTACAATTAGCTATCACTGTCAGAGTTGCTACGACTCCTCCATCCTCCAACCTCCATCCTCTGTTGAGCACCTGTCATACGGGTTGAATCTCGAGTGGTAGACAGAAATTCATTACATTGTTTGCGGCTTTTGTCAATATTGACATTGGGGCAGCACTTACAAATGTTAATTATCCGCAGAGTGGGTCAACAAATACAACAGTAAGCCAAACAAAAGCATCGCAAGTAATCCAATAAATTGTAACAAGCTGAGATTTCAATTGGCATATGTAGAATTCTGTTTTGGAATCTGCTAATGTTGCACATTCAAGAACAGTAAATGGCATGCGTTCAATTTAAAGAGTTGACAACATTTTGCACTTTGCAAGCCCAATCTAGCCGGTTTCCGTTATACATCAACAACTTTCAGTTAACAACAACTTTCATTAACCTGACTCGACCAGACACGCCCGATGTCAGGCAGCTGTCTATGCAAGAGCGTTAACTGCTTTTCCCAGAACTCACACTCATAGCTTGTCAATTTTCCTTTTATTTCCATGCCCTGTAGCCTTTCACCGGTTAAATGGAGGCTGCCAAAGCCCTGCGCAAGGATTTATACACCTATACGATTGACACACATTAAAGATCGAGAAAAAAAAACTCCTGAAATCAACAGCACATTGTTGCATCATTGAATGAACCAAACTGAATTCAGTTTCCTCAACGAATTTTCTTTCTTTTTTTTTTGATATTGTAGTTCTTCAATTTAAGTAGAAATCTCTTATGTAAGATTTTCCATACAAATATTCTCGTATTAAAAATTAGCAATTGTGTTAATTTGAAGACTCTAGTTATTAAATACAGACAGATTGACGCTCAGTCATTCAGTTAGGATGGCTTGGAGAAGTCGGCTAGTCAAGAATATAAAAACCTAATAGGGGCAGATATGTTTTCTTTATTATATCCTTTTTTAAATACATTTTTAATGTGTTCAGGGTAAGCAGAGTATCCTCTTAGTCCAGCACTAGCAACGTAAAGTTTCTGACTCCTTTTTATACCCCTAACCCATTAAAAATGGGTAAAAAGGGTATAACGGTTTTGTGCAAATGTATGTAACAGGCGGAAGGAAGCATCTCCGACCCCATGAAGTATATATATTCATGATCAGGATTAATAGCCGAGTTGATATAGCCCTGTCTGTCGGTCTGTCCGTCCGTCTGTATGAACGCGCGGATCTCAGAGACTATAAGAGCTAGAGACTTAAAATTTGGAATATAAGCTCTCGTGTACCAGGCGCCGATCAAGTTTGTATTATTTTTTATCGATAAGAGGTTTCTAGCTTATACATAATATGCATATACATATTATTGATCATTTGATCGGACAAGAAAAACCAAAGTTATAGTCCAAAATATATTCTCATATTGATCTCATTTCTATGAGCAGCCGCAAGCATTTTCTGTATACATATAAATAGGCGAGCGCATGTGTGAGAAAGAGATGGCATGATAATCGACGCAGGCATCAATATATTTGTGTGTATTCTGCAGAGCCCCGATAACTACTCTTTCGTGTACGTATGTACGTGTGTATTCATGTATGTATATGCACGTGTTTGTAGCCATTCAATTCGGGTATTTGAGTGCAAATATATTTAACAACTGGGTTAAGGGTATATCGTAGTCGAGTTAACTCGACTACAGCATCTTACTTGTTTTATGTTTTGCTTTATTTATTTTTTTAATTATTCCTTTACGTTTCTGCACTGAAGCGTTCATGTAAAGCAACCCCAGCACGTATTTTATTATCATTTTTGCGGTAGTTTAACAGTAAATGTGTGTGTGTGTGTGTGTGTGTGTGTGTGGGTGGGTGGGTGTCTGTTGTCTGTTTTCTGGCACAAAAAGTTTTGGGCATTTCGGTCCTCAATGCGTATTTCAATTTGCCTTCTCCACTTTTTTTTTTCAACTTTGTGCCTGACATTTAACAGCAGCAAAAAAATGAATATTCTGAATACGTAGCTCGATCCCCATTAAATAAGCTTGTTGACAACGCAACTCTTCTTCTTTTTTTTGTGAGTTGCAAGATTCGTCTACAGTTTTCCGAAAGTCAAATATGAAATATGGGAAATGTGAGGTAAAACGCTTGCGGGCAACTTTTCAAATTAAATGCCAAATGGAATATGCAAACAAATCTGCACAAAGAAATCTGCCATGACAACCAATAGTTATTAACAAGAAATGTTTCCCATACACACACACACACACACACACACACACCCACACACCCACACACACATACACACACACACTTACGCATAACAAACTTAACTGGCACTCATTGCAATGTAAGCGCAAATGTGCGCATGACATAATTCCTTAATTACCAAAGTTGTCATATGCACCTGAAAGCCAAAAGCAACCCTTCCTCGACGCCTCCTTTATTTGCTCCGTATCCTTGGTAGTTTGTGTTGCTGCTCCTGCTGCTGCAACATTGCAAAATGAAACTGACAAGTGGACAATTGCGTCTAGCTCCAGTTCGAAATGAAGGGAAAAACTACCACAAAGATGAAGAAAAGATACACACACAGCAATCGGGATGCCTTACACTAGTCTTGCTACTCCTGGTGTGTCCATTTAACATGTATCTGACACAGTATTTAACACCCTTGCCATATTTCCGATTACTTACTTGATAAATTGTACATATGTTGCAAGATCTGCATATCTCTAATTCGCATTTCATCTGCAGATTCGTTTAAGATATTAAAATTTAGGCATTTGAGGCATTAATTAACAATTTGAAAATTCAATGATTTTTTTCTTTTTATGCTGACAGCGCAATTTTCCACTTGATTTAATAATGAACAATGAAAATTACAACTTTTCCAAATTGTTTAACAATTAGCAGATACTTGCCGTTTAATTTATTGATAATCAAATTGTATCTGTTATGAATTAGTTACAATATTATGGCGTATGATTAATATTTTAGAAGAACATACTTGTGCAATCTAATTAATAATTAACATATTTATAATTATTTTTTTTATAGTTCTGTTTTCAGTGTTTTTTTGCTTTTGTGCTGACAACCCAATTTTCCAGTTGATTTAGCAATGAAAAACATGCTTTTTAATGATTTAAAAAAAACAGCTCAAGCCTAAAATTACTTTAGGCTACTAATGAAATTAAAAGCGTTACCATTTTTTTTTTAACAATAAACTGATTGGCTTGAATAGAAATTTGTCAAGTATGATGCTAAGCCTTGAGGTATTTCTGAATAATACTAATAATATCTATGGCTGATACTCGATCCGGCAGACGAGAGACTGATGGCTGACAGCAACAAAGAGGTTTGCCAATTTGGCTAAATTCTTGGCAAAGGGTTGTCAATGACAAATGCAGCAGCGGCATCATTATAGTTGCTGTAATGGCCACAGCTCCCCCATTTTGCCCCCTGCGGCAGCAGGAACTATCTTTGAAGTATATATGTTGTCTGGCAGTGGCATGCAGCCACCTTGAGACGTGGAAATTTCATACTTACTGCTCTGTGCAGCGCGCGTTGCGTTTCCTTCCGTTTCCGTTTCCGCTTTCGTTTTTCCGTTGCGGTCTTGTGCCGCTATTTCAATTTCAATTTGGTGTCGGAAATCGTGAAACGCAAAACGCGAAAAGCTCCCGTTGCCACTGACAGCACACAGAGAAGTAAACGCAAATTTCTTTGTACTTCGTTGCATGCAACCGCTACTGCTCCCAACCGCCGCAGCGCAGTGCCACCAATTAGTGTCGTTTGGTCTGCCACAGCGTGCGGCAAGCGGCACGTTAGACAGGTGACCTTCGAGCCAACTGTCGAAAGTGTAAAACAATCGCACAAAATGTCACAACAAGCAACTAGCAAATTTAATTAAAATGTTTGATACGTGCGTAAATCCATATAAATTATTTTTCACTTCAATGCTGCAATTGTTGCTGCAACTGTTGCTGCACCTGATGCAATATCAATTATGATTTTAATCAGTTTCTCATTTTTGTTCATTTTCGCGCAGTTTGCCTGTATACAGCTTACTGTATGCAACAAATTTGGTTTTTAACCAAACAACGTTTACTTTTTACTTTTATTTATATATTTTTTATATACATATTGTTTCTCTAAAATAAAAAAAATATACAAATATATTTATCTTCCGAGTTCTGGCTATTAATTTAATTTTTTCGAGTCAATCACTTTGAGGAGAATCCTGCTCCGATCCACCAAAATAATATATTTTTGGGAATGCAGTCTTTTATCGGTTACCTTTGGAACTCTCCTCGTTATTTATTAAATTAGATGAAAATCTTTTTGAAATATGCGAATATGCAGTGCTTTCAAATATTCTAGGGTACAACTAAATCGCATGTCAGCCACAAGGCTGCCGGCTGTTCAGGCTGTTGCCTCACAATATGGGCAACAGGAAAAAGCACTAACCGGCAACACAATAAAAAGCAGGCCAAAACCCAGGTCCACTCATAAATCTGCACAAAAAAGAATGCCTGATTGCAGAAAATTTGTTGGCATTGTGTGTATGAGTGTGTGTGTATGTGTGTGTGTGTGTGTGTGTGTGTGTCAGTGAGTGTGTGTGTGTGTGTGTGAGTGAGTGTGTGTGTGTCAGTGTGTGTATGGCTTATGCGTGGTCTCTTAACAATGGTATTCAAATTTCGCTAGTGCATCTCGCAGTAACTTGACTGCTCCTTTGTTGTGGATTGATAACTGCAGTAACTTTGATTTATAGCCAACTGTTTTCGACGGACACACGCGCTAAACAAATAAGCGAACAGGACGAATAGTCCTACTCTACTCCTAGCGCTAACTGGCCCCGTGAGCATTGCCAAACTGGATAGTTGCCACCGTTGCCAGTTTTGTTCTAATAATCGATCAGCATCAGTTGTCAGTTGCTGTGCCAACAACAGTAACAAGTAAGAAGGCTGTAGTCGAGTGAGCTCGACTACCATATACCCTGAACCAAGCTTTAAATGCATTATAGGTTTATCGTTTTTGGGGGCTGGAGTGGGCGTGGCCCGATCTTAGTAATATAAGGTATTCTAAGTTTGGTAACTGTAGCTCTTGAATTGCGGGAGATACAGGCATTTATCGTTTTTTGTGGGCGGGAGTGGGCGTGGCCGAAAAAATGTTGGAGTTCGATCTTAGTAATATACCTTCAAAGTTTGGTGACTGTAACTCTTAAATTGCGGGAGATACAGGCATTTTTCGTTTTTTGTGGGCGGGAGTGGGCGTGGTCCAAAATTTTTTTTCCACATTTATGAAGGGTGTTACTAGCAATATACCTTTAAAATTTGGTGACTTAAGTTTTCAAATTGCGTGAGATATATGGGTTTATCGATTTACACCAAGAGGTGTATCGATTTAGGTAGGTAGAGTGGGCGTGGCCATCCAATTTTTTTATCGATCTTTGGGGGAGTTACCAGTAACATAGCTGCAACATTTTGCGACTCTAGCTTGCAAATTACGGCAGATATGCGCATTTTAAATTTCTAGGGACGAAGTTCCTGGGGGCGGCGGATGTGGGCGTGGTAAACAAATTGGTATGCCAATCTTTGGAGGAGGTTACCAGCAAATTACCTTATAAGTTTGGTTACTCTATCTTTAAAATATTCGGAGATATACGGAGTTATCGATTTACAATCGGAATTGTCGATTATAGGCGCAGGTGTGGGCGTAGCACCACAAATTTGTTATCGATTCTTAAAGGCGACTACCAGTAATATACCTACCAAATTTGACGTTCCCTACTCAAAAACTGCGGTAGATATAGCCATTTGAAAATTTTTGGGTCGGGGGTGATGGGGGCGTCGGAAGTGGGCGTGGCACATGCCGATCTTTCAAGGACCTCGCCAACAACCTACCAACCAAAATTGGTGACTGTATCCATTAAATTGTGAGAGATATCTGGAATTTACTGCTATCGGAAATCTAAATGTATCGATAATTCAGAAACTGAGGCAGTTATCGATAAAATAACGCAAACTTGATCTGGGCCTGGTATACGAGATCTTATATTCCAAATTTGAAGTCTCTAGCTCTTATAGTCTCTGAGATCCGCGCGTTCATACAGACGGACGGACAGACGGACAGACAGACAGACGGACAGACGGACAGACGGACAGACGGACAGGGCTATATCAACTCGGCTGTTGATCCTGATCAAGAATATATATACTTTATGGGGTCGGAGATGCTTCCTTCTGCCTGTTACATACATTTGCACAAAACCATTATACCCTTTTTACCCATTTTTAATGGGTTCAGGGTATAAAAACTGTCACAAAAACAAGTAAGATGCTGTAGTCGAGTTAGCTCGACTACGAAATACCCTTAACACAGTTGTTAAATATATTCTAGTTTTATTGCCAAATTTCCCTTTAAGTCGATTTGCAAATCTTGAAATTTGGGCAATTGATCAATAATATGTATATGCATGTTATGTATAAATTAGAAGCCTCTGCCTCTTAAATTGTGGAATTTATTGCTATCGGAAATCGGAAATTCAGAAACTGAGGCAGTTATCGATCAAATAAAGCAAACTTGATCTGCGCTTGGTACTCGAGAATATTCCAAATTTGAAGTCGCTAGCTCTTATAATCTCTGAGATCCGCGTGAGACGGACGGACAGACGGACATAGCTATATCGACTCGGCTGTTAATCCTGATCAAGAATATATATACTTTATGGGGTCGGAGATGCTTCCTTCTGCCTGTTACATACATTTGCACAAAACCATTATACCCTTTTTACCCATTTTTAATGGGTTAAGGGTATAACAAGTGGCTTTGTTCTACTGGAACTAATCACAAGCTGTCTTCTTCTTCTTTTTAACCTGCAGCGATCTGCATTTAATAAAACTTAGTCTTTTTTCCCAAAAATGTTGTTTATATATAAAATACTTGTTATGTAATTAATAATTCGGCCCTTGATTAAATAACTTTATTGATTTCTGCTTAAGAGTTTTGTAAATGGAATAAATTGGGTTATAATTAAACTCAGTTTGGTATTTACTTCTAAATATACAAATAAACATTTATATTTTGTATATTTATTAATGACGTAATATTATTGTGAAGTAACTTCATAAAATATCACTAGCCAATTAGTAATATGAGTTTTAAGTTGTGGGGTGGAGAAATCTAACAACACGTTTTTTGAAGAATGATAAATTTTTAATACTTATAAAAATTTGTGATTCCCCCATTTCTTGTTTAACTATTATTAAATGAACATTGGACAAGGTAGCTAACAAGCTCTTCTGAGTTGCCACTGCGTCTTCATCTTGCCGTTGTTGTCGGTGCTGTTGCTGTTGCAATTTACTTTACGAGCTGCACTTGACACTGAATGCTACTTCCACTTGGTTAGCCAACAACAGACGTTTATTAGTTCAGCAGGTAAACTGGCTAAGATGCAACTTGCTAGGCAACAGCAGCAACTGCTTTTGGCAAGTGCTTTACAAACTCCGAGTGCCAATCAAAGGAAAGATTAGTTTGCTGCTAATTAATTCCCACTGGTGCCCCCCTGTTGCAAATGAAATGGGGCATCCCTTCGAAATCGTCTTCCGATGTTTTTGTTGTGATATTTGCGAGCCAGGTTAAAAATTACGATTGGTGGTTTTCAGTTTGACTTTTGACAGTCGTTGAAGCGGTGACAATCTTAATGGAGGCTGGAGATACCATTTGTCCAAAACGGTGATTTCCCAGTTGAATTCAGCCTATCAAATTATGATTGTGCAAAAACAGAGTTTAACAAATATTAACAAAGTCATTAACAAAAAAGACCCGCTGATTAGCTATAAATATATTTATACACTCTCTGATAAGCATTGCAATAATGGGGAATGTACAAAACGCAAAGCGAACATAACAATATAATATAATAATTGGCGGTATAATTATAAATGCCTAATTATAGATAATATATTTATAAATAAATTGTATACCTTCCATATGAATAGTTGCAACATGCCCAGCTGAGAGTATGTTAAACTAACATTCAATCAAAGAGAACCCTCTCTGATTGACCTCCTCTGACAGTCCCTCAACAACTCGGTCTTTAACTATATTTATGTCATATTCTACCCAAAAAATAAAAAAAACTTATTATTAAATAATATAAATATTTATTGTATTGATGCTTTGGCGGATTTTTAAGCCAAATTATATTACAACATTTGCATTTTTTCGGCAAAGACCACCCAGCTTTCTGATTGTATAATAAAAGAATGGATGGTTTACATTGAAAAGTTCGGCTCCTTTCGTAGCTATCCTCCAAGAACAAAGAAGAAACTTGAATTCCCAAATTCCATACACCAATTTACATGCAAATTAAATGAAACATAAAGGGAACAATTAAAGATTAAATTTTTGTTGTTCTTAAATTTGAGCTTCAAGTTATTAAATGGAAAAATGTAAAGTTAGGAATCAGAAAAGTTTTTTATAATGGATTCTGAAAATTCTAATCATCGTAGAATTAAGAGATCTTTAAATCTGTGCTTATCGTCTGAATAGTAGAAAGAATATGAATCAACGAACAATTGTAATAATACTCCATAGAAAGTCCATTGCAATTAAGTGTAAATTATTATTAAAAAAAAACATTGTTTACTTTTTAGCATCCAAAATTTTAATTTCTCATTTCCGTAATTGTTGTTTACTACTTAGAATCATCCCTTAAACTATTTTTAAAAATTCAAGTAAAAATAAATTTAAGATCATGAATTTTATATATAAATACATATGTTTAATTAGTTGAAAGGGGCAATAAGGAATCGGTCAGCACAGGGCAATTTTGAAAATACTCCTTTTGATGTGGTTCCAAATAACGACCGACGAAAAAGATTGCTCTGCTGTTGCGTATAAGGAATACGAATGGATGATCCGCCTTAAAGGTTGCCTTATTCATATTCAGGCTCATTGGCACCACTTTCAAGACTGCCAAAAGAGAATTGAATGGATTATAAATTTAATTGTTGGACTTGAAGAGTGTCTTACCGGTAACCGCTGCCGCCTCACAGCCGGCCTCGTTAACATCGATGTAGCCGCGATGCTTTGCAGCTGAGATTTTCTGTCCCTTTGCATCCTCGAAAATACGACTCAGATTTGCTCCGTCGCCAAATAGGTCTATGATGCCTAACTGTGGACAAGTAGTTCATTTTACTTGGCTTGTTAATTGGCCTTCAATGAAATCTCTTACCTGCTGCAGCGTGTCTTTCAGATCCAAGTCGAACTCAATAGTGAACTTGGGCATGGCTATTTCCACATCTTGCAGCTCCATGCATTTGTCAATGCTGCAAAAATCTAGATGATTTAGCTTGGACTCCAATGCCGGCAGTCCACATATCTGGTTGGGCAGCAAAATTAACAAGGATATATCCGAGTCCTCGAAGGGCAACGCAACCGCTCTGGCATCTAGGTCAGGCAGTTCCGCATATTTGAACTTGTCTTCCTGGTACATCATGTCAACGGTGACGTGCTGTTTCCTATCCACATAGAAGTCGTCTGGCATTGTGGACTCGGGGGAGAAGGGTTTGTGGAACAGTCCCTTAAAGTACAGCGCATTCACAATGACAGCACTAGTCTCCGCATTCACCGCATCCGGCTGCAAAAGGTTCCGTATCTTGTTCTCTGTTACCTGTTCCACCAGAGTGTTGATTTGTTGTGTCGCCTTTGCTGATTGCGCGAAATTCATCTTTTCTGGCTTAAACTGAAAGTAGTCTAAGGCGATTTCAGCAAAGTCGGGTTTCAGATTCAGTTCCTCGTTTACGAATAATCGATTCACGGTGTTCAGTTTTAATCTCTCCCCACATTCACTTAGCCTCGACCAGAATTCGTGATAGACCTTGGCAATCTCCTGTCTGTCCTCTGGTCCCAACTTTAGGCCCTCACGCAGCTGCTCTGATGTAGATCCCGCCGCTCCCACAAAGGTGAGCATTAGGGATGTTTGTATCGAGACAGGTGAGAATATCATATTACTGCCTTGCACACAGTTCTGAACGCCATCACTCCTGGATACCACATCGTACAGGTCCTTGGCAAAGGCATTGAAACTATCTCGACTCTCTGTCATATTCCAAGCAACACAGAAGACCAATCTGCCATATAAATTAAAAATTTATTTGTTCATCGTAAAAAGCACATATTTCAAAGGCAAAACTATTTAAAGCATTCTCAATGTCAAATCTTAAATTCCGGAGTACTAAATTATTATATGAATATTAAATATATTTCATAAGAACGCATTTGCGGCATAGTTTTTTTTAGAATTAACAATAATTTTTGTTTTTACTATTTTGATAATTTAGAATTATCATTTTAAAGAGAAACGTTCAAGCGGAAGTAACTATAAATTTTATTGGTCACAATTTTTATTATCTCACAACACTACATTTATAGATAGCTTTTAAATAAAATATGTACTAAAATCGAAGGTGATCCAACTGAATTTTTATATGCCAAAAAAATGTCAACAATGATTATTAAATGTTAAGTAACGAACCGATTTAGCTGAGTATATAGAACGGACTAACACCCACAGGTGAGTCAGAACAAAGTGAATATTCGAAACAAACATAAGAGATAAGATAAAAATAATAGAGAGGAGGCATGTGAACCTACCTACATCAATTACTGAGCAGCTATGAGAAGAGCAGACCGCTTGGCTACTCCAAAACATATTCTGTCAATAAATCTAAACAGGTATTGAAAATGTCAATTGTCAATAAATTAAACTACTACATAAATCGTACTTCAAGCCCTGTGTCTTAAAATTTATACTAAATACAATTTGTTACCAAAGAGTTACAGCTGACGAACACTCTTTAGCCAGTGAGAACATGCATTGCCAATAGCTGATACGGTTATCTTAAAGTTAAAAAAAAAGTGACACGTACTCTGAGAATGCAAGGAATGCAGAGCAAGATAATTGAAAAGAGAAGAAGAGACACAAAGAATAGAAAAAACCCGTTTACAGAATGTGTGAAAATGCAATAAAAACGAATATGTTTTCTGAAAAGCAACTATAATCTTAGTTGTTTCATTCTAATCAGTATTTCCTATACAAAATATACATATGTATGTATGTATATTTATTTATTTAGTTATTAAACAAAACAAGGCAGAAATTCAGATCGCATGTCTAATTTTCACTCTGAATTACTGATAAGAAGAGCGGCAACGGTAAACACGAAATGTGCACAAGTCAGTCTCAATCGCACATCTGTCGAAGCAGCTCGTAAAATCAGTTCAGCGGTATTATTCAGTTGTTATTAAGTTGTAAATCACAAAACGGTTGTTGACATTAGCCAAATAAGCTACCGTAATGAAGCGACTTTTGAAATTTGACGGTAAGCAAGCAGAAAACAAAATAACAGCTGATAAGCGCATTACCAACTGAGAAAGCTTTAAAGACGCCACGACGTAAGAGAGATCTGACATGCTCATATATGCGAAATTGAATATAAGAGAAACAATGTAGAGAGAGCAAAAGTTAAGTGGATATACATTGTATAAGTGCGCTCTCACACATACACGTGCATGTGGTGTTCTCTCTCTCTCTCTCTTATATTCGCTTTTGTTAAAAACAACAGCGAACTGAGTGAAAGCATTCAGTTAGCGTTCAGTCGCCTGTGCATAAGAAAGTGCCGTCGCTTACGAACTGAGAAAGCAAAAGGAAGCAGAAGCAAAATAAGAAGCTGCTAGAAACAATTTCGCAAAGCACAAAGCCAAATTTTTGTTTATCCGCATTTAGTTTGTGAGTTAACACAAAAGTGCAAAACGGCTAAACAACGCCAAATACTAAACAACGCTCGACGAGGTGACTCATCCTATGGCAATTACATAAATTGATGAAATCATTTCACAGTTTTCTTGTTTGTGCCACAACAAAACACAGACACTAATACAACCAACTCACGCATTTGTCATTTTCTATCCACAGTCTGTGTGACGCTCTCGCTGCTTCTGCTGCTGCTCCAGGCCCCCCTTCAACAAGCCCAAACCCAGACCCACTCCAAGAGCCCAGCTGACGTCATGGCCGACTCGGAGAGCACAAACTTAGCCGAATTCTCGCGCCGGCTGGCCAACTTTTCGGTTAACATGTATGGCAAACTGATTGCCACGAAGCCCAACACAAATGTCGTCTTCTCGCCCTTCTCCATCCAGACCTGTGCAGCCATGGCACGTTTGGGGGCTGTGGGGGAGACGGCCGCCGAGTTGGATCGAGGCCTTCAATTGGTATCCAGCGATGTGGACAAGATAGCCGATAGCTTTCACCAAGTGCTGGCTGCCTATGAGAAGAGCACCATTCTGCGCATCGCCAACAAAATCTACTTGATGAAGGGCTATGAATTGAATGACGAGTTCAGCGCTCTGGTCTCCAATAAGTTTCTATCGCCCGCCCAGAATGTGGACTTTTCAAAGAATGTGGAGGCAGCAGATCTAATCAACGGCTGGGTGGAGCAGCAGACAAATAACCTGATCAAGAATCTTGTCCCATCTAGCGTATTGGACTCGCAGACGCGTCTGGTGCTGATCAATGCGATTCACTTCAAGGGCAACTGGGTGCACAAGTTCCCGGAACACGCCACGCGGGATGAGCGTTTCCATTTGAGCGAAACCGAAAGCGTCAATGTGCCAATGATGAATCTGAAGGAACGTTTCCGCTATGCTAATCTGCCCAATCTGGATGCCGCTGCCCTCGAATTGCCCTACAAGGACTCGGATCTGTCCATGCTGATCTTGTTGCCCAACAGTAAGACGGGCCTGGCACAGCTTGAGGAGAAGTTAAGCACCACGCCGCTCTCTGAGATCACGCAGAACCTGCAAGCTACCCAGGTGATGGTCAAGCTGCCCAAGTTCAAGGCCGAGTTCCAGGTGGAGCTGACACCCGTGTTCAAGCAGGTAATTCTAATGCTATTGCATTTCTATGAACTCGATGTCTAACTGCATTCGTTGCCCACTTTCAGCTGGGTATGACCAGGATGTTCTCCGATAAGGCTGAGTTTGGTAAAATGCTGAAGGCACCCGAAGAGTTGAAGGTGTCTGCTATCATACACAAGGCATTCATCGATGTCAATGAGCATGGAACCGAGGCAGCGGCAGCCACCGGTAAGTGACAATCCATCCATCTCTGTTCTTGGGTCATCATCCATTGCATCCCGATCTTCGCTGCATGCGACGGTTTTGTACATTGTCTCTCTCGGTCTTTTGTCTGTTCTCATTGTTAGCCGCTGTGATCCGTAAAAAACGGAGCCTCATTTCGTACCAGCAGCCGGTCGAGTTCCATGCCGATCATCAATTCATCTATGTTCTGGCGCACAAGCAGCATGTGCCCATCTTCTACGGCTCCATTGTGCAGCTAAATGGGGCAACATCAGACGCGCCCCGTGCCGCACCAGGCAGCGAACACGTCGAGCTTTGATCACAATTACTAGATTAGAAAAAAACGGGTATTTTTTTATATACACATATATACGTAGATAAATGATAATAAAATTGCATTATTTATATATGTCAATTTCTATATATGTTTTTAAGTGCTTTAATCTTATCTAATCGTGTATCGATCTTGCCGTTGTTTCACAAGTATAAATATTACTGTTTTCGCTCGTAGAATTGGACACAAGTTAAAATGTCAACTTCAAATACAATAATTTTTTTAAACAGAAACATAATTCATTAAATTCAAAAGGACTTCCACGATTTAAAAATCGCATCATATTTAACTTATCTGTGCAAGCGACTCCCTATAATGTTCTAGATGCCCCTGCTGGCTTTTCCCATCGCACCCTCGTCATCCCATTCCATCGACTTGTTTGAATTGTTTACCAACTGTGCTTTCATTCCTAATCCCCACAGCTTTAGTCATGTGTCGTGTAACATCGCTCTCCTTCGAGCCACAACCCATGACATTCTATGCAGATCGACCTTTCACCTATTTCATCGCCAATCGGCAGGGCGCGGTTCTCTTTGCTGGCAAACAGTGCAGATAACTTCAACATTAAGTTTAGGCAGATTCTATAGGTTTTTGTATTGTAAAGATATTTTTGCATTAATTGAAATTTGTATACGGCATGTTTTAATAAAGGGCTCAAATGTAAAACTGATCAAATTATTTTAACTGAAGACCTCGTTTAAAATAACCCCTCAGGTCACTTATAGTTGTTTCTGGGTGTGGTTTCTTTTGATCTTTAATTCATGTTCATTCAATTGTTTCATCACTAATCTGCGTTGTATGTTTGTCCTTCATATTTGTAGCAATGATGGTAGCGTGTAGAATGATGATAAGTGAACCTGATCCGATTGATTTTACTGCTGATCGTCCATTCCTCTATTACATTATCGATGCGCAGAACTCGGTGCTCTTTGCGGGCAAATTGCAACAGTTTTAGGAAATCCATTTGTAATACTGTTGAAATAATTTACACAAGCGGAATTATATTAGTATACATTTTACGATGATTCATTGATTAATCATTTTACCCAATCAGTGGGCGTTTCCACTTTATCATTAAAAGTGTCACAACAAAGACAGTAAACAAATGTAATCGTTTTGAATATACCAAAGCAGACATGTTGCCCTTAAAGTAAATACAATAACGTTTCTTAAAAATCTTGCCTAAAGGGGTGTGTTATATACTCCCATGTACACATATATATACATATGTCTATATATATGTCTACTATGGCCTTCAGCTAACAATTACTGACACGAATTACAAAGTGTGCCTTTTGGTTATAAATATTCTGCTTTACATTTTTATTATACTCTTTGCTTGAATTCTTTTTATAAGATTATTACTGCTGAATTTATATAAAATACATTTTTAAAATAAAAGAATTGTACTTCATTTTATTATGTTGAATTCTCACGATGACAAGACTCACATTTTCCTATTCAAGAAATTGAAGCTTGATTTTTATTAGAAGTGGTATTTTCGCTTTATTTTCATCCTCTTCTGTATGTTAATCGGTTTATGGCTTTACTACTAACAACGTTGCTTTATTTTGTTATTGGCCTAAACTATTACAGATTACGTCATTCTTTGCAAGGAGCCCCAACCTTTCATTGCAGATCACCAACTCATTTATTATATAGCCAATAAGCAGGATGCGGTGCTATTTGCCGGAAAAATTAAACATTTCTGAAGTGTTTTCATTATTAAAATTCATCTAAAACTATTTTCAAATAATTTTTTGTATACCCTTAACCCATTAAAAATGGGTAAAATGGGTATAATTGTTTTGTGCAAATGTATGTAACAGGCAGAAGGAAGCATCTCCGACCCCATAAAGTATATATATTCTTGATCAGGATCAACAGCCGAGTCGATATAGCCCTGTCCGTCTGTCTGTCCGTCTGTATGAACACGCGGATCTCAGAGACTATAAGAACTAGAGGATATACTTTGGAATATAAACTCCCATGTTTGCTTTGTTTTATCGATAACTGCCTCAGTTTTTGAATTATCGATACATTTCGATTTCCGATAGCAATAAATTCCACAATTTAAGAGGCAGAGCCTTCTAATTTATACATAATATGCATATACATATTATTGATCAATTGCCGTTTCATTCAGATCGGACAAGAAACACCAAAGTTATAGTCGAAAATATATTTTCTGTATACATATAAATAGGCGAGCGCATGTGTGAGAAAGAGATGGCATGATAATCGACGCTAGCGTCAATATATTTGTGTGTGTTCTTCAGAGACCCGATAATTACTATTTCGTGTATGTGTGTATGTATTTATGTATGTTTATGCACGGGTTTGTAGCCATTCAGTTCAGTCATTTGAGTGCAAATCATCTTAAAGGGAAACTTGCCAAGAAAACTAGAATACATTTAACAACTGGGCTAAGGGTATATAATAGTCGAGTTAACTCGACTACAGCATCGTACTTGTTATTAATCATATTAGCACTGTAACAAAATGACAAACAGCAGTTGTAATATAAATTGTGGCATTATTTTCACATTCCACTTGATCTTTGTTTAATTTACCAACTTAATGTTCAATCCAGTCATCCAAAATGATTCATTTTTCGCGTTTTGTGTTTATCTTTCATTTATACAGCCGTGATGATAGATTTGGAAATGTTGATTATTGAGCCGGATCCGATTGATTTTACTGCTGATCGTCCATTCCTCTATTACATTATCGATGCGCAGAACTCGGTGCTCTTTGCGGGCAAATTGCAACAGTTTTAGGAAATCCATTTGTAATACTGTTGAAATAATTTACACAGGCGGAATTATTTTAGTATACATTTTACGATGATTCATTGATTAATCATTTTACCCAATCAGTGGGCGTTTCCACTTTATCATTAAACGTGTCACAACAAAGACAGTAAACAAATGTAATCGTTATGAATATACCAAAGCAGACATGTTGCCCTTAAAGTAAATACAATAACGTTTCTTAACAATCTTGCCTAAAGGGGTGTGTTATACACTCCCATGTACACATATATATACATATGTCTATATATATGTCTACTATGGCCTTCAGCTAACAATTACTAATTACTTTTGCTAATAAATATTCTGCTTAACATTTTTATTATACTCTTTGCTTGAATTCTTTTTATAAGATTATTACTGCTGAATTTATATAAAATACATTTTTAAAATAAAAGAATTGTACTTCATTTTATTATGTTGAATTCTCACGATGACAAGACTCACATTTTCCTATTCAAGAAATTGAAGCTTGATTTTTATTAGAAGTGGTATTTTCGCTTTATTTTCATCCTCTTCTGTATGTAAATCGGTTTATGGCTTTACTACTAACAACGTTGCTTTATTTTGTTATTGGCCTAAACTATTACAGATCATGTTGTTCTTTGCAAGGAGCCCCAACCTTTCATTGCAGATCATCCACTCATTTATTATATAGCCAATAAGCAGGATGCGATGCTATTTGCCGGAAAAATTAAACATTTCTGAAGTGTTTTCATTATTAAAATTCACCTAAAACTGTTTTCAAATAATTTTTTTTATACCCTTAACCCATTAAAAATGGGTAAAAAGGGTATAATGGTTTTGTGCATATGTATGTAACAGGCAGAAGAAAGCATCTCCGACCCCATAAAGTATATATATTCTTGATCAGGACCAACAGCCGAGTCGATATAGCCCTATCCGTATGTCTGTCCGTCTGTATGAACACGCGGATCTCAGAGACTATAAGAACTAGAGAATATACTTTGGAATATAAACTCTCGTGTTTGCTTTGTTTTATCGATAACTGCCTCAGTTTTTTAATTATCGATACATTTCGATTTCCGATAGCAATAAATTCCACAATTTAAGAGGCAGAGCCTTCTAATTTATACATAATATGCATATGCATATTATTGATCAATTGCCGTTTCATTCAGATCGGACAAGAAACACCAAAGTTATAGTCGAAAATATATTTTCTGTATACATATAAATATTCGAGCGCATGTGTGAGAAAGAGATGGCATGATAATCGACGCTAGCGTCAATATATTTGTGTGTATTCTGCAGAGCCCCTATAACTACCATTTCGTGTATGTGTGTATGTATTTATGTATGTATGTATATGCACGGGTTTGTAGCCATTCAGTTCAGTCATTTGAGAGCAAATCATCTTAAAGGGAAACTTGCCAAGAAAACTAGAATACATTTAACAACTGGGCTAAGGGTATATAATAGTCGAGTTAACTCGACTACAGCATCGTACTTGTTATTAATCATATTAGCACTGTAACAAAATGACAAACAGCAGTTGTAATATAAATTGTGGCATTATTTTCACATTCCACTTGATCTTTGTTTAATTTACCAACTTAATGTTCAATCCAGTCATCCAAAATTATTAATTTTTGGCGTTTTGTGTTTATCTTTCATTTATACAGCCGTGATGATAGATTTGGATATGTTGATTATTGAGCCGGATCCGATTGATTTTAATGCAGATCATCCATTCCTCTATTACATTATCAATAAGCAGAACTCGGTACTCTTTGCCGGCAATTTGCAACAACTTTAATCAATGTAAAATCCGCTTAAATCGCACATTTTCTACTATTATTAGGTAACTAAGATAACTTACAAAAACTACAGAAGTGGTATTTTTTTTATTATACATTTTACTCAATTTTAGTGCACGCCATGTTGCACAACTAATGTCAGAAAGCAATTTAGATTGTCGCTAATTTACAGAGTGCGCCTTTTAGCCATAAATATTTTGCTTATCTATTTACTTATACCATAATTAACCTCAAGTGCTCAAGACAATTTTTTTTCGCGCTTATTCGCTTGTAAGACCGACAAAAATCATCAGACTTCGCATTCAACTTAATTTTTGGGCTTGCAACACTATATTAATATATATTTCCAACTGCAACCAATTTTTTTTTTGTATTTTCGTAGTAATTTTAATTAATTTGCCAAAATTTGTTAATCAACATTTTCAATTTTTGGCTATCCCCGATTTGGAAAAAGAAAACAAATTTATAAAAGCAAAAATCTATAATATTTGAATAATGTTAAAAAAATAATAAAAAATAAAAAATTCACACTACTAAGCTAGATTTTTAAGCTTATAACTGAAATTCGCTGTATCTAATTATAATAATAATAACATAAATTTGTTGCTTTGATAAAATTTACAATTTCCATTTGAAGAACTGGAAACCACAGGAAAATTACATATTTTACTTAAAGAGATCGTCTCTTTTTCTTAACTCATATTAATATCGGTCTACGACATTAAAGTATAGATATGCATATCAATCCACTATTATTAGCGCTTCTTATTTTGGATCTTGTTTTATATTATTACAGCTTTAACAATGCGTATGAGGTCCAGGTTGTTAATGGAGTCCCTATCCTTTTATGTCGACCATTCATTCTTTTACTATATAGCCAATAAGCAGGGTGCTGTTCTCTTTGCCGGAAGAATGCAAAAGTTTTGATATGATATCATAAATTCGCTTACAATACTTTTCAATTACTAGGTTTATTCCTAATTATTTGATTACAGTAATAAAATATATTTTCTATATCCATAGAAATAGGGATCTTCATGTATCTATCTATGAGTACTATTCTCAATTTCAGCATTGTTAATCTCAGTCGCTAAACATCATTTATCATTCGGAGTTTCATTCTTTCATTTCTACAGCCATGTTCATAAAATGGGTAAAAATTTCAACAATTTTGATAAAGTGATAATTGATTAACAGTTAAGACCTTTGATTATCATCAGGTGGCTCATAATCATTTCGCAGTTCTGATTGTTGTATCGTATTGGAAGAGTATTTTAATCGGGTGTGTTTTTTGTTTTCGTCTCCCATTATTTCAGCTATGGTCATGCAGTTGACATCGATGCCCATGTTCCAGCCGGAGCCCATACGTTTCCATGCAGAGCATCCATTCCATTACTACATTGCCAATAAGCAGGGTGCGGTTCTCTTTGCCGGAAGAATGCAAAAGTTTTGATATGATATCATAAACTCGCTTACAAATCTTTTCAATTACTATGTTTATTACTAATTATATGATTACAGTAATAAAATATATTCGATATCTATAAAAATAGGGATCTTCATGTATCTATCTATGAGTATTATTCTCAATTTCAGCTAAACATAATTTATCATTCGGAGTTTATCTTTCATTTCTACAGCCATGTTCATGAAATGAGTAAAAATTTCAACAATTTTGATAAATTAATTTTACTCCGACTACACTTTGTATATCCTTATACCATCCTTGATCCTTAGTTCTCTGGCAAACTGCAACAGTTTTGAGCAATGCACAATATTGAAATATCAGTCATTAAGGAAAAGATACATTCACATATCATTCACTTTTGCATGACATATTATTATAGATATTGTTGGAGAAGAGTTAAGACCTTTGAATATCATCAGGTGGCTCATAATCATTTCGCAGTTCTGATTGTTGTATCGTATTGGAAGAGTATTTTAATCGGGTGTGTTTTTTGTTTTTGTCTACCATTATTTCAGCTATGGTCATGTGCTTTGCATCGATGCCCATGTTCCAGCCGGAGCCCATACGTTTCCATGCAGAGCATCCATTCTTTTACTACATTGCCAATAAGCAGGGCGCGGTGCTCTTTGCTGGCAAGCTATTAAAACTATAATAAAACAAACTTAAGAATAATAACATGATGCATAACACCCAAAATAACATTCCACAAAGACTGCACTCGACGACAATCGATTTTAATAAAACATTTTAAATTTTGTATTCTATTTTAATACTAATCAAGCATGTTAATGGTATTTTATAATAAATAATATTTGAGCAAACTTAACTTTATGGCGTTCTATGGCTTGTCCACAGTTTTCCGCATCATGCCCGTCATGGCTCTCAGGAGACACAAATTCTTTGCTAAACATCCGTTTGCCTACTTTATCAAGACCCAAAGCGACATTTTACTCTTTGCTGGCAAACATTTGGCCTGATTCATCGATAGTAAACAAAAAAAAACAAGAAATAAACACAAAAAACTAAGACAACTATTTTTAAGCTCAAACGACATAAATAAATTGCCTGTTTGAAGATAAAACTTTGCGTTCTTAATACAATTTTAAAAGATCTGTTTGGTAGGCTGAAATAAATCTTAAAATGTAGGAAATGTTAGTATAAATGAAGCAGTTTATTGAGGGAATAAATAATATAATAGTTAAGCTAATATACAAATAGAGATAAATATAAGTTTAAGATTTGAAATTACACAGCTAGCAACTCTGACCTTATATTAATAATTGCTTTTGTGCATTTTGATTGATCCGTTTGTGTAATATATAAAGCATTTACTCAACCATTGATGCGTTGAATTCAGGCACGCAAATCCTACATTTCATACGTCAAATTTGATAAAATGTGCGAGTCTCGAGCAGTTAATCTTGCGATGCGAATCAAGATGCATTGCTTCGGTCTCGCACTGCTTCTAATATTAGTTCATTGTGTTGGAGCGCAATTTAACTGTAAGTGATGCGGAAATGGTTGCCTTTCCCAGTTCGATCCTGATATACGAATTGAAACCCAACAGTGACGGCCTATAAGCAAATGCCCGCTTTGTATCACCTGGATGATTATGATCTGTGCATGCAGCAGCCACCCAGTCGGCTTTTATTCCGCAGCACCTACTGCCTCGTCTACGTTGAGATTGTGGCCAATGCCAGCTCCAATCTTTGGCAGCAGATCGAGCAAGTGTCACGTAATGAGAAGTATAACTTCCGTCACGATCATCTATTTGTGGGGGTTTGCTTGGAGCGCTGCAAGCAGGCGCTGCATACCCTATCCAAATTTCAGATACAGCAGCTCTACGAGGGAAAGGTTACAGATAAAAAGGTATGTCTTGGATTTATTTTAGGGATAAATATAAATATATATTTGTGCTCGATAGTTATATTTAAAGTGTAACGGCCAATTTGTGAAGTGCTGCCAAATTAGTCGATGTGTTAGTCGTCTAGGGCGTTGCCACCATTTTTCACCTTATGAACTTGCAAATTGAGCAAAGCATAAGTGTAGTTTGATTTTATTAACATTCCTGCACATGCACAGCTGACCAGTTATTATGCCAAAGTGCATAAGCGGGCATCGGATGAGCGCCTGCTCTACGATCACCTAATCAATAGCTGCCTGAATCGCCAGCTGGGCAAAAGACTCCAATTGCGTCTGCGCAGCAGCATTGAATACTGCGAGCGAGCCGAAGAACCACTCGAACACGGTAAGTGTGCTTAAGTGTGACCAGTTATTCGCAAGTTGTTTACCATTTACGCACGCAGATGCACTCGATGTATTTGTTTATGTGCTGCTCATCCTGCTGCTGCTGCTCACTGTGCTCTCCAGCTACTATGATTTCCGTCTCAAGAGACAGCAAAGTGTATCCACTTCAAATGATGGGAATCTATTTTACCAGCAGCCCCTCCAGATGCGTGGTTGGCTCTACACTAAAAGCTGTAACCTTGCTCAATTCCTAACTCTCTCTCTCTCTCTCTCTCTGTATCCCTTTCTCCCCATTAGCTCAAAAATTTTTCTGCTCCTTTTCGCTATGCCGCAATTATTATCGTCTTGTGCTGCCCCCGAGCAGCGATTTCTCCAAGGATCTGCGCTTCTTTGATGCTTACCGGGTGGTGGGCGTCTTTCTCGTTATATTGGCACACACGTTGATAGTCTTTATGTCGGTGCAGGTGCAGAATCCGGAGTTTTTTGAGCAGTATCTGCATAAATTTGAGGTTTCAATATTTCAGAATGGCAACGCCGCCATTCAAATCTTTTTCGTGATGAGCGCTTTTCTGCTCTACGTGAATTTTACGGAGCGCCACTGGGTCAAGCCGGAGACAGGAATTCTGCGATGTATTGCGATTTATTTTCAAGTGTTCTTTTGCAGATACTTTAGGCTGCTGCCATCGCTAATTATGTTAATACTCTGCAGTGGCACAATCCTAACCCGTTTGGGCAATGGACCCGTTTGGAGACATTTAACGGAGGCCGAAAGAGTTTTTTGCCGCGAAAACTGGTGGAAGAATGTTTTCTTTGTGAACAATTTTCTGATGGAGGAGAGTGTAAGTACACTGACTGTATGCCTGACTAGAGTATACCCTGTAAACTATACATATTTCGCTGGCAGTGTGCACACCAGACGTGGTATTTGGCAGCAGAAATTCAGCTATTTGAACTCTTTCTGATTGTCATCATCATAGCAAAAAAGTACGAAAAGCAAATCTAATAGAAAAGCTATACCTTATCAGATGTTGCTTACAGATTTCCAAGACTGACCAGATATATATATGTAGTTCTGATCGTATTGGCATTTGCTGTGCCAGCTCTGCTGACCTATTACCTAAAACTGGATGCAGCATATCATATGAAGCCAGAGTAAGTCTGATTTTAACTATAATTTTAACTGAAATAGAATTTCTAACTCAACAGCAACTATCGATAGAAACTATCGATTTTTATACTTTCGAGATGCGAAGACATTTTATAGCATCTATTTGCCATTCTACACAAATATCGGTGGCTATTTGATGGGTTTTCTCTGCGCTCATCTCTATCTCAAGTTGCGTTCCACTCGAAATGCCAGCTACAAAGGCAACTGGAAGTTGGAACTGAGCATGTGGATGCTCTTTCCGGCTGCGTTTTTGATCCTCTTCTCTGCCTTCATCTTCATCAGACACGACGTTGAGAAGCCCTCCATTTGGCTGGCACTCTATGCAGGCCTCTACAAGAATCTGTGGATTCTGATCTGTGCGGGTTTTGTGTGCTGCATGTGCCTTAAAGTGGGCTGTAAGTTGAAACTTTCAATTTAGCGAGTGTTTCTATTCACCTACCTATATTTTTTCCAGGGCTGGCCTTTGAATTTAGTTCTCTAACCATTTTTCGACCCTTGGCTCGTATTTCATTTCAAGCTTTTCTTTGGCATATTTTTGTATTGCGTCTCGCTACTGGTTATTTTCGAGAACCAGTCTATGTCAACAAATTGTATTTGGTAAGTTTTTTGGTTAACTCATAAATTGCCAATATAATTTAGCTTTAATTTCAGTTTGGCAATGTAATTGTAGTGTATGTTCTGACGCACATTTTGGCTTTTTTTGTGGCGTTACTATTTGAATACCCGCTGGCAGAACTCTTAAAACTGCTGACGAGCCGACAGTCAACTGTTGTTGATAAAAGACCGAATACAAACTATGCAAATACTTTTAAAATTGAGCTTAATTCGCGTTAATATTTTGGTATTTTACATTAATTTTGGCAAATAAAACAATTATTCTAGTATTTCAGTAATACCATATAAACGTAGTATTTTTTGTGGCAAGTTGACAGCTCTGCTGTTGTATTATTTCACTCTGATACCTTCGGTCACACTGCCAAGCTGTTCAGTTTTGTTTTCTCTCGTCTCGCTCGTCGGCGTTTTGCTACGTTTCGTCTTCTCGCAACCGCAAATTCTTAAACAGTTCACAACAAAGTGCGAAATTACAAATTATATATTCTCAATTAAAAATCAAGTATAAATGCTAAATTAAAGTGAGTGCTCGTTCAAGTGTGTGTGTGTGTTTGGTATTTCCTATAATTTTCAATTGCGGCAACTTTTCGCATGTCCAATACAAAAAAATGTCAATGAATCATTTTTAGTATTTTTACTAGCAAACTCAAAATGGCAGTCAATTAAAATGATTTGTTATTAATTTTTAATTAGTTTGTAAAAAGATTACATTTAAATAATCAACGCGCGTATTACAAAATCATTCAAATCACGGCAAATAAAATGCGACAATGTTTGTGTTTTTGCGTTTGTGTGTGCATGTGTGTGTGTGCGCGCGCTCTTGTACGTGTGTGCGTATTTGAGTGGTGAGCGCAATGCATGTGAAGAGTGCAGCTATAAAATGTTAGCACACGCGCTCCCGCTCCCACACAGTGTTATATGAGTCGCAACACTCCAAAAAAGGGAATAAAAATGAGAAGCGTCTTGTGGACAGCAACAACAACAAAAAAAGACCAAACGCCGAAAAATGTTGCAAAATGAAAGAAAAGCAAACAAAACGAAAGCAAGCAAGCAAGATTTCTGCGTTTTTAGCCACACACACACATCTACCATCTACATTTAAATTAATTGTTCTTTTTTTATATCGCTTTTAGCTGTAATTTGTACGCTCACATTTTCCGGCTTGTTTATAAAGTTCTGAGAGCGAGAGAGGGAGAGAAAGAGAGAGAGAGCGCGCGCCCAATTGTTGCTCTGCTCTGCTGGAAGCAACAAGTAACCAAAAAACGCACGGGGGTGTCTTAAAATGCGTGCTCTCTATTATTATTATTTAGATGTTGAGGTGTGGGCGCAAACGCAGCCGATAAGCCGCAATTGAAATATTGTGGCAATTGTGCCAAAAGAAACGTGGCTTCAAGTTGGCCAAAGCGTAGCATTACAGCAGCTCAGCAATACTGACTGAGGCTCTTTCACTCTGCATGCGTATGCGTGTGCGTGTGCATGTGTGTGTGTGTGTGTAAAACAAGTGTGAAAAACAAACGACCTCCAGCAGCGCCAACGTCTGCGTCTGCATCTGTGTCTGTGTCGCGCTCTCTTAGAAAGTGTAAGAAGAGCGCGTGCGAGCACGAAAGCCCCCCACGCACAGTCGTTGTTATTGTTGTTGTCACTGGCGTTGTCAATGCTGTTGTTGTTGTTGTCCAAAAATGGGTTAAGCAACGACGACGACGACAGCGAAAAAGAAACAAACGCAGCAAACGCCAATTAGTGACAATATATAAATGAAAAACGCATGCAGTGTGCGTGTCTGTCTGTCTGCCTGTGTGTGTGTCTGTGTGCAAATATGTATGCAAATTAAGTGGCAGTGTCCAAAAAAAAAAGAAGAAAAGCAACAACAACTGCCGCCAAACTGACTAAGCGCAAACGCAGCAGAAATAGCAACAAGTAGACGCGAAACGGAGAAGCGTCGTGCAATTAAGACAGCAGCAACAACAACAAGCAATGCATAGTTAAATTTAGCAGCAGAGTTCCACTTTCACTCGACGGCGGCGACACCGACACCCACCAAGCCCCCTCCTTGTTGTTGCATGTTTAATTGAATGCGTGCTGTGCACGAGTCTGCAACTACTAACAACACGATAATCGTAATTTAAATATGCACATAATTTGATACGATACAATAAATCGACAAATGGCTATTCGTAATAAAATTGAACTTTGGCAGTGTGACCATCACCATCTTAAGAAGTTCAAGTTCTAATGCGCCTAACTAGTAATTTAAGTACTGTCACATTTTGTCACTTGAAAGTCCATCGCTAGTTGCCTTGTGGCAAGCAGTCAGACAGGATGATAGGCGCTGCAGACACTTTCGCGCCTTATTTCAAGATTTGAGTTAATCGTCTGCAAAGCAGCAGTTTGATGAACTTAACTGCAACAAGGGAATGCAATCACAAAAAACGCTGAATATGCTGTTGTTGTGGTTGCTGCATGCCATTGGTAATTACAAAGTAATGCCTAATGGTGACATCATCGTCAAGCTCCACGCTGACAGCTGCTGCTGCAGCGGGCGAAAGTTTCCATCGATGCGAGTCTGATGATAAGGCCAAGCGGGGCAGCAGTAGCTGTTAGCTTTGGCTCTAGATGCTTATCAGCAGTAATCGGCTGTCTGGCAATGATGATGATTCATTTCACATGCCACCTACAACACAATTAATTCATCACACATAAAGCTGCATAGCTCAACTTAATGCGTTTTGATTATACCCTGTAATAATAAAATGTGCTACACGGCAAAAAGAAAATATTCAGTGCGTTCAGCAGCATCAAATTAAGAACTGGTTACGCTTAATTTGATAAATATATATATATATATATATAATATATGTAGAATATTTAAAATTATTATTGACTCTTTGAATTTTATTTGTATGTTATCGATAACCTTCAATTAAACTTAATTCTATATGCATAAAATTAAAAATAATGAATTGAATTGAATTTATTTTAGCCTTATTTCGAGGATTTTGTGGAATATGTAGAATATTTTAAATTACTGATAACTTTTTTAATGAGTTAATTAGTCATACGTCGAGGCTAATAACTTTTTAATTTAATTTATCCAAATTCATTTTTTTCAATGTCGAGGATTTCGATGCAAAATTGAACTTATATTTTTTTTTACACCAGAAACAGAAAGGAGTATTAGTAATAATATGATGCCATAGATGCTATATATACATATCTGGATTGCATTTGCATTGCATTTATTTTTAATACCATTCTAGTTATTGTGAGGTTACAGGGTATCTTAAAGTCAGGCGAGTGTACTCTTGTTCGTTATTTGTTGCTGTTGCTCATCGCACATTCATGCCTCCCGTTGTCCACTAATTAGATGCTGGACAGTTGGGATTATAACTGGGCGCATATTAGCATTGTGCGGCAACCAATTGGAGCAGAGCTATTTGTGCCCCATGCCGTTGCCGCATGTTGCGCCTTTGCCCGTCTCAGTTATTGTTCGCTTCGTTTGTCACACTCGATTTCTTACTTTCTTACACTCGATTGCATTGCGCACAGTGAAAAATTACAACAACGCTTAATTGACGATTACTCCTGTGGTCCCCATCCCCTGACCTTTACCCTCACCTTAACGGGGGGTGCTTTGGTGTTTTAGTCACGCCGACTAGCAGGCAGGCAGTCAGGCCAGGCAGGCAGCAAAAACACAACAACATTTGTTAGCAATTAGAATTGGCCGGTGAACAGCGTTTCGACAAAGCGTTAAGATTTGCAATCAAGCATTAAGTCAATTTGTGGCCAGTCAACGTCGTCGTTGTTGGCGCGTTGCATTCATCAACTGCTGATGATGAACCGATCAGCGCGTTGCATCGTAATGAGAAATGAGCACTGGATGCTGCCATGGAATGAATGGAGTCAGCGCATACTAGCCAGTACAGTGCGTGCCATAAGTCTGCTTACCCTAATTGCATACTTACGCATATTGCTCCTACTCAAATTGTATTTAAATAATACACCGCTTTCATTATTTATTAATTTATTTAATATGCACTTAAAACAGTCAAACACATTAAAAATATTTAAATATAAATTATTTGTTAGAATTACAAAATACCAGTTTAATTACATAAGATAAAAAGGAGTAATAATTAATAATAATAATAATAATTAATCTGGTAGTTTTATATGTAAAACGACCCACCAATTATAGCAAAAATTCGATACAGACAAAAAACCAATCAAACTTAAAGCTGCTAAGTTAGTTAATTGACAGAAAACTCGATATTAAATAGAAATCTTCATATTTTTTGAGACTGCAATTCTTTTTATTCAAGTTCTAATTTTGTTAGCTTCTGAACAATATTACAAATATCTCTGAAATTTGTCTATAAAAAGCACTAGTGCAATTTTTGGTTTTCACAAGAATTATTATTAATTAAAATTATTATTATTATTGTCTTAAAAATCACTAAATAATAATTATAAATCACTAATAAATAATATTGCCTTTTCGAAACGCCTGAGAACTGAAACTATGAATTATTCTTATAGTAATCAAAATTATTTTCATAGAGAAAATGATTCCTACAAAAATTCTTAAGAAGTGATTTCATTCAGCTTAGGAATCTTAAAACATAAATATTAAACATACTAACGATAAAAATAATAGCTAGCATATCTTATCAGTTGAGCTATGATAAATGCTTGCTTTGTTTTTACTACTTGTAACTATTAAAAGTAGATAAACTCAAGGACAAGTGGCATTAACAAATCATGTTTCAAGCAACATTGATCAATAACTATTGCAAGCCATTCTTGAGTGTGTGTGTGTGTGTGTGTCTGTGTGTGCGCGGGTGTGTGTATGCAATCAGTAGTTGCTGTTGTTGTCGGCGTTTGTGTTTGTTGAGCTCTCAATCAGACCACCCACCCGCACTCCCCTCCCCTGGCTCCGTGCGTCAGTCTTGAGCCCGCATATAACAAGTAATTCTACATGCTGGCTACTCATAGTATACCACTTTGTATCAACTTCCGTTATTTATACATATGCCGTTGTACATGTGTTTCTTTTTTTGTGAGGCATTATCGCTAGTTAAAGGAATGCGAGTCGAGACGGGGCGACATATGCAATTTGTAATTGTGCGGCAATTGTTTTGCCAAAATGCCAAAAAAAAAAGAGCCAATCTAAAATAAAAGTTGAACAAATATTGCAAACAAATAAAGACATTAAAATGGCAAATTACAGGCGCTCGCTCGATGAATGGGGTGTGCCAATGAGTGTGTGCGTGTGTTTGCTTGTTTTTGCGTGTGCGTGTGTGTGTGTGTGTGTGTGTATTAATATGAAAATTGAATTTTACCCCAAGATGATTGAATTTTCTATTAATAAGTTTTAACCTTCAGCAAGCTGTGAAATGTATACAAATTCTCTAGCGAAGGTGTTTGTTGAGACATATAAACACACATAAATAAATCTCTGACACACACACACACACACAGTTATATATGCACATGTATATGTGTTTAGTTAGCTCGATCTGAATGTATATATATATTTATATATATAAATATATCTATGGCAAATTCAAGAGCTATTTTTTGAGTGTTATAATATTATTAGAGTGCTGTTTTATGAGTGCTTTAGGAACATTCTTTTTTGTTAGCTGATATAATTTATCAGCAGCGCCAATGATAGTGACTGTATTGACTCACACCTACACACACACACACACACACACATACACACGCTCGCACACACTCCATGATAGAGTTTACCTTGCAGCAAAAAGAAAATAAATACTAAAAATGTGTACATATAAAAAGTTTATGATTTTTAGCGGGTCAATGACAAATTCATTGTGCCCCACAGCATATTTCGACATACTCACAAATATATATAAATTTATGTATATATTTGTTTAAGCACAGAAAAGCAGAAAAATGAGCATATTAATAAATTAATGACCGTCTTTGCGTTTTGTTTCTGTTGCTTTTAGCGGCATTTTTTTTTTCCTTTCCACTGATTAAAAACGAAAGCTTCGCGCCGTTGGTTAGTCAACCTTTTGGCCATATTCGTAATGGGTATTTGTGGGCCCAACCTCAGTTAAGAGTTTTGCAAAATTTGTTAGAGTTCATTTGTGTTGTGCTGAGGTTGGGTTATTTTCTGTTTTGTCAGTTTCTGTAGCCATAATTCACGTGTTGTTGTCAGACAATTCGTTATTTCAGCGCTATGATGTCATATAAAAAGCCACTTATAGCTACCTATCAATGTTGTTCTTGTTGTTGTTGCTGTTGTTGTAGTTTCTCCTTAATTTTGATAATTGAACACGTTTGAAGCGCCATTCGGCGGGGTGAAAGTGTTCTTAGGCGCCTCAATTGCAGCCATAAACTTTTTAATTGTGTTTTGGTTTTTTTATTTTTTTATTTTTCTAGTTTTTGTTTTCTTTCTCTTTGCTTGATCTTGATTTTTATGCAACATTTGAATATAAAAAACAAATCATAACAATGCCAACGATTTATTTTCGCTGAATTCACAGCTTAACGGAGCTGCTGTTTATTGATTGTTGCTGGCCGACGTAATATGCAAATTTATTAAACAAATCGAGGTTGTTAAACAAAAAATAAAAAAAAAACAACTTTGGCTTCAGTGGCATTTTCAAGGGGGGAAATGCAACGAATGCAAGTGGAAACTGCAATGGAAATCTATCGATTACGAATCGTAACTAAGTTTTCAAATCAATTATATATTTATCTGCATATTATATATTATTATTGTATTAGCTCTCTCTTAACTGTGGTCAATCAAATTGGTTCCATAGTTTGTTTTTCCTGCAATAGTAAAAGTTGTATTTTATGTCCAGAGTGAAAAATTTGAAACTTTAAAGTTTTGAGTAAACACTTAAAATACGAGGGTGGTTTGATGAGTACCTGACCTTGACGCCAGATGGCGCCACTATTGCAATATGACGTGACTATCGTATAGTACATAAACCTAAACAGCCACAGTGAAAATTTTAGTCAAATCGGACTTTTAGTTTTGTTTTCACCACGTGTCAAAGCAGTCGTGTCCACGCATTTTAGAAAAATGGAAAAAGAGCAATATCGGTCGGTGATTCGATTCTTCTTTTTGGAGGGGAAATCACGCAGTGAAATCAAAGAACGCTTGGATACTGTGTACGGTGACTCTGCTCCTTCGATGACCACCGTCAAAAATTGGTTTAGTGAGTTTCAACGTGGTCGCACGTCCGTTTTTGATGAGCCACGACCAGGTGGCCCGAAAACAGCAACCACGGAGGATAAAGTGAAGAAAATACATGATCTGGTATTGTCAGACCGCCGGTTGAAGGTGCGCGAGTTAGCTGAGACAGTAGGCATCTCAACAGAACGAGTGTTTCATGTCCTACATGAAATATTGGGTATGAGAAAGCTATCGGCGCGATGGGTGCCGCGTTTGCTCACACCAGACAATAAGCGCAACCGCGTGACCACTTCGGAGCATGGTTTGGCGCTGTTAAAGCGTAATCCGAAGGAATTTTTGCGTCGATTCGTGACTGTTGACGAAACATGGATTCACTGGTACACACCAGAGACCAAAGAACAGTCGAAACAGTGGACTTCACCTGGCGAATCTGCCCCGAAGAAGGCGAAAACTGTTCCATCGGCCGGAAAGGTGATGGCCACGGTTTTCTGGGATTCGAAAGGTATTATCCTCATAGATTACCTAGAGAAGGGAAGAACGATTACAGGGCTCTACTATGCCGAACTATTGGGAAGATTTGACGCCGAGTTGAAGAAGAAACGGCCCCATTTGGTGAAGAAGAAAGTGCTCTTCCACCATGATAACGCTCCCGCTCACACCTCCGGCGTCGCCCAGGCCAAATTGGTCGAATTACGCTACGAACTGCTGCCCCATCCACCTTATTCTCCGGATTTGGCCCCTTGCGACTTTTTCTTGTTCCCAAATTTGAAAAAGTCAATCGCTGGGCAGAAATTTCGGTCGAACGAGGAGGTTATTGCCACTACGGAGACGTATTTTGCGGATCTACAGAAATCATATTTTTTAGAGGGGATAAAAAAGTTGGAGCATCGCTGGAATAAATGTGTAGAGCTGAAAGGGGATTATATTGAAAAATAAAAAATAATTTTTCCAAAAATTTTCGTTTTTCTTATGTAGGTCAGGTACTCATCAAACCACCCTCGTATGCCTTCAAAATGTTTAAATATACATTTTAATATGCACGAATAATGTCTTGGATATTTAAAATTTTTAAGTTATGTGTTTGTCTCATATTTTGTTTTTTTTTCGCAATAGATAGTAAAAGTTATCTTTTATATCCAGAGTGGAGTATACTATTTTCATGCAAATTTCCTTTTGTTTGTAAAGAGAATTGATTAAATAGATTGAGTAATGAACTTATGGCTGCAAAATAATTATTATTTTATTATAATTATTTTTGACATTTATTAAGACAAGACAGAAATTATAAATAAAATTTAAGTTTTGTGTTGCTGATTAAATCGTTCTCTTCACCCAGTTTAAATAATTTACAGTTGTTTTAAGTTTTCAAACTGAAACGATTTTATAAATTAAATATCTTTTATCTTGAATCCCAAATAACTTAAAGTTATTATATGTATGGCTGCAATCGACCGGATCAGACCTGTATATGATATAACTGCCATATAAAGTACAAATTGAAAGATCAGATTTATTATTTAAAACTCGATTTCTTATTCAAACTGAGTAGTCAACTGTGCCTTGACTTGCAATCAGTAAATTGTCAAGAAAAAAAATATATATAATAATATATTTATTTATATACACAATATATTAGTAATGAGTTGTTTGTCATTTGATCTGTACTTGTTTTTTAAATTAATACACAACGTGGTTTCTATTTCCATTCAGTTCTCACAGTCAAGTAACAAGTCGAATCTTTAATCTTTGCAGGTAAACAAAACGCTGCAACAACAAAACAACTTTAATTGAGACCTACAACGAATTCTCGCATCAGCATAAATACGACAACAACAACAACAGCAACAGCAGCAGCAATAACTGAAGTCAGCCCAAATTCATCACGACGCTTAGCAAAGAGGAGAGAAGAGTACAGCAGCTACTTATAACGGGGCTAGCAACAACAACAACAGCAATAATAACACTCAACTAGCCGGGAATCGTCGGTCAAACGAGCACAAGTCGTAGCAGCCGAAGAAGAAGAGGAAGTAAACGACTAAGCAGAAGAAGAAGGAGAAGAAGAAGTAGAGCCACAAAACAGAGTTAAAGATGTCATTTCGTGTTGTGCGCAGCTCAAAATTTCGTCACGTCTATGGGCAGTCGCTGAAACGGGAGCAATGCTACGATAATATACGCGTCTCCAAGTCCAGCTGGGACTCCACATTCTGTGCGGTCAATCCAAAATTCTTGGCCATCATTGTGGAGTCGGCGGGCGGCGGTGCATTCATTGTGTTGCCACACAATAAAGTGAGTATTATTATTAATCAACTCGAGACTCTCCCAAACAGATTCCAAATTTGGTTGCATTGCCTTTAAATATTTACATACACATACATATGTATATATTTATATATATATATATATATTTATATATGTATGCGTATGGGCCAAAGTATTTTTATATAGACACAATGGAGCCCGGCTATTTATAGGGGATCTCAGTGCAAAATGTTTGCAGCCATTTGCGGGCTTGTTGCCATCTACACACACACACACACACATGTCTAGGAAATGACGTCGAGTGATTTGGCATGAAACATGCGCGTGGTTTTTATGCTTATAAATAAAGCCCATAGTTATGAATATATTCTATGCGACCAATCGACAAGCGCTCTCCCCCTCTCTCTCTCTCTTACAGTCTCTGTCTGTCTCTCTCTGAGAATATTGTGCTCTCAATTTCTCATTAAACGTATCTGTCGGGCGCACTTTTTGGTTTTGGCCCCCGGCCAACATGACACACCAAATTGTCTAAATTTAACAGCAAACAAATAGAAAAAAAAACCAAAAAAAAAAAAAAAAATTACAAATAAAATGATATTTTGTGTAATCATTGCATTTTGGCCTGGCTTCTGCCAATGCAATCTTTGCCCCATTACTTAAGCGATGGCAAAATGGAAAATTTATTAATTTTCACGAAAACACTTTTTGGCAGCGCCAAAATCGAACATCCGTTCAGCTGCCACCAGTGGCAGCAACATCATCAGCAGCAGCAACAGCAACTGCGTGGGCAGAATATATATATTTATATCTATTTTGTTTTTTGGGCTACCCAATTGCGAACGCGATCGGTGCGCATTTGGTTAAAACGTATTTGGCCAAGTGTCTGTTGTCTGTTGTCTGCTGTCTGTTCTAATTGGCCCAAATTTGTATGCAAAATGTGCGCCGCCATCCACGAAAGTTGAAGACACCACCATCTGCCACCGATTTCTATGTGGTGCCGCTTTCACACGCTCTAATTTGAATAGTTTATGGGATTCGAGTCGAATCTGCATCCGAATTTGGTGTGTCAATTAAATGGACACGCTTCATAATGAGGAATATATATAACCGTAATTGATGAACGTCTAATTATCGGTGAATAGTTGCTTAAATCTCATTTTTCAATAAAACCTTATCCAAAAAATTATTCACTTGAAATTGAATCCGTTTGAATTGTGTATTTCAGCAACAGTTCCATAAATTTATATTTATTTATAGACACATAATTATTTATGAAAGCCACAATCTTGACTTTTATCAAGCAGCTGCAGTTATCGGCCATTTATATGGCTATCATTATGTTTTGGACCTACAGCAATTGTAAAGTAGAATTTCTATTAATTTGAAACAATTAACTTTTGAAATACATAAATAAATATAAATATATACGACATACATAAATAAATATATATTTATATATATGTGTATATCAGACCATTTCTTGAAAAGGTATATCAAGTTGAGTTTTATTATATATATTGTGAGTCACTTTTTAATCGCATTTCTTACACATAAATATAGTTAAAACACTCACGTCCACACTTGTATGCACAGTCATGAAAATAATAAATCAATATTCGGCATTTAAGAGTCGCTGGCTCAACAAACAATTATTGTGTGAAATTTGTGGGAAACTCTGGAATTTGTGCAATTGTGTTTTTTGCACGTGTTTGTTTTTCGACTAATTGGAAACTTCACACCAAAAACATCTGCCTGCCTGCCTGCCTGCCTGCTCGCTCGCCCAGATCCCCAGATCCAGATAACGCGGGAATTTGGCACAGATCTTGACAGCAGACGACAGGCGTGAAGTTTAGCATTATGAATTGCGACGCTGGCTAATTCCAAAAATAAAGCTGTGCACAAATTATGGCAATGGGTCGGTGTTGTTAATTGGAATTTGCGTTTGCAACTCGTTTCAGGTTGGACGCATTGCGGCGGATCATCCGCTGGTGGGCGGACACAAAGGTCCAGTGCTGGACATTGCGTGGTGTCCGCACAATGATAATGTGATCGCCTCCGGCTCTGAGGATTGTGTGGTCAAGGTGTGGCAAATACCAGACGGGGGACTCTCGCGCACACTCACCGAACCCGTCGTCGACCTGGTGCTCCATCAGCGGCGCGTCGGTCTGGTTCTATGGCATCCATCGGCGCTCAATGTTCTGCTCACCGCCGGCTCCGACAATCAGGTGAGCATCACTCGGTCTTCAATTCTGTGTGGGCCTTTAACTGATTCGTCCTTTGGCATTGCAGGTTGTTATCTGGAATGTGGGCACTGGTGAGATACTCGTGCACATTGACTCGCATCCGGATATTGTGTACAGCGCGTGCTTCAACTGGGACGGCTCCAAACTGGTCACAACGTGCAAGGACAAAAAGATACGCATCTATGATCCGCGCAGCGGTGAACTGGAGAGCGAGGCGATGTGCCATGAGGGCTCCAAGGCGACACGGGCGATCTTTTTGCGTCACGGCCTGATCTTCACCACTGGCTTCAATCGCAGCTCGGAGCGCCAGTATTCGCTGCGCGCCCCCGATGCCCTCAACGAGCCCATCGTCATGGTCGAATTGGACACATCGAACGGTGTCATGTTCCCGCTCTACGATGCGGACACAAATCTGATCTATTTGTGCGGCAAGGGCGATTCTGTGATTCGTTATTTCGAGGTGAGTCGCTGCTGCATTTGATTGCTATGTTCATTGATCAATTTAACGCTTTGCCAGGTGACGCCGGAGCCACCGTTTGTGCACTACATCAACACATTTCAAACGCCAGATCCTCAGCGTGGCATTGGACTGATGCCGAAGCGTGGCTGTGATGTGACCACCTGCGAGATAGCCAAATTCTATCGCCTCAATAACAATGGTCTCTGCCAGGTCATTTCGATGACGGTGCCACGCAAGTCCGATCTCTTCCAGGAGGATCTCTATCCGGACACACTGGCCGAGGATGCGGCCATCACTGCCGAAGAGTGGATTGCCGGCAAGGATGCCGAGCCGCTCACCTTCTCGCTCAAAGTAAGTGGAACCAGTTGCGACTCTGGCAATTGCTGCATCTCTCCACACATTTGGAATACAGCGCTCATCGTGCTGCGGCTCCGTCGTTGCTTCCCTGCTTCGGCGCCACAGTTGCGCTCCATCCACTGAGTAATAGAGCGTACAAGGAACCTGATCTTCTGCAAATTGGCCGATGGCCAAACACAATTAGTGTATTCCAAAAAGGCTTGCTGTAGTTTGCTTTCCCGCAACCCGCGTGGCTACCACAAAATTTGTATTATGCTTGGATGCGCTTCCCTCTCTCTTGTGTTCCCTTATCATCAGCTTTATCTACGTTTGTCTGTCGTCTCGTCAGCCTTTTGCCCCAGCCAACAACACACATACACTCAAACACTCTGTCAATACGCACTAACGGCAAAAACACACACATGCAAAAAAAAAATGCTTGATGACAGCTTTTCGACATCGATTTAGGATTCGTCTTGTGAAATCTCTTGGGCAGAATTGTCTGCATAAAGTACATAAATGATTTATTAAAACTAGCCTGACATAAGTTAAATTAGAGATCAAACCTTTTTAATAATATTTAATATATTATAATACTAGAAATTTCTTCAATAATATATTCTTTATATTATTACCTGCATTGAGAACTTAAACCGTTAATTCTTTTCACTCATCTTTTGCTGCTCCAAGCTAAACTGCTTTTAGAAATTCGTTTGTACAATATTGTAAAGATCGATGAGATTGTCACCAAGTTCACCATGTAGAAGATTCGGTCATGGTGCACACAACCCACAAAAGAAAACATATGCAACCCAAAAAAAAAAATAAAAAAAAATTACCAGCTTACACACACTGCCTTAACACGCACGCAGCGTGGCGCTTGTTGTTGTGTTCTTTGTTCTTTGTTGTAATGTAAAACGAACAGTGTTTCTAAAAAGCCTAATCAGGATCGCGTTTCCATTGTGCAGGGCGGCTACGTATCTTCGTCGGGCGGCAATACGCTCTCCGTCAGCAAGAAGGCCAACATTCTGAACAAGACGTCCGCATCCCGAGGAGGTGGCGGCGGCGGCGGTGGCAGCAGTTATGCTGGTGGCAATCATTCATCCGCGAACAACAACGAGTCCAGCGAAGGACCACCACCAGCGATATTTACGGTAAAATTTAGTTATAGATACATTTTTTATATATAAATAGCAATTATTTACATTTGAATCGTGTGCTTGCAGGAAAAGGATCATCGCAGTATTCTGGATGAGATACGCAAGCTGAAGGCAATCATTGTGAAACAGGAGAATCGCATACGCGCCCTGGAGTCGAAGGTCGCTGCGGCGGCCACCGGCGATGAGACGGATGCCCGCAATAGCAATAAAAACGGCAGCGGACAATCTTCTGCTTCGGCGGCGGCGGCAGCAGCGGAAAGCAGCAGCCATGCTAGTGAAAGTGCCAATGATCATGCTGCGTCCGCATCCGCAACAAATGCGGACAACAACGATGATTAGATGGAGCTGTTGAGGAGAAGTAACAGCTGCAGCGAGAAGAGGAGGAGCACAGGAAAGGATGCTGATACTACAGAAAGAGAGAGTAGAGAGAGAGAGAGAGAGAACTGCTTGAAGAAGCTCGTCGTTATCGTTTGAATTTCTCTAAATGGAAAATTATGTTTATATTTTGTACACGCTAAATGAGAGTCGTCGTCTATGATTATGATTTCGATTATTTATTTTATATAATTTAATATTAGGTCTTTTTACGAGCGAAATGAGTTGAGCGTAATATAAATTAATAACAAAACAAAACAAAACAAACACACAGCAATCAAAGCAGAACGCATATAACATATATACACACAATATCCTGCCAAAAATATATAGTGAAACCTAACGAACTACCTACAAGTTGCGCCCAAAATCGAATCGGAAGTTAAAAGTCAAAGTCCCCATCCATCTGGGTGGGCTGCCTTTGCTTTCGAGCTGTGTTTTTTTGTGTAACGCAAAATGTGAAATTGTTGTAAATTTAACAAAAAAAAAAAAAAAAAAAAATCAAAATATATAGACTAAATTGCAATCATCTAAAATTAATGCTATTTACCTACCTACCAATTTACATACTTTTTCTATACATATACATATATACTATATATATATATATATATTCATAATTGATTGATAATTGATATCGAGGCAATATATTCATGACAATAGCTTTTATAACAAACCATTGGGCAAAAAAATAAATAAATAAGAAAAATGAAAAAAAAATCAATTAACTTGTATCCCATACCGCCGCCGCTTTCATAAAACATTTTTCTCGTTCTAACTAATAATAAGTTGTATTTTGTAATAATAAATGAAAGAAAACCAACGAACCATTTTCAAAATACTGTCGATATTGTATTTCAAATTGTTGCGATTTAGTTAATCATTTTGAAAAAATACGCGTAACGATTGTGTAACGATCAAAAGAAAAAAATGTAAGAGTGCTGACTATAAATACCTAGAATATTCTGTATAAATAATTTACAATTTGATACGGAATAAACTATTATACAACAACAACAAAGTGCAGTTTGTATTCATTTGAATTGGCGACTGTTAAGATCGTTTGCAAACGGTCACATAGTCAAATTAATATGGCCAGATTGTTCATTTTCGATTAGAAATATTGCCATTGTATCATATCGATCTTATGTATCGGAATCATTTTAAGATATCGCATTTAAATTTATCAACGTGACAGCCGTCAAAACGTCAATAAAAGATGAAAATAAAAGTAAACAAAAATCCACTTAAGCATAAAAGTCGATAATTAACAGTAATGAAAAGCTCTTAGCAATTTGAACAATTTACCTGTGTGTCGATTATTTCATGCTGAAAACTCTTTCACTCAGAGCAGTTATGATTTCATTTAATCTTATATACTCCTTGAGCCACCCTCTTTGTTGCCATTCGCCCTTTACGTAGACGCTTGACAGCTTGCTGGTGCAATTCAGTAATCGATATATCGATACACTACACACTTGTCTTTTTTTTGTTCGGTTTGCGACACTACAAAAGTCCAACATCGGCTGATGAGCGAATCATTCGTTTTTCCCTCGTCTTTCAGTTGAGCAGAGCAAGCAAGGCAATTCCCACAAGAGCGGGCCAGAAAATAAGTTTTGCACGCGCATTCAAAAAGCTACAAGAAAATACAAGTCCAGAATTATTTAATCGGTTTAACGTGTATTTTGCAATAGTGAAATAATACAAGGAAGCAAAATCTGGTATTGTAGCATCAAGAGAATAAATGCATTTGGAGTTACATAAGCAAATGGCAGAGTGCAAAGCCATTTTTTTTTAAATAATCGTCTAACGAATACGAAGAAATTTCGTTCGTCACTTCACATTGAAATACATTTCATCAGCCAAAAAAAGAGGAATATAAATATATACATATATACAAATATACAAATATATGTATGAAGCTAAAGCAAAAGGCGAGTAACAAATAAAACAGAATTGAATTGAACTGTCTAATTTGCCAAAGAGAAAATATGTGCTCGGCAACAAAACAAAGGCAGATATGTTTAAGTATACGCAATAACAGCAGCAACAACAGCAGCAGCAGCAGCAGCGAAAAGAACGACAGTAAAAAGTCAGCGCCTAGCAACAAGACAAATTTAGCAGCAGCCGCCGCCGCCGCCATGTGCAACGAGTTTCTCTGATTTGCCGTTAACAGAGCCAAACTCAAACTCAGCCAAAGATTGTAAATATTTAAACATTATATAATATACAAATAGTACAATTTGTCAGTCGCACAAGCAAAAGTAGAGAATATTATTATTGTTGTAACAATAATAAATACAAATTAATCGCAAGTCAAAAAGAAGCACAAGCAACAAAATGAATACAAACGCAGCACCAAGCAGCAGTCCCGCAAAATTCAACGTGTTTGCTCATTTGAAATATGAGCATCTGGTAGCCGGCGTATCCGGAGGAGTTGCATCAACCATAATCCTGCATCCATTGGATCTCATCAAAATTCGCTTTGCTGGTGAGTACCGTAAATTAACCACACTACTATATAGTTGTAAACTGCTGAATTTTTAATGTAAACAACGCTATCGGCTGTTATCTCCTAACTGTAATTGTAGTAAGCTGCATAGGCAGTCAAACCAGGGCAGGGTGTAATGACAATTCTGCATCTACTATTTAGGCAGCTGTTAAGCAGCAGCTGTGCAGTTTTCTTTTTTAACAGTGCTTGTTTTTATATACTTTATTTATTTATTTAAAGTCAACTAAAGTCGATAAATTTAAATTATAATAAAATGGTTCCGGAAACGCAGAAAAAAACCCCCAACTTAATTTCCTTAGTTGCAGTTGAAAACATTCAGTTTAGACGCAATAGTTTGAAATGACGCAACAGTCTGCGTTTTGTCGGACTGTCTGCCTTTTGTCTGGCACGTGTGGTTGAGTCAGCGAGTCACTTGGGTCTGGGTTGCATTTGTATTCCGTTGCAATTGGCTGCAGTCTGATTTATCATTCGCGTTTCCCTCGACTCTTATCACACTCAAAAGTTTCCATTGAAACATTGTAAGCTGGAAAACTACAAGAACAGCAATTGTAACTACCAAGAATTAAGCCGCACGTGTAGGTATTAAAATAATGATGTTTACTCATTATTTATTGTTGTTGTTTATTTGCACCTCAAGTTGGCCAAGCTGACGTTAATTCATTGTCGTGTTTTCACAGTCACGAAAACAATTTTATTTTTAAAATACTCCAAACTTGTTGCCCTGATTATGAGCGCTGATAAGCTGAAAAGTTGATAGCGAGCAGCAATTAAGGCGATTCTAGAATTAGCACAAAGCACACGCCCCCAAAAATTATTATTGTTTTCAAGACACGAATTTTTATTGAAGACAATTCAGATATATGCATATATTTGTACAATCGATTTATGGTACAGGTCAAAGCTCCACAAAACTTGTTTAGCTTGCTGAATAACAAATATTGTTTATAGCATTTATAAGAATCAATATTGTCAGCTGTTGTTTTGCGAATATGTACTCTATATTAATATGTTTGTTTACTGAGTCCCGTATCAACTTTTGTGCACTTATAGTTGTCCTCGTTTAGACTTGGGTGCGCTGCATCGGTCCACATTATTATTTCCGTGTTTCAGATTTTTCAATAACATCATCATCAACAACAATAACAATAACAACAGGTTTACTTTAGGATATTAAACTTTTGTTTTGACTGTTTAGTTTAGCTGAGAAAAGCGTGCAAATATGTACAGACTTATATGAATAAGCATATATCTTTGACTATGAACAGCCACGAACCTTAACAATAACAGCAAATTAGGCTGTTTATGTGAAAAATGAGATAAACAAGTGAAGAAGCAGCAGCAGCATCTCCCTTAATAAAAGCACACACAGACGCCATCTATTGCTCGGAATGTGCATAAACCTTATCTATCTCTTTTTTTATAAATGCCATACGATCTTATGACGCACCTACCTAGGGGAAAAAACAAATGCGAACGTCAGCGTTTTGAATTGTTAACGGAAACTTGTTTATCTTTATATTTTTGGTTTTTGGCATCACGTGAGCAACGTGTTGTGTTGTGTTGTGTTGTGGTGTGTTGTGTTCTGTTGTGTTGTGTTGTGGTGTGGTGTGGTGTGTTGTGTGTTGTCTGTTGTGACTGTACATTGAGCGTTTTGCTTAACGGCAACTGTCGCAACTGTCAGTTTATATGTTTATATATGTATGTGTGTATCTTCATATATCAAACTGGTTACCAATATAAAACTCCAGTTGTTGTTGCCAGGCGCGCAGCTGTCATCGTTTTTATTTAGCTTGCTTTTTATCGCTCGCAAACGTACTTTACAATTATTGCTGATCTAAGACCACAATCAGCTGTTATTTATAAATATATAAAAATATAAACAGCTGTTGTTGGGTAAAAGTCAAAGTTTATTGGAACATTCATAATGTTTTAGGCAAATATGTTATTATTATTATCATATCAAGCCAACAAATGAGATCACTGAAAAAATATGTGAATATCAAATCTCTCACGTTCTACTGCAGTTTACTAACGATTTTTGATAATTTATGAAATATTTTAATTTTAGATTAGTCTTGCAGAAATTATCATTCTTTTTTTCCTGGAATTTCCGTTTTATTGTCTCTTTTGATTTATGTGTATATCTTATCTAATAACCATGATAAAATCATATCATAATTATAATTTTTAAATTGTGTACACCTTCATGTACTTTGCACCGATTCCGAGTTCTTGCTCAATGTCAAACTATAGTCAATAGCGGAGACTGCTGTAGTTGTGCGCGTGTTGGCTAAAAATAAACTATTGCTGATCTGATTAGCTATAGCTAGAGACAAAAAACGAGAAAGACGCGAGACGAGCCCCCTTTTGTGGCTTGGTGTCAGGACAGAAGATCTGTCGCGAAGTCTCGCAGCGTCATATTCAATTGTATTACCTATTTGTTGTTTTCCACACAGTTACTTATGTATATGCAATAAATATATGAATAAATATAGACAAAAGATTAGTCTCTGCGTGCTAATGGCCTGTGTCTCCTCCTGATCAGCAGTTGTAGCCGATTTGGTTGCTTATTTCTACTGGGTTTTCGCTTATCGCATCCGCCGTTGCGACCAATTAACGCTATCTATATATTGGCCGCAAAAACAAATTGTTGCTGTTGTTATGTCGGCCATTAGCCAGGGCTTGTTGTCAACAACAACAATAACAACAACAACAATAGCAACAAAAACAATTGATTTAGCGTACAGTCTCAGAAAACACGAAAAAAATAACAAATTCATATTCAACTGGTTTTCACATTATTTGAGACTAAGTCTGCTTTTATAAATATGTATGTCCCTCGCTGAAGGCCAACTTGTGGAGGTCTTTCGCGTATGCACTTGTAAAAATAAAAACATGTATAATTTACAAGTTTTGTTTGATTTGTTTGGTTCTTGCAGTTAACGATGGCCGCACGGCGACTGTGCCACAGTATCGTGGATTGGGGAGCGCATTCACCACCATATTCCGGCAGGAAGGTTTCCGTGGTCTCTACAAGGGCGTCACCCCAAATGTGTGGGGCTCCGGCTCCTCGTGGGGCCTCTACTTCATGTTGTAAGTTAACTTTAATTGAATCGATGCTTGACTTCGATTAACGCTTGTCCTTCAACCCATTTAGCTACAACACCATCAAGACATTCATTCAGGATGGCAATTCAACGATGCCGCTGGGTCCCACCATGCATATGCTGGCCGCTGCCGAATCGGGTGCCCTCACGCTTCTCCTAACGAATCCCATTTGGGTGGTCAAAACACGTCTCTGTCTGCAGTGCGATGCGGCAAGCAGCGCCGAATACCGTGGCATGGTGCATGCCCTCGCCGAGATCTATAAGACGGAGGGTGTGCGTGGACTCTATAGAGGCTTTGTGCCCGGCATGCTGGGCGTGTCGCATGGCGCCATTCAGTTTATGACCTACGAGGAGATGAAGAACGCCTACAACGAGTACCGCAAGCTGCCCATAGATACCAAACTGGTGTGTATATATAATCATGTTAATGACATTAATGAGTTGTTCAACATCACATGACCAAAACGCGGCTGGCATACGTTCCCATATGCATATATCAGTATATAATTATATATACATATATATATATATATGTATATGATGACGCCAGTTGTGTTTTTTTGGCAGCTGTTCAACAGTTCAAGAATTTAATGGCCTCGCTCTCGATATTTATTTGACTAAAATTTGCCCACTTTCTGCTTATCCCATGACAACAGGCGACCAGCGAATATTTGGCATTTGCTGCCATGTCGAAACTGATTGCCGCGGCAGCAACCTATCCATATCAGGTGGTGCGTGCACGTCTGCAGGATCATCATCATCGCTATAGCGGCACCTGGGACTGCATCAAACAGACTTGGAGGTACGAACGTATGCGTGGTTTCTATAAGGGACTCGTGCCGTACTTGGTCCACGTAACGCCCAACATTTGCATGGTCATGCTCATTTGGGAGAAGCTGACCAGCTAAGGCGCTTAGAGTATTAACTAAACTACACTACAAACTACACTCTACACTAGAAATTAGAATCTTCATTAGCACTGCATATATAATAATGTATAAACATATGCACATAAATCTCTGTCGTAAGTTTTCTTTAGAACAGTGCAGTTAAATGACAAAGCGGATCGTCTACATTTGTATAATTGTTATGATTTGAATTTAAGTACAATAAGTCAAATCTAAAATTTAAGTTAATTCCATAGCTAGGTGTTGTAATCGCTATCCATGTACACATACATATATATTATTTAAAGAAATTTGAAAAGTAATTGTGTTGTGAAATCAAATTTCAACAATTTGCACATAGTTTATAGTTTAGTTAAATTATTTATTTAATAATCGCATTGTAAATATGATTATAGTTATGCATAGTTTTCGTTTTAGCAAAAAGATTCTTCATAATTTTGCAAATCTTGACATTTACTATGAGCACATAAGAATTACACTTAAAAATGTGAAAAAAACAAGCATTGTGAACAAAAAAGAAAACGAAGATAATCGAAAGAAAAGAAAACAAACTAAACAAAGAATACAAATCTAGGTAATCAAGAAAAAAAGAAAACAAAAGAAAAAAGTACATACACATTAAAATTGAAATGAAACCCAACGAGAGTTTCCAAAGTTTTCCTCAACACGACTCTTTTTTAATTTCACCAAAGGCCGCTTTCGCCTTCAACAACAACAACAACTCGCTCATCAGCCGTAGTAAGTAGCTAACTAAGTTCGCTAATTGTGCAGAATCTCTTTGCTAAACTTAAACTCTCGGGTCGGTTAACTGTAAGTAGCTTACCAGTAGCACCAGAGAAAGACACCGCCTCACTCCTCTAACTCACCAACGTTACTTCTACTCGCAATTGCTCTTCTCGTTACAGATACGAGGGCGGCGCCGGCTTCTACAAGGGTCTCAAGGCGAACCTGATACGCGTGGTGCCTGCTTGCATGCTCACGTTCCTGGTGTACGAGAACGTATCGCATTTTATGCTGGCGCGGGGGAAACGCAGAGCGGCAGAGTTGCAGGCCACCAAAGCAGACACATCCGGCTAAATCCTAATGTGTTTTGATCCTTGAACATTTCAGCTAGCTGTTATTTATTATTATTTTGTAATCATAATTCTGTCAATTACTAAAATTCACTAATACTGTATGTGCTATTCCTTATTTAGTAAGTAAAGCCTTAAAGCCTTGTTTAGAAACGTACATCAATATTACATTAATTGAAACGATATTCCTACTCAGAATGCATTGAGTTACATTAAGGTATTTTATACTATTCTAGGGACCTGAGCAGTAAGAAAGGGTACAAAATATGTCCCTTAAATGCTTACCAAAATGCCAGTGAGAGTTGTGCTTTAATAACACTAAGTAAAGAGCATTAATTATAATTTTATATAACTAATATTATAAATGGCTGTTAATAATATACTCAATGTTTTAACATTACAATTGAATACGGACTTTTCTTCTGCATAAGTGAATATTTAAAATATATAAATACGATTTGGAATCAAGGTTGCCATCCTCTGCTATTTTGTGAATGTAGAGTTACCCATTCTCATTGCATATTTTGTTGCCTGCTTGCGGTGATAACAGTAAATTCAATATACATTATATAATTATTAAGTGTGTGTGTGTTTTTTTAACGTTAATCTAAATGAACAGGGAGAAAGCTCACAGCAGGGGAAAGTGAGCTTAAGCTCGTTGAGTGGTGCGCGATTGCCAAACGGTTATTTGTATAACCGCTTCGGTAATATGTTGTGCTTTTGCTTAAAGCTTTCGTTCAGTTCACAATTGAACGCAACGGCGAACAGTCGTGTTGCGGTTGTGTTTCGCTGTTGCTGTTTGAAATGTAAAGTGAATCGAGCGTCTTTTTAACTTCTGTTTTTTGTGCGTGTGTGAATTTAATTTGTTGTGATACGAAATTAACACGAGGGCAAGACAGTAATATAAACAATTAAATAATAAAGGCTTATGCAACCGATCAACTTTTATTGAGGAAATTTTTAGATGTGCTCCACTTCTGGCGAAGAAACCAGTTTGCCATTGTTTACCTTCGCCTGACATTTGGCGCTGGTCAAAAGTGCAGCAAATGACCAAAAGCGCGAGTTCAATAAACTTGCAAATAAAGTGCAGTCGAAAGCGCCAAGCCAAGACAGAGATAACCTCACCCATATTGCATTTAAAAATAAATTCAATTGTTTTTGATAAAAGCGCGTCAAACGACGACGAAAAAGTTCAAGTGCAGGCTGTCATCCAAATTACAGTTTAACAAAAGGGCGCCAGCTTCAGATTGAGACAAAGACAAAGACAAAGCGATAGAGAGAGGAGAGACAGTGATAAAGAGAGCAATTGAGAACATTTTGGAAACCACATGTTGAGCTGAATGCCGTTACAAGAGCAGAGGAGTAATATGAATAAATGATAAAACACAAGTTAAACAAAACACTTGCCCAATCAACACCAAGCAAACACACACACATACACATATATATGTAAATATATATTTGTGTGTGCGTGTAGATAAAGCGCGTGCGAATGACCTTGAGTGGAGCAGCAGCAAACAGAGACAGCAAAAACAGTGATAAAATACAAACACAGCAATTTGTCAAAGTCTAAAGAGCAACAGCCCATTCACCCCCCTTCAAGAAACACAAACTGTCATTCGCTACTGGATGGCAACCAGTGCCATACGCTGCAGCGTTGTCTCATCCTCAGCCGGACGCCGCAATCTCTGCGACTCCTCCCAGGAGGAACTAAACGTTGTCAAGCCTGCGCTCAAATCCACGTACAAGCCCAAATCAAAATCGTCCACTCATATAAGTAAGCATCTGCGGATCGACGACAAGTGGCCCGTGGAACATAAACATCAGCCGCTGAGCACCGTCTCCCTGGGCACGCTCAGTGCCAAGGAGTCGCCCATACTTGCGAGGCGCCTTTTGCAGGTCGAACAGCAGCTGAGTATCTCCCACTTCTCGCTACGCAGCGCGAATCCAGATTACGCGAAGCATCTGCCACAAATCGATCTCAGCGCCGTCGAGGCTCTCAGCACAGTGGAACAGAGGATGCCTGCGGCACGGCCCGGCATGGATATCAATCGGAATAACGGCTATCTATATAATGGGGTAAGTGATCTGCAATTTCTGTACATTCTGGTTGAGTGTGTGCTTGCGAGGGCAGTTCAATGTGTAGCTGAAATAGATGAGAAAATATATAATTAAAATAATAATTGAATTGTAAATATAATTGTAGTTATGCATAGTTTTCGTTGGTTCATAATTTTGCAAATAGTTCCTAAAACTTTAATAATCTTGAGCGATTCAAATGTGTAACAAAAGAAAAAGATCATCTAAAAAGATAAAAGGAAATCAAACAAACGTTAAAATCTAATCTAGGTAAACAAAAAACTTAAAGATGAGAAAATATATGAGTTGGCAAAGCGAAAGTAATTCTTTGTAGAACAAAATTTCACTTTATCTAAACTTTTCTTTGATAATTCTTGTTTTAAGATTCGTTCGTGTTAGGAATGTAAATTGTACTTTAAAATCATTTAGTTGACAATTTCATAGACACATATAAAAGTAGCAAATCACCCTCGAATTATGTCAAAAAATTAATAAATAAATACATATCACTGGTATTATCCAAGTTTTGCAATAAAACGCATGAAAAGCTGTGTCAGTCAGTTTTATTGTTTTTGTTGTTGTTGTTGCCCCAATAAAAAGTCTTAGGCTACCCTCCCCCAACCCACAAGTACCAGGCAATTGTGGCAGTAGTTGTTATATGATGTTTTTGTTGTTAGTTAACTATTCAAAAGCTGACTTGAATAACAATCAATAAATTCAAATCACGGTCAGCTTTGCAAAAAAAAAAAAAAAAAAAAAAAACTAAATAAATAAAAACCTGAAAGGTTTTAAAGCTCAACAACTGAAAATTAGAATTGGCACAGCTGCAATAAAATTGTATATGTGTGAAATTCTCGAGAACTGGTAGCTTTTACAATTGACTGCTGAGATAAGTCAGTGCACATATTATACGTAATTATAATTAAGTCAACTTATTTGAATATTCAGCGGGATTTTCAAAATCATGTGAGGAAACTTTTCAAACTTATGTCACAACTATTTCCACTGGTATTAAGAGGAAATGAAATCTGAGTTGTTGCCTCACTTGAGGCCAAATAAACACAACCATAAAACCAAAGACCGATGCCCGGACGGACAGAGAGCACAGAGGCACGTGTTATGGGCAATGGAATTTCACTCTCGATACTCGCTATGCTATAGCAAATATATATGTAGATAGATGTACATACATAGATACTTATGGGCACAAGCCGGTCGAGGTTGGTCGCCCGACAAATTGGCTGCTTCGCTTATGTGTGCGTGTGTGTGGGTGTGTGGGTGTGTCCGGGCGATACTTAAGCGATTGCTAATAAAAGATATGCTTTGTTATACGTATTATGGGAACTAACTTGGGCAGACAAACCAACTGTGTCCACTTTGCTACCGTTTTCACAACGTTTCACGTCACGTTTTAGGGTCAATTATTTTGTACGCAAAGCGAAAGTGTGTGGGCGGGAGGAGCTGCCCCCTGTTACAAATAACAATTATAAATTGCTTAAAATTTGTGATTCAATTGTAACGAACGGGTCTCATTTGTCACTTACTGCATTTTTTTTTGCCTTTTACGGTGAAAAACAATCTTATCATAATTTTTTTGATTTTGTCCTTTTTCTTCGATGACTCGACATTGAGATAAGATAACGCTGGCTGAGTATCAAGTTTGCGATAGCAGCGCCAGCAAATTTCATTGACTAATCATTGGAATATGGGAATCAGTCGACAAATTCCTATTTTTAGGGTTTCATATTTCTCGTACAATCTGCCAGCTCAGTTTTGCGCATCGTTGCCAGCTTCTCGACTCCAACAAGCCAATGCACTTTGTTGTCCCGTTTGTTGTTGTTGTTGTTGTTGCTGCTGTTTTTTTTTATTGTTGTTGTGATTGCATTTCAAATGTTAATTACTGGAGTCAGGCTGCTGCTGATAGTGCAATAACAATCAACATTCAAATGCGGGCACATTGGAATGAGCAGCACGCAAGGTGCAGTTTACAATTCACTCGATTGCATATTCAATATCTGTATTATTCATTATCCATTATCCACATGAGCAGCACACACATAACGCCAAACATTGGCAAGGTCACGTTTCGACCAAACACAAAAAATACAAACAACTTTGGAAAGTTTATTTTTATACGTACATTCAAGTGTTTACATCATAAACTATACATTTTCTGAAAACAATTTACATTTGTTTTCTCATTTTTTTACTGTTGCTATTTTATACTAAGGCCTGAACTTTGATCTGCTAATGCTCAATAAATTTCCTTATTCTATAGATCTAGAATATATATAATTTCCATGGCGTTGCCCAAGTTCATTTTGAGACTTAATCGCAAATTATCAAACAAAGCGAGTCAAGTTTTTTCCGCAAAATTAAAGCTTGCTTTCATCCATCAAAAAGCGAAATTATTGCTGATTTTCCACAGAGAGAACGAGAGTGGGTGGTTTGGGTGGGTTTTTAAGCATTGCATATTTATTATGCCACAAGCAAAAGCGTTGCATACTCTCGAGGGCCACGTGCAGCACAACAGAAACATCGGAAATCGGGAAACGTAACAAAAAAAAACCCTTTTTTGCCGCTAAGCAAGGTGGCAGAAATATTTTTGGGGCGTGCATACCTTAATTTGAAGTTGCACAACCGCGCCCCCTATTATTATTATTATTATTACGCTCCACCGCCCACAAGCTGTCGTGCAGCATGCAAACAAACAGAGCTGTCAAAATGTGATGTCGATTTGTGTCTGGGTGGGAGAAGGGGCAAAAACGAAGATGCCACAGATTGTTTTTGACTGGTGATTTGCAAAAGAACCAAACACATGTTTTAGTTCAACTTCAATTCGTGACCTGTGTGTTATGGTAGCAGTATTCCACATACATACATATATCTAATGCTATGTTTGTCTGCTCCACTTTTAGCGATATACATCGACGCCTAACGTAACCGTGGGGCTTTTGTTATTGGGATTTGGGGTCGTTTGGTAATTGCAGCGCTTGAGCGAAATGTTTCGCATGCCAATGTGTATCCTTTGCAAGGACTGCAGGCTCTCTCCCTTTTATTGTCGATTGCGTGCAAACATTTTCCCAGCACAAAAGAATTTCCGCTTAGCACAGAAAGTGAATTTCTAATGGTTTGCTTTTTTAATGGCCTTTGGTCGTAAAACTGTGGTATTTAAATGAGAAACAGGTGAAAATGAAGATGTCTCTGGAATTTCTTTCAAATCTCTTTAAAGAGCAAACTAAAATCGTTAAGCAAAGGGATGGAAAAAGGTTGTAAATTTGCTAGAAATAATTCACAACTTTAAAAGTTTGCTTGGTACTCAATGAGTGTTTTGAAACACCAAATTGTTCAGATACATTGTTTTATACCAAACGCAAAATCAAGTTGTAAACATTTTTTATTTATTTTTTATTTACATTATTATGAGTTGGCAAAAAATACTAAGCACAATGGGTTATTAGCGCATATTAACCCAGGGCTTTAATTCGACTTTAAATTTGAAGTTATTTATAAATAAATGCAGATCGTGAATATTATCGACGCAGTTGTCGTAAATCAGAGCGAAAAGTACTGACATTATGAGAATCTAGCTATATTTAACTACCTGTTAATTACCCCAATGATTGATTATAATAATATCATTTCCCAACGTCTTCCTTTCTGTCAGCCTTTCCCTCTCTCTCGTTTTCTCTTTCTCTCACTCTATTTCTTTCTGAAACGATCTGTCTCTCCCTTCCTCGATCTTTTCCTCTCACCATTAAACTGGCTGCCTTTTAAATCCCTCTCTCGCTTTTAGGCCCGAACTCTATCTACATTATTCGCTGTATATCGCTATCTTTAGTTTTATTCCTCTCTGTTTCTTTCTCACACAATCTGTCTGTCTCACTCTCTTTCTCTCTCTTCTTCGGTTTATCTTACTCGATCTCGCTCACTAGATCACATTCGATTTTCTAAATATAAACCCTCTTTATTTAATACAGGGTATACTGATTACGAAACTCTCTTCTTGACAACAAGTTGTACGGCCTTTATTCCATTTATCTTTTATCTCGTCTCGACTCGTCTCAAGTTGCGTTCTGCATAAGGCGTTTTCACAAATTGGAGCACATTATGCAAATGGAGTGTGAAAAGAAAAGTTGCTGAGTTTTTCACGCATTTCAATTTTAATGAGGAAGCATTGCAAAACTGAAACATATACAGATACCACTTGATCTAGTCATATATACTGATAGGCAGTCATCTGACTGTGAGAACCGCAAAATCGTTTGATTTTGATATAAACATGAGAATATAGAATCAAGTTGTGTTTAGACATATCCAAATTGAGCGTAGCTGCATTGGATTACGTGAGATTCGAAATGACATCAAGCAACTACACCTATATATATATATATATATATATATAGATGTACATCAAAAGCTATGTCTATAGTTTCCGCATACTCTTCTAGCGGACTAGTATTCCATATTTCGCTGCGGGTAATTGTATATACGCGATATGTCTTTATTGTGGCTTACCACGTTTTGTAATAAGCGTAATTCTATATATGCACAAATACGCTGGCAAAACTGTGGCACCGAACCAAACCCACCAAACCCAACCCAGCCTTGCATCCACCGCCCACATTAACGATGCGATTCTTGAGCGACTCTTTGACGCGAATCCTCAGCTCGAAAAGGAAGCCAGCGAAGTGCGTGTCTTGCATTTTTGCTGCCTCACTGAGTTTTTGGAAGCCAATTCACACAGGTCAGCCACAGTCAGTCAGCTTGTTACCTCATTAATGGCTACTCCACTACAGTGAAAACTAGCTTATTTACTTATTTATCAACTAAAGTCTGTCGATCAGAAATAAATATAAAAGTAAGAAATAAATTTGAAGTATTTAATTATTGGATTACTTCGCTTTTGGCAGTGATTGCAATTTACAAAAAATTATAACCAGTGCCTTTTCGATATAAATTTGGTTAAAGCAATAATGTTGAGCAGTCGTTATTCTCGAGGGTTCACTGTAGCACTGTTCGCTGCTGGACCAGTTGCTTAGCCCTCACGCCTCATTGGCCCGTTTTAGATGATCGCCACTGTTGCTCAGGTCAGATCAATTGCACGGCCTTGAGCCGAATGGCAATCGGCTGTGCAATTTGGGAGCAAGTACTTCATGTGCTGGTGGTCAACAGGCGCATTCTTTATGCAGCCGGCCAAGATCGCGGCACACAGGCACTGGCTTTGTGCCGCAAACGATTGATAAGCAGCCGTCTTGGGATTGGCTTGGCACATTCAGCAGCAGCGCCTCCAGTGCACAGTGTTGGTAAGTGCGCCAAAAACTGATTAACTTGCTCGTTGCCTGTGCCTGTGTCTGTGTGTGTGTGTGCGTGTGTGTGTGTGTAATGTAATGTAATGTAAAACCATTTTGGGCGGGTTCACCACAAGGGGAGCAGGTTGAGGGGGGCGGCATTGCACAAATTTATATAAACCCAGTCGGCAGCTATTCGAATTTCAGTTTGCATTTGTTTCGAGTTCGTTGCGGTTGACACGTTTGCTGTTACCAGTGCAAAATAAAGAGGGGCAACAGTTCAAGCCAGAAGGGATGTCCTGCATCACCTGCATCACCTGCTGAAACCCACCCAAACCGAACGACAGAATTGTTAGATAACCAGTGTAGAATTTACGTCCCTAACACATTTTCCTATCCCTCGCCCGAACCCTACGCGAAAAGTGCCTTATAATATGCAAAACGCTGACAACGAAGCGAGCAACAGCCAATCGACTAAAGCAGAGCAAGACGAAGAAGCAGCAGCAGCAGCATCAGCAACAGCAACAGCTGATGAAGGGGATCAGCAGACGGAGCTGGAGGAAAAGTTAGATGAGAAGGTTCCGCAATCAAAACTAAAAACCCGTTCCCGGTTTTCCGCCGCGTTTCGCAGCCTGTCCAAGTCAAAGAGTAAAAAGCCCAAAGAGCTGCCACAGGCAACAAGGACGAGAAGTGAGGAGCAGCTCGCGTTGATAAGTGGCGCCGAAGAGGATCAGAGCATCGATAGTGCTGGTGGTGGTGTCCCCAAGAAGAAACGGAGCCTCACACGCCGACTGCTGTTGGGTGGGCTCAAGTCCAAAGCGAAAGTGCGACCGCACAGCTTGGCGACCAGCGATGAGATTAGCTTGAGGAGCAGCAGCAGCAGAGAACGAACAGCGACAGCAACGCCCACAAACAGTGGCAGCAGCACTCTCCAAATAACCATCAGTGGCAAGAAAGTCGAGTCGCTGCCAGTCAAAGGCAAAGCGGCCAAAAGCAGTAAAAGCAAAAGCCACAAAAGCGAAACGGATTACCTGACACCGACACCGCCGACAACACCAACAGCACCAACAACACCAACAACATCAGCAGCAGCAGCAGCAACAACTGCAACTGCAACTGCAACAGCAACAGTAACTGCAACAGCAGCAACTGGAAAATCAACAAGCACAACGACAACGCTGACAACGACAACATCCAAAGAAGACACAACGACGAGCAGCAGCAGCAGCTGCCGCCGCACCACCAAGCTAGTTGTGGCCAAAGTGGCCAAAGAGCCCAGCAAGAAACCGAAGCAGAAGCAGCCAAAGACACCAGCCGAACCGGAGAAAATCGTTATCACTGAGAGCAAACGAGATACGCCGCCGCGCGAGCGAGCGCCCGCCAAGCCGAGTCGCACCAATGCAAATCAGTTGGCCAGCGGCAGCGGAGCAGTGCGCAAGTCGAGCAACACTAATACCACCGCCACCAGCAGCAGCAGCGTGCCCAGTCGCAAGGAGCGAGATTTGTTGCAACAGCAACAGCAGCGCGGACATCGTCTAAAGCACCGTTCACTTGGCAATAGCAGCAACACCGGCACAACGGCCGCTCCAGAATCTCCTGTGCCGGCGCTAGAGACGCCGCCAGCACATCCACCACCACCACCACCGCCACCGGCAGCAACATCAGCAGGCAGGACCTCCACCATAGTGTTAGTGAGTCTAAGCGACGTGGAGGAGCAAACGGACGCCGTTTCTCTAGCGGAGAGTGCCGGCGCCCAGCCAGTGGTGCGCTTTGAGGTTGGCAGCGCTGTGCGTGGCCCAGCTGCAGACGCCGATGCCTATGAGGCCGCTCTGCTTGCCGCCGCCACACAGCAGCCCAGCTCCGGTGAGGAGCCCAGTGATTCGAGCCTTCGTCGCCTCACCTTTTCCCAGCAGCCGAAGGTTGCCCTGAGTGATCACGACAGCATCGAAGGCAGACGTGAGACGCTACATTACCAGTCGGTGCGCAGCGGGGACTCCAACGAGGTCGACTCGCAATCGGAGAAGGACGTTAGCGAGGCCAAACCCATGCCAGCCTTTGGTGATCTGACCATGGAGCAGGAAATGGAACCGGTAAGCTGCGGCCGTCATCGTCACCATCGTCGTCGTCGACGTGTTCCCATTTGCATTTAACCAGTCGATTTAGCAGTGAAGAAGCCGTACAAGTGTCGCAAAACTATTGCCCTCGTCTAGTACTTGGTCTCCCCCGGCACCCAGCCCCTTCCCTCTTCCCTGCGCTCTTTTAACAGCCACTCAGTGGTGTCAGTTCTGATTTATTTTTTTTTCTACATCAAATCTAGCTTTTTTTTTAATAAGCAAAAAGAAATGTTTATTTAGACAAAGGTAACAATATTAAGCTATATTTACTATATTTAAACAGCTTAAAATGTAAAAAATTAATATTTATATATATTAATATTTGAACACAAGCAACAATCATTACAAAGACGATATCTTAGCAAGCAAATCACAGTCACGTTTTACAGCTTGTCAAGACCAGAACTTTGAAATTTTTTAGCGGTAAAGATAGCTTTTTTTTAACGCTGCTCGACATAAGGGGACAGCGCTGAGTGTCGTGTCATTCAACTAGTCGAATATGTTTTTCACAAGCAGTTGTTCTCTGACTATTTGCAGACAATCATGGCGCCCAGCAGCGAGAAACGGGAACATCTGTACAAGATTCTAGTCATCGGTGAACTGGGCACAGGGAAAACGTCCTTCATCAAGCGCTATGTGCATCAGTTTTTCAGCCAGAACTATCGTGCAACGATTGGTGTCGATTTCGCATTGAAGGTGCTGCACTGGGATACAAATACGATAGTGCGCCTGCAGCTCTGGGATATTGCCGGACAGGAGCGATTTGGAAATATGACCCGGGTCTACTACAAGGAAGCCGTCGGTGCCTTCATCGTATTTGATGTGACGCGCAGTGGCACGTTTGATTGCGTCAGCAAGTGGAAGGAAGATCTGGACTCGAAAGTTCAGCTGCCCGATGGCAGTCCCATACCCTGTATATTGCTGGCCAATAAGGTGGGTTTGCTGTTGTCATCTTTATCGGGATATTTTCTATATATGATTCTGTGATTCGTTTTCAGTGCGATCAAGAGAAACAGGGCATTGTGTCGCAGCCGGAGCGCATGGATGAGTATGTGCGGGAGAATGGATTCGCTGGCTGGTTTGAAACCTCCGCCAAGGAGAACATCAACATCGATGAAGCAGCACGTGCTTTGGTGAATAAAGTGAGTGGATAATCTTAAATTGAAATAATTCAATTTTTACTTATTTCAAATAAGAACTGAGTAATTTTAATTATTCAATTGTAATCATAAAATATCGGCTTATCTAATATATAAATTTCTATTGTATCACACTATTTAGATACTCATCAATGACAAACTGATAACTGCCGATGCGAACGATGCTGAGAAATTCAATCTGAGCAGTGCGGCAGATGCGAGTACGGATGCAAAGAGCAAATGCTCGTGCTGACCTGGCAAAAGAAAAAACATAAGATAGAAAAGCAACATTACAATCTATTGGGCTTTACACACACACACACACACCAAAGTCTGAGATTCTTATATAGTAGATCTGTTCCATGATTGTTGATAAAAAAAAAAACGAAGATAACGATAACTATGCTTAGGATCTTTTGTAAAGTGTGTCTAAGACTTCTTATCAACGTCTTCATAATTTATCACTACGTTTGAGATGTGCCAACACCTGGCCGTAAAATGTTTACCAGGAGCAGTGCATGCCCATAACTTATCTATATTACTTTATCACGACCCATACATACAAACATACATTCACATACATATGCATTTATCTGCTGGAGCTTAGTGTCTGAGATAATGCAGCATCATTATACATTTGTGTAAAATACGAATCAAGTCGTCCTCTTGTTTATTTCTTATTTGTTTTGCTTTTGTTACTGAGATTTTTATCTTGAATTTTTATACGTACGGTACACACATTACAATAATTCATACATTAATACATAAACTCTGCCATCTTTATTTGCATTTAGATAAAAGTACGTTATATGCAACACACGGATTACAGCAGAAAGAAATTTATATATCTGCACGCAATCAAATAAACTTTTTAATTGTAGTTAAGCCAACAAAATGTTTTTTTCTTGCTTGGGAAATAAAAAAAAAAAAATACTCAACTAAATGTGATACAATATTGAATTATGCAAAATTCTCTATTTGCACAATTATTTATTACCATTTGTTTTTGCGCAGTATGTATGTAAATAAAGTATTGGACTTTAAGCTAGTCAATATTGCGGGTTATTACGAGGTGTTATCGATTCGATACCATTGTGTTATCGATATGTGTGTATAAGTAGCCCTGTTTTTGTTCGGCAATTGATAAGCAAATGATTTTGACTCATCAATGCGATTTATTTACATGAAATAGCAATAAAAACACTTTTACTTGTTTGCAAAATATTATTGATGCGTTTGTTTAATACAATTTTAATCCACGCTTCTTTTTGCTGGTGTATTTTTATGGCGTGACTCTTCATAATGAGTCATCGTGTGACTACGCATCAGCCCTACTTTTTCTCTTGAATTCGGTATTTTGGCGTATTCCAGCGCTGGTCACATTGCTTACGCTGCTGTTGTAAAAAATGCAAATGCAAAAATTACAAATATCCAAGAAGATTTAATTGTAATATAGTAATTATTAGCCGATAATTGTAAAACTCAAGTGCAAGCAGTTGAAATGTTTTAAATGTTTAAGGTAAGCAACAAAAGAAACCGGCAGCAACAGTAACTGCAACAGTACTTAAGCTAATTAGCATTGCCTCTGATTCTGATTGGAAACACAGTCGTAGCAGCTCTCTTCGTTGCCATCGTTGTCGTCGTCGACGTCGTCACGTTAACTCCCCTTTTCGGCCTTTGTTGTTTGTGGGCCGTGGCACTTGAGAGCTGATAAATTCGCCATAGGCCCAAGTTTTGCTTAACTTGAGTAATGAGCAGTACATTGGATATAACATGAATCAGCCGTGCCCCCAATTATAAATATACACTTTTAATTTCCCTCTCTTTTTCTTATCTCACACTCTTTGCTTCGTCTTGGTTTTAGTTTTGTTATTTAGTGGCGTAAAACTAGTGCACATTAATTGGAAACAGGTTGCAGTTGCGCCCGAAGATGCTGCCGCCGAAGGAGAATGTGGATCTCGAGTGCTTCATTGTGACGAAGCACTCGTGGAAAGGCAAATATAAGCGAATACTCTCCATTGGCACAGCCGGCATCTCCACCTACAATCCGGACAGATTTGATCTGACAAATCGCTGGTCCTACTCGGATATTGTAGCAGCCGCACCCACAAAGACAACAAATGTGAGACACACTTTTAATTATTTATATATTATGTTATTTGTTCATAATAATCAATTGTGTTGTTGAATGATCGCAGATACCCAATGAGTTTGTGCTCACCATTAAGAAAGACAAAAAATTGGATTCGATCAGACTTTCGTCGGAGTATCGCAACGATATACTCAGCTCCATTTTGAAATACTACAGGGAATTCGCAGACAAGCCTAAAAATGCTCTCGTAAGTTGACAAATTGACATTTGTGCAATGTTCAATTGAATTAATAGAGAATTGTTTTTAATTTGGTTGTCACAGCGATTTAATGCATATAAATACCATTGGTCGGGTATCAGTTTACCTACTGTGCTGGAAGTTACACCCTGCTCCTTGGATCAGTTGGATCCAACCACCAACGATGTGCTCACCAGCTACATGTACAAGGACATCGAGGGAATAATAGGTACCTATAACATGGCTTGAAAATGCGGCAGGCATTGTGATCTTTATCCTGCGCCGTGCCTTAACCATTGCCAAAGCTAATGTACCAATATTTTCTAATGTCAATTGTGTTTGTTCTTTGCGTCATCACGTGTCACGTTTTAATACTTGTTCGCTTTGTTTCCATTTTCTTGTTTCTGCTTTTGCTTTGCACTCATCTTTGTGGTTTTTCATTTACGCGCACGTTTTAAGCAGGCATCTCGGACTATGATAATGGCATCGTGATGGCCTACGGCGGCTTCAGCCGCCTGCACATGTTCAAGGCGCTCAATCACCACGAGATCGTGCAGAACATTGCCCAACGCTCCGTCCAGTTTCTCGGCATCGAAACCAAAATACTCAAGAGTCAAATAACTCTTGAGCAATTCGAGCGACAGCGTTTTGGCAAATATAGGCAAGTATATCAGTTAATCTGTCTCTCCCTGTTCGAGTATTTAATTTATAGCATTTTTGTGTGCTTAACCTACAGCGGTGATCAGTTCCAGACCTCGATGACAGAGTTCACAGTTCAAAAGATAACGCCACGGCATCCGGATCCAGTGAAACGCATACTCTGCCTAACCGAGGTGACGCTGCTCGAGCGCGATCCGCAAACTTACAGCGTCTGCACGCTGCGCCCGTTGGCCGATGTGTTTGCACTGGTGCGCGATAAGGACAATCTTCAGCGTTTTTGCATTGAGTATAAAAATGGCATTGTGCGCAGCTACAGCACCAACGATCGCGACTCGTTGCTGGCTACTGTGCTAGATGCGGTGCGCTCCAGTGGCAATCAGGATGTGCACATACGTATTGGCAACACGCCGCGTGGCAAGCGCTATGTGCCCCTTAACAGTTCCGTGGACGAGGAGACGGAGGCCAACCTGTTGCGCCTGGTCATCAATAATTTCCAAAATCCAAACAGACGTTACGAGATCCTCGAGCGATTCAATGCCAATGTGCCGCACAGTGGACTCAACTACAGTGTCACCCAGGATGTAAGTTACAACGGCTCCAAATTGAGAAGCATATTTGTTAAAATTGAAATTTGTATTTCTTGCAGAGTCTGTTTGCGGAGAATAAGGAGAAGCTCATATTGAGTGCACTGCAGGCCTTGGCTCAGAAGGAACTCGATAGTCCGACAGCGCAGCTGAATAACACGGAGCTGGAGTCCATTTTCCATGCGTTGACGCGTCTGCTGGCCAGCAAAGTGGGCTATGCTGCCTTTACTAATCTTCCGGGGTAAGTGTTTGACAGTTGAAGCGACCACAAATTAAAATTTATATTTATTTTATGAACTTTGTATGTCTTGCAGTTTTCGTGAAATCATTGGCACCAAGGTGGTGGCCTCGTTACGACGCAAGGATTTGGCAGTGACCTACTCGGCGATTGACATGATCAACTCGTTGATGCACTCGGTGCACACCGACCATGACCTCAAGCAGGAACAGCTGAACAAATCTTCCATATTATCATCAAAATCATTTTTGGAAACGCTGCTCAACATGTGGACAACGCATGTGGTACGACAAGTCCCATCTTATCTATGATTTTGATTGTGTCCATGCTTTGTTTCTTTCTGCAGAGCCACGGCAGCGGTGCACTGGTCCTGTCCGCAATGCTCGATTTTTTGACGTTCGCGTTGTGTGTGCCTTACAGCGAGACGACGGAAGGCAAGCAGTTTGATATACTACTCGAGCTGGTTGCTGAGCGCGGTCGCTTCTTGTACAAGCTGTTCCAACATCCATCGCTGGCGATTGTCAAGGGCGCCGGTCTGGTGTTGCGCGCCATCATTGAGGAGGGTGAGCTGCATGTGGCCCAGCAAATGCAGGCGCTAGCCTTGGACGAGGCGGCGCTGTGTCGTCATTTGCTTGTGGCACTCTATACGCCCTCCAATGATCCCACATTGATAACGCATCGCCAGCTGTCGCGTCACCTGATCGGTCTCTGGCTGACGGACAGCGATGAGGCCATGGAACTGTTTAAACGCATTTTCGTAAGCTTGGAACATATTGTGCTTGATTTTATTTAATAACGCTTCTCGAATTGCAGCCCGCTGGCTTGCTGACCTTCCTGGAGACGGAGGAAAGCGTGCCCGACACGGATGTGGAGGAGGACAAACTAAATTTTCGCGATAATCTCAAATTTGCAATTCAACATTCCAAGAAAACTCGCAAGAATGTGATAGAGAAGCATTTGCAGGGCATCAAGCACTGGGGCTTGAACCTGATCGAACAACAGGATGGCGCCGCCCAGGCGCTCAAGAATCGTCCAGTGGTGCTGCGCAATCGACGCCAGAAGAAGAAAACCTCCGATGCCATTGTTAATTTGCCCTATTTTTTTTACAACTTTGCCAAAGATCACAGTTTACCCAATCTAATATGGAATCATAAAGTGAGCATTTTAATAATCTTTTATTTACACTTATAAAAATAAATAACTTCTAAATTAGACGCGAGAGGAGTTGCGCATGTGTCTGGAGAACGAGTTGCGTCAATTTCTGAATGATCGTGACCTAGCTGGTCAGATGATTGTCGCCTGGAACTATCAGGAATTCGAGGTGGGCTACCAGTGTCTGGCCGAGGAGATTAAAATTGGTGACTACTATATACGGCTCATACTGGAGAAGGATGATTGGCCGCAAAATCTGGTCAAGGATCCGTAAGTAGATTAAGGTCTAAAGTTTCATTACATGTTGTATAATAATTCATTTTATTCCCTGCAGGATTGAGCTGTTTAATGCTTTATATCGGCGTGTGTTGTGCCGCCAGCGCGTCAATGACGATCAGATGACGGTATTTTCACTGCAGGCACTGGCCAAGGTGTATAGACGCTATCACCAGGAGATTGGCAAGTTTAGCGACATGTCCTACATTCTGCAGCTCAGCGATCGCGTAAGTCACTGGCATATCCAGCTTTCATTTCATAATCTTGCCTTCTGCTCTTCCTAGTGCCTGTCTCCGTCCATGCGGGATGCCTTAATCAATCTGATATCGTGTCTTGTGCTGGAAAAGTCCAATTGTCGCGCTCTGTGCGATCATGTGCAGTGCCTGGTTGACCTGATCACATTGGCGCACTTGCACAAGGGACGCGCACAGTTGAACACCAAAACAAATGTGATCGAGGCTGGTCCCAATATGGCTGCCTACGAGGAGAAGGACTGGTACTACAACATCGAGAAGGATGGCCAGAAGGCGGAACGGCAGGGACCCATTACCTACTCGGAGTTAAAGGAGCTCTGGCAGAAGGGTCAGATCACGCCCAAGACTCGCTGCTGGGCCATTGGCATGGATGGCTGGCGTTCGCTACAGCAAATCCCCCAACTGAAGTGGTGTCTTATTGCCAAGGGCACACCACTTTACGACGAAACGGAGCTGTCATCCAAGATCCTCGATATACTGATCAAGTGCACCAGTTTCTTTCCCAGCCGCACACAGAATGGTGTGGCCGTGCTCATTCCAGGACCCAAATTGTCGCGCAAACTCTCTGAATTCATTTGCTTGCCGCACGTGGTGCAGGTGTGCCTCACCCACGATCCAGGCCTGCTGGAGCGTGTGGCCACGCTACTCTGCCAGATCATGGAGGATAATCCCGAAATGCCCAAGGTCTACATGACCGGCGTCTTCTATTTTATGCTTATGTACACCGGCAGCAACATTCTGCCGATCACACGATTCCTTAAAATGACTCACATGAAGCAGGGCTTCCGGAGCGAGGAGGTGAGTCTGTGGATTTGATTTGATTTCAAGATTCCACTTACAATTTCTCTTCCTCTCCAGACCTCCCAGTCGGGCATTATGCATCGCAGTATTCTCGGCCAGCTGCTGCCCGAGGCGATGGTGTGTTTCCTGGAGAATTACAGTGCCGAGAAGTTTGCCGAAATCTTTCTGGGTGAATTCGATACGCCCGAGGTTATCTGGAGCTCGGAGATGCGTCGCTTGCTCATCGAGAAAATTGCCGCGCACATAGCGGACTTTACGCCGCGTCTGCGTGGTCACACCATGGCCAGATATCCTTACCTGGCCATACCCGTCATCAGCTATCCGCAGCTGGAGAACGAGCTCTTCTGCCACATTTACTATCTGCGGCATTTGTGCGACACGCAAAAGTTTCCCAACTGGCCCATCTCAGATCCTGTGCAGCTGTTGAAGCATACGCTTGATGCCTGGCGCAAAGAGGTGGAGAAGAAGCCGCCACAGATGACCATACAGCAGGCGTACCAGGATCTGGGCATAGATCTGGCCAAGACCCCCAAACCAGATGAGTCCATGATACGCAAGAGTTACTACAAGCTGGCACAGATGTATCATCCCGACAAGAATCCCAATGGTCGCGAGATCTTCGAGAAGGTTAATCAAGCCTATGAATTCCTCTGCTCGCGCTCCGTCTGGAGCTCTGGCGGTCCGGATCCCAACAATATTGTGCTCATACTGCGCACTCAGAGTATTCTCTTCGAGCGCTATGCGGATGGTGAGTGGGCAATAGCTGAACTACTTGAATGGGAGATACTCACTATTCACTTTGAAACTTACAGTTCTGCGTCCATATAAATACGCGGGTTATCCGCAGTTAATTAAAACGATTCGGTTGGAAACGCGCGACGATGAGCTGTTCTGCAAGGAGGCCCAGCTGCTGACCGCCGCCTCGGAGCTGTGCTATCATACGGTCCACTGCTCGGCCCTGAATGCCGAGGAGTTGCGTCGCGAGGAGGGAATCGAGGCGCTGCTGGAGGCCTATTCCCGTTGCGTTTCCATACTGGGCATCGACTCCAAGCCGGACTCGCTGCACTACCAGGTCATCTCGAATGTGACACGGTGCTTTGAGGTCGCCTGCAACTTTGAGAAGTGCAAGCAGAAGATCATTCAGCTGCCGCAGCTGCTACAGGATGTGTGTCGTGTCGTCTACTTCAAGCACACGCTTTCGGTTAGCCTGGTGACAAGTCTGGCGGCCAACAACTATGATCTGCAGTGTAATCTATCCCGGAATGGTGTACTCTGGTCGCTGCTGCTCTTCATCTTCGAGTATGACTACACGCTGGACGAGAGCGGCGTGGAGGTTAGCGACAAGTCCAATCAGCAACAGCTGGCCAACAATCTGGCTAAAATGGCCGTACTTGGCTGCATCGCCCTCGCCGGCTACGGCATGGAGTTGCGCAACAAACCCATCACAGGCAGCGAATCCAATTCGCCAGCAGCAGGAGCTAAGCCGGCGCCAGCCATAAAACCCAAGCCGACATCGACAATCAATTCGTCGTACACGCAAAATGCGCACAATCCGCTGCAGAGCAAACAGCTGGCAATTGGCACAGGCAAAGAGACGGAGAAGGAAACGGCTGTTGTGCTCACCAAGCAGGACTCGAGCGTTAGCAGCGACACCTCCAGTTCTACGCCCACAGACAGCGACCAGCAGCAGCAGCAGCCACGCCAGAGCGCCATTCAACAAAAGTATCTGGTGACGGGTGATCCGAACAATATGCTGATCAAGCAGGTGTTGGATCGGCTGCTCACGCGCTACATTGCCAACCAGTTGGCCACTGCACCGGACAGCGAGGTGCTCAAGCTGCTGACGGCCAACACGCGCAATCCCTACCTGATTTGGGACAATGGGACGCGGGCCCAGCTCAAGGATTTCCTTGAGCAGCAGCGCACAGCATCCGCCAAGGAGACACATGAGGATATTGCCCAGGTTTACGAGCTGGTTAACAGTTTCGAATTCGATGCACACAAGTGAGTAGCAAATGAACATCTGTTTAGATCACTATTTTAAATACACTTTCCTTTACCCAGGGATGAATTGCAAATTGGAGGAATATTCATACGTATCTACAATGACATGCCCACGCATCCCATTGCCCAGCCCAAGCAGTTCATAATGGATCTGTTGGATTACCTAAAGCATGCCTATAAGTTTCTGCACCACAAACAGGCTAAGCACTCACCGGCAGCTGCGGCGCCATCCGCAGCGACGCCCAAAATGGGCAGCGATGGCATACTCACGCCCACGCTGGCACCCAATCATCCACAGCTGCAGCAGCAGCATCAACAAGACAACAAATCTGGCGGCACTTTTGATGAGGTGCTAAATGCCTACAATCGATCCAAGAGTCGCAAAAAGCTGGAAACGGATGCCCAGGCGGAGCAGCAGCTATCGCTGCAGCAGGCCAAATACGACTATGCCAGCGATGAGCAGTTGGAGCTGCATATCACCATGGTGCTCCGTGCACTGATTGCGGTAATCAAAACCAATGCCGAGGTGGAGATCCAATGCATTGGCAGTTTCGATATGATATTCGGCTTCCTGGCCAACAACATATTCGCTGATGTGAGTTTGCTGATGAAGTTCACATTCGGTGCACAGATTTCTTAATTCTATTGCTTCGTTTCGCAGAATTCTAGCGTTAAGGCTGTGGCGCTGGAGGTGGTCGCTTTGGTGTCTCGCAACAAGGAGTGCGTTTCGGAGGTGGCTGCCTGTGAGATTCTTGGCAATTATTTGGTCGCACTCAAGGATCCCGAGCTGCGTGCCAGCCAGGTGAAGGTGCTGGAGACACTCTCCGGCCTGATGAACGTCCAGGAGATGATCAAGGAGGCGCAAGCCAAGGGTGCCGCCATCTATCTTCTGGACATGTTCTGCAATTCACGCAATCCGCAAATACGCGAAATGTGCGCCGAAATACTGGCCAAAATGACGGCAGATCGTCTCAGTGGGCCCAAGGTGCGCATCACCATATCCAAGTTTCTGCCTGGGCTCTTCATAGATGCCATGATCGAGTCGCCGGCGACGTCTGTGCAACTGTTTGAGTCCATACACGAGCACCCGGAGCTGATCTGGAACGACAACACACGCTCGAATGTGTGCGATGCGGTCGGGGAGACGTGCAACCGATTCTATCAGCAGCAAAAATCAAATACCCGACATTTGTGGAAGGATCCCGAAATGCTTAAGGATATTGTGTCCAATGAGATTGTTGTCGCTGGCGTCTATTTGAGACTCTTTGTTAGCAATCCCGCTTGGACGCTGCGCAAGCCCAAACAGTTTCTGTCCGATCTCTTGGACTTTGTGGTCGAGCAAATAGGCAAGAGCTCCACAGAGCAGGACGTGCTGGACTTGTCCACAACAGCGCTCGTGGAGCTGCTGCGCTCTCAGCCCAATCTCGCCGACGATATACCCGTACTGGGTCACATACCCAAACTGTTCAATCTGCTATCGGTGCAACCAAAGAACACGCTATCAGTATTACACCAGCTGTCGCTCTCTGAGGTAAGTTGAGCCTTTTAACTATCTATAGTCACTGACTAATCTCTGACATTTTCCTGATCAGTTCTGCGTGAGCGCCATCTCGCAAACGGAATGTGTTGCGCCGCTCAAGAAATGCATGGAACAAAATCGGGATTGCATTGAGAAGGCATGCGAAGCACTGAGTCGCCTATTCAAGCATCAACATGTGAGTCGCAAATGAAATTATAACTTCAATGATTTGATTTACAAATATATATTTCGTTGCAGGATTCGCTGATCAGTCAATCGCTGGAGGTGGGGCTTATACCGTTTCTGCTGGGTCTTCTGGACAGTCGCTTGGAATTCGTGGACAATTCATCCGCAGTTAAAGCACAAATTGTCGCTGCGCTCAAGGGCATGACACACAATCTTAATTATGGCGATCGTGTCACACAAATATTGCTCAAGCATCCCGTCTGGGCCGAGTTCAAGGATCAGCGTCATGACCTATTCATAACAGACACAAACATACGTGGCTACTTGACTGGTTAGCATATAACTCTAAATATCTGTATATAGTCAATTGTAATTTGTTACTTTCTTGCAGGCATTAACCCGACGGCGGGCTACCTCACCGCAGGACCAGCGCAAAGCGTTGAAGTGCTTACCTCACCACCGCCCATGGATCGCGATGATCCTTCGGCACGTCAACCTATTGATTAGCGGCTCCTTATTTGCCACAGCCATCCAAAAGCTAAGCATAATTTATGATTTGTTTTGCTTTACACAAAATCCTACTCACTCTCTGGCTAAAGGCGCCTTTGATTGCCATGCAAGCTTTTACATGGACGTGTCCTGATTTCCTTTATTGTATTAAAAGTTTTGCATCATTTTAAACATACACTACTTTGTCAAACAAACAACAAAAATAGAGAGAGAATGGAAGGGCGCGGTTGTCAGCAAACAAACATATTAACAATCTGTAACAAAGTCTACGAAACGTTTAATTTTTTTATATTTATATAAATTGTATAAATAGTTAATAGTGAATATACACACACACGTACATACATATATACACCTTAACTAAAGCATGCATAAAGTGATTATACATATGTATTATGAATTAAAACAGACTCATTAAAAATGAAACAACTTCTGAGATATTTTTTTCATTGTTTGGCGTGGTTGGGTGGAGTGGAGTGAAGTATTGTCCTGGCACCTGTGTAGATATATTAAGGCCATATCCTTAGGGATTTTAAGATGAAGCATATTTTTATATAGTGAAATATTTTTATATTCAGGGATTTCCACAGCTTAACAATTTGAAATTTTTACAAGTGTTTGTGGTCTTCGATTACCACAATAATCATTGAATTGAGTTCGTTAGAGTTCGCAAGTGCGACTTTTAAAATATGTAAGGATATGGCCGAGCTAGAGTAATAATCCTGAAAAATAAACCAATGTCGATTTTCTTTTAAATTCGTAATTTATTTTTTGCCCGAATACACTGTTGAACAGAAAAATTTGCTGTTAAAGTGGCACACTTCTTCCTTCTTCGCGGTACGTCTAAATTTGAATTGCTCAATTTGCTGAATTGAATCATGCAACTACTCTCATTTGCGTCATGCACGCAAATAAAGGGGCACATTCAAAAAAATTTTAAAATGTATATGATTTTTTTAATATAGCAATTATATTTAAACATAACTTATTAATTTAAACTATTTAAAAATTAAATCCCAAAATGTCAACAATTTTCTTTAAATTCGTAATTTATTTGTAGCCGAAAAGTATGCTATTGATATATCTCACTATCGTTCAAACAGGAAATTTGACTTAGCCTGAAGGTATGCAATGTGTTATATTACAGATTTATTGCAATTTAGTATATTTATTTTCATTGGTATTTTACATTTCAGCTGCTCAACACTGCGGTCACACTGTTTATTCAGAAAGCAAAAGGTAAACAATGTCGCTGGTCGCTGATTATAGCGATTCCTCGGAGTCAGATGTGGAAAGCAGCAGCAATGAGTCTGAAAAAGAAGATGTAAACAAGTCAGACAGGTTAGATAATAATCTTAGTAATTAATCACATAATAATTAAAATCATAAATGTTTGCAGACCGCCCGCAGTAGAAAAAATACCCAAATTGCCCAGTGCAAGCGCTGCGCTAGACAATGCGGCCACAAAACGGACTGGCGATGTGTTTAGTAATCCGTTTCTGGAGGCGGAGTTGCACAAGACCGCCTCCCTGGAGCGGCACGTCAAAATGGTCAATAACGATACGCATTTGCAGCTAAAGAACGGCCGCAAAATATGCTGGAATTATAGGAAGGGTCGCTGTCGCTTTGGCACCAGCTGCCAATATGCACACGACTCAGATTTGTCGCTGGAGGCGTCAGCGGACAAGGAAGCCAAAGTGGAGTCTACTGCGCAAACATCCACGCCACATTCTAGTGCCAACAAGGGCAAAGACAGGGACAACAAGCGCAAACATCCTGGTCTAAGCGATGCTATCGAACCCGGCAAGCGCGTAATGAAATCTTACCAGCAACAGCACCATCTCAGCACGGGATCACGTCGTCCACCCAACTAACAAACTATACTCAAATAACGCCAGCGTCTGTGATGCGCAGCAAGCAGCTGCCTTCGCTAGCCCCACAACTGTTGCTTAGCACCTTCACCAGTCGCAAACCATCGCTGTTCGAATCCTCTGGTAGCTCCAGCGCCAGCGTTAGCGTGCAAACCGAGCACCAGTAGTCGCCCAAATAGGTGCAGTCATCTTGCGCTGCCTCTGAGTCTGTTTGCGACACTCCGTCATCGTTGTCATCCGCATCATCCATGCCATCAGCTGCGAATGAGATTTAAGTAATACACCATTTGTAAATAAATTTCAGTTTAAGAAAAGAACAAAGAGCGCTTGATATTGTAGCTATATGATATATTAATCTGATCCGCAAGAAGCAGTCAGGTGCGCCGGTCCAGTTGCCATGGAAATTGACACACTATTTTCGAAATATCCTTGATGAGCTTTGAGATGGCTCGTTTTTATAATAAGGTAATTAATCCTTGGACACTTACTTTCATCATCCGGAACGTAGGCCAAGTTGCCCACAATAAAAGCTACGCCATGTTGAACTGCTAATTTCCGCATAATCATGGCAAACTCCGTGAGAAAACTGCGTCCCTTGTTGCGATTAGAACTGCTGCGTAGCATTATGAAACAAGCCGTCAGGGAATCAATTAGAACAACTTTAGTGCGTGACACAGGACTCAATTTGGTTTTAGGATTTGATAGCTGCTCTAGCAGAGTTTCCAGTGTCAAAAGCAAGGATTGTGCTGACATGGCTTTTACCACGTTAATTTGATCTAAATATTTATCAACAGCTTCTTCATCCAGCTGCCGCTGATGCAGTATCTCCTCCAACCTCTCGATTTCAAAGCTAGAATTGGTGTCCACAAAAAGTATTCCACAGTTCACTCCGTTTCTACAAACGAAATTGATGGCCAATGTGTGTAGAAGTTCAGTTTTGCCCGCATCGCTATCGCCAATAATCTCCCAGACTCGACCAGGCCGAAAGGGCTGCCCAATGGACTCCAGCAAGTTGTTCAATCTGTCGGTGACACAGATTTAGATTATGATTTAAGAATTTAAATCCCTTATTTTGCATACTCTTCAATGCCCGTTGAATAGTTAACTGGATTCGGCTGATAAAGTGTTTTAAGCTTTACTTTTCCAATTAATAAATCCAGCAGCTCTCGCTTAATTTCCTCAGTTGTATCGCTCCTGAGTGCTAAGATCTGATCAACAGTATCTGCGTCCACAAACTCTTCGGCTGTGTTAATATTCTGCTTTTGCAGCAATTTAATGTGGTATTGAGAGAGTTGTTTTCCCGTCTTAGTTGACGAGAGCAACGATTGCAGCTCCTCACAGCTTCCCATTTGTTCACAGTTTACAAATTGGCGGAAATAGATTATCGATTTCATATTTGAAAATCGATAGATTGCATATTAGGTCAGCATTGGTATATCGCCGAATAGGCATTTATTAGTGCCAAATATCACATGCAAGAATTCAAATAACGGAAGAATTTGAAAAACATGAGTTAAGATATACATATTATGAACTGTGCCACAATAAATGTCTTATTAGGGTTAAACATGTTATATTCAGAGTGTATAGCAAAATAGCAATAAAAACAAAAACTATAATAAAATTAAGTTGCGGTCAGATAGTGCACGTTTTATGCATAAAATACTACTGACTCATGAGTTGGATCAAACAATGATATTATTTTGTTTGTGTGTGTATGTGATTTTGTGTATATGTACACAATGGAAGCCCACAAGAATACATACAGATGTGCCCACTTTATCTTTAAGGAAAACGACATTTAGCCTAATCTCAGTTAGCAGCAATCGGCAGCCAGTCTCAGTCGCGAATACAATATGGACGAGAGACCGCATGCACATGAAATACTGGTCGGCAAACCAAGTCGCCACAACCAATATGATGCCGCAGCCAGCAGCAGTCGCAGGGAATATGGTTCCATAGAAAGAGACGTGATTAATGATCCCAATAGATCTGTTGCAGTTGAATCACCTGCGAATCCATGCACTCAGCTGAGATATTTTCTATTGGAACCGTTTATATTGATATTGCTCTTTGCATACAATTTATCAGGTAAGCTGTGGGAATTTTAAAAACTCCATAATACATGGATGTGTACAACATATTTTAGCTACCGTACTGCAGTCCCAAATCATATATCAAAGCTGCACAGCTGGCTTGGGCTATACAAAATCGGTTTGCAGTCTGCTGGGCACCAAAAATGCTACAAATGAGACGAAAATAATTGAGGAAGAGGTTCAGCCATATGCAGCGCATATTTTTCTTGCCATCAAGATTCTGGAGTCTCTTCTGCCCGCTTTTTGTGGTTTGTTTGTTGGCGGCCTGGCAGATCGATATGGCAGGAAGCCTCTATTACTCGCCTCCTTCTTCGGTGAGTATCGGTTTGCTTAACAAAAAAAAAACAGTGTTCTTCAATCATTATTTTTATGAGTCAGTTCACATTAATTTACTTTAAATAAGAAAAGATTTATTTAAAGCATTTTTCACTTGTGACTAGTGTAAGTCTTAGTGCTTACTTTAAGAACAGGTGCAGCTGATTTCTTTAAATTTTACGATGATATCAGCACGGCTTACGAAGCGTAATTATTTATAGTTAGAAATTTTGTTCGGTAATCTACGATTTTTCACATAGTTCTCTAAATGTATCATTGCAGGATATGTGCTGCAGTATGGCTTATCAGCATGCATTGCCTATATGGCCATGCAGTTGGACGGCTTGGTTAGTCCTTGGTACTATTTAATTACCATAATACCGATATCGCTGCTGGGCAGCAACGTTACCACAACAACGGCAGCACTTTGCTTTATAGGCGATGTTTCCACCGGTAAAATGAGATCTTACAGGTGAGTGCAGAACTGCAATACATGTACAAATAAATATATAGATTTTTTTAACTCCACCTTACCACTCAGAATGATCGCTTATGAGATGTGCATCTATGTGGGCTTACTCCTGGGCAGCTTTGCCGCCGGCTACATTTATGATGCCACCAATGCTTTCACCATCTTTGGCATCTCGGCTGCATCCATATTAATTGCCCTACTACTGATGGCAGCCCTGCTGCCAGAGAGTCTGCAGAATCGGCAGCGCTCTCAAGGTTTTGTACTTAAGGATTTGTGGTACACCAGTTTTAGGAGACGTGAATACTCAGATCGTTCCATACTCATGTTGCTGATGTGTGTATTGCTACTAGCGACATTTGCAAATGGTGAGTCTTGCTCATAGAATTCATCTGTAACTTTATTGATTTTAATTGGTTTTGCAGATGGCAGCAATTCGGTGTTTTACATGTTTATGCGTAAAAGGTTTCATTGGACAGTGCGGGAGTTCACCAACTACGAGTCTGTCAGCATATTGGTGCCAGCTGTTGCTGGGTCTGGTGGCATTCTATTTCTCTGGTCGCTGCGGCAGGTGTGCAGGGAATTAACAATAGCAAATTACATCATCCGTTAAACACTTTCAATTTACAGTGCACCAAATCAGCGACTCTTTGGTTGGCCCTCATCTCGCTGCTGAGTCATGTGTCGAGCAGTCTCATGAAGGCGTTTGCCTTTGTCGACTGGCAAATCTATCTGGCCATTGGTTTGGGTGTATTTAAATCAATGGTGAATCCCATGTGTCGCACAATAATAACAAATCTCTTGCCAGACGTTGAGCGAGGTGTGTATGAAAACGAATGAATCTTTTTCTACCCTCTGTACTCTCAAATTTGTAAGCAATCTATCATAAAGATGTGGAAATGGATGTATTTAAATATCGAGCATTTTTAAGAGACATTTTCGCTAGCTCTCTCTAATCTCTATTTTTAGGGCTATAATTTTGGGAATGTGCTAATGGTGGGTACAGGGTATTTATTTATGTACCCCCGACATCCGGCTAGGCAACTATTACCTGTTTTGTATTTAATTTATATTAATATTTGAGTGTTATTTTTTTTTTTTGTTTTTAGGCAAAATATTTGGTATGCTCGGTGTGCTCCAGTCCCTTTCGCCGCTTGCCTCCTCGACCCTATACATATTGTTGTATACCTTGACTTTGAGTAGTGCGCCGGGTTTATTTAACCTAATCAGCGCCAATTTGTATGGACTTGCGATTGTTTTGTTGCTGTGAGTGTTCCTAATATTAATACGCACACAATAATAAAATAAAATAATGTGTATTTAATAAATTAATTTGATTTGTTTTTAGTGTTGTCTGCCGCAAAAAATCAAACAATTATGCGTACTACGAACCGATTTTCAAGTGATGTCCTCATTAAGTAATAAAATTATTTTAAATAGTAATAAAAAAATGTTATCATTTTACCAGTAATAAAACAAACTAATAAAAAAAACTTTATTATTTTACCAGTCATTCGACAATTCGCACATCAATCATACAAATTGGATGATGCTTGTAATTGGAATTGCTACTAACATATTTGCAGATAATAAAAAAAGGGAAATGTGTGAACCGTTGCGGGGGGTTTTTTTTATTGGCTAATTCTTCGGGCCATATAAATCAGTGAGATTGCTGTTTAGTGTGAAGTAACCTGTTAGTAGATACCCTGTTGGCAGCAGCTCTGGCAAAAATACAGAGTTAATTAACAACAAGTGTTTATTTAGAGTTAGTAAATCCCGTTTTCTATTTGCCACATGTCTCCAGAATTGCAATTATTGTCGGTATTCGGTTAATATACACTATACACCTGACCTGCTGTTGTTGTTAATTGTGGGACAATGGCGTGTGTGCAGTCAGTTGACAATTCGCCTCAGAATCAATTAAACAAATACAGTAAACAAAATGAAAATAAAAAACCAGAGAGTGGTGCTAACTTAATTTTTAAATTTAATGTTAATTTTATTTGCTAATTTTCAATTAAGAGCCACACTTTTTACACCCTTGATTAAATATTTACCAGCGGCTTAAAACAATAACATTTTGTCTTCTAGCCAAGCAAAATGTAAAGTAAATATTATTTATTTGCTTATTCATGCTCAATATATTTATGTTAATATTTACATCCATAATAGAAAAGCAAGACGGAATACATAAATGCTTATTTACAATTCAAATTTATAGTATCATTTATTTTGAGAAATTTTGTTCATTTTGCTAAAAAGCAATTCATCAGAAAGCTTATCTTGCAACATTTGTTTGTTAACCCATTATTTACTATTATATAAGTTTAAATGCGATTTGTTTAACATTCTCTTATCTTAAATCTGTAGAAATATGGCCAGTTAAAATTTCTATTTAGTGTCAAAAAAGTTAAATTAAAAAATAACTCTCCACCAAAGGCCATGCCCTGACTTTGTTTGGCTCGTGCTTCTCATTTGCAAATAGCACGAATTCAACAACAACAATAGGAAAATAAAACACACGCACACCAATCCCAGACAAACGATAAGGTGTCCAAAAAAGAAAGCACTTCACACCGAAGATTATATACCCTTACAAAACTAAATTTCACTATATATTGAAAAGAACCCGATCGAGGCTTATTATAATAAAGTATTCCAAACTGGCCGTCTTCGCCAGAAGGACGATTATATTAGATGGTTCATCAAGATATCCTTACACCTGAAGGACAAGAAATAGACAGACATAAAGACATGGCTAGATTGACTCGGATAGTAATACTCAATATATATAAATCATAAATAAATGCGTTTCATACTTCATGGAATAATATAATTATAACTTCTGTATAGGGTATACAAAAACATCAAAAAATAAACTAATAGAGTGAGGCTCAGGAGAGTTTTGGCGCCTAGACAAGCAGTAGCTGCTGAGGGAGAAGCAAAGGGAGGAGGGATGCAGGTGGTGAGCGACGAGGGAACAGCCAGCAATAAAACTTATTTAAGCCCACTACACAGTGAAATCGGATTTAAATGAGTCGGAATCGTTGTCGCAGCCGTGCAAAGTTTCTGGACTTGACGACGCAGCCAACGGAATTTTTTTGTTTGTTTTTGAAATTGGATAACTTACATTGCTCTGATGCTGTAACGGTATCGTATAGCCACATCAACTAGAACATTGGATTTTTGAGGAACAACAGTTGCGGAATATTTGTGCGGCGCATTCAGTTATTTACTAGTTGCTGACTTACAGATAATTTATAATTAATTATCGCCAGTTTCGTCTAAGCCGTGATGAAAAAAAGCGAATATCGTGTGTAATTTAAACATACATATGTACATACATACATATATATAGAAAAATTAACTATAAGCTTGAATTGAAATCTAAAGTGAGCAGTGTGATTATTTTTGCTATTGCTTCAGTGTTGTTCGAACAATCGTCTGAGAATCATCTACTAAAGTTTCAAGCAAAACAATCCCGTCTAGAAACTGATATGAAAAAATTAATACAATTAAAACTAAAAAGTTAACAAATCAATTAAAGCGAATTGAATGCGGCATTCAACTCGCACCTAAAATCAACAAATAATTCATAAATAAATTTAACTGCACATACGTGTTGATTAATCTAAACAAATTCCCAAAAAAAACATCAACAACACGCGGTCAAAATAATTGGCCAAAATGGTCGAAAAAGTGTCGACCACCTTGACTCTAAAGAACGTACGAAATATCCAATGGAGTCGAATTTTCCATATGTTCTACATTGAACCGGTTGTTTTTTGTTTGCTATTCTCGGTGACGTTGTCCAGTAAGTGCCAATAATTTTCATGGTTAATATGATTTGTTGATTGATCTTCGAATCCATTTGCATAGACACCATACTGAGGAATCAGATTATCTATCAGACCTGCACGGTGATCTTTCAATACAATGTCAGCGATTGCAAATTGCTGGATGATAAAAACGCCAGTGCCGAAATAAAGGTATGCAAATCTTTTAAGTATATAGCAGGTATAAGTTGGTAATCTGTGATTTATATTTGGAAAGTAAGGATCATTCTTAACGATAAACACAAATCTGCTGCACCCATTTAAGTTTATAAATTTGCGAATTGAACAAACAGTCTAAGAATGTGAATAAAAAATATGCATCAACTATACAATTTATTCCAAAGAATTTGAATTGGAGAATTCTACTGAAGAATCGAAATTATACTTTCAGGCAATCGAAACCGAGCTGCAACCCTATGTGGCAAATCTATTTCTATCGCGCACACTCCTCGAAAGCATTGTGCCAGCATTCTGTGGCCTCTTCATTGGCGCCTGGTCGGATCACTATGGACGCAAGCCGTTGCTCATCGTCTCAATGATTGGTAGATACCTTAATATACATATATACATTCATATATGTATATTAAATATATTATCCAATGTAATTTAAATGCAGGTTTCGCTGCATCGTTTGTGGTAACGGCCGCCATTTGTGAGCTGTCCACTTATTATATGATCAATCCTTGGTGGTATATTGCGGCTGCTGTGCCTCATTCTATACTAGGAGGCAATTGTGTATTCTCTGTGGCGGCCCTTTGTTTTATTTCGGACATAACGGATTGCAAGACACGGCCTTATCGGTGGGCAAATAAAGTCGAAGCTAAGTCTAGGCCTATACTAATTACAACCCTTTGCAGCATGATCTTCATGGAGTCGCTGTTCCTTATTGGACTCATGAGTGGTTCTTTGTTGTCCAGTTTTGTTTATGCCGCGACAAACACGGCGACTACCATTGGCATCTCCGGCTTCATGACCACTATGGGCACACTTTTCGTCATCATCTTTGTGCCGGAGAGTCTGCACATACGGCAGGAGAAGGACGCCAAGGAGGCGGCCGCTGCCGCCGTGAAGGGTGAGAAGGATTTGCCCGCAACGGACAGTGGCTTGCGGCCGGCATGCATCTCCATTGACCTGCCGCCCATTTTGATGAATCCCGATGTGACGGAGTCGGAGCATAAGAAGCCACCATGCCAACAGTTGCCCACACCCCAAACACCGGCGATGACCATCGAAGAAGATCTGCTGGCCAAGTATGTGGAGCGACTGCAGCCCAAGTTAAAGGCCAAGGAGCCAGTTCAGTGCAAGCCGGTGACAGATACCACAAAAAAAACTGGCCTGTTCAGCTTTTCACACATCAGAGATATGGTTAACACCTGCACGAAGCCACGTGAGAATCATGCTCGTGCAATTATTTGGCTTGTCACAATGGCCATGTGCCTCTCGATATTTGTTTTCGGTGAGTTGTTATTTGCACTCGGTCAGGATGGGGTTTAACTCGGCTACTCTACGCATTTAGATGGTGTCATGACGGTCATGTATTTGTTTGCCCGGGAGAAGTTCCACTGGTCGATACGGGATTACACCTTCTACGAGACGGTTAGTCATCTGGTGCCCATTGTGGGTGCACTCATTGGATTTCTGATACTGCGCAAGGTAAGCTTTTTCCATCTATTGCCCAAGTGAGTTGATGAGCTCAAGCCTTTCTTATATTGTCGGGCAGATCTTTCGCTTGTCGGTGGTCACGCTGGCGCTGCTGGCGTTCTCCTCGGAAATACTTAAGAATCTCGCAAGGGGTTTGTCGACGCAGCCCTGGCACATGTATCTATCCGTCGTGCTGGGCATATTCCGTTCCATTGGCGGCCCCATGTGCCGCACCATTGTCTCGAACATAGTGCCTTCCTCAGATTTGGGTAGGTTGATTTTGTTTTTCCATTCAACAGCTGTTTTTAAATAGCTTTTCTTTTTCAGGTAAAATATACTCAATTAAAAATGTTCTACAATCGTTTGCACCATTCGGTAAGCATGCCTCCGCGTCCCCTTTCCCACTTTTCATTTAGCCTTTAATTGTTGTTAATTTGTTTGTTGTTGCTTTAGTTGCTGCACCCCTCTACACATACATCTACAAAAAATCACTGGGATACTATCCGGGCCTTTTCCACTTCGTCAGTTCGGCTCTGTATCTGCTGTCATTCATATTTATTGGGTGAGTTGTGTTGACCACTTGGCTTATCAGCTTTGCTAATCCCTTAAATTTCTTCTGCAGATGTGTGCTACGCATTAAGTACATGCACAAGACGTACTATGCCAAGGTGCTGAAATAGTATCCTCGTCGGCAGTCCTATTCGTGGCTTAGATTAATATTTATAACAAATTGTTTGTAGTTTTTGTGTGATGCCCTATTGTTATTATTAGTTATCATATGTATATGTTACGAGTAACATAAAAACAATTATTAAATAAATATATAGAGAATATACAAAACATTTGCATAGTATATTTACAGATTTAACATAATTGATATTTACAGTCTTTTATGACTAATTAAATATTCCAATAATCACTTGTATATGTGTTCGATTAATAAATACGTGATGTACATTTGTATTGTCGGTTGCTAATGACGGAATTACAAAATTAAACACGGATACTAAACAAATGGTTTTCAATAAAACATATATACCGATAATACTTTTACACCGATAAAAAAGACTGACTCACAATTCGTCAGTTGATATAAAAAAGTTTTTCTAAACATCACAAAAAACATGTAGATTGGGTCTATGTTTTTTTTTTTTTGTTTTTTTAATTGAACTAGGCCAAGTAGGCACGAAATGGTTAGCTGCCAATAGCCTTATAAACGCTGCTTCCGGCCATTAGTGTTTGTAGGCCAAAAATGGTGCTGTGAAAGGAGAATTGTATATTAGATTTATAGGGAAACTAAGCGGGATTTAATGGTGAACTTACGCCATTAAAATGTAAGACAGAAAATATAGACCCGCGCTAATGAAATTGAATGCACCCGCATAGACGCTTACAGTTTGTTTATAAACAAATGTATAGAGCGGCGCAGCTCCCAGTGGAGAAACCATTTCCATTGAGGTAGTTAATGCAAAGATTTTTCCTGGACAAAGAAATTAAATTAGTATATTATGGATGTGAATTGTTTGTTGCGCGTTTCCCACTCACCGACATCCGTTGCGGGCGCCACGACGGAGAGTACGGCACGGCACATTGGTCCCAGGATGCCACGCATCGTGCCCAATGTCATGCCCAGGTACATCTCCCACCAAACTTGGGCAGTAGCGCGCACTGTGCTCTCCAGAACACAGGAGGCCAGCGCAATGAGTGCCAAGCTAACGATAGACACCTTGAACACGCGACGCAACACAATCATTCCACCAATGCTGCCCACAATTTGCACTGCAATGCGAACCGTATTGAACTGAGTGATATCCTTGACGGTCCAATCGAACTGTTCGCGCATGAAGAGCACATTCACTGTGTTCTCCCCCTCCATGTTGAAGATGGAAATTGTGAGTGCAATCATGGTTAGCCAGATGATGGCCCGATCGTAGTTGGCACGCGGCTGGAAGCAGGTGCGAACCAGATCCACGACAAGAGATATGCTGAAGAACTCGCGCACCCAGGATCCTCTATGTCTGTCCTCCTCTGGCAAGCTTTCGGGCACCAGGAAGTACACATACAATAGCGCAACGAACATCAGACCGGCAGCAATCCCGAAGAGAAACACCTCACCGGTTGCTGCATAAATATAACCGCTGGCCACATTGCCAACCATCATGCCGATGCACACCGATGCCTCGTTCAGCGTCATGCTACAAATATATGCAATGTGATTTGGTTTCAAACACAAGAATTTAGTTGGGTAAATTTTACCGCAGTGCCTTGCGCTCCTTGGCAGTATCCGAGATGTAGCAGTAAACACCAGTAATTAAGGCGCAAGTGCCACCGCTTAATATAGACGGCACCGAAGGCAGCAGGAACCACCAGGGACTGATGTTCTGGAATGTCGTTACCTGCGCTATAACAGTCAATATTGTTGCACTTGCTACATAACCTGGATAATACAAATCAAATTATTTTCGACTTTCGATAGTATGGATCTTAGCCTGTATTAACCTGTAAAAACCGTTAGTAAAATGGGTCGTCGTCCAAATTTATCCGACCAGGGTCCAATGAAGAGGCTCACAAATGCGGGAATAATGCTCTCCAACAGTGAAATTGCCATTGTTATATTCGCCGAATAAGCCTGCACTTTAAGTTCCAGCTTCTGCAAATTGTGAGTGATAATAATTATTTAATAACAATAGTACAACAAATATTATGATATACACATTTTATATGACTCATCGCATTGTATCTTTGATTGTAATTCTTTGATAAGTCAAACAAATTAGTCATGCATTGTTTTGGCAATTGCTTTGAATTTTTACTGTCATTAGACAGATAAGAATTGAGGACTCAAGTTATACTGGTTATCAATATAAAACGTATGTATGTATGTATGTATGTGTAAAATAATGATTCCACGCTTATCTCGCCACGCAAACAATAGATTTAATTTAATGAGGATGCTGTTTTGCAGCGAAAGGCCAATCGCTTTTATAAATCAATGTAGTAATATTATATATATTAAATATAGGTCAAATCAGTCAGAAATTTCTGACCGCAACCCATATATAATAAAACCCTTCGCCACAGCGATAAAACAAAGCAACAACAATAACAAGCCCGAGATAAACTGTAAACAATGAATGATTTGCGAAAAAATGAATAAAATAAAACCAAAAATAATTACAGCTATTAATGTGTATAATATATAATTTTGGTTATGTTTTCAGTTTTTGACTAATTTTAATTAATTAATTAATATTTTAATAAAAACTAAAGTTCCTTTTGAAATGTGATATAACATTAAACAAATTGGCATTTAAACATTATGAATTTTTTTCCTTGTTTAAACTTTATAGCACTTTAAATTTTTTGCTAGACACCGTTCAAAACCCATCGAGAGACACTGTATGTACATATAAATATAAACTCACTTTTGTCTCTTCGGAGCCACGATCGTTTCCCAGCAGCGGCTCACAGTCGGTTGCATTGTAGTGCATAATGGTTACACATGTCTGATATAGAATTTGATTTTGAAAAACCGCCCCTAAAAATTGTACATGTATAAAGTAACTTCAACATTTTTATTAATTTGTCGCACTCACCGAGCAAACTGCGAGCCATGAATATGAAAAGTACAGCGGGTTCCAATATAAATACCCTGCTAGGCCGACCACTCGAAGCGACAGCAGCATCTTCTGTAAGAGCAGGTGCCTCGACATCTGCGTCAGCTCCCGTCGAATGGGCGGCATCATAGAGGCGAGGCGCCACATCATTCTCAACCTCCGCTTCGGAGTCGCTGACTAAGGGCGCTTCGTCTGATGCGCTCATCGTTTATTCGTTTATTGTCTTGGTTCGATTTAACAGCTGTTCATTTGTCTAAACAAAGGAACTAGCAATTCATTTTGCGTCGTTAAGAATACCAACAATGCAATTATTTTATCGCCACAGTAGTCTGTCCACGTCCAGCTCAGTTCAGGAACTAAACAATACTTTGTTAGTTATATGCAACGATAACGATTTTGGTGCGAGGGTATGCGTGTGTGTGTGTAATTTAGCGTAACGGAGCTTCTAGCTTTTTGCGCTTAGACTGCTTTCAGCACTAATTAATACCATTTTGCACACTCTAAACTCTTTTAGCGCTTCCCAAACTTTCTAAAAAAACAAACCCAAAGCTTTGCATTCAACAATGAACAGCTGTTTTTGTTTACTATGCCATTTTGAGTAAATCGACTGTTGTTTTGAGCAGAACGCAATGATTCCACTGCTGGTTCTCACAGAGAACTATGTACATCCCATAACATTGTTACTCAAGACATTGTTATAAGACTTGAATTAAAAACACTTAATTTTACAATTTTATGGTATTTATTATAAAGTTTAAAAAACTAGGTATGAATCATTAGTAACGCCGACGTTCACGTTCATTACGCGAATCTCTTTCACGGTGCTCGTGGCGACCACCACGGTCCCGATCCCGTTCTCGCTCCCTTTCTCGATCACGTTCCCGCTCTCGATCTCTGTCGTCTCTGCCATGCCGTTCCCGCTCCCTGTCACGCTCCCGATCACGCCTCTCCCGCTCCCCTTCACGTCTATTCTCATTTCGACCCGATTGCCTTCGGTCGTAATCATCATTGTGGCTGTGATTCTGGTTGTCTCTGTTGCGCGCCCGATTGCGTTGCCTGTCGTACTCCTCCAGATCGTCGTAGTAGTCTCGGGAACGTGGATTACTGCTGGGTGCAGTGCGTCTGTCCCGCTCTTGGCTGCGGGATTTTGATTTGGAGCGACCACGACGGGGTCTCCGTACAAGGGATGTTGAGCTGTTCTTTGGGCGATTGGATTCCTGATCTTCGACATCCTTAGCTTCATCCTCGCTGGGAACCTCATCGTCTAGATCCTCATCCAGGACTGACACCTTTGGCTCCAGCTCATTATTCTCCTCGAGAATAGCACGTTTCTGTATGCGCGGCAAGATGATGTCGCAGACGCGATCATTGCGCAGCAGTTCATCAATATACTCATCCATATAGACGATCTCAAACTGCCCGGCTCGATTCTGGCGACGCAGCTTGCGATTGTCAATGTAAAGCGGCTCCAGATACTTGTAGCAATCGATGGCGGCGCCGGTTAGACGCAAGTAGAATGCGCCCAGGGCACGCACATATTTGAACTCCTCGTTCTTGATGAACTCCACCACAATGTCCTTCTCCGGCTGTATTTGCAGCATCTTCAGCGTGAGGCAGAGAAACTGAGTAGGTCGAATATTTCCACCATAGACGCCGCCAACAAAACGAAGCTCCATTGCCTTGTCCACGAGTAGTTCGGCGGTGAGGGCAAAGCATTGCTCCTTCCAGTACTTGGAATCGTAAATGCGGGAGCGGATGATCTTCTCGATGAGATACTGCGGATTGGTGCCGTGCACGTTTTTCGCCTCTTTCACCGTGCGATTTGCCATTTTTGTGTTTTGTTTTGAGATGGCGACAAACAGCCCCGTCCAGGGTTGATTGTTGCCAGGGCTACACGCTGTATATCGACATCGATTAGTCGTATTGTGTATGGGTTGCAGTTTGATACATATGTTTTTTTTTTTCTTTTCGATAATACGATGACGCACTCTCATCCGTAGACAAAAACACCAGACATCGGGGGCTGAGGAAAAACGCAATAGAAAACTTTAATTAATAATTACAATTCGACTGTTTTGTGCGCTTGTGGAAGAGCAGAAAATAAAGCAAACAAGATGAGCTTCTTTGGCAAAATGTTTGGTGGCAAAAAGGAGGTGGCTCCGACGACGGGCGAGGCGATACAAAAGCTGCGAGAGACGGAGAATATGCTTATCAAGAAACAAGAGTTTCTCGAGTCCAAAATCGAGGAGGAGTTAAATACAGCACGCAAGAATGCATCCAAAAACAAAAGAGGTAGGTGTACTTATATCAGCGTCACACAGGGATTACCTGTGTGCCCCATAATCAGTGGTCAACGTTATGACTCATTATTTTTGATTGCCTTGCTTTTGTTTTAGTTATATTAAAAAATAGAAATAAAAACCCCATTTGCCATTTGCTAGTCAGAGAATATCCAGTAAAAATATATATAATTCTTCGCCTCCTTTCTTTATGCGCTCTACACATTTCTGCATCTGCATACCACGCTGGCTTTCCGGACGCTAACCCCATAACAAGAACGTAATATAAACATTGCCTAATACTAACAAGCTAAAAAAATCAGTGTAATCGTTTTTCAATTGGGCGAGATAAGAAAATTTGTCATCACATCTATCTAAGATTCCTTTTGTTTACTTTGTGTATGCTGCCTTTTTTTTATGGACGCTAATTAATTTTTATCTGATTTTGTCCACGCTTTGGCAGTGGCTTTGCAGGCGCTGAAAAAGAAAAAGCGATTGGAGAAGCAGCTGCAACAAATCGATGGCACCCTCTCCACGATCGAGATGCAAAGGGAGGCGCTAGAGAGCGCCAACACGAACACTGCTGTCTTGACTACAATGAAGAATGCGGCAGATGCACTTAAAGCCGCACACCAAAACATGTGAGTAGATCTATTTAAACAACATAAAATCAAAATGAAATTATGCCATTTAATATTTCAGGGATGTGGATAATGTGCACGACATGATGGATGATATTGCCGAGCAACAGGATGTGGCACGTGAAATTTCCGATGCTATCTCGAATCCAGTTGCCTTTGGCGCCGATCTGGATGATGAGGATCTCGAGCGGGAGCTCGATGAGCTGGAACAGGAGAACTTTGATAAAGAGATTATTGGCATACCCGAACCGACGCACACGTTGCCAGAGGCGCCGACCGAAGACTTGCCTGAAAAGGCCAAGGAAAAGAAAAAGGCAGTTCCAGCACCAGCCACAGCTGCCGATGACGATGAAGGTAAGTAGATTTATATATATAAATATATTTAAATAATTATTAAAATATCATATTCCACATTACAGATGATCCAGACATGAAACAATTGATAGCTTGGTCCAATTAGAAGATGTTTGTGAAATCTCCGCTCGTTGTTTTATTTGCAAAAAAAAAAAAGAATATCTAACCGTAATTATTTCTTGTCATTGAATATTTCGTTACAATTAAGTGAAGAAATTTAGTTGGAAAGCATAAGCAATTGCAAATTATCATGAGACATAATCCACAACAATATTATGCATAATAAATAGGAATGTGATTTTAAAAATAATCAACACAATAATAATACACACACAACACACGCGATCATAAATATTAACAAATTGAACCCAAAATAATCAACAATTTGAACTAAATATTTTTTCACAAATTCTTGAGAGAGCGCTTTATTTAAATTGTTTGGCAGCACAACGAAAAAAGATATTTGAAATAAATGGAAAAAGAAAACACGGCTTTATTTGCAGCAAAAGTAAAAACAAGCTTGAATCTGATAAGCAATTTTTTGTGCACTTTCCGCTTCGGCGATCGGACAGGTTATCACGAGCAGTGTCTTTTTGTTTTTTGATTGGTGGCCCCCAATATGCGACATGCATATCAATTAATTAGTCCAGGTGGCCAGTTGGGCCTCATTGTTTTACATTTGGCTGGGCTGAGGATTGAGTAATATGGCGACATTGATTGCGACAAAATACAAGAGTGGAAAACACGACACACTTCGGACACTTCATGACGATCAGTTGTAGTTGGCCAAAATTATTGAAATCAGTTGGATTTCGTGCGAGGAAGGTGCAAGGTGCTGGCCAGGTCAATTAGCTAAATTCACAGCAATTCGCAATGTACAAATACGTATTAATTGCAATCGCATTAATGGTAAGTGGCCAATTAGAGCTACACCAGCCAAATACCCAATCCACCAGCACCAAATAAAAATTGCCCTTGCAGTTGCCGGCAACGTGGTCAACGCTATACGAGGGCTTTGACTTTTCCAATGTGGATCTGGTGAATTTTGAGTATTTCAAGAACTTGGACTCCCAGCATCCACAAAGAGGAGCACAGGCGAATCCGATTATTGTGCACTTTCAGAAGAAGAAAGCCGTCTTGGATTACTTCGAGCGTCTGTTTCTGGGCAACTCACCGTTCCAGCAGCCCAGTGAGATACCCTTCGATCCCCACTTCGGACGCAACTGGCGACCCACCTATGAACGTAAATTTGGACGACGGGGCGAGCGTTTAATTGCTGCACTCGGCTCAGGTTATTCGATAAAGCAGCTGCGACACTTTGGAGCCATACCACAGGAATATGGCACACGCCATTATCCCAGTTGAAGTGTGGAAGTTTTTAAAAAATATGTGCTTGTGATTTGTGTTTCGTGTATTTATGAAGTAAACTAAGCAAAGTTAAAATTTAATCTAAACTCGGCGTTTCTGTGTGGATATGTAGAGCACGTTGTTGCCGCGTATGAAGGCGTCACCATATTTGTTCTTCAGTTGCCCATTGACGTATTCCTCCGTTTGATCCAGTGCAATATTCATATAGCCATCAAGACAGGCCAAAACACCTGTAAAACAGAAAACAATTGCAACAAAGCAATTTAAAATATTTTTCCAGCCGGCAAATGCCAAATTTCCCACCTCTGTAATCAACACCATTATTCAGCTTGACGGCCACCGGTCGACCGTGTATTTGATTGATAAACTGTGACAGAGCCTCTTTCCGTGACATTTTGTGCGCTTTTACTTTAAATTACACCCAATTTGCAGAAACTTCAAGCTAATTTCAACAAACGCTGCAGTGCTTCTTCTTGTGCTAAGAGTATTACCAACATTGTTTTCGCAACGAATCATTCACAATAAAACAACATGCTGTTGCAGCGCCATCTAGTTGTCAAAAGTGCCAGCCGCATGGCGCGCACATATTTAATTTTTAAATGCGATAAGAATTAAAAAAATATAAATTATTAACTACAATGCAATTACAACTATAACTATACTAATGCTGCTCAATGTATACCCTCCAGTGGAGTATAGGTTTTGTATTGATACAGATCAGGTCCGCCATAGCCATACAGTAATTTGCCGCGACCATTTTCATCATAATACGGATAGCGATATTTGGGACTGTAAATTCAAAATAATTGTTAAAGTGTTGTAGGTTGTAAATAAGTTTCATTGCATATTAACTATTACCGTTCGAAGTATTGAAAGTTGGGCGCACGCGGCTGCACTGTGGCGTCCAGTGCAACAATTAGCAAAAATAACTGAGAAAATATAAAGAGGATATTTATTATTATTGTGTGAGTAGTTACCAATTAAATTTAACAAAGGCCGTCTCATTAGTTCAGTGTGTCAGATATCCAACAAAATGATAATAAATGCACATGAGCAATTTCGATTGTTACTGTAGTCTTGCATGAGTTAGGCCAAGTAAAAGCAACAACAACGACAGCAACGGTTACCGCCTTGGTTATGCAATACATCAACAAAGTTGCTTTGTTGCTTTGAGATTATGACACGTTTGTTGGCTCTTAAATTGGCCAAGTGGCAAAACAGAGAGAGAGAGAGCAGAGAAAGAGAGAGCAGCGAGACAGAGAGAGAGAGAGAGCGGAAAAACTTGCTGTGATCGTTGCGGAATTGGGCAATGAGCACAATTTCAAGGTCTAACGACAGAGGGCGCCGCATACATTACAAATTTGGCACGACATCTTTTTCGATACGAAACAACAGGAACAACAACAGCGGCAATAACAGTAGCCGCAATAACGGCGAATTCATTGAGAATTCCAGTCACATTTGAGCTGTTGGACACTTTTCTTTTTGGTGCGACTTTCGCGCAGTCGCATGGAAATTGTGTCAGCGCGATGAATGAACGGAGTAACGTGCGACTTTTGCTTTGGTCATGTTAATTGTTGGGGTCAACAAAAACAACAACAACATAGCGAGCCAAATGACTTACGGGCAGCAGCAGCAGCACTAACAGCATATTAAAATTTGCCATGCTCTCCAAATATATTTACAATATTCAACCAATTTTAATGTGCTTATTAGCTGAACACGCCTGCGCACGTTTTCAAAATGTTAACGGTAATTACTGAAATCGCTGCTAAGCGCGAACTTGCGTTGTTTATCGCGCGCGCTGTCTTTGGTAACTGAATACCAGTTGGACAAAGCGAACTCTGCAGAGTGCGCAAGGCTTAAAAGCTCCAAAGCGAAAGCTCCGCTTAGGTGTCGGGCCTACTTTGAGTGCATTTAAACAGTGAATCTTTTAATCAGCAAAGACTTGCAGCTTCTTAACAGCGTCGCTTATTGAAAGTGAAAGTCCTGGCACTGTTAAATAACAATAAGTAAGCTATTACTCCAGGAAAAGTAAGCTGTGTCTCAGCAGCAGGTGCACACAAGATTTGCATGCCGGAAATCTGTAAAAGCTTTCTATGCAAGCGCAACTAAAACGTAAATTCGACTATTTGCATTTAGTTTTTGGTGTGTCCAAGTGACGTGAGGCAAAGCACGTAGGTTTTTGGGGGCTGGAAAGAGAGTGGGAGAGAGTGTGCTTAAGAGAGCTGCGTCGGCGCACAGCTGTTGAAGTGCAGCGCCGCAGCGCAAAAACTATAACGGAATTGAGGCCAAATTACTAAAGCGTTGGCTTTCTGGTTTGCTGCCTCGGCGAGCAGATGACGATCATCATGATGATAATTCGTGATGATGATGACCAGGCCATTATGTAACTTCTGCAACAATAATACGCCCAACCAGTTTGAGTTTGTCTTTTTTTGTTTGTTTTTTCGCTGTTGTCTTTCTTTTCATCTTGTGCCATTTTCTATGGAAGTCTTGCGCACTTTCTTCGCAGCCCCTCGATTTAATTGCACTGATTTTTTGTTTTTTCTTATGACAGGTGCCAGTAACCTTTATCCGCAATTTAGTTCCGTCTGCCTTGAAGACAAATTTGGCTAAGCCATTAAAATGTGACATTTAAGCGCACTCAAATGCTGAACATTTAATGAGGGCATTCGAGGCCTGACCTTCAAGGTCGCGCTTAAAGCAAGAGTACAATTTAAGTAGAGATTTCTTTATTGCTGTACTCATAAATCAGGTCATCTTCCAACAATGGTTAAATACGAACTGCTCTTTTTTCGAATGGAATAAAATTGAGCGTCATTTATTTGTGACTTCATATTTTATTCAATAATTATTTATGCGTCTCTCTCTTCCTCTTTCTCTCTGTCTCTCTTTCTGTTACTCTCTCTCTCAGTTCGGTTTGTTTCGACTGTGTTTGTTATTCGCATAACTCTTTAAATTATCGCCGTTTGTTTTGTTTGCCGAACAAAAAATACTCGTAGTATTTCAGTTTTTCTCGATATTTTTATTTTCTGTGGCGCTTGGCTGCGTTTTATGCACCTGTGCGGTTTTTTTTTACTTCAGTTTCGGTTTTAGTGATCGATGGTCCAGTAACTCGCACGGGCAGCGCTCCAAGAAACATCAAAAACATCGAAAATGTTGCAAATGAGATATTTGTTTTTGTTTGCCGTAAGTGAGAAAGTTCCATTCATTTGTCAGACGAGGCAAAATATTTGTTCGAGGCTGTAAAACATTTGTGCAAAAAATTTAAGCCATAACTCAATTCATCCGAATCGAAAGTTAACTCAAGCGACATATCAACAATGTGTTGCAACATCCAAAAAGACAATGTGACAAAGGTCATGAGTTGTGTCTGTATAATTCATAAATACAACATTACCTTGATTTTCTTGTGCGAGTGCGTGAAATGGCCGTAATAAAAAAGCTACTTAAAATTTCAGCACATAAATAAAATCGCACTAATTTTTGGTAAATCGAGATACGTTTGGCGCAAAATATTAGTGACCATATTATTCGGAAATTAAATTTTTAAAATTTATGGTTGTGGCTTTCAAAATCGCATTGTGGATTTTTCTGACATTTTGCATAATTCATTTAAAGCTATTTTGTTACTTATATTATCTTAAAACACCCTAGTGTACCGCTCTGTTGTTGGGCAGTCAGCCAACTGATGGATTTATTCTGCGTCTTATCAGCGAGACGCTGCAGAATAATGTTGCCGGTGAGCCCATAACTCATCAGCGCACCGAATGGAACTTTGATCCGGAAGCGGCGAAAAAAGCGCGTTCCATTTACTATGAGGTTTGACTTATCTTACAATCAGTTATATATAACTTGTACTTAATATTAAATAATATTATTAATTATATTAATATTGTGTGTTGCGCAGAAAAACGGGTATCGTTCAGCGAAATTCATAGAGCGAATTGGCGTGGGTCTGGACGGACAGCATGAGGAGCGGCGAGAGGAGCAGGCGGAACGGGACGTTGGACGTCTGAATGGTGAACATGTTTTCAACTATCCAGCAGCTTAGTTCATAAAATACTATTTAAATATACTTTGGTGGCATGTAGAGGAGTAGAGATGGGGCATATAAATCCTTGTGGAATATCTAGCGCATTGTCATCATTTTAATTTGCAGCGATTAATTGTCATTAATGTGCTTCACAAGGATTTGCGTAATTTGCCAACGTTACACATATGCGATGATGCCCCATTCAACATGCCAGGCTTATTGTTAATGGCTCTTCAGAGAGACCGGGCGCAGAAGGGTTGGGTCTGTGGGAGATGATGCTGCTGCCTCGTGTTGTTGTGGTTTTAATAAACGTTATTAGCGACGGCAACAACTGCGAATGCAAATTGCGGCAATTACATTTTCACCAAAGCGAATGCAACAGTAACAGCAAAAGCAGCTACTTACTTTCATAATTTCATAATGCTGTACATAATTGAAGCCAATTTTGCGCCGGCTGCCAGGCTCTGGGCTCTGTAATCAGGACAATACCAATAAGTAGGCTAAAGTAAATTGCACAGAAATCATGCAGGTGATTCTGGCTATAAAAATGTGTTGAAATTAAGGAAAATAATTAAAATGATCTAATAAACAATAATTTAGATAATATTAACAAGTATATATATAAAATAAATAAATATATATACATATGCAATTTATTTTCACAATAAGCCTGAAAGTATGCAGTGAAAAATACAAAATAAGCAAATCAAGTAAATCCATATAGCATTTAATTGGAATTAGCGCTTTGAATAAAATTAAAAGATTGTTAGTTAATATGCATCCATAAATTTGAAAACGAAATCAGCGCACAGCATTATTAAAATTAACTTATATATATATAAATTAATATGTATTATTTTTTGTGGTAAGCCTAAAAGCGAGCAATGAAAAATTCAAAATGAGCAGACCACGTAAATACATAAGCCTTGCAATTGGAATTGAGGGTTTCAAGTAAGTGTATAAAACTTTCAGTTAATGTTCATCCGTTTAAATTGAAAACGAGAACAGCGCACTGCATTGGCGGGATTAACTGCACAATGTCAATGAGCAGCTGCATCGGAAATTAACTGGCATGCATGCTGCCAAACTGCAGCAGATAAATAAAATTACGCACAAAATGTGCCTGACGACAGGGGATCGAGGGAGGTGGGTAACGGAGCGAACTGGCGAATTGCGAGCGGAAATGCATAACGGAAATTACATTACATGTGTATGTGTGCGTACGAAGCTGGTGTGCGGGGGTGGGGGGTTAACCGCTTGCCCGCACATGCGGCGTATGCGTAATGCAACAAGCCGCAACGATAACACCATAAAATTGTTTAATAAATTGCTAATACCACGTTGTAAATAATTTCATCGATAAGGAACAGCGTGAGAACTCTAAGCAGCGGGCACAGTTGTTGTCCCGTTTATGACACTAATTTAATACAAAATCAAACAGGCAGCGATAACACTGGCAGAGAGCTGAGTTTTATTATTAAAGCCAAATATGTGTAATACAATCATAATGGAGGTTTTTGTTATTGTTGGTCATTAGCCTTATCGACAGAAACATCAAATAAAATATTTAATAAAAGCAAAAGGTGAAAAAAGAGTAGACCTTGCTGTTGTTGTTGTTGCTGTTGTTGTTGTTGTGCTATCGCATCTGGCTTATCAGCTGGTTTCAATCAATTGTCCCGTTGTTGGGTATTAGCTTTCATTTTGTGTCGATTCTCCTGACATCAATTGCTGTGAAAGCGGATTATTTGTCATAAAAAAAAACACAGATACAGCAAATTTATGTAAATGTTGAGCGCTTTTGGGCGCTCTTCAAGTGTGGGTGGTTGGGGTGGCAATACAGGTGGGGTTGAGGTTTGTGGCACACGCAACGGTTGCATGCGTGCTGCTATTATTATTAGTCTCTCATATCATTAGCTTGTTATTTCAATTGGTTCTTTTTTGTTGTGGCAATCTATGAAAATGGACATGTTTGTATATAAATAGACATAAGAGTAACGGATGTCTGCTCAAAAAATAACTAATTTTAGTTAAGAATGTATCTATGCAAGATGAATAATGAAAATGGATGGGGAATAAAAATAATAAACCAATAATATATTTTTAGATTAAGTCGAGTTATTCTAAAAAGAGGACACTTTAATCCCTTTTTTAGCTTGCATATCAAAATTTGTACTTAAAATTCGTGAGATGAACAGCTCTACAACGACAGATATTTTAATCAAGTCACATATATATGTAAATGTAAATGTAAATCTGTTAACTACATTCATACTAATATATAATTTGTAAATGATCTACTTTCAATATCAGCTATAAGCCTTAGACTCATGATGTGTTTATCGTGCCATTTAAATAATGTTTTATTTGAATTGAAAAATTGGCTAGACATCGCATTAGTCCATTCTCAAATCAAAGTAAAATATGCAATGTGTGTGTGTGTGTGTAGTGGGTGTGTGTGTGTGTGTGTGTGTGTAGTGGGTGTATGGGTATTATGAAAGTGGCTATTAAAAGCATTCTCAGCATTGCCAGTTTTGGTTTCTGATTGGTGCACAGCACCTGCTGGCGGGGGCCAAAGTTGAATTTCTTAATGCATTTCCGTAGCGCAATTGAAGTCAAACTCAAGCGAAGGACGAAGGACTCACTGCAGGCGACTGCTAATGTACAGCAGGAGCAGCAGCAGCAGCAAAAAAAAAAGTGTCCTGCATGCAAGTGAAGGCAGCGTTGAACAAAATCAACGTTGTTGGCTTTTTATGTTATGCATTAGCCTGTGCAGAAAATGTAATTTATAAAATGTAATATAATATCAACAGCATGCACACACACACACACACACACACATGCATTCACACACACAGACACACACACATACACACTTGCATAGAGAGTGGAGCACAGTCGAGGCAGAGTCCACAAACAATGCCACAAACACAGCCATAATGTCAACTGGCTTTTGTCCTTGTGGCTGAAGCCGGCGACCTGCTGTTGTTGTTATACCCTGTACACTGAAAACTTTGAGAATGGGTAATTTTGTTCGAATGTAACGTATGTAAAAGGCAGCAAAAACCAGGTCTATTAAAAATTAGAAAACTAGAAATTAAGAATATATTTTCTCATCAGCAATATTCAATATGAATTTATATTTTACAGACTCACTTTTTAGTCGATCTGACGACTCTAAAAAATATATGATTTTATGTTTAGTGGTTCAGGGTATCTGCTAGTTGCTAGTTGCTAGTTGCTAGTTGCTTGTTGTTGATGATGTTTCTCATTTTACCGTTGTTGCTGCTGCTGCTGCTGCTTTTGCTCCTTGAGCTACTCTGTTCGCTGCATTTATTTTATTTCATTATAAAATGAGCAAAGCTGGCTCTGTCTCTTTTTCTCCCTCTCTCCCTCTCTCTCCTTATCTCTCTCTCTGTCGCTGCGGGCGTCCCACGCCGCATAGCCTTGTGCCTTTTTTATTTGAGCGTAATTACAATCCTAGCAGTCCAATTTTAATCATTATCATTGCGCCCGCATCTGCCACTGACAGTCAGTTAGTTCTTTTCTTTCTTTTTTTTATTCGCTTTGTTTCACCCACGTAATTTGTATTCAAGCAATTAGATTTCAGCCACAACATATATATATATATATATATATACATATATACATAAATACATATACATATTTACAATTACTTCGCCTTTGCCTGCATGTGAGCTGCTCAATGGCAAACTCATTGAATAGGTTCGGCGACTGGGTGGGTCCTTTGGGTCCTTTACTTGCAAATATGCCAACGTCCTCGACTAATGCACGGCGCAAACTTTGTAGCCAGTTAACTGTGCCCTGTTGTTGTTGTTGTTTGCTTGTTGTTGATTTCTTGGCTTTGTTAAGCGTATTAGGCATATGCATTACGTACAATGTAAACGCTTGGAGCTAGGCCAAGTTAAAAGGCTTATGCGTTCACATGCTTAAAGATATGCATTGATTGATTTTGCCTACGAACGAATTTAAAGTACTCTGGCAAGCTAAACAACTGTTTAAGACTGTTTTTCAGCAGACTTAACTCATTATTAATAATGAAAATCAAAGGAAAACTCATGAACCTCCAAAATTCCGAAAAGAAATGCAAAGTTATTAGCGTATTCACCATTTGTGACTCGTTTGGGGATTCTCCGTCGGCAAATAAGCACATTTTATTAGCAGGCAAGTATCTACTGCAAATTATAGTCATCATTTGAGAAGTCATTGCAACATTTCCGTTTTCCCCCCCGTCCCTCGACGCACATTCAACATTTTTGCACTCGAATTCACTTGATTACAAAGTAATTTATTGGAAAAACAGGCGACCAAGCAGCAGCAACAAAAACAAGGACAACAGTAGCTAGACACACATACCCATATACAAACACACACACACACACACACACACACACAGAGATTTGTCTCAATGGCGCCCAAGTTAGTCTATTCCGTCTGTTACGTTTATCCGTTGTGCATACGAAATGCGGCAAATCCCAAAAATCAACAAACAAATGAAAAGAAAATTCAATAAAATACGTTAAGGCCAAAAAAGAAAAGGCCAAAGAAGTGAAGAGCAAAGAAACGAGAGCAAACTCTTTGCTAGCAGCGAGAGGGAGAGAAAGAGAGAGAGAGAGAGATGGATAGAGCGAGAGCGGGAAGATGTTTAGCTGGCAAGAAAAAACTTGTGGCGAAAACTAATTACAGCCAAGCTGAAATTGCGACTTCCAAGTGGGCGTGTGTTGCGTATACGCCCCACTTACACCATGAAATGTCGTCCCGCTCCCCTCCCCTCAACCCTCTTCCTCTCTCGATGACTTTCTTTTTTCACTTTTCGAGCTGTGCTTTTTTTGCACACTGCGTAAGGCGCATTTAATTGCGTATGCGTCGCGTGTCCTTTCAAAGTAAATGCCAAAACTCCCACACATTGAATTAGCGTCCTCCATTTAAACACCATCCCCTATGTATTTTCATTGGCGCCGCACTCTCTGTGTAAACAGTTAACTCAACACACAAAAAAAAAAAATGCGACTCTCGAATAAAATTAATTATTTTGTCAGTTGATATGGCAACGTTGACGTCTGCACAGATACACAGCCGCAAAAGCCGCAGCCCCAAGGTCGCCACCTGCCAAGTAAAATTGGCATGTTGTGTCAATATAGACGACAGACCAAAGGCAACAGCCAAAGGATGTCGCCATACGCTTCACCGTTGACATTCATGCGGAGCGACTGCGAAGGCTTAGCTAAGCGGCAGACTGCGTAAAAAATAAGCGAGTGGCATTGGCTTTGGTGTCCTGGCTATGTACTACGTGTTGCCTGCGGTCATGTTATTTTTTGCAATTTGAGCGTTTCGAGGTCCGCTGATATCAGCGAGGCCAGCTGTGTCAACCCTTGATACCACACTGTTTCTTACACAGCGAAAAACTTAATTCAAAAACAAGCTGGAATGCTGTAGTCGAGAGAGCTCGACCCCGACATCTTCTGATAGTAATGAGATAAGTCTGAGATTACATTTTGGACTCAAAGCTGTTTCTTATAACCTTTCTGAGCAATTTTAACGGGATCTGGTCAAAAACACATATTTTGGATATTGAATTTTTTAATTTTGTATTTTATAAATCTCACAATACGAATTTTAATGGATAAATTGCCTAAATACCAGGAATGTGTTGAAATGAATCACAAGCTTAACTAAAGACTCTTTGTTATTTCCTTACTCTTATGTTTTTTTACAGTGTACACTTGTTTAAAGGAAGTTTAAAAGGTGCTTAGTTAGCCGTGATATGGACAACATTATTTTATCTATGCTTTAAACTATAAAGAATGTATCTGATTACGGTAACTTCATAAAAGTACTTTTTGGTACATTTTTAACAATTTTATGTGTTTTCAGCTATTTCAGCTTTTAATTAATAATATTATTTGCGTAAATGTACAATAAATCAACGCCAAAGATATTTTTTCCTAGAACCTATAGAAATAATTGCATGCACAGGGAAAAGCCTGTACACACACAACACACATACATATATAAGCACTGTACACACTTATGTATGTGTTGGTGCCAAAACCAATATCCCCATTGACCAAACCAACCACAGTTTTCCAAACAATTACAGGCAAATTGCGTCGAAATGAAATTTTGCCCAATTTCGCTGTTCGATTTTTGTCATTCGCCAGCAATTTTTATGACTATTTTTTTGGTTTTTCTTGTTATTTGTTTTTTTTTGTGTTTTTTTGTGGGCGTTTTTGGATAAAACCGAAAAAATTTCATTACAATTTGAAATTCGCAGGCAGTGGGCAATAAAAAAGAACGCACAAAAGTAGGCAACGCAAAATTGCTGCGCAGCTAAATGCAGAACAAAGCGACGGCAATGGCCAAAAAAAAAATCAGAGAAAACACGACAAGCCTAAAAACAAAACAGAAAAACAAAACCAACAGAGGCAACTGCAGCAGACAAAGATTAAATGAACGCTAAACTGGCGAAAGCCACGAAAAAAATGGGGCCCTCACACACACAGACACACACACACTTCACACACACACATGTCCTGCATATGTGCTAATCTCTGAACGTTGATTTTTTGTTGCAGCTTTTAGGCGCAAACGTTTATTGCATTTAGTTTTCATTTTCGGGCCCGGCCCAAAAGTCAAACAGACCTAAAAAAAAGAAAAAAACTGAAAACCAGCTAACGAGAAATTGCACTTGCTCTGTGTGTTTTAAGGGGGCATGGGAGGCGGGAGATGGGGGCGTGTCCCGGCTGCATAAATGAATAAAAATGCCGACTTATTTGCACATGCTGAAATTTAAGCGCTTTTAAACGCAATTTTTATAAATAAACACAACAAAAAAGTAACAAATTTCATTTCTGCAACGTTTTTGTTTGAGTTAAATTGTGTGCAAGTTTTTGAGCTGTCTTTTCTGTTTTATTTTTATTTTTTTGGGCGGATTTTGGATGCTCGTTGGCGGGGCAAATAAGGAAATTTACAGCACTTGTGCACACTCACACTTGCACACACACACACACACACACACACACGCTCATACACATATGCATGTTGGCAGACGCAATTGAATGCAATTTTGCATGGTATATTAAAATTTTTTTTTGCTTGCCACATTTGCTCAGTTCTTGTTATACTCTGTTCCATTGTTGAAAAGGGTCAATTGAAGTTGTGGGCACATTTGTAATATACATATATATATTAAGTATGTATATATTTATATATACAAAGTCAAATCGATATATTGCATACGATTTTAGTTCTCCGCTTAACAATAAAACCATAATGCAAGTTTTTTTTTAAATTCTTGATTTCGAAAAGATCAAAAGAAATTTATTTTACGTATTTAGGCTATTATTTTGAATTCCTATTTCGATTTTTTGGGAATTTATTTATTTCAATTTATTATTTTTAAATGAATTCGAACCGAACATCATTGTTCAAGCGAAAATCAGTTTCCAAATCGGTTCAGTTATGGTATATCATAATTTTTTAAATTAAAGTTTCCATATTTTTACCTTAGTCCTTGCCACTGGGTATCTTCGAGTAGAACAGTTTTTGTCTACCACTTCTACTTATGCATTTTGTTGTATTTTTTCTTTTTGGTTCATTTCTTTTTGGGTGCCAATTGTGTGTTACATTTCCGCTAGCATAGGGAAAGTGAGAGGGGTAGGGTCTTTGGGTGTGAGGTGTTGGGTGTTGGATGTAGGGTGTAGGGGCTGTCTGTGGTGCACTTTTTATTTTATTATGCGCACATTATGATGCAGCAACAATAACAATGAAAACCGTTTTTAATGAAATTTTTGAACAAGTTTCCCATAGTCAACACACTCGACAGTGGAACTGTGGCTGCAATAAGCGCAACAGCCGGGTTAATGGGGAAAGGGGGATGGGCGGGGGCAGGGGCGCTACTGGGGTCTCATCAGGATTTCATTTGCATGGCCATCAACACTTTTTGAGAGTGTGTGAATTGATTTCTCAATTGTTGGCCCTTGCTGGCTGCTCATTTGCCAATCTGGCAATCTGACAATCTGGCCTTAAGACCTGCCAAGGCTCAACTATATAATTTTCACAGAATTTATTGTTTGAGGTGCTTTGTATTGGTGTTGTGAGGTTTTTCCTAGAGCGTTTTTAACAAAAACAAACCAAAAAAAAAAAAAAAACAAAAACTTGGACCATGGGCACGCTTCACACGGGCCACAAAAGGTGTGTGATTACAATTGTTGTTTGTTCGCAAGGCGTGCCACGCCCACACATATGGGCGGAAGGACGCAAAAGCAAACGCCATCAAAGGACACATGACGAGGACGAGGACGATGGCGAAGGCGAAGGCGAGGCAGTAGCGCCTTATTGTCCTTTGCTGCCACTTGGTTTGGTTTGTTTGTTTGGCTACACTTTTGCATATTTCTCAAGTCCTTTGTTTGGGATCGCTGTACGGTAGCCATTTGGCCATTGTTCGCTGCCCAATTTTGATGTAATTCAAGTGCACAACAATGGCACAGGTAATTCCATGAATTCCTTTCACATATCCTTACTGTCACATGTGCCGACTCCCGACTGCTGCCTGACTCCAGTGGCCAATGGCCAATGGACATCAGCAATCGCATAATTATCTGGAACTATATGGTCGGCAAACGACTTTCAAGTGAGCAAGCAGCCAGGATCATGGCTCACATGGCCTATTTAGCGCTTATCTTGGCCAGAAATTTGTAGAACTGCATGGCATATGTGTGTGTGTAGCCGCAAACGGGTGTCAATTTGCTCCAGATTAGCAACATATGAAGCAGATTCCAAGTACTCCCATTCAATCGCTCTCCCTATGTAGATCTGTATCTGTATCTTGTAAGCGTGTCGCTCAGCGTCTTCCTGTCTGGCGCAGATACTCTCTATCTCTCTTCTCCGCTTGCTCACTCCTTCTGGGCCCAACATCCACTGGCAGTATTCCCAGCCGGCGGGCATAATAAACGTTTCAATATTGTCAACCGAAAAATGCAAGACACAACTCCGACTAGGATATTTATATGCGGTCTGTGGTGAGGCAAAGCCAAAGCCAAAGGCAAAGGCAAAGGCTATGGTTGGGTTGCCCTTTCTGGCCAACGGAAGCTTTCATTTAGTGTGCGTGGTTGTCCCAGTGCAAGGTTTTCCACACACATGGACTGCCTCCTGGTGTGCACTGCCTGAATATTAAATTATGAAACTAAATGTCAAACAAGCGCTTGATTTCACTCAACTACAGATATTTGCAACATCCTCTGCCTGCCTGCCTGCCCCCTGTATTTGATTACGGCCTCAAGCAGCAAAGGATATTGAATAATTTCATTGGTACTTTGCCTCTGTGTATGTGTGTGTGTGTGTATGCGTTAAGACCTAAGCCAAGATGAGCTGCGGTTGCTGGCCAGCAAGGCAGTTGCTCATTTATTGGCATACATATTAAATTCTCAGCCAGCAATTGGAAGTTCGTTTTGCGAAAATTGTTTGTGATAGGCTTTTGGCTTAATCTAAATCTAACTTGAACTGCTCCAAAGATACAGGGTGCTTTTATGAGTTATTAATTTCATTATAAAACATTACATTTATTTATATTTACATTAATTAATGAATTAAGCCACTGCTTATAATTATAATGCAATGTGTACAACGGAATTATATATTAAATCAACAAAATCATAAATTATTATAAAAACAAGTAAGATGCTGTAGTCGAGTTGGCTCGACAACGATATACCCTTAACCCAGTTGTTAAATATATTTTAGTTTTATTAGCAAATTTCCCTTTAAAATGATTTGCACTCAAATGTTCAGTTCTGCAAGTGCATTTCTTACAGAGTATTTTTGCTCACAAGCATATACATACAAACATACAGACATATGTACATACGTACACGAAACAGTACTTATCGGAGCTCTGCAAAATACAACAAATATATTGACGCTAGCGTCGATTATCATGCCATCTCTTTCTCACACATGCGCTCACCTATTTATATGCATAACGAAATGAAAAAAATGAAATGAGATCAATATGAGAATATATTTTCGACTATAACTTTGAAATTTCTTGAAGCCTCTGCCTCTTAAATTGTGGAATTTATTGCTATCAGAAATCGAAATGTATCGATAATTCAGAAACTGAGGCAGTTATCGATCAAATAAAGCAAACTTGATTTGCACCTGGTACACGAGTCTCTGAGATCCGCGTGTTCCTACAGACGGACAGACGGACAGACAGACAGACAGACGGACAGGGCTATATCGACTCGGCTTTTGATCCTGATCAAGAATATATATACTTTATGGGGTCAGAGATGGTTCCTTCTGCCTGTTACATATATTTGCACCAAACCATTATACCCTTTTTTACCCATTTTCAATGGGTTAAGGGTATAAAAGTCTGTTTTCACAAAGTTTGCTGATAAGATAATAGCCAATAATTATACGGTTTAGTATTCTTCTAATGTATGCGAACAACAATCCAACAATTTCCCTAAAATCGATTGCATTAGGCAATAAAAAGTGCAAATTTTTCACAATGTTCCATTTATAATTTAGTGTATTTATTTATTTATTTATTATGCACAGATTTATTTATACATTATAATGTAAACGCATCTAGCTTTTTGTATACCTCAATTTGGATCATTTAAATCCATATTTTAGTAACATTCGTGGCATTATTTACCTTTATAATTATGAAGTCAACTCCTTTTTTTAGTGCCTCAAACTCATCACAATGTCAGCAGCAGCATCAGCTATTAATCTCCGCGCACTCACACACATACACACACACACACACACGCACACACACTCACACTCACAATTAGCCCAAAGTCAAAGGGAAAAATCCAAAATTGAAAACCCCATGCGCTCTACAATGAACCCTCCAAGAATTTTCCCGCTCTGCTCCTGAATCTGCTGCTCTGCTCAACATCCGGCAGACAATGGAAGGCAGACGCTAAGTAGACGAAAAGTTTTTAGTTGGATTATATTTGGGGGTCGGGGTGGGCTAGGGGGTGGTGGGTAGATACAGCAAGGCACACACAAACACACACAGTGAAATTCGTTTTATTACTTTGATATATTAGATTTAATGGTTAAGAAAAATGTTGCCAGCAACAGCAGCAGCAGCAGCAGCTCACACAAACAGAGGCACCCACACTCACCCACACACACATACACACACACACTCACTTACACTCACACCCAAACAGAATCTCAGTCTATTGTCATTGTGGGTGTTGTGGGTCGTCGTCGTCGCAGTTAACCTTATTAAAAGGTGAACACAGTCATGGCACCAGAGAGAATTGCCACAATGTGTTTACACGCAGCTCAAGGGGGTTGCACCCGGAGGAGTGGGGGCTTGTGGGGTGCCCAACACGATAATGACCCCGTTGTGTTTGTGTGTGTGTGTGTGTGTGTGTTAAACGTGAGCTGAGCTAAAACTGTCCAATAGCAATTGAGCTACAGAGCGCATGTCCATTGAGCATTATTTTTCTCTCGCTCCATTTTGGCCTAGAGGAGTGACCCCCACAGGAGAAGAAGGGCTGAAGGTAGATAGAGAGAAAGCAAGGGAGAGAGAGAGAGAGAGAGAGAGAGAGGTGTGGGTGTCTGCATTGATGTGCTAATTTAGAAATTACATTGAAGTGCAGTCTTCAATGAGTTTGAGTTTGACTTTGATTCAATTTGTCATTTCACACTTGCGCTAAATGGCTTTCGTTGCCATGGCTGAAGTGGTTGCCACTTGGAGCTACCAGCTTGGAGCATAGCTAGCGCAAACACACATATAATGCTCCCGAGCATAATGATTTGTAGATTTGTATCTACCGATATTAATGCTGATCAGTCGAAGGGGCAGGCAGGCAATTAGCAGGCAAATTGATCGTCGTCTGTTTTCATTTTGGGCTAATGAGCTGTGTGATTTGATGCAGGATAGTGTAAAGCGAAGATTGCCTAAGTGCGCTGATGATGCTGCACAAATCACGACTAGATCAAAGATTAGCAGCGCCTGGTAACCAGGTAGGCGCTCGCAAGGGCCAACCAAACTAAGTCCTGCCAGGCTCATCTCATAGCTCACAGCTCGGAGCTCACAGCTTGGTGCTCCCAGCTCTCAGCTCTATATTAAACGAATGTGCAATCGGATTGCTGAATGAAATCTGCGCTGTGTTCGCTGTGTCCTATGAAAATATGATTAAGCGCCTATGCTCTATGCTAATCGCACGCACACAGGCCTAAGCTCCGCCTGAAAGTCCTCGACGAGTCCTGCGTTTGCGTGTGAAGTGTGGCGTCACCCATCTGGCACCGTAATGAGTTTGGTCAAATTTGCGCTACTTGTTCACACAATTTTCCCGGGAAATTACGCTAGCTGCGAGCTGGTGACACATTGTTCAGTTTTTGGCTTTGGCTTTCGCATTGTTTTGTTGCAACAAATTAAGACAGCGAAAGAGACAGAGAGAGAGAGAGAGAGAGGGAGAGATCTCAAGTGCAACCATTGTAACCGGCGTTCGGAGTGCACTCGGGCATTGTTTGGTTTCTGGAATGCCAATCTGTAAATATGCAATTTTGGCTGCTCCTTTGTTGCTATGATGCAACCTGCGTTGTCATTGCTTCCTCGTTGCATAAGGTCCAAAGCTTGCCGGACCTTGCAGCCAGACATTTCCTCTAAGCCCGGCTCAGTCAAATCCATGTGAGTTCCAAGGCAAAAACAAGGCTGAGGGCTGCTTAAACCATTGCTTAAGATCGAACCTTGGTTTTTTAATAAAAAAAGATTTTAAGCTATTTTTGTAAATTCTAAAAATAATCAAGGGATATAAATTCAGATTAATAATGCTTAAAAACTTTTGAGAAAACTTTAATTCAACTTCATTAATTTGATGTTCTTGAATATTATAAATAAGTTTTCAAGCTAAAATTAATTCTATAAATATAATCATAGTTATGATTGTAAATATATTGAATATTTAATTTTTTTTTATATTGCAAGTGCGTTTAATTAAAGCTAGGAGTAAACCCTTAAATTAGATCCTTAAATTGGATTTTCTTCAAGCTAAAATAAGATTTCGAGGCAGAAATTTAATTAAGAATTTTTATGTAAAGATTTTATTAATTGTTAACAAATTATTAAATAAATATTTTCATTTCATGCATATACTAGTTAAAATTTACCATTGTTTACTTTTTTAAATATTATTTGTGACATTCCAACTTAGAAATACATAACTAAATCTAATTAAAAATAAATTATTTTAATGAATATTACTTTGCATGTTTTTATTAAAATTGAATTAATTTAATATTTTCTCATTAATTTATTTGTACTTATCAATATTAATTGTTTATTCAGTTTATTCAGTCAGATAATTTTATTATAATTTAAAATTATCAGACCGCTGACAAACCAGCAGATTAGAAGGTACTGTACCTCGAATTCGAAGGTGCAACAGATTTGTTTATTCAATGAAACCCTTGCCAACTGCTGCCCCTAAGTAAAGGGATTCTTCATTGAGCATTTGGATTGTTCAATGAAATGCGGGGCTCAATTCTTAACCCGTCCAGATCATAAAATGCCCGGACAAGGTGCATCATTTACGGTAAGCTGGGCATAAAAAATGAGCTATAAATGGCCGCCTAGGTCCAGGTAGGAACTAACCTGTTTTGTGATTTGTTGATGCGTATAGAGACTGCCTGGGTGTGTGTGTGTGAAAGAGAGCGAGCGAGCGAGCAAGAAAGTTATGCGGACACACAATGTGTGTGTGTGTGTGTGTGTAAATAGTGTGAGTAACTAGCAAACAGAGCTGTGTTTTAATGAGTAAAATTTATGAAATAAATAAAATTAATCAGCAAACATAAAAGCAGAGCTAAGTAGCAATCAAATTGAATAAGCAACAGAGAGAGAGAGAGAAAGAAGAAGAGAGCGTCGCATTCAAAGAGAGAAAGAGCGAGTGAGAGAGCGAGAGAGAGAGTGTGAGTGAGTGAATGAGAGAGCCGCCCCTAGACTACCTGTACAGCATGCACAGGGGAAACATTTTGCCTCTTGCCTTGGTCGCAACCCAATGAAACAGGGGAAACTACCCTGGCGCAAGCGAGACAGGACAACAGCAGGATAACAGGCAGAGAGCCTGCGCCTCGCCTCGCCCATATTTCACTTGCCAGCGAGAAGCAGCCAAAGCAGCAGAAGCCAAGCAGCAACCAGCAAACGCCTCTCCGACGTATTTAATGCCCATGTTGAGCTGTCGCCGAGCTCAGTCGGTGGTTGTTGATCGCTGCCAGCGTACGTGTCATTGTCATTGCCGAGTAGCCCTAGCAACCGTACCGTACCGTACCCTTAAACCTATCAGTAAAACATAATTTAATTTGGTCTCTTAACTAAACATATGTGTTATTTGTGCAAAAGCAAAGCCTAAGTGAAAACTAAACAACAACTTGTAGTTGAATTGAGTGCAGTTTTTTGATAGTGCGCCGGGTCATGCATGCCGCGAGCTTCTGGTAGTAACGGTAAAGCTAAATAGTCGTTTTAGTGCCAACTATCGATTGTTGGTGTTGCCTGCGTTTAAGCGATGATGACCACAACAACAACACAACAACATCCCATCATGCCGCCAGCCATGCGTCCAGTTCCAGAAAGCCCCGTCTCGCGACCCCGTGCCGTCTACAGCATCGATCAGATACTGGGCAATCAGCATCAAACGAAACGCAGTGGTAAGGTTCTCTACAAGATATGTATATTATTTATATAGCTGATATATCAATTAAAAGAATTGGCAAAAAGCAGCTACGAATTTGCAATTTTTGTTTGCCGTCGGCGATCGTTACGTTTACCCGACCGGATCTCTAGTCACAAAATACAAAAGTAATAACAATAGAATTAAAATTATATATTTGAGAATTCTAAGACCCACCAGAGACAGCTGAATAAATATTACTGAGTGACTTTTTTTTTTTTTTTGTTGCCTCAAAAAAGCTTTGAATTCTTCAGACTCTCTGAAATATTGATATATATTTATTAAAGCTATTTAAATTAAAGTCAAATTTCAATAAATTATTACGTAATTTTAAGAGCAACATTACAAAATATGAGAATGAGTTGTTGCAAAGTATATACTTTAATTATTAATATTAAATTGAAATAATAGCTATCTTAATTAAAAATATTTTTTCGAATATTCCTATTTATTATTATTTCAAACAATTATTATGTATTTAATATTAGCTTTGCAAGAATCCTTAATTTTTCCAGGAAAGCATTTTTATTATTACAAAAATAATTGTTGAGGGAATTTTGGTAAATTTCCAAAAGTAACCTCAATTAACATGGATAAATATAATTTAAACAGAGAACACCTTTACTACCACTCACTGACTAGACCCCAAACGCAATCCCTTGTAGGACTTTAATCCTTCCTGTCACATGAATTGAGAATAACGAATTCCACTTAAAATCCACATCAAAGGTGCAGCTAACGTTCTGGCTGTGGTTGTCTTCATCGTATGCAAATGAGAACGAGAGGACATGGTCATAGTTTTGGGCCAATCTGCACCAGTTGGCCATGTTTCACACTCATCTACCGGTTTCAGCGCAATGGGGCGTTCCGTTGTTTGATAGCATGTAGTGGGCGTGGCCGGTTGCCCGCTGCGTAAACGCGGACGAAATCTGCACCCAGAGGTGCTGCACGGACTCGTTGAGGACTCTGCCAAAAGGCAAGAATAAAAAAAAAAATTAAAACGCTCGAGAGCAAATCAAAACATATCACGATATTGATATCCTCGCAGCCGGTCCCCGTAATGAGACGCTTGGCATCATTAGACCCGTAATTAGATTGAGATTGACATTCATGGGCAGCAGCAGCAGCAGCAGCAACAGCATCGGGAGGAGGAGCAGGAGCATGAGCAGAAGCGGCACCCAATGTTGTCAACAAGGTTACAATTTGTGACAACGTGCGCACCGCAGGACATTTTTTGGGCAGGATATATCAGAGTGCAGGCGCAATTCCATGCGAGTCCTGACGCGTAATTTGATGCTTTGGAAATTACCTTTTTCGCCACAACAAGCGGCATAAATGTTACGAAATACATAATCGTCCGCCAGACCAAAAACGATAAGGATAACAACGGAGCGACAACGCACTCCACAATCTTTTGCTCTCGATGTCCTGCTGTGCTGTAGTACAAGGACGAAATCGTCGTCCTTCTGCCTCGTCATTGTGAATATTATTAATTTGAGGTTCATTAAAATTTGATTACATGTTCTGCTAGAAAAAGAACTCGGGCTCAGATTCTCCAAAACACACACACACACACACACACGCACACACACAAGGACACGGTCTAAAGGGCGTGTGAAAGGACTAGCTTAGGGGAACAAGGGTAGCACAAAGGGTTGTTTAAACTTTTATTTGAAACTGTAGCCAAAGTAGCGAACTGAAAAGAAAGAAAGTTGTCGGCTTTCAAGTAGTTAAAGTTAAATTCGCTGCTGCTCATAATTATTTGTTATTGATTGCCAAATCAAATTGCGTGGCACTTACTCACACACACACACACACACTTAAGCACACACACACACACATATATACCTATATATATATATATGGAGAGAGCACTTGAAAGCTTGCCGCTTAAAACGTTTAAAATGGGGGTTAGCTGGCAATCAGTCAGGATATATCAGGATATTACTACTTCAGTTACAATTCAATGAATTTGATTTTCGCAGCTGCCGAGCGCAAACTTTATTTTATTTCCCTTTTTTTTTTTTTTGGTTTTTTATTTCTGCCTTTTCTTCTTCTGCTTTTTGTACCGATTTTATTTCAAAGTCAAACAGAAATCGCCAAACTTTTAAAGCACTTGAAATCAATTGAATTGCATTTGGCAACAATTTTTTCATTTTTCATTTTTCTCTTTTATATTTGTATTTCACAGATACACCCAACGAGGTGCTTATAACGCATTCCCATCACATCCATCATTTGCACAACAGCAACAGCAGCAGCAACAGCTTGCTGCAACATCAGCAGCAACAACAACAACAGCACCAGCAACATCACCAGCAACAACACCAGCAGCAACAGCAACAGCAACATCAACAACAACAACAACAGCAGCATCAGCAACAACAACTGCAACAACAATTGATTGGGAAACGCGAGGATTCACCCACGAATACGGAGAGCGGACTGGATGTCGACAACGATGATGAGCTCTCCTCGAGTCTGAATAATGGCCACGATCTGGGCGATATGGAGCGTCCGCGCAAAGTTCGTAGGTAAGCAATAAATATAAAATCGAATCGAGTTTTTCACAATCCGCTTAGCAGATAAAATCGTATTAGCCCATTGTTGGGCCCATTAAAAAGCAACTAAACAACATCATTGTTATCATCAGCATCAGCATCAGCATCATCATCATCTTATTACCCTCTCGGTCCTTTGTTCCATTTGCAGATCTCGCACAACTTTTACAACATTTCAATTGCATCAATTGGAGCGAGCGTTTGAGAAGACACAATATCCGGATGTTTTCACAAGGGAGGATCTGGCGATGCGACTCGACCTGAGTGAAGCACGCGTTCAGGTAATGCATCTATCATTGGATATACAATCAACATTTTAGCTGGTGATTATGTAATTATTAGCGACTTAACGTGGGTGGGGGCGGGTCAGTGCCCAAAAGCTAAGCGGCTTAAAGCCCAACAGGATATACGAATCTGCAGCATTCGTAATTGGCCAATAAGCGCAAAAAAAAAAAGAGGAAAAAAAAACAATCGCTAACAATTAGAGGACTTAATTTGTAAATAGTCTTTTAAACACTTAGTGCCCACTTTGTATGCAAACACACACACACACACACACACACACACAGACACACACATAGATGAACAGATTTCTAGTTGGGGTTGCTGCATTATTAGGGGTGGCTAAAGGACATTAGATATTGTGATTTTCCAAGTGATTAAATTGACAGGGCTGCCAACGTTTTTGGTGTTGGTATTTTTATTAACTCTACTTTTGGGTAAACAATCAAAGTGGCTTTGGGTGGTGCACGCGACGCCGCTTAACGCACGGCTACACATGTAATTTTTGTGATCCTTGCCGGCGATCCTTGCGCAATTTGATTTCAGTTAATTTATATTTTCAAGGACTCGAGCGCTTCGCTACTCGTTGACAGATATACCAGATATACCAAATGCCAGATGCCATTTACCAGAGACCATGTATGTGAAAACAACTTGACCTAAGCGCTCGCACTCACTGAGGGATTAGCACTCGTCCCCAGTCCTGTGTCCTGCGTCCTGCGCCCCTTCGTCCTGCTTGCGTTCTGCATACAAATTGTTCGTTTCACGGTTGTTGTATCCGTTGGCAGATTAAGCGTAATTGGTCATTGATTCACATACGTTGTGCGCCCTGCTCTCAGTTCCACTTCAATACTTCAATAGTAACAGATTTAAAACGTTGCTGTTTTTTCAATTTCAGCTGTTTGTTTGTTTTTTTTTTTTATTTTTTCTAGTATCCATCAGATACTGTGTAGCTGGGGTTGATGAGAGGTCAATTATTTCGGGATTTGCATGACATGGCAAACACTCCACACCCCCAATTGTTGACTCCACATTGCGTTTTTTACATTTGTTATCCAGTTTTATATTTGATGTTGAGCGCATTTTACACGATAAATCAGTTTGATAACGTTTTTAATCTGTACGAAAGAGTTGCTTAGCAAAAGTCCTGAAGGAGAATATGGAATGGTAGATAAATATTCATATCTTTTAAAAGCTGTTGGCTTATAATAATAAGCAAATAACTTGTTTTAATTATTAAATTTACTCCTTTCCCAAATCAAGCTGATTAATTCCTTAAGATTTAGTTGTCGTATAATAAATAAATCATAGGGTTATCTTGCTGCTAATCATCATTATGATATTTTGATCGCACATGTGCGATAAATGTGGACAGGATATCCGTGAATTCAACTTTTACGAGTTGGCTTGGCTGGTTGGGCCTAAAAAGTGGTTTAGATTGTTGGCCAAAGCCGCATTATAATTGCGCTTCTAACAATTAAAATGCGCACAAAATCGCAAGGGTTGCAGCAATAGAGTGTGGGGGTGGGGGGTGGGGGGTGGGGGTGAGTGCCACACAGACACAGGACAATAATTGGCAGCAATTATTGCGAGGAAATCGTTGCTAATTTACTACTCGCTCCGTTGCACGCATTGTTGTTGCAACTGCTGTGTGGGTGGCGGGCAACAGTTAAATACAGGGTGTCTATAATTGCACAACTCTCTTGTGGGCACACTGCACAGTTGTCAAGTGATTTACAATTTACAAACAATTAATTTTCTTAATGCAAGCCCAGGCCAAGAAACGAGTCAGCATCAGACGAGCATCGTCCACTGTTCCGGCCTGAAGATCCAGGCGGAAGTGCTTTTGGGTGGCAGCTTCAACCCTGGCAAGTGTCAAAAACGCATAAGACAAACCCCCTTTCAAATACACGTACACTTACACACACACACACACACACACACACACAGAGACACACATGCACAGACATGGAAGAGTTAGAGGCAACTGTGCACAAATCAGAGCTGCACACTTCCGATTGGATGCCATTGTATTTGACAGACGCAGACTCCGACTCCGACTCCGACAGAGACTCAGGTCGGAGAATACTGATTCAGTTGATCAACTTTATGCCCGAGTGGCAGACAGCTTGATAGATTGGTCAGGGCAATTACAAAAGACGTTACAACATTTGCATACGCAACTCTAACTGCAACTTTTGTCTTATTCTCTCTCTCTCTCTCTCTCTCTCTCTCTCTCTTTGGTTACTTGCAGGTGTGGTTCCAGAATCGTCGCGCCAAATGGCGTAAACGTGAGAAGTTTATGAATCAGGACAAGGCTGGCTATCTGCTGCCCGACCAAGGTAAGCATTTGATTCGACACCAAAATTGGCCCAAATTACCAAATTACGTGTGCAACATAATTAAATTCTGTGTATGCATAATCACCAATCCACAACCCGCAACTCACCCTCACCCTCCACTTCTTCTTCTTCTTCTTCTTGTTCGCTGTCAATCATAGGTCTGCCGGAGTTTCCGTTGGGCATACCACTGCCGCCGCACGCACTTTCCGGCCATCCGGGTGGACTGCCCGCCGAATTTTGGCCACCGCACTTTGCGCTGCATCAACATTTCAATCCGGGCCTGCTGCCACAACAGCTAATGCCGCCCCACTACAAGCTACCCAACTTTCACACGCTGCTCTCCCAGTACATGGGCCTCAGCAATCTGAATGGCATCTTTGGCGCCGGCGCCGCAGCGGCTGCTGCCGCAGCTGCCTCGGCCGGCTACCCGCAGAATCTATCGCTGCATCCATCGTCGGCGCAGGTCAGTCCGCCGTGCAGCAACAGCAGCCCACGCGAAAGTCCCAACTCGTTGGCGCCACATCCGCTGCACGCGGCACCGCATGGCGCCACCACGCTAATCTCTGGCGACCTGACGCTCACCTCGACGGCGGCGCAGTCGCCGCGCAGCGCCACCGGCGGCAGCAGCAACGCCTCCACGCCCGTCTCCGTGGTAACCAAGGGCGAAGACTGAACGGGAGCAGAATTGCACAATGCGTGGATTCGATTGGAATTCGCATTCGTGGTGATATATAATTGAAGGATTGTGTACATACATATATATATATATATATATATATAGCATATATAGTAGCTAATAATTGTATAATTACAGTTAGAGTTGCAAGTATTTCACAAATATTGCATACTTATGAGGAAGCTAGCTTTTAATTAGCTGCTGCAAGTGTCATAAAAATTTTAGCATTAAGAAAATATTGTAAATTAATATTAACTTAAGAAAAGAAATAAATGAAACTAAAGATAAACTTGTTTAATGTTTGATTTTATTTTAGTTAATGGGTTTTGCTATGGCTATGAAAAGTGTATACAAATATTTTGTTGATTTTAATTATTTCTAAAAATATTTTGGAATATTTGCTTATGCTAAAATATTTGATTTAATTTTTTTTTAAATTGTTAATAATGTTTATTTTTATATACTTTGTGTAGAATATGTAAGTTTTACATAAAGCCTGAATTTAAGAATGCTTAAATGTAAAACATTTTAGGTAATTCTGACTGAGAATGGGTTTTATTCTTAATGATATTTTCTAGAATTTCCGAGTATTTTTTATTTTTTTTTTTATTATTTTGTATATTTAATTATTATTTTTTTTTTATTTTTAAAATTTTAAGAATGCAATTAATTTCTGGTAATTTAAAAAAAAAAACATAAACTTCTATTGAACACATTTTTATAAGCTAATCTTTTTCTTATACGTTCTCATTTGTGCCAGTTTTTCAGTCTCAAATTCAATACTTTGTCAAATTTACTTCCAAATAGTTTCCGTTCGTTTCCTTACGAGATCAGCGAATCCAGGCGAGCATTGTTGATGCGAATATTGTGCAATTGAAGCGCGAAATTAACAATTCATTAAAAGTAACTCGCAATCTCAAGAATATGCCCATTATAAAATTGTTGTCGACCTTTTTGATGCTCAGCGAGTCAATGGAACTGATCTTCGACAGCAATATGTAATACAGCTACAGAAGCTGCAGAGGATTGCAGCAACCCCGATAATGCCTCAATGCGCCCTGGAGCTCGGCTCATTGAAAAGGCCAGACGAATAAGAAGTAAGTAGTTGATGAAGTTGAAATCGAATAATAATCTTGATATTATGTCAAATTGCAAGCAAAAAGGAAATGTTGCATAACATGCTGCACACACACACACACACACACACATACATGTCTACTTTTGTATATGAATAGAAGAGGAGTCGGGAATCAAGGAAGAATAGAAGAAATCGCATTGTGAGCCGCAGACAAGCGGCGGAAACAGGAGTGAAGCCAACTATGGAGGATGTGAGCTAAAGGATTTGCACAATTCCCAAATGTTGGTGGTGTGGTGCACAGTCAAACGAGCCGAACCGAAATCTACCGAACCGAACCGAACCGAAACGAAACGGACCGGAACGAGACGAACCGGTGTCTCGGATCTGGTTGTATTGTACTGCCAGCTTGCCACATGCAGCGCTAAATGCTATATTGATATCTCGTAATTTGTGCCATAATTACTTTTTAATAATTCGGCACTGTGCTGGGGCGCCACAGGACATCGCTTTTTGTGTGTGCAACGGCCTTAAATTTAATAAAATCGCCGTCAAGTTTGTGCTTCTGATTCATATTCGGCTGCGCTGGGTTGCAATTTGATTACACTTACCATTCAGTGAGGTCAAAATTGAATTCCTTGCACAAATACAACATCAACAACATAATTATGATCATCATCATCATCATCATCGTCATAATGAATGAATGCGCGACTTAACGGATTTGTCACTGACAAGAAGAGTCGAGGACCAGCCCACAAAGGAGGCCCAGTCAGCGTTGTCAAAGCGGCTTTTACAAAACTCATATGCAAATGCCTTTGTGGGCCGACAGCAAAGGACATCGAAGGAGCACCTCCTCAATACACTTTCCCGGAAAGAGTACTAACCAAATTTAATACAAATGGCCAACTACTGGTGTTAACTTAATGTTGATTTATTTAAGTATGCAACAGAGGAATAAAAAAAATGGATACCAGTCGTAAGATTTATTAATGCAGAAATACACCGAAAATATTTTTAAATATAACTAAATATTTTAATAAATAATAACCTTGACAAATTAATTATTAGAATCATTTAGATAAGATATAACTTTTATATCAACATTTTATTTAAGTTACATTCAGTTTAAATAAAATTAATATATGCAAAATATAAAACATTTTTTATATATATTATTTATTTTAAATTCTGTTTCTTCGTTACGCAAGTTTCAATGTGTTTAATTTACAAAATAATTTTACAAAGTTTTCAAAGCTAATTTATTAATAGTTAAATTTTAAATAAATTTAGTTATCTACTGGTGTTAACTTAATGTTGATTTATTTAAGTATGCAACAGAGGGATAAAAAATGGATACCTGTCGTAAGATTTTTGAATACACCGAAAATATTTTTAAATATAACTAAATATTTTAATAAATAATAACCTTGTGGTTAGTCCTGATGTTAAACAATATTTCTTTAATTTTTGGAAAATTATGTTAAATTATATTATATTTTACTTTCTAAATTTTTGGAAAATTTGATATATATTTATTCGGTTTGGTTTTTTTTTTAAAATACTGTAATAATTTATTTCAAAAAAATTACCTCATTGTCAGCTATTTTTGTCCTCCAAGGCAGAAATTAATTGTAGACATGGTTCGAAACTAAATATTTAATTGCTTGCAAATACTTAATTTACATAAACAAAATATTTATATTTTTAAATAGAGCATTAAGGTTTTGGTTTGGAAAACTCACATTTTCTCTTGTTTCTATCAACGAAAATTCAATAAGTTGAAGTAGATCTTTTATTTGTGCAAGTGTTTGGCCAAGCTGCAGGGAGCGCTCCGAAGGCGGAGGGCCCCATTCACATTATTTCGGGCTTCGGCAAATGTCCCTGTATGTGTGAGTGTGTGTGTGTTTGTGTGTGTGTGTGTTTGTGTGTGTTTGTGTGTGTGCAAGGAATTTCATTCAGTGTGCAAATGCAGCGCCACTCTGCGGGCTATAAATATATGAAATTTATCAAGTGGCCTTTTGAGTTTCGTATTTTTTGGCTCTATGAAATTGAGTGTCGAGTGTCTGTCTCCCTCTCCCTCACCCTCAACCCCTCTCCCTCCCTCTAGCTCTAGCTTTTATGTGTGTGTGTGTGTGTGAGTGAGTGTGCAGTATTTGCATTCAGCTCAGTCCAAACAGTGAGTTTCACCTTGTAAAAGTATCTCAGATTGGATATGGGTGTGTGTGAGTCTGTGTGTGTGCGTGTGTGTGTGTGTGTGTGTGTGTGAGTGTGTGTATATCAAACATAATCAAGCACATTGCCATTTTGCTTGCAGTTTTATGAACCTCTTCAGAGGCCGAACAATGAAATGAAAATCAATTTCGGGACGTCACTTGAGGCTCGAGCGCATTAAAATGGTAACAGTTACAGTTACAGTTACAGTTACCGTTACCAGCAACGCAAAACAGCAACAGCGGGTGGGTTGTTAGTAGGCGGGGGGTGGTGTGGAGACATACACTTGAAGGGCTGGCTACATTTTGTTGCCGACTTGGCCGTGTAATGAGCGCAACAGAAAAATACTGAATACAACGGTAATTAAACAAGTTAAATCCGCTCAACAGATGCTCAAGTCAGATTTCATTTCAGCCAGTCAGTCAGGCATCCTTTTCATAGCTGTTGCTGTTGCGCTGTTTACCGCATCATTATCATTATCATCATCAAGTTAAATATCATCAACATCAACATCATCGTTATCAACGTCTCCATTCGTTGTGTGCACTTAAAAAATTATTTAATTCATCAAAAAGTTGTCAGCGAAATAATTATGCAGCTTGTCTCTGCGAGCTGGGGACCTACTTGTATATGTGAAGGAGCGACTAATGAGCGCCATTTTGTTGTTGCCGCCTAGCGCCAGGATAATTACTGTAATTTGTGCCGACTTGAGACGCTGCCGCAGCGTGCATCAAGTATCGCATGACAAGTCGATCATCTGTGAACTGCGATCTGCGATCTGCGATCGCGGCACAAATTGCCAACTTACCGCAACATGCGATTGCAACAAACATTTCCGACAGGATACATATGTATATCCTACAGCATACAGGATAAGTATGTTGGCGACAGTCGAACACCAAACTCGAAACTCGATACTTTTGTATCGAGAATCGAGGAGAGTCTTAGCTCAAAGCAGGCCGCCAGATCCTCAAAACTGAGTCTTATCCTTGGCGGCGTTGAAAGTGAAGTGAAGTTTTCCTTTTTGTGCTGACTTCAATGAGCTAAGCTGTGCCTTATTTATCGTTTGCTGATCACCTCCAAGCAGCAGCAGCAGCAGCTGAGTGTTCCTCTATCTCTCTCTCTCTCTCTCTCTATCTGTATCTCTCCCTCGATGTTGTGATTAAAGAATGAGCAGTGGCCCCGCTGCTTTTGTTTATCGTTTTGCCAAAATGGTTTCATGCCTGATTTCATACGTTTCAATTTGTTGTTTATCTGTGTTTTGGCCAGTCCAAAAAGACAAAGGTCCACAGCCCAGGTAGTTAACTGCTCTGTACAGCTGCTGCTGGGCAATTGTGCAGTTAATTGTGTCCTCATTAGCCAATGGTCGCCTCGGCTGCTTCTTATCCTTGTATATATTTGTCAATAATTGACGACATTTTCTCTACGTTCCTTCAGCATGGATCTTCTATAGGCATTTGTTCATTTTGATATTGATACTGTTCTTTAAAAACAGTGAAAGATTATTTTCATAAGAGTGCAAGAAAATTGTGTTTTTATACCCTGAACCCATTAAAAATGGGAAAAAAGGGTATAATGGTTTTGTGCAAATGTATGTAACAGGCAGAAGGAAGCATCTCCGACCCCATAAAGTATATATATTCTTGATCAGGATCAATAGCCGAGTCGATCTAGCCCTGTCCGTCTGTCTGTCCGTCTGTCCGTCTGTCCGTCTGTCCGTCTGTATGAACACGCGGATCTCAGAGACTATAAGAGCTAGAGACTTCAAATTTGGAATATAAGATCTCGTATACCAGGCGCAGATCAAGTTCGCGTTATTTTTTCGATAACTGCCTCAGTTTCTGAATTATCGATACATTTAGATTTCTGATAGCAGTAAATTGCAGATATCTCTCACAATTTAATGGATACAGTCACCAATTTTGGTTGGTAGGTTGTTGGTGAGGTCCTTGAAAAATCGGCATGTGCCACGCCCACTTCCGACGCCCCCATCACCCCCGACCCAAAAATTTTCAAATGGCTATATCTTCCGCAGTTTTTGAGTAGGGAACGTCAAATTTTGTAGTTATATTACTGATAGTTGCCTTTAAGAACCGATAACAAATTTGTGGTGCCACGCCCACACCTGCGCCTACAATCGACAATTCCGATTTTAAATCGATAACTCCGTATATCTCCGAACATTTTAAAGATAGAGTAACCAAACTTGAAAGGTAATTTGCTGATAACCTCCTCCAAAGATTGGCATACCAATTTTTGGACCACGCCCACATCCGCCGCCCCCACGAACTTCGTCCCTAGAAATTTAAAATGCGCATATCTGCCGTAATTTGCAAGCTAGAGTCGCAAAATTTTGCAGGTATGTTACTGGTAACTCCCCCAAAGATCGATAAAAAAATTGGATGGCCACGCCCACTCCACCTACCTAAACCGATACACCTCTTGGTGTAAATCGATAAAGCCAAATATCTCGCGCAATTTGAAAACTTAAGTCACCAAATTTTAAAGGTATATTGCTAGTAACACCCTTCATAAATGTGTAAAAAAAATTTTGGACCACGCCCACTCCCGCCCACAAAAAACGATAAATGCCTGTATCTCCCGCAATTTAAGAGCTACAGTTACCAAACTTAGAAGGTATATTACTAAGATCGAAATCCAAAATATTTTGGGCCACGCCCACTCCCGCCCACAAAAAACGATAAATGCCTGTATCTCCCGCAATTCAAGAGCTACAGTTACCAAACTTAGAAGGTATATTACTAAGATCGGGCCACGCCCACTCCAGCCCCCAAAAACGATAAACCTATAATGCATTTAAAGCTTGGTTCAGGGTATATGGTAGTCGAGCTCACTCGACTACAGCCTTCTTACTTGTTTTATTTATTTATTTGTCAACTAAAGTCAGTCGACACCAAAAATACAAAAATTAAAAATTAGAATTAAATTAAATTTAAAATAAAATTAAAATTTTAAATAAATTAAAAAATAATAAAATATTTATAAGATATATAAGAATGTATATATATTATAATTTTTTTAATTTTTTATTTTAGATTTCTAAGATTTCTGGGGTAGAAAACAAAATGGTCCAACATTTGTTGGAAGAATTGGGGAAAACCCTGAAAAACCCAATCAGACCAAAAATAATTAGTAAGAATTGTTACATGTACATGCAAAAAGTTAATCTCTAGATAAGACATTGAGAATTGAGTTTTAAATTAGAGAAATGGAGGACTCTGAATTGATTACATGATATAGTTTATTATAATCATTACAGAGTACTCGGAACGGTTCATGCAAGTAATAGTTAGTAGTACAACGATTAAGAGAAAGTGGGAGGTAATAACGAGACTGTCTAGAGGGTACAGAAAAATTTATTTGGCTCATCAACGCAGTTGAGTTGATTTCGCCTTTAAGTAATTTTACAACAAACATAACTCCTAACATAACACGACGATTAGTTAAGGAAGGAAGGGTAATAAGAAGAAGCCTATCTGAGTATGGAGGCAGTACACCCCAGTCAAAGCGACGAAGCGCAAAAAGTAGAAAGCTCTTTTGCACCGATTCCAATCTACTTTGGTGAATATGATATTGCGGAGACCACACACAAGATGCATATTCCAGAATTGGACGTACAAGAGAAGTAAAAAGTAACTTGGTCGTACAAGGGTCATCAAATTCCTTGGACCAACGCTTAATAAAACCAAGAACTTGAAAAGCTTTGTTTTAATGTGACTCGATGGTTATTTTTATGTTTCAAAATACACATTGTTTATAAATCTTGTTTAATGTTTTTTCCTATAAGACCCGAAACCCCTTTTATATCCCCATGTCTCGAACGGGCAATAGAACGCGGCCTTTGACAACAAAAGAGGAAACGGGCCGTGCCTATTTACAATGATAATAAATTAAATAAACAAACAAATATATCAAAAAGCACACGACAGAGTATTAAATAGAGCAAAAAATACTATTAAATTAAGTTAATCAAATGTGTGCGCTGTGAAATTGAGCAGCTGCTGTTCCAATGAACGTTGACTAGATGGTATTATATACATATGTATGTATGTAAATGTGTATGTATATATATGTATACATATATGTGTGTTTGTGTGTGGTGTTGGCCCGTTAGCATATACACCTTGCCGCTAGGCATTCAAAACACAACCACAGACTCATAAATAATATTAATAAAAAGCAACAACGACAATAGCTCGAGTGCGAGGGTTAGTTAGACAAATGTGTGTATCTGTGTGTGTGCTTGTGTGTGTGTGTGTGTGTGTGTGTCATTGCTGTTAAACTTTGTTTACATTTTGTTTATTAAACGACGCGGAAAACTAGTGACAAACACACACACACACACACACACGCACACTTATGCAGATACAGACACAGATACAGCGAGTATCTGTGTCGCATGGGAAGCGTGTTAGAAACTATCAAGTCACACCTGACTGACAATTTGCTACCCCTTTTGGCCAAAAAGCGCGTTGGCAATGAGTGAGTATTTGATTTTAATTAAATTTCCCGTAAGTTTGTCACAATTTGTGTTCGTATCTTGTGCCTTCTTGCTCGAGTCCTCGATCCCTCCCCCATCCGTGGATAGCGTGTTTGTTGTTGACGCTTTTCGTTTTGTTTGTTTTAGCCGAGTTTTTATTACGTTCCGTAGCAGTTTGCTTTATTAATTGCCAGGTGAACAGCCAGACAGGTGTTGCTTATGACTTTCCTTTGATTTCGTTATATGTTTTTGTCTGTTTCCTTTAACATTTTTAGACGTCCTTTTTATGGTATTGTTTTAGGCGAAAACTTTCCACGTGGCCCATTTCATCACAGGACTCTTTAATATTGTTCAGCTCCTGCAGCAGCTGAGGCGAGCGTGCCAAATGAGTGCGCTCTGTAGATTAGGACACTATATAATTTAAATATGTCTCTAGGATAATTGGTCTACTTGCCCAGTTCGCAGGATATGTGATTAATTGTCACATTAGTGGACCACGCGTCGTCAACAAATGGCATTTTGTCTAGAGCAAAACAAGATATGTGAACTGAATTGTACAATTTTGAATAACCAAATGGGAAATGCTTAAAGCAAGACCTGCCTAGACAACTAGACGACTCCAAAGCATATCAAATCGATTTCTAGGTCGAATTCCGAAGTCAGTTCAGTTCAGTTGAGTTGAGTTCAGTTAGTTGATTGTGCGCGTACTTGGCCCAATTATTACGCCTGATTTAATAAACTCAATGAGCCTCTTAACTGCTCTAAGTGCCCGCTAATCGTTTCGCATCTTTTGCATCTAAGAAAGAAAGAGAGAGAGTGAGAGAGAGAGAGAGAGAGAGAGAGAGAGTGAGAGAGGGAGAGATGAGCGAATATATATAGAGAATTGTTATGCGACAGAAAGCACATCAAACGAAATTGATGACAACTGAAGCTGTGCGTCCTTTATCTGTTAGACAGTCTTTTGTGATTCGTCCTTCGTCCTGCGTCCTGCTGCTGCTGCTTCAGATGCTCATTCACGCTAACTGCGGAAGCCGGAAACGCGCCACAAATTGCAAAGTTTGAGCAGCGACAGTCGCAATTGTTGTTGCCGCCTTCAACTTCTTTGGCAAATTAATTTTATTTCATTTTTTATTTTCTTTTTTATTCTATTTTTGATCTGCTTGCTTCGTAGGCATGACAAAATGGCAATTGAGCAATTGGGTAAACTGACGCTGGAAATTGACAGCAATTTTCTTTTCACTTTTCCCATTTCCCATTTCCCATGATTATGCGACGATTATGATAAATGCGAATTTCCTTGCCCATTTCCTTGGCTGTGGCTACGAATATTTAGCATTTCTCGAGCATTTTAGAGGCGTGTCCTGTCAGTTATTTGTCTCGAATACCTCTTAATGGGATGTGAATGAGGGGATGGGCTATTTTATATCAAATACCCTTCATTAAAATGCCATTAAACTATAAATGGTAGTTGACAACATACTTGATTCTTGATGTTTAATAATTATATTTAATTAATCAATGGTTAATTTTAATGAATGTATTCTTGATTTTATGTGGGTTTGTTTTCACTGCGTGATTGTGAAGGGTATTTGCCAATCGAGCACAATCAATTTGTGTGTATTATTTATTTGTTGTGTTTGTTTTTGTGGCTGTCAACATACATGAATTCATAATTCGATGAATGATGCCATTTTGTGGTGCAGATTTTCTGCTTGGCTGCTGCTGTTGGGTTTCCAAAGGCTCGACTCTTCTCAACTGCAATGCAAATGTCAAACTCGCAGTAAGCGCTGCCATAATGACTGTCCTTTCAAGGACACACACGCGCACAAATACACACTCACAAAACAAAATAAAAAAAAAACAAAAAACAGCTAAATTCAAGTGCAAAGCACTTGAAAAAAAAGATTGAATAAAAAATCAGACACAGAGAGAAGAGCGCGTGTGAAATTCAGTGCAGCATTTGTCACAAATTAGCAACCATTTAGAGTTAAATCAGGCGCATAATTATTTTCCCATTTTCGGTCCATCTATATATATACATATATATATATATATATATCTCTGTATGGCTGGGCAGGTATTAGCTGGCTTGCCAAAAGGTGTAACGTGTGAGAGGACAAAAGGATGTGTGGTGTGTGTGCGTGTGTGGGATTTCGAGCCTGGGGATTGTAATTGCAATTGTTGTAACTGTAACTGTAACTGTGTGGCAAATTGTTGGCTCTTGTCGCCTTTCAGCCAAGCCGACAAGGGCTTATTTAAATATCACCTAGCTGTGTTAAATAGACACATTACTAGCACTAATTTGTGGGCATTTGTGGACATTTGAAGCATTTGGGCTCAGACTTATCACACACAGAGCCGCACTCAATTGATGTGAAGTGTTCTTAACTGTAATTTGCCGAAACTATTCAAGTGGGCCCAAAAAGAACTTGGCCTGAATGCACTTGAGCCATGGCTCAAGATTCTGTTCTCTGGCCAGCAAAGATGTGCCTCAAATGTTGCCAACTTATTGTTCAAGTTTTAAAACCCATTTCATGCCGCATTCGCATAGGGTATTTAAGGTTAAGCAACCCCTGGACGAGATCCGACTCGATTAGAGTCAATTAGAGCGCGATTATAATGGCATTTTTCATGGGTGGCTGTGGCAACCCCATCACTCAACACTCAACACTCCTCTCCCTCCTCCGCCTCCTCCCCACTGAAATGGGCATTGCTTTAAAGTCATTGAAGAAATTTGCACATAAATTGCGTAAAGTGCAATTTTTTCAGCCCTAACACGTTCCACACACAGCAGGACCAGGACCAGGACGAGGATGTTCTGCTGGTTGGCCAGGGTGTAGGCTGTGTCTGCAACCACCCCCAACGTTGCATCCCCTTTGGCATGCGTGTGTGTGTGTGTGTGTGTGTGTAAGTTCGCAGTTGAATGGATTCTGCTTGTAACTCTCTCACTCTTTCGCTTTTTTGTTTGGTCAGCGAACATTGTCAGCCCAATTTCACACAAAAAATGCAATCAAATGTGACGCTTTTATTATTCTTGCGAATATCGCGAAATTGGAGTGGGACAAATTGAAATCAATCAAATTAAATCGCCTTGTTCGGACAATTTTATGCAGTCTGAATTTATGCTCAAAAGGATTTGACATACTCCTTTAAATTAGTTATTCAATATAATCATCGAGTAATTGCCCTCATCCTTGGATAAATACTTTGATTAACACAAAAATAATTTAAGTAATAATTGAGATTAGAACTTTATTTAAAAAAATATGCAAACCTCTACCATTTGCATACATATGCCAGTCAGTTTCGATTAATAGTATTTTTGGAAAAATTGTTCTCTAAGCATTCGAAATGTTTGATTTTGAAATAAAGCTTAAAAGTCTCAGGAGCACTTTGAATACGGTTGAGTGATTTCCAGCTCCGTTTTTGGTGGCATCGATAATAATTGAAGTGAAAACAATGTGTGTTCGATGGTGTGTGTGTGTGTGTGTGTGTGTGTGTATGCTATGTGTGTGTGTGTGTGTGTGCCTGTGTGTGTGTATTTGAGGCGGTCGCAAAGCTTCTTGAAGAACTTGATGCTCGACTCATTGTACTTTGTGCGACGGCAGTCATACTAATTGACCATATGGGCCGTTCTGTGTTGCATACTTCAAATCGTCATCCGGAGTACGTTATTTGTGCTCTTTATTATTATGAATTTCAAATCGAATTTGTATGGAAATTAAAAACTGAAAATTGCATTATTTCGACGTGCCCGCTTATTGTGTGCGTGTTTATTTTTGTTTTTGTGCAAATTGATTAGTGGGCCGTACTTTTTGGGGTTGTACCGACTGTGGGCTGGATTCTGTATATTTTTTTTTATTTATTTTTTTTTTTTCCATTTAGTTATGGCTTTGAGTCTTACGTTTATAGTCTGCATTGTTGTGCAGCGCCCTGTAAAGTGATTCGCTTGAGAAAACGCGAAGCCACATCGAATTCTACACAACACTCACTTGACTTGGGCTTTTTTTTGTTGAATTGCGCCCATTTTATTTGTCAGTTGTGTATGCCACAAAATTTGGGGCTCTGCCAAAATATCGCATTCATTAATTAACCATCATCTTGCAACTTGCAGTAGCCAGATGCAAGAGGCGACCGCGAAAAAAAAAAATCATTTTATTCATTCATGAAGATCGAGTTTTAATGAAAAGCCCCAAACGACACATTGCAACGTTGACAAATTGTCTGGTGTTGTATGCATTTTGTTGCATCCGCATTTAGAAGGCGAAACATTCGTCTTTTTCAGTGCTTAAGATTGATCATAATGTCATCTAATGGGCATTTGCTAATTTGTCTGCTCTGCTCTGCCTTTGGTGCATTATATTGCAGCCAATTTGTATAATCTGTTCACATAATTGGCGTTGGCAGCTTATTAAATTCCCTACACATTCCCTACCATTTATTTTTGAAGGTACTTTGAAATTCAAATGCAGTTTAGCCCTTATCATTTTGAAGAAGTATTTTAATTAAATTAAGCAAATTGATTGTTTGCTTAAACAGGGCATATTTTTTGTTTTTTCAGATATTCGATGTTACAATTAGTCGAGGTAATTTTTAAAGTACTTTTGGTAGTGAAATAACCCCATTATACTGAACATTTGCTTTGATCTTCGCCATGTTCTTGGCCATATTCTATATTTTGGCCGATTTGCGTCATCGCCTATCGAGTTACGCTGCTTCTAAAACTTGGCTATGCATTAACAAATGATATTTCTCTATATGCTTTTGACTTTGGAATGCCTAGCAGTCAGCTAAAAATATCCAAAAGATTTGGACTCTTCGAACACACAAACACACACCCACACACACACACACACACCCACACACACGAACAATGTATTTCGAAAATATTTTTGGCATGCCAATGAAAAATAACTTGAAAAGCTTTTGAAAAGCGTAGGAAATATGAAACGCGACTGGAGCAGGGAACAAGAAAAGCTTTCGAGGTTCAACTGAAAATAGAAAACGGCAGCCGAAACATTCTCTGCAAGATCATAGAGCAGATAACAGCAGTTCTTGACTTGTATGTGAAGGAATGGATGTGATGGGAGCAACATGCTCTATGGCCAACGATTACCCAACCCTGAACCAGTGTTTTGAAAAAACCATGTGGTTTTTAGAAAAGAATTAAATCTAAAAAATCGTTTTTATTTATAAATAATTATAAATTTTTTTAATTAAAATTACATTCATGCGATCATTTTACATTTCGTAGCAATAGACCCCATAACACTATTAGATGATGTTATATACAAAACAAGAGGTGGTATTTCTTAATAAAATAATCGGATGGTTAACATTGATGAAAACACGAAAAAAACAAATAAAATGGGGTTCGTTTTCATTATATAGTGTTCAGTCAGTACAAAAAATAATCTGGAACCAAAGATGACGCACTGGTTAAATGACATTCAAAAACAGATGGGTGGTGGTTGGCATCTCAGATGGTAGAGATGCTGTTTGTTTTTGTTGTTGTTGGTTGATGTCGTATGCATAGCAGAACCATAACCAAACAAAAGAGCAGGCATGGACCACTAAGCATACGCTGGAGATGATTGGCAAGTAAATGCTTAGAAGCACTTGCGGTGGACAATGCCAGGGCCGGACTCGTCGTATTCCTCCTTGGAGATCCACATCTGCTGGAAGGTAGACAGGGAAGCAAGGATGGAGCCACCGATCCATACGGAGTATTTGCGCTCTGGGGGAGCAATGATCTTGATCTTGATGGTGGATGGGGCCAGGGAGGTGATTTCCTTCTGCATACGATCGGCAATACCGGGGTACATGGTGGTGCCACCAGACATGACAATGTTGGCATACAGATCCTTACGGATATCCACATCGCACTTCATGATCGAGTTGTAGACGGTCTCATGGATACCGCACGATTCCATACCCAGGAATGAAGGCTGGAACAGGGACTCTGGGCAGCGGAAACGCTCGTTGCCGATGGTGATGACCTGACCGTCGGGAAGTTCATAAGACTTCTCCAGGGAGGTGGAGGCGGCAGCGGTGGCCATCTCCTGCTCGAAGTCCAGGGCAACATAGCACAGCTTCTCCTTGATGTCGCGAACGATTTCACGCTCAGCAGTGGTGGTGAAAGAGTAGCCACGCTCGGTGAGGATCTTCATCAGGTAGTCGGTCAAATCGCGACCAGCCAAATCCAGACGGAGGATGGCATGGGGCAGGGCATAACCTTCATAGATTGGGACGGTGTGGGAGACACCATCGCCGGAATCCAGAACGATACCGGTGGTACGGCCAGAGGCGTACAGGGAGAGCACAGCCTGGATGGCCACATACATGGCAGGAGAGTTGAAGGTCTCAAACATGATCTGGGTCATCTTCTCACGGTTAGCCTTGGGGTTCAGGGGGGCTTCAGTCAGCAGGACTGGGTGCTCCTCTGGGGCAACACGCAGCTCATTGTAGAAGGTGTGATGCCAGATCTTCTCCATATCATCCCAGTTGGTGATGATACCGTGCTCAATGGGGTACTTCAGGGTGAGGATACCTCTCTTGGACTGAGCCTCATCACCGACGTACGAGTCCTTCTGGCCCATACCGACCATCACACCCTGATGACGGGGACGGCCAACAATTGAGGGGAAGACGGCACGGGGTGCGTCATCACCGGCGAAACCGGCCTTGCACATGCCGGAGCCTGCATGGTCAACATAAAAACAAACCGCCCGTTAGCCAAATTGTATAACACTAAAAATCTGAGCGTCCCGAACCAAACGGATAGTGTACTACAAATATCTGACGGAAATTGTTTGACATTTTCATCTCCCAAAAAAATGCGGGCAAATTTAGGAAATGACTCATATCCGAAAAGCTTTAGTTTTGTTCGTGTAGAAACTATTTGTGTAGAAAACTATGTCAAATATGATATTTGGATAACTTGCGGGAATATAGAAAAGTTTGATCTCAAGTGAGCTCAATTCTTGTATAGGAAATATCTAAATTTTCTTGATAGGAAATACGAAAATTCTGCTCATCTAAATGTTGAAATTTAAATAATTCAAGTGAAACTGATTCTTTTTTATAAGAAATTGAGAGAATATCACAATTCTGTAGAGGAATGTGTTGAAGATTTAAGTGCATTTGTTCTTAAAAATTTTCTGTTGATGTTTGCTGGGAAATTGTATTTAATTTAATGAAATGGCAAATTAGATTTGCTTAAATTTTGATACTTCACAACTTGTGTGTTATCTTTGGAATTGTTGGTGAATTTGAGCACTTTTTGTTTGATCACTGCACTGATTATCCTCGAAAATTTAATCCACATTTATGATAATCCATATTGATTGATCCTAACTATCCGTTAGTAGTAGTAGTAGTAGTAGTGGTAGTTGTCCAGTTTTCATTTTGTTGCTATACGCACCATTGTCAACGACCAAAGCAGCAACCTCATCGTCACACATTTTGTCTGGGATTTGTTTGTATTACGGTACCACGGGTGAATTTAAATCAAGAAATACGGCAATGTGTACGCTTTTGGAACACAACTGACTGACTAATTTATCCCAGCGTTGGTACTCGGATTTTATACCACCAGCGACTTTCTTGGCGTCCAAGAAAATTCAACATCATCTCGCAGCCGCTTCGTCCCCCCCACCCAGCAGCATCAGCAGCAGCAGCAGCAACAGCAGATACCAAGAAGAAGAACAACAACAACAACAGCAACAGAGCAATACAAACATCATGGATATCTTCCCACCTTCGGCACAGCTCGGCATAGCGATCTGTTTGTGGCGCCTAAAAATAGATCCTTAGCATACGGGGGCCGCTTTTCGGCAGGCAGAAGTAAGAGCGACAGAGCGAGAGAGCGAGAGAGCGAGAAAGCGAGAGAGCGTGAGAGCAGCAAAGAGCAGTTCGGCATTATCGGGTGTGCAGAGGAAGGTCGCAATCGGTTCGACGATCGAACGATGCCGAAGCAGTTGGCACGAAGCAGTTGCCGTTGGATGCTGCTGGCGCGGCTGCTGTGTGGCCAGAGTCCAAAAGTGCCGTATAAGGCAAGGCTGCTGCTCCAGCGATCTCGCTCTCTCGCTCTCTCTCGCTCTCCGCCTGTGCGGGTGTGCGTGAGAGCAAAAATATATTCGGCTCATGCTTTTTCTTTTCTTTCGTTTTGTGTTTTTTCATATGTATTTTTTTTTTTTTTTGTTTTTAGGTCGTGGGGGGATTTAGAAAATTAATTTCGTTCGCCTCGTTCCCATTTGCACCACCCCCAACAGCACCGTTTGCTACACATACCTATATACATGTACATGTGTACGTATGTATGTATTTTTTGTATTTTTTTTTTTGGTTTTCATAACTTTTGTGTTTTTCGTATGTCGTAATAAATTCATTTTCTATTTTCGATTTTTCACATCTCTATCGCGCATCTCGAATCTCGAATCTCGGAGCAGAATTCAATGCTGCGTCTCTTTGGCGCGCACGTTTGCACCTTCAATGAAATTCCGAGGTTCGCACTTCTATTTTTGGTCATATTTTCCCGGAGCGTTCTCGCAACTGTTTCGCCCAGCTCTGCTGCCCACGCCCCAAACTGTAATGAGCATAATTCAAGTAACTAATTGTTTATTTACAATTTGTAAATTTGTAAATGAAACTCCAAGAATCGGATGGCTCGATGGCTCTCGGCTGGGGGGGAGTTTGGAATCGCCATACCAGTTTGCTATACGCCTGGCAGGGTATCCATTTAAATTAGGTTTATGCTTTATTTTTAGCGGCAACTAAGTGGGGCAAGTTTACGTTTTATGGCATACTCTTTTCCAACATCATGTTGGAAGCAAACAAACATATACATATTTACATATATAATGTGTGTGTATATACGTCAACATATATATAGTATATACATACATATGTTGTTTTGCTATAAGTTTTTACTGCACAACTAGAAACTGAGGAGATTTATGTCGCAAATAGGACAGCGAGGCCATATTCTTTTATTGGCGTAGACATAGTAGATACAGATATGTTTAGGATATAGGTATATAGACATGACAAACATATATGTGCTTATTTACTGCAAAGGCTTAGGCCCCGATAGCTATTTGGAATGACTAATCAAGAGGATATCAAGAATATCTCAAATCAGAATTCAAATTCGCTAAGTGTCTCTTTTTTTTGACTTTTTCTTTGACTATAATTAACCTGATTGGTAAAAACTAGACTCTGCTTCTTTCCCATTTCCTCTCTAAATCATAATCAGCTAACTTTTAGCTAACACCGAATTTGACATACTCTTATAATTCACGATATTTAATTGGATGTTATTATGATGATGCTATTAGGAGTTTTTTTTTAATACAAAATTGTATTTAAGGGAATAAGCTTTCCACTTTGAGATTAAAATTAAGCTGCCTATTTTGGTACATTATTCCAAACTAACAAATATTATTTAAGCAAATATATATTTTGTATTGAATTTATTAAAAAATAAAATTAAATTATCTGCTCAATTTATATTTTAAATTTAATCCCTAATAAGATTCCTTTGCCATTTCAATTCATTTAAACATATTTTCTGCATCTCCGAACTTCACCGACCTTGCGATTCCCGTTTATGTAATTTTCCCACATTTTGGTTGTTTGCCAGGTATTATTTGGGCATATCCTTATTTCTATGCGGGCTCAGTTCACATGTCAACCCACACAATGCACCCCACCAACAGCTACAATTTGCAATATTGTATTACTGTATAGTAAAATGTTTCCTTCCAAATGAACAATCAAAACTCGCGCCATAATCGCAATCAAATCGCATCAGGCCAAAGACCAAACAAATGCCCCGAAGTCAAACGCCTTCAGGCGCCATGACAAACCCGAACCTGATTCCGAACCCAACCCCAAACCCAAACTCAAACCCAAAACAGCAACACAAACTTAATCTGAAATGCTCAACTTTGTCGTTTGTTATGAAAATACGAAAATAAAACCAATTGCAAATACATAGATTGTATAAATGGTTAAATCAAAATTTAATAAAACCCAGTCAATTGTACAGTGGGCATCGCTGGCTGGCGTTGGCCAAGGAATTTTAATAATGAGCACGTATCCTGGCAGCGCTGTTGTTTTAGTGCACGTGCGCCAATTGCCAACACTAAAGGGATTCATTTGTGAATTACCCAATGCTATCCCCAAAAACCCCGAAACCGAAACCAAATTCAGTCTCTCTCTCTCTCTCACCCTGTCTCTCCCTCTCCCTCTTTAGCCTGTTCCTAAGTAAACAGGAGCAGAGTTTGGGCTTTCTGACTAGCTGGGAATGGGAATCAACGAAAACAAATTGCAATTGAGCCTGTAACGGTGACAAAGTGGCCACCACATCACACAGTCTCTGTGGCAGTGGCAGGAGGGGGTAGAGAAGCGCGTTGGCAGGAGAGACGGAGCGAAGGGTGGGGTGGGTGTTTAAGCAGTTATATAGACGCGCTGCGCATTTGACAGGCCAAGCGGAATGCACACAGACAAGGAGGCAACAAGCCTGGACTTCATGATGAGCTCCCTGTCGTGATGATGATGTTGGCTTGTGGCCCACCCTTAAGCCTTAAATGATGAGCATTTGGATTCACATTTCGATTCGCATTTGCGGAATTTTTATTAAGTTGCCAAAATTGGCAGCTACTTTCGCCTGCTTTGTTGACAGAGTTCATCAAAGTGCCCAAAGTGTGATTGCGAGGGCGTGCCCAGCTCTACTCTCTTTAGTTGTGTGTGTGTGTGTGTGTGTGGGTGTGTGAATTAATTTCAAATTAGTTTGCCAGCGGTCCAAAGTGCATTATTGGATTTATCTGTGTCCCTTAACCCCTTTTGCTAAACACGCGTGTGAAATCAAACAATGCATAAAGTGGCAGCCAAGTGCTGTCCAGAAAACGGGGTTAGCCACAATCCCCTATTGTCCCTAATTGGCCTAATCGGCTATTGTCCCATTGATTTGCTTAGCTGACCGCTGGTCAACAATTGCAGCTGCATCAGTTGCAGTTGCAACTGCAGCAGCAGCATCTGCCTCTGCTGCTGTTTACCATAAAATGCGCCACTTGGCAGCTCATTTGAGACACAGCCTGGAGCATGTGTTAAGTAAATCAGGTCAGCATACGCATAAATATATATATATATATATATATATATATATATCAACAACCAAATTCGAATCAGAACTCGATTCCAGTTGCATTCATTTGTGTTAATGTGAGAGCATCAGAATTAGGCAAACAAAAACTTTGATCAGTTGTGGGGGTGTTTTCGGAGTTGAGTGCATGCACTGCCTCTGGAGAAGGGATTTATTTTTAGTGGTTAACATGGATACACACATATATATTCCAAAAAATACTTGAGCTGGAATGGAATATACATATACGTTGTATCAAGCATAGAAAGAGCATTCCAAAATGTTAAATATTTGTCTGCTTCGAATAATCCCAAAACTGAACTGAGCAATGTGTATTCGTTCAATTTGTTTAAAACAATAAAGAATTCTCGTATACATATATCGCATTTCATTTACACACACACACACATAAGTATGCATACCTATATGAACAAATACGATTTTTAAATAGACATTCAATTGTATTTAAAACGACATATATTTAGTCATAGATGGATTCACGTGCTGCCTGCAATAATTTCAACCCAAAACAGACAAGTGGCAATATCAAGATCTGTCTATAAGCAAAGCCTACGAATACACCCAACTTGTATATGCAGAATCGAAAATATATATATATACCATTGACTATCTATAACTATACCCCCGTGTATATAAATATGTACATACATATATCTGAAATGCGCCCAAAATACATTCGGATATACGCCACAATTCGCATAGTCTACGATTGCCGCACTGTACGCCTCCAGAGTGAACAAATGTTCAAGAACAGTATACAGAATACAGAATACAGAATACAGAATCTAGAAAATAGAATACGAAATACAAAATACAAAATTCAAAACACAAAATAGAAAATAGAAACGAAAAATAAAGAGGTGGAGCAGCAGAAAAAAAAAATATAAATAATTTGATGGCAAATAGCATATAGATACAATTGTGAATATTTCTATAGATTAGAGTGGGTCTGATAATAAATGCAGAAATATGAAATGATCTGCACTCTTTTTGCAGAATAAATATAAAATAGGAAATTATCTGCATTCTTTTTGCAGAATAAACACATATTCTAAAATCTATAATAATAATATAATATTTTAAAACATTAACAACAGTCTAATAATTGTTATCGTATACTTTGCTTGCTTTATTCAATAATGATTTTGTACATTTTGTTATTATCGTAAAATATTTATTATACTATTATCTTATAGTTGCCATCTAATATATGCCTTTATAAATTCATTCCAAAATTATTTCTCAAATTTGCATTTAAGGAGTATCAAATACTTTCTTAAAGATTTCAGCTTTAGGGAACACTTTTAGCAAAATAGCTCAAATCCTATGAATTTGAATTATGGCCAACGCTTTTTGGGCCATCCCAATAGAGTGTGGTACTGGCCTATGCTCTCTCTATACTCTATACTCTATTCTCTATTCTCTATACTCTATACTAGGTGGTCAATGGAAATAAATGACGCGGACATTTATGGTGCGCGCTAAAAAAGAATTTCTTGAGTTAGTTGCACACATATAGAAAATGCTGTTCAATAATTTGTTGTGTGATGGTTTCATTTCTGGCTGCGATGATTTTATTTTTAAAAATGTTATTTTATATTCACAAAAGCGAGCGCATAGAACTCAAAACACACATATGTGTGTACACAACTAAAAAATACAAGTGTGAACATTTTAAATGGGCATAGCTGACTGCAAAATACACTAATACTCTGCGAGAACGAAAGAAAGTTGTAGATGTGGATGATTAACTGGAATAATAGTCAAGTCTCTAGATCTAAAATTGTTCGATAAATAGGTAGTCACGATTAGTGGAATAAAGTTTGGGGGAGAGAGTCTGCGTAGGCGTTTGTTGAAGGGTGTTGCAAATCAAGCTCAAAAACTGTCCAAGATTTCCGATTTTTATGGGCAGGAGGATCACAGATTTTTCTATTTCTATTCTCTCATGATTGTTCTTAACCCATTATAGATTGAAATTTGAAGGTAAAAGCTCCAAGTAAAAACTAATCTGTCATTAGTTTATTTTAATAAGTGGGGGTACACATGATTATAATAAGATACTGGTAAATTAATTTTCAATTCATTGTTAATAAATATATATACATGTTTCAGTACTTTTTCGAATGATTTCAATATTGCTTAAAACTAATATGCTCTTTATACCTTCGGAAACAGAGTAAGCAATTGGAAATACATACATACATATATGAGTATGTACATATTTAAAGAAAAATACCGCCAACGCTTTCATCATCGACCAAACGGGCCAGATCAGCTGTATGTCATGAATATGCGATATATCTAACGGGAAACAGAATCGAAGAGGCAGCAGTTGTAGACATGGATATATGTATATGCATATATGTATTATTAACTTATCAATATCTATATATATATTTTATAAAGTGTATGTAATGTGTAATTGTATTTGGTTAGTTGGTTGACTCGGAAGTTCCTATATGATTATGCTCAGATTCAGCTGCCTCAGCCTTGGGGCATGTAGCGTCAGAGGCGCTTCCGTTGAAGCGATGAGGCGGCGCCATACCGCCATCCACTCGTTGGACTCGGTGGTTTTTGACAATTTCTACATATTGACGCCACCACACACAGTCAAGAGTTTGATTTTTCGCGTGGTGGAACACTTGTCGCTATCTGCTAACAGCTGTTTGCTGTGTTTGCCCAAAAGCCGATCCGATGTTTGTTTCACCAAATGAATCAGGAATTTTAATTCGTCACTATTTCAAGTTCGATTCACTTGGACTTTGACTTGCACTTGGCTTGCCTTGCAATTAAATTTTGCATCGTTTAATGTATTTTTGTATCCACACAACGGGCAGAGATCTTTTCCCCCAAGTGCATGCCGCACATGTGTCTCACTTTAATCTTATTATTGGGGGAGGCTGCTGCATTTTGCCGTATATGGTGCTTTGGCACCCGCCACACATTATTTCTCTGTTTGGTATTCTTAAGCGAGTGAATCACGATCTTTTTTTCAATCGATGCCCTTGTCATTTGTGTCTGTTCTCTCTCTTTCTCTCTCTCTCTCTCTCTCTCTCTTTGTTCTCGGCTCTATCGCTCAATCAGCGGCGGTCTAATAATAAGTGCACATTAGTTTTGAAGTGCAGCAATCCGGTTGCATTTCCCCTTAATTCTCATAGCTCATTTACAGTTTGACAGCTGTGTAGGAATAATAAATAAATGTTTTAAATTGAGTTTTGGTTGATTAATGCAAGCGGAAACTAATTGAACAAGTGACAGTTGAAAAGCTTTTATTTTGCAGCTTTTATAAGTGCTGTGAACCGCTTGCACTGCTTACTGTGTCGAGATATTACTATTCAAAGTATTCTAATTATAAAAAATGTTAAATTTATTTATGAAACATTGCTTCATATCAGCAGAATCTTTCATTTAATGACAAATAACTTGTGATTTATTTATTTATTTCTTATAATGTTTGCTGCGAGTTAAAACTTTTTGAACTGCTTGAATTGTGTAAAGCAGTTTTGAGTTTGTACTGCTTGTGCGTTGCTTTGATGCTTTGTATATTGAGGCATAGATGGCGCTTTACAACATTTAAATTAATTTTTTGTGTTTGCCTTAAACTATTTTTAATGAAATAAGATGTTAAAAATCAATTTTAGGAATGTAGGTTAAAGATTTGTCAATGTCATAACTAAACAGAATTTTGTAAGCTGCGTTATCATTTTGAATACTGATTTTTTAAAGTAGTTAATATATGTTTGATTGCATAAATTACTTGCAGCCCAAACGGTATAATTTGTTTTCATTTAAAAATGTGTCTTTCCCATGCATTAATCAAATGTAATGAATTACCAGCAAATGGATTGCAACGTTGCAATTGCGCTTTGAACTAAACACACAAATACGCCAAAATTCCACCCCAATTTCCCTTGAAAAATACAACTCCCAATTCCCAATTCCCTTGTTTATGTTTGCAGTTGAGTGAGATTTTTGAAAAGATATTGTGCGTGTGATAAGCACTGAGTGTAATTGCCAGCAATTATCATTGTGCACACGAGACGACTACACGGCAGGGCCGAGGTCGTGTAATGGAGCAATCATATGAGATATATCCTATATGTCAGCTATATGTATATGTATATGTATGTGAAGTGACACTCCCCGCTGCTGGACAGCGAGCTCGAATTTTAATTGCCCGCGGCGTTAATCAATTATAATTTATTCATTATTTTATTACATTCGACATCCAACCACTTCGACTATAAATATGATTCAGTAGTATTTTATATATGTGCACACATTATGTTCCTGGATATTACCTGTACTCTCACTCCTCCGACGTCCCACTTTGTTCCTGTCAATTATGTGTCATTATGCGCCTTTGTTTAATGTGCATTTAGTCCTTTTTAATTGCACTTAATTGCCGCTTGTCAGCATTTTCAATTTGTTGCTCCCGTCTTCGCGTTGTGATTCTCTTTTGGGTTTCGATTATTAATTTAGTCATTAAAGTGTTTTCGACAGTTGATCAAAATTTGTGATTGCACGCGGTTTAGTATTTTTTTGTATTTCAATTTTGATTTTCCTGTATTTAAGTTGCTCAATTCCAAATCAAACACAGTCCAAAAGACCACTAATGTGATTAGTTAAAGCACCATTCAAAATTGATGGCTGGTTGCTGTGAAGAAAATGGAAAATGTTCGCAGTCTGCTGTATTTTATTTGTTTGTGATTTTCGCAATTTAAATTTAGCGCAATTTCCAATTTTTATTCCTCCCATATATGGAAATAATTTATTTATGTGAGCTAAAACTTGTATATTTATTTTGTGCTAATATGCATTGGGGACTTGGGTTAGCTTTGTTTTGTTGCATTAGGAAATGTTATTGAAATGGTACAAATAGATCTATTATGCACATTAAAATCTATTTATTTATGTTATGCTTTAGCGCAAGAGATTGAAAACTCTTTTGCTCACTGGTTCTTGGCTATACAAATTAAGGATTTTACAACGATCAATTTACTAAACTAAAAAAACACACATAACTAAACAAATACGATTATGAATAATTATATATATAAACATATATATGTGTGTGAATCTCTGTGGATTTTGATTGGGCTGTGAGTGAAACTAAGGTTCACATTTGAGTTAAACTTATGTGGTATGTGAATTGCAGTGTGTGCCAAAACTAGACCATGGATACAAGGCCTTTGTTCAGATTATCCAGATGCTCCTTGGCCTTGATGCGCAGCGTGGCAATTGAATTGCTGCGCATATCGACAGACGGCGACGGCGACGTCGGTTGCTTGACGGGCAGCGACGATTGCGGCGGGGGACTCTCTCTGCCCACATCGAGCAGCAGCTCGTTGGCGCATTTCTCCAGGCCGCCGGCGCCGTTGCTGCTTCCCCCATCGATATCGCTGCAATCGCGTGGATCCCCATTGGAGTCGGCATTGGAGATGCTGAGGTTTTGCGGTGACATGCACACATCCGGTCCGCTGCACTCCAGCGACGACGACGAGGACGAGGCGGTCGAGCATGCAGTTGTCGTCATTGCCATCGTTGTCGTCGCAGCGACGGGCAAAGGGGGCGGATTGGCGTGATGCGGCGACAGCGATGTTGCATGCGGCGACATGCGTGACAGGTGCGGTGAGAGATGAGACAACGGCACGACCGCACCATGATGATGTGGATGCGGTGGCGGTGGTCCACCGGGTGGTGGCGGCGCCAACTGTCCGGTGTGTGGTCCGTGCTGCATCGGTGGTGGCGGCGGTGGTGGACCATGATGGTGTCCCATTGCGGCCAGGCTGCTCATGGTCAGACTGCCAGGTGCGAGGCTCAGCGGCGGCGTCAAATAGCTGGGATAAACGGTTTGCGGATGCGACAGAAAGCCTGCAAAGAGTTGCCAGTGAGTTGTTGTTGTTGGGGATGATGAGTTCATATGTGGTAATTACCTGGCAGCGCACTAAGCAACGGCGGTGAGAGCCAAGGATCCACCGGCAAGCCAGATGCACCGCAGCCCAAGCGATGCGGCAGCTGCGTAAAGTGCGTCAGGCCCAGACGCAAACTTTCCGATTTCTCCTGGCGGCGCCACTTGGCGCGTCGATTCTGGAACCACACCTGTAGATGAAGCAAAAAAAAAAACAGAAAAATGATAAAGATAAAGTGTCAGTTAATTAGACAGGCAAAACGCGCTAAAAGCAATTAAACGCAACACTTCAAGCTGAGGCGAGACGCGCTAATTTAATCAGGCGCAAAAATGCGAGTGTCTAAAGCAGAGACAACAACAACAACAACAACAGCAACAACAACAACAACGACAGCAGCAACAACAACAAGGAAGGTCATCAGGCATAATTGAAAAACTGAATGAGCTTAATTACGCAACGAGTAGCATCAGCTGAGAGCCTGATAAGATGATGAGCGAGCGGAGAGTGGAGAGTGGAGAGTCAAACACACACACATACACATACACACATACATATATATACTCACTCACACAAAAAGCAAAATGGCCGCCCCAGACAAAACTGTTAATGAAAGCAGACGCACACACAGCCGGCCAGAGCGAGATGGAGAGCGACAGGCAAGAGAAAGAAAATGTTTCCCAAAACGACAGACAAGCACAGAGATGGACAAACAAAATGGCGTTACACCAACAAGCAACAACAACAACATGAACAACATCAACAACAACAACAACACACAACGATTGACGTGGCCAAAGCTGTTAAGCGTCAAATGCTGTAGAAATAAAATTCAATTAGTGCTCGTAGCACTAATTAGAATTATCGTTACAATGTGCCTGTATGTGTTAGTGTGTATGTGTGTGTGTGTGTGTGTGTGTGTTTGAGTGAAGCTTTTGAGCAGCGTTGCCAACCAGAACGCAGCCAAAACGTCTGTCTAATTAATGGCAAGAGCCCAAAGAGAGCAAATGTCAGAGAGCCTAAGTGTGAGTGTGTCTGTGTGTGTAAGAGAGAGAGAGAGTGCGCTACTTATGTGTGAGGGAGAGAGTGGCATATTTTGGATATCCGTTGTGCCGCGGGTGCCGCTGCTGCTGAGCTCAAAGTAATTAAATGCAATTTGCGCAAATTAATAAGAAATTATTTCTGATGGAAATTTCATTACCATTATGTCCTTGTTGCTGTTAATGTTGTTGTTGTTGGCTCTGCTGTTGTTGTTTTTGGTCGCGTTTCTGAGCTCTACTGTCACAAAATACATAAACAACCAGAGCTTGTGGCTGTGTGTGTGTGTGTGTGTGTATGTGTGTGTGTGTGGGTGTTTGTGGGTGTTTTGTTGGTGTAGTCTGTACTTGGCTGTGGCTGCTGCGGCTGTTTAATTAAACATAATGGCGCGTAAAATTATTTTCGTTGTCAATTTGCTGCACAGGCAGAAACTGATTTGCATTACAAATTTGCAGGACGTGCAGCAGCCGAGGCTCAGCCAGACTTTGTTGTTGTTGTTGTTGTCAAGTGTAAACAGAAAGTGAAATTTCATTGTTTTTCACTATGAGTAAATCAGCTTTGGCCAGCAATTTAGTTTGATAAGCTGTTAAGGCTGCTGGTTGATTGACTGTGTGATAAGCGCATACTACAATAGATCAACGAACAGCGTTTAACACTCAACATATAAAGTATACCATTTGAACTATGCAGTCAGAAGGTAATGAACATAATGCACATTACATAGTGCTCCAAAAAGTATGCAAAGCTAAAGATTTTAACAGAATCGAAGAAATAAATATAAATATATATTCTATATGTATTCTATTTTGGAACATGAACGGAATGTTTTATATGTAAATTCTATCATATCTTGTTTTGAATATATATTAAAAAAAATATATTTCAGTAACATAATTTCAAACACCCATAAAACACATAACAAAATTAACTCCATATAATATATAAATATTGCAGATTGAAAATGTTTATATATAAATATGTTTGATACATCTCAAGCCTATATTGAATTTGGATTATTGGTTTATTCTTAGCTTTCTAATTTCTAATGAATATACATATATTTTAACATATAACCAAACAATTTTCGTCTTATTTTTAGCAGTAATAGATTAAATATTATCATTCTAGATAAACATTAAGTTTCTCTATGATTTCTTGACAAAGTGGAAAATGAATCTATAGATCAACTAGCAAAGCAAAAAAAACAGAAATAACAAATGCTTGAGGAGCACACAAGCTCAAAGTCTAATATCCTGTAACTCAAATCTGTACGAAGAAAATAAATTAAAGTTAGCAGCTTTAGGCCACATTCACACACACACACACAAAGCGAGAGTTTCAAATGTTAAATGAATATTGACATTTGGCAGTGTGTGCCATGATGTAGGCACCAGGGCGGGGGAGGAGGGAGAATGGAAGCCACTCAAAAGCCAGGCTGCAAGTTGGGAGCGTTGGCTGCCGACTGTTATAATTTGAGTTTGTGCTTCTTCACTTTAATTAAATCATCAAAATCAATTTTGTAATTTCCATTCATGGTGCGTCATAAACGTACGCAAGCCACACACCCTCAATGAGAGAGAGAGAGAGAGAGTGTGAGAGAGTGTGAGAAAGAGAGATAGATAGAGAGAGAAAGGGAGAGAAATAGAGAGACAGAGAGAGACAGCAGGTGGGGGAGTGAGATAGAGGAAAGAGAATGCTGTTGGGTGGCACGCCCCTCATCAACAACAGCATCATCAACATCAACAACAACATCATCATCATCATCATCATCATCATCATCATCATTATCGTCATCAACAAAAGCCGCGCACAGAACCGTTTGGCAAATTGTCTGCTTTCATCTTTGGTTGTTGGCTCGCTGGGCGTTCTGTTGTGGCATCAGCACAGCCTCTCCCACTCATCCCCCCCTTTCCACCTGCCGCTCTTCCCATTGCCACCAACTGGCATCAAACTCAATTTTCCACCCCATAGACACAAATACAAACACACACACACACACACACAAACACAGCCCGCTTCAGCCATTTTCAATTTTGCTACAAATTCTGCCAACCCCCCCCCTCATCGCTGCCTGCGGCATTTAACATGCATGTGGAGCTGGAGCTGGTGCTGGAGCTGTTGCTGTTGCTGTAGCACGCGCCAGGCCACAACAGCGTCGCTCGTTTTCAGCTACCCCCCCTCCGTACACCCCCCATGCCGTTCCGTCAACCACTTTTCAACTTTAATCTTTTTCATAAACTTCACATTGGCAGCAAACAATTTGCGTCGCCGTCGCCGTCTCCTCAACCCCAACCCCAACCCCCAAAAAGTGACGCCCATGGCCCACAGTTAAATGACGAGGAGCGCATCATCCCTCCGAAAAAAAAGGCAAAGGCCAACCCCATGGCGCCTGTTGTGCTCATCGTTGTCGTCTTCTTTAATTTTGTTCGCAGCAAAGTTTTGCCGTTTTATTGGAAAACTTCTGCCGCAAAGTGTTGTCGCCCAAAAGCGTACACGGCGTATACGCAATTTGGCTTGTACTCTCGCTTGCTCTCTCTTCCTCTCTCTTTAACTCTCTCTCCCTCTCTCTATCTGTGTGTGTGTTTGTACTATGGCACAAATTGCTTTTCGAATGTTTTTGACAGTTTGCAAATTGGAAAATTGACTTTTAACACACAAGAGTTCAGCAGCTTAATAAAACTGTTGGCAACTTCTGCAAAGCAGAATAAGAGAGAGAGAGGGAGAGCGATAGAGAAAGTGTGAGAGAGAGAGAGAGTCACTCTGCTGGGCAGTTGAGCAATGTCTTGGTTTTTACACGTTCATTGTTGGGTTCCTGCATCCATATTCATAGCAATACTTCCGTTTTCCGCCCACGTCTCCTATTTCTCTTCTACTCTTCTATCGTTTCTGGTTTTAGTGGTTGGCAAATTGGAAACCGTTTATGGCCAGAGCTAAGTGCTCTTTGGCTAACTAGCTTTTGCCTCTCAGGGGGCTTATTGTGGCATACTACAAAATCTAGACTGCCCGCAAGCACCCTGCAATTATAGGTCGCATAATCATTATTTCCATTAATTATTTTTTTTTCTTTTCTTTTTTCTATGTGTCATGCAATTCAATCAAATTGAGTGAATGAAAATGCATTCGACGCTCGTTGCGATAAGGATTTAATTGCATGGAAAATATATGTGTGCTCGCAATGGCAATGCACTATATAATTAGACCCCCGTTGCGCTCAAGGATATTGATAGCGGCGCCTAAGCTAATGCCAGCTATGAAGCCACTGCTGCATCTGCATGAGTTCCTACTCCGTGTGGAAGCTTTAATTCAATTAAAAAACTGCCTGGCAGACGGAGCCAACTCGAACCCCGAACTTGAACCTGGGCCCGACCCTAATTGTATGCCTGCTCGCAGACAGACATCAGTTATCCTTCAATGTTTCAGCCTGTCATAATTCCATGCAGGCTGGTAAACAGGCAGGCAGGCAGCAAGCGCTCTGGTCCCGAGCTCAAACAAAGACACAGCGTGGAGTCCTTTGAACTAGTTTATGACATGTTTTCCTTTGTTGGCTTTTAGTTCCGGCCCCTCCAACGGTTAACCGGCTCACCGGCTCACCGTGCCTCCTGCCCCATGGCCATGTTGCATGCGAGCCTGCCCGGCATCCTGTTTCGACTGGCCCGGGCCGCCGACTCACCGACTCACCGACTCTGATTCGGGTCCAAATTAGAGCTAAACAAAAGCTTGGCGGCCACAAAAGCGCGCTCACCGTAAAAGATGTTTTAATTAGTTTAAGAGCCGACAAGCATATTGATTTACACTCGATGCCGCTTTGTCCTCGCTGTCGAAAAAGTCCCCCCCCCCATCCCCCAATCCCCTTCTCCACTGCTTAAGTTAATGTTAACGATTTCCTTACAATATCCTTGCAGTGATTATTTAAAATTTGTTGTGAGTCATTAACTTAAAAATGTTAGAATTCCTAATCAGCATTCCCTGGTGGATTAAGATAACCCTGCTAGTATGCTTTTTAGTGTGAAGGATTAGTCTGAATACATTTTATTTATATTCTATAACAGTCTCACTACGATTTTCTATAGCCTGGAAGCACATTTCTTGTTAAGTTTCCCTAACACTTATCAGCTTAATGTTTATGATAATATTCTAATCTTAGAAGCATTCAAATTAATAATTATATAAACGAAACCCTGTGCTGGAGCACCAAGTCTAAGTCTAATTATAAAAATTTGAGATAGTAATATCCATAAGGAAAAATATACTTAAAATCGTCACAGGACTCTTTTGACTAAGAGGCCACCTAGCTGAACTATGTATAATCAGTAACGAAATCTGTTGATTTTGTGACAAGGGATCATCAAAGCAGAAGAGATGTAGTATCCTAGGGAAAGATGTCTTAAGTTCTTGCGAAATCCTCAACCCGTTAAGAATTCTTAAATTTGTACAGTAATCAGTGATGATGGAAAACTCAAGGCAATATTATTAATTAGAAAGTGTGTGGAAGGCTATTTAAATCTCGGCACCCCAAAGTTATTGTTTTTCTATTTGTTTGTATTTGCTTCTGTTGGCTAGACCATAGTTAATTGAAAGCTTAGATACTCTACTTTTCTCCATTCACAGATATGTAATTAGGATTTTCCAAGTGAGTAGCCTCATTATACTTAATAACAGTTTCGCTTGCATTCAAATCGCTGTAATACAAAGCGAGACACACGACTTCCCCTTCTCCGCGCTGCCAGCCGCAGACAGAGGAAACGCCTCAAATATCGCATGTGAAAAGTCAAAGGCGAATGAGAGAGAAACGTGCGGCGAGTGTCCTTCTGCCACTCCATCTGCTACTGGCCCATTCAACACCCACTCGATCAACGCGCTCGAATTTCCTTTCAATTTCAATGTGTGGCCTTTTTTCTTCTACTCAACTTGAACTGACTTTGACTGCTGCTGTGCGGCGGAATGGGGAATGGTTAGAGAGGGGCGAGGGGCGAGGGGCAAGGGAAGGGGAGCGAAGGTAATTCGACTAGTCGTTGGGTCGTTTGGCTTGTTTGTCGGGGCGTGTTTGCCAGCGCCACGTGTCACCCTGTATTTAATTAGCTATTTATTTACTTGCTGACATGCCGAGCAGAGTCACAGAGAGCGGAGCGGAGTTCAACTACGGGTTGGCGAGGGGGGAAGGGGACACACGGAGGAACGAGCGCACGCACAGTTAATAAGCAGTTAAATCGGCTACAAAGGACGACAAATATGCCCAGCAGCTGCCTTCCTAGCAAATAGTAGACCAGAATCGCAGTTTGAGCTGCGAATTCAAATGGAAATGGAAATGGGCAAGTGAGTGATTGAGGGGTGTGAGGTGTCCTGGGGGCGTGGGTAGTTGGACAGTCACACGCTTTTCTCTCTCTCCACCTCTCTCTCTCTCTCTCTCTCTCTGTCATTGCCTCTCTTTCCCTCTCTCTCGTTCTCTTTGTCTCTCTTGCTTACTTATACTTATACTCGCACGACGTATTTTTAATTTGCAACTGTAAAAAGGTGAGAGTGTCAAATACAAGCAGCCTCAACAGCGAGGGCAGCTCAAAAAGTACATAAATAGTAATTAACAATAATTAGTTACTTTGATTGTTTAGTGTTTAGTGGTGACTTTAATTTCGCTTTCTTTCTAATAATTGATATATATATTTTGCTGGTCAAGTGTTTTTTTTTATTGTTTATTCACATCCCAAAATAGTTCTTTCAATTTTGTAACGACCCTCGTATGTCTGCGAAACAGTTAATAAAGTATATGTATAAAATGTATTTTATTCGAGTCGAGTAATGAGCATAACTTTTAAGGCAACCCTCGCACATGCCGTGTCCGTTAGTTCTAAGCTCCGAAAAAATAGCTAGCGGCTATTTACGCTTGTTGGCTGTCTGGCTGTCTGGCTGACTGGCTGGGCTGTGGCACGCTGCCTGATTACTGACATAATTTGAATAATGCCTTATGACAAAATAAATTAGTCGACTTTCGAGTTGCAGTGGCTAAAACTTTGCTGCATATATTAAAAGTTGTTCAAGTTGTTGTTTGTGTTGTTTTGCTGTTGTTGTTTGCTGTTGTTGTTGTTGTTGTTGTTGTTGTTATTGTCGTCGTTGGCTGATAACTTAATTATACATATTTTGCGTGCGCTAAAAATGTTGTTGCGAGTGGAAAACAAACAAAGCGAACCGAAAAATTTGTTAGGTGATTAATTAGCACATAATAAAGTGGCAAAGCGCACGGAAAATTATTTAAGTGTTTTATGATTTATTCATCAACCACAGGCAACAACAAAAGGCAAGCCACAAAACCACAAAATTTGAAATCACATAATAAGCATGTGATTCTGAGTAGAACGCATAAAACCAATTAGCATGTTACACAAATTAATTAAAAGCGGAAATCAATGGCCCCAGAACCATGTCGCATATTCTTATGCAATGAATATATATACATATATATATGTTGTATACATATATTCGATTCAAGTAATTATAATAAGCAGCTTGCTACACACATAATTAGAATATTTTTGGGTGTGGGTTGACAAGCAAACCCTGAGCGACAACTTCAAGCTGAGCCTTCTACTCCTCGTTGTCGTTGTCGTTGTCAAAACAAGCATTTATATTAAGCTGATTAAGTCACATTTCACATATCGTTTTTAGTGGGGCTGGGGAGAGTGTGAGGCACTATGGGGGAGGGTTACCTTATAAGTACCTGCCGCATTTCGTTGAAAATTTCTTTCTTTCTTATTTATCATGTGTATTTTTGATTGAGTCTCCACATTGAGTCAGTCACATGAGTCCCAAATTGAAATTGTTTTGTTCCCCACTAATTTGACAAGTTAAGCCAATGCTCATTTAAACTGACAGCATTCGAGAGTTACCAAGAATATCGGAGAATATTTCGTATCTGCTGAGGCGGCATACTTTGAGTAAATTGATAAATAACCAAAGATACTCTTAGATATGAATGAATTATGCCCCGGCCAATCAGTGCTGTAATTTGAGTGTCTGTTATTTCAATGAAAGTATTTCTCTGTGAAAATTCCTACTCAAATTGGAGATCTAAGCGATATGCTCAGCATCTTTCACTCAGGAAACATTTCAGGTTTTGAAAATAAAATAAAAGTAAGCTAACATTTAAATTGTGCTTGACAGAGACTATTATTATTTATTATTATTAGGTTGGGGGAGTGTGAACTGCGGGTAGGGGTGCGTCTATTGTGCCCCCTTCTGGGCTTAAAGCTCCTCCATCAACCCAAGCTCCTGCACAAATGCTAGAATCTTTATTGGGTTGAGGGCTACTATGTCATTGTTTATCATGACATGCATCCCTAGGATGTTGCATCTCTTCCTCGTTAAGGCGACACACTCTGCTCGGATGTGCATTGAGGATCCCTCATTGCCTTCACAGAACCTGCAGAGTCCGCTACTAATTATACCTAGCTTGGCTAGATGACTTCTTAGTCTCAGTAGACCGAAAATTATTTTTACTCATGGCTATTATCTGCTTAAATCGCTTCTGATTATAGCCACCCAAAAGACATTTGGCTTGTCGGAGTCCTGGTGCCTCTGTCCAGCTCCGCTTTGACAGAGACTAAAACGAAAATTTATTTTGTTGGTGGAATTGTTGTAATATCAGAAACAAGCTACTTTTAAACAGAATTTTTGATTATGATTCAAGCGACAGCTTTATCAAATTGGCAACGTTAATCTAGATTTAACGTTAATCTTAATCTTTGACAAATCTGTTTATTTCACAATAATGAAAATGATTAAAGAAAACACAATTTGGCAGCTTATTCGATTTGCTCTCGGGCGCATTTAAGGGATACAACGCTCTCTTGACATCTGACACATAACACAATCAAAGTGTATGTAACAAGGCAAGTGCCATAATGCAATAATAATAATAATAATAATACCTAAACTTCGACTACAGCCGGAGAGTCCTGTTCCTGTCGCTGTTGCTGGCTTTTGACTCCTGGCGCACTTGAAACCTTGCAACGAACAGATGTGCAACTCATTACACAGCATTTAGGCATTTCAAATTGAATAATATTCATAATTTGCCAACAGCGAGGGGTGTATGAGTGTCTGCCACCCCCCTTGCGAGTCGGACATGGCAGACACTTGACGTCTGAAGTGCTGCTGAAGTAGACTGAGTTTTGACCCGGCCAAGACACACAACAACAAAGCAAACAGCTGCTTCTTGTAGCGATTTCTCAGCGTTGCTTTTGGCCACAGCTGCTCAGCTCACTGCGACAATTTCGCATGCAATTTGCCATAAGACAAAAAAGAAAAAAAAAATGGAAAAGAAATTGTAATTGTAATTGTAATTGTATTCGCTTGATTACATTTGATCGTATTTTGTTTCACTTTAAGCCAAACATATTTCAAGAGCGCGCCCTCGGGCAAGCCGAGCAGATCCTGGGAGGTTGGGGTTGGGGGTGGGTCGGAGGGGTGGTTTGTGCAGCGCAATGTTTGCTGTCCGCTTTTTTTTTTTTTGTTTGTAACCCCTAATGTCAAGTGAGGTTATGTTTGTGCGCTGCCTGTCACTTCAGGGGTTGAACTGTTGACGACGGAGGGGCGGGTAAAATGATTTATAATTTCATTCCTTTTGATTTATGCATTTTTATTGAAATGTGTTGACAGGTTACGCTAAATTCGATATGATGCCAAATGAAATTATAACCTCGGCACTGATTGCCCCCTCCCCACCTCTCTTGGACTAAGACTTAGTGACAGCCACTAGCTGGCAGCATAAATATATGAACAAATCCTAAACACGCGTCCGTCTCGCAACATTGCCCAATTTGGTTTCATTAGCTGACAAAAGCGCAATCATAGCGCACTAGACAAACAGCCAGAGAGAGAGAGAGAGAGAGAGAGAGAGAGAGAGAGAGCGAGAGAGAGAGACGGAGAGAAGCAAAGGATCATCGAGGCTGAGTTGGCAGGACACGTTTCGCAGCTTAAATTACGCACACGTTGCCAGGCGGAGCAAAGAGTAGACTTTTTGCCAGATAAAAGCCGGCATCGGCGGCTGCTTTAAGGATATGCCCTAAGGTAAAGACAGAGACAGACCCAGAAAGAGATAGAGAGAGAGAGAAAGAGACTCTCGCAGACGACACCCTTTGGCCAGGAGCAGCATCTCTGAAGCTGCGCAGCGTAAACTCAATAAGTCGCATAAAGGAATGAAATTGGATGCCATCGCAACCCAGCGGTGCGCGGTGCGTGGTGCGGCAAACAAACAAATGCCAGAACAAACGATGCCGCCAACAATGTCCTTGCTCTATCTCTCTTTTGCTCCACACTCCTCCACACTCTCCGCCCGCCTGCCTCGTGGTCTTGTGGCCTTAACAGGCCGACAACTGCGTCATCTCTCCTCGTTTGGGCTTAATTAATTGCGACACGCATTTGCTTAGGCATGCCCCGATCCCCGATCCCAGGTAAAGCTATATAGTATAAAGCAGCCGCCTACGTCAAGGCGGTTCCCCCATTCCCTGCTTTGTGAAACGAGCTTCTAATGAGGGTTAATTGAAAGCGGCACAGCCACAATGTAAAAGCTGATATTTGAGCTATTTATTGTGATGCTCAGCTTGGAGCAGAGCTTAATAGGTTTAATAATTGTGCATTGGAAGGAGTGAAAATATGAATACTCCGTAGTTAGCTTTAACGGTAAAAAAAAAAATACAAATAAAAAATATAGTTTAATTATAAAAGTTAAAGATTTGTACATATACCAAAATGTGTGACAGCTTTTTAATCTAGTTTTGTTAAGTATGGAAATGTCTTATTAACAATCAATTAAATTATATTACAAAATGCATACAACCAATTATTTGTTAATTAATTAATTAATTATTCAAAAAAAAGGCTTGATATATTTATAAATTCTAAAATGTTGTAAAATATGTATAGAAACGGTCTGACATTTTTTAATTCACAGTTTTAATAATGCTTAATTAAAAAATTAATATCTATATTTAAAATTAAAAATGCTGCAATCTTTGCATGTTTTCGCTTTGTTTTAGCTGCAGTATGAGCAGGGTACTTAGTGCAGCAAAAGGAAATCGCCATTTTGCATGCCACAAAATAATAATTGAGGTTAGAATTTTGTGGAATTTTCATTGTTTAATTGTTTGTTTGGCATAATTAGTCAGCTCGGTTCAAGTGTCGGGTCTGTGTTTTCTTTCGGGGTCGCTTTGTTTTATTGGACAGTTTATTTCAGCACAATTTCATAAGCAGCAGATGTGCAATATACACTCACACACACACACACACACACACACCGGCATACACACACTCACACACACATATTTGTATGTATACCTTAGGCAACCCTAACTGCTTTTATTAATATTTATTATTATTTACCCTTGCGGTGGCTTTGTTGTGTGTTGGTTTCCTTGTTGTTGCTGTTGCTGTTGTTGTTGTTGTTGTGTGTGTCAAAGGTGGCATAATGTGTTAATTGTTCCCCGCCCACGCATTAATAACGGCACTTGAGCAGCTGTCGTTCGGTTTATTTTTTACTCACTTGCATTAATTATATAAATGCGCGCATTTCAAGACCAATTTAAATAGATTACGAGAGGAAAATGTATTAGCTACTTGGCCAACGGTCACTAGACAAATCAGGAAAAGTGCCCAATAAACGGCACAGAACATTTTCTCCATTGTCGGCATTTCCCCACAGATCAACTGTTAACGCCCCCAACAATACGAAAAAATATACTGAAAAGTCACTTTTTGTGGCGGTTCCCTAGAGAGTGAGAGAGGGAGAGGGAGGGAGGTGGAGATTGGGTATAGGGGAGGTTGGGAAAATGAGCCCATTTATGCAATTGTCGGCAGTTCAATTTGGTGAATTTCATTTGATATTCGGGCTTGTTTGATTTTACGACACAACTTGTCTCTTTTGACTTTTGCTCAGTTCTCAGTAGTTTATTTTTTGCTGTTCGTCGTTTTCGTTTTCGTTTTCTTTTTGATTATTTTGATTATTAGATTTGTATAGGATTTCAATAAAAATTGTTAGCGGCCAAGGGAAAAGTGCACAAATGAACCTAATATGCATTATTATTATTATGACATGTGAAAGCGAAAGCGATTCGACTCAACTCAACTCAACTCAACTCGATATCGTTATAGTTGTCGATATGGAGACAAATGGAGCGTTACGGACATACAGACAGACAGACAGACAGACACACACATAATAATCCAAATGGAATGAGAATTCGATGTGTATAAGAAATAAACATATAAACGGTTAGGCTAAAACTGAGGCCAGGCCATGACAATGGAGCAAGTGGAATGCAATAAAAATCTATTTTATTTGTTAGTGAAATGACATTTTTATTTGTTTGCTTTTTATGCACACACAACAGACAAACACACACACACACACACACACACACACACACATGGAGTAACATCAGTCACGACACACACGTCGTATGCGCAATATGTGAATAAACAAACATTTCTCATGTGTGCATTGCGAGAAACGGTATATTTGAATGTGTATTAAATGAATTTCCATGCCTGGCATTTGTACTTGGCTTATTTTGACAGTTTTACGATATTTAATCATTTGGTCATGCAAAAATAATTGACAGGCATTTTGTCATTTGTTTGTTTGTTTTTCCTGCTAATAATATTAAAAAAAAAAAAAAAAAAAAAATTTGCCATGCTTGATAAACGCACAACTTAGCAAAAACAATAAACAAATTTCTGTATTTATTTGCCAATGATTTACTTTGACCAAACAGGCAACAACACAAAGCACGCAACATTTCTTGAGGGTTTATTTTTTGTGGTAATTATTCAGAGACAGAGGCAGATAAACTACAGAGTTTTGTATTCTAAATTGAATCATCATGAGAATCTACTCAAATTATTTGTAATTTCTTTGTTTTTCTCTCAAGTCAAATCATTGAGTCAATTGACGTAGACATTTCTATTTATTTAGTGTTATATATTTACACACATTTCAGATTATCCATCAATCAACCCCACAAACTTGCAATTTGCTTTGCTTTGCCATGGTAAATTAGGTTTTAATTAAACTCTTTTTTTTTTGTTTGTTGTTGTTGTTGTTGTTGTGGCTGTTGTGTCTTTTCTCACTCGATTGTGTTTAATACGGCGTGTGATTGGAGCACTTTTAACCCTTAAATAAAAGGACCGCAACGTAACGTCTCCGTTGTCAAAATGCGAACCCTCGACGCAAATTGTTGGCTGTCAGCGTGTAATCCAAATAAAATAATTGTCATCTACTATGTGAGGCACTTTCACGGCCATATGTTCTGGCTCACATCATAAAAGGAATACAAGCCAGAAAAAAAACAACAGCTGAAAAAGAAGAACACAGGCAGCTGATGGACTCGGAGTGTTTTTGCAGTGTTAATGATGGGTCTCGACGTTGTGGTTGTTTAGCTCGTTAATCTGTTGTTTAATTTGCCGGCTTAACGCTTTTTGTTTTGGTTACCATCTGAGATAAGCCGAGTCTGAGTCGAGTCTGAGTCGAGTGGCGGCCCCCTGTTCAAATATAACTAAACACATTTACAAAATATCTCTCATCTGGGTGGGTCTCGTACATACATACATATATATATATTAATTGCATTGCAAATCGAGAAACCACAAATGACACAATTTCAATTTGATTTCGATTTTGTTTCTGTTTCTGTTTTTGTTTTTGCGTCAAATGTCGCTCAAATGCGCTACAATTGCTTCTGTGAAGGAACTAACTAACTGCTCTCCATTACAATGCGAACGAGTGGCAGGCAATATTGCCATTTAAACAACAATCAAACAAACCACAAAAATGCACACAATGCAACAACAAATACAACAACAGCAACAACAACAACAACAACACAATGCATCAAATGCAAAATCCAATCAAACTTTTTAAACAAACATTTAGCAAATCTATTACAATGCATGTCCCAAAACCCACAAAATGAACTCATCTAAACGAGAAATTGCTGAATGTTGCCCCATTGCCTCACTGATTGACTGACTCGACACGGGTTTGGGTTTGAGCCATACCTCATATTCGTTTTGACGTTGCCCAACTAACAAACTTAGTTCCGTTCAATTCTTTTTCTTTCCACTTTATTTTTATTTTTTTTTATTTTTTTATTTTTTGGTGTGTGCTTGTGTGCAAACTTAATCAAAACAAATTTCCACCTTCAACGAGTTGCACACCAAGCAATTTCCCAACCCGAAACGATAACTAGAACTTCATGCAAACTAACCGCAAATATGATTACACACACACACACACACACACACACGTAAGAAGGGTGCAGACCAAAAAAAAAAAAAATAAAATAAAAATGTGCCCACCAAATCGAAAAAACGAGTTAAACTTTGGGGAGCAAACTGAGTGCTTCTCAAGGGGTAGAGAGAGAGAGGGAGGCGTGGCAGGGGAGGGGCTGGTGAAGGAGGTAGTAAGTTGTTGGGTTGGGGTTCTTTTTGCTGTGCTCTGGCATAATTTGAATTCGTGTCAATTTGACAAAGTGACACATGAGGGCCGTACGCCATCTAGAAAAACGCTGATAAGTCACAGCGCCGGCGGTGCAAGAAATTTTTATGCGATTTTCGTTCATTACGTTTGTATTTCGTTTATATATATTTTTGTATCTGGTTGGTATTTGGTATTCCTCAATTCGTCGTGCATATATCGTATACTATTTGTTTATTTATTTATGTGCATACATTTGTGTTGCCACGCAGAGGGAGAGTGAGAGGGAGACAGTGTCGCCAACGTTGCAACGGTTGCGGCACGATAATGTTTAGTCAATAAAAATGATTTGTCGTCTGAGGAAACGAATTCATGAAATTTGATATGTCCTTTGCCGACAGTCGCACGGCCTGTCGCCTCAGTCCTGGGCTTAGTTTATGGCTTAGAACAGCACACATAAAACTATGCCACAAGCCACTCTCCGAGGGTCCACTGTGCTGCTATGCAATTAGATGGCCTCATAAGGCCAAAGTTTAGATATTTGCATATAGCATTTATACCACTCGAACCAATTCAATTCTACAATTCTTCAATACTTCAACGCTTGACTGCTGTTTCCTTTCCTTTCCTCTTCCTCTTCTTTTCAACGGAGTTGAGAGAGTCGGGGGTTCTCGTATTGCTGTCGGGCGTCTTTTATGCTACACCGCTGTGAAAGGAATTTACGAGGCGCCCCGCCCGTTAACGTCGCAATTTGCCACCCGAAACGAATGGCTGCCAGACATGCATCAGTCGTCGGGCATCGGGCATCGGGCATATAAAGCAAAAGGCGCATATCCTCATAAAATGCATAATTCCTGCCTCCAGCATAAATGGTTATGGGTTGGGTTGTGGGGGGGCAGCACAAAACTCCGAGCCTTGTCATTTGCATTGTCATTTTGCAATTGAGACATAAATTTTAATATGCACTGAAAGAAAGTTGCCCAAGTTTCTTGCTGCAAAAAAGTTACTCCTTTCGCCACGAACTTTTGGCAAGCGGTTAGAGAAAATGCAAACGCTTTCAGTTTAACTAAATGAAAGGAGTTGTACATCTATTGTGATGTAAAGTGACTAACCTATCAGTAATAGAAGAATAGAATTAATACAACAACATCAAAAGTTAAAGTTTGGCAAAATTTGTATTATCGAATTAAACACAAGTAAATTAGACCAAACACCAAGTTACCAAGATTAGGTTAGAAAGAAAGAAAGATAACCACCATAAATCGTTTTCCTGGCAATCTATCAACCAATAATTTATATAGCCAAACACATTTAGACATCAATCCTTGTCAAGCAGGCCGCTAAACATATAAACATATAGGAGTCGGCGGATCAGTCTCCAGAGGAAAAGTATGTTTTGTAGTTGGCACAACTTAATTTCGTTAAAATAAATTGCAATCGGAAATTGTTTAATTTCCGGCACTGGCTGACTTTGTAGACAGACAGATGTTGATTGCACAATTAGCAAAGTCAGCTCGTAAATAAAACTGGACAACTCGGCGCTGATTATCATAGGTGGTGCTGGAGTAGTGAGTAACTTCTGGAATCGTGCAATCGTAACTCACCTGGACACGCACTTCGGGCAGATTCACCTTCATTGCGAGCTCCTCCCGCGAATAGACGTCGGGATAGTGCGATTTCTCAAATGCCCGCTCCAACTCATGCAGCTGGTAGGTGGTGAAGGTGGTGCGATTCCGTCGATGCTTCTTCTTGGCACAGTTTTCGTCCTGGCCTGCAAAGGCAGTAGAGAAACAATAAATAGCATTAGCTACAGTTTGCGACGTAGCCAAGTATTGTCTTAAAGGAAAATCACACTGAAACCAAGAATGTTTATCTGGTTTCTAGAAAAACTCTGCAGAGCATAAATCGAAACCATCTCTAATTAGTATTATTTTTAATTTTTCAAAAATATTTTATTCTGTTTTTTGAAGGTACAGTTATTTTGTTAATTAAGTTCTGCGAATCTACAACTTACCCTCATCATCGCTGCCGGATGTGATTTTCTCGCCCTGTTCGCTGTTGTTGGTCTGATTGAGATCCTCGCTGGAGGCGCAGCTTCCATTCACAAGACTATCGGTGTCCCCATTTAAGCGCTCCACATGCTCCGATGTGCTGTTGTTGTTGTTGTTGTTGTTATTGTTGTTATTGCTGCGATAGTCGTGTTGAAAGTGTTGCTGCTGCTGCTGCTGCTGTTGATGCTGCTGCTGCACCTCGTCCAGACTGCGCGCCCTAATCCCATAATTGCTGAGCTGCTGACCATTGGCTAATTTTGGCTCATTATCATCACAATAGGCGGAGACGGATTTGCGTTTGTTGCTCGTGCTGCCGCTGCTGATGGGTCGGGGTGTGGGCGGTGTGGTTACATCAATGTTGATGTTGCCGTCGTGCTGTTGCTGTTGGTGCTGCTGCTGTTGGTGCTGCTGCTGCTGCTGCAGCTTTGCCGCATCATCCTCATCCTCATCCAGTTCGCTCGCTGAGGACATTGAACGCTCGTCGTAGTCCCGTGTTGTTGCCTGTGCCTGGACAACTGTTGCCGTCGATGCTGACGCATCCGGCACAAAGTAGCTGCTGCCAGCTGTGGCGGCGGCGGCGGCTGCTGCTGCTGCTGCTGCTGTTGGCGGCGATGACTTGGCATATTTGTTGTGCTGCTCCTGCGCATGCGCGGCCAGCGCCGCCAAGTGCTGCTGATGGCTGCCATAGGCGCCAGCTGGCGGGGGCGGCGGTGGGCCGCCAGTCACCGGCGGTGGCTGCAATTGATTGGCCTCCACCATTTGATGCATCGAGCTGAGGTAATTGCCCGCCGCATCCTCCTGATGCCCATAGCCGTGGCCATGTCCGTGACCGTGACCGTGACTGTGACTGTGACCATGACTGTGGCTGTGACTCTGGCCAAAGCCGAAGGCATTGTGGTAGCCAAATGGGGCGTGTGGAGGGCCAGCCATGGCACCATGATGGTGCGTCTGCGTCTGATGCTGCTGCTGCTGCTGCGCAGTTGGCGGCGGTGCTGGTGGCGTTGGTGGACCATAGTTCAGGCCATTCTTGGCATGCTGCTGCAGCATGCTGGCCATGTGACTATCCATGCTGCGCATCTGAGTCAGCGACATGCCGCAGCGCAGATCGGTGGCATCATCCTCGGCCATGGAGGCATCACCATCACCTGCAAGCAACAAATAGAAATCTTTAATAATGGCTTGGTAAAAACAGAGTTAAACAAATAACTCTCAGAGTTGGTGTTGTGTGCAATTCTTTAATTAAGGCTTTTCCATTAGCACTTAAGACAGTTTGCGCAAACAAATCGACAAATTCAAATCACAGAAATCTTGCCACGATTTAATTATATATCCAAAATATGACTTTTTACATTACAAAATCGATCAATCACATGTATTGTCAATAACTATTTACAGAGTACTCATATTATTGTGGATCAATCATTCTACTACAACAATAGATAAATCATTATAGTGGTTATCTTCCAAATGCTTGAATATTTTAAATTAACTAATTACATAAAAATAAATAATTTATTTTAAAAGCACTTATATTAAGAAAACACATGGAATGGTAATAATGAATAAGTTATTGTTCTCTGTTTATACCCTTAACCCATTAAAAATGGGTAAAAAAGGGTATAATGGTTTTGTGCAAATGTATGCAACAGGCAGAGGGAAGCATCTTCCGACCCCATAAAGTATATATATTCTTGATCAGGATCAACAGCCGAGTCGATATAGCCCTGTCTTTGGGATCTCTACGCGGATCTCAGAGACAATAAGAGCTAAGTTTGCTTTATTTTATCGATAACTGCCTCAGTTTCTGAATTATCGATACATTTCGATACAATTTAAGAGGCAGAGGCTTCTAATTTATACATAATATGCATATACATATTATTGATCAATTTCATTAAGATTTTCTGTATGCATATAAATAGGTAATCGCATGTGTGAGAAAGAGATGGCATGATAATCGACGCTAGCGTCAATATATTTGTCTGTATTCTGCAGAGCCCCGATAACTACTATGTCTGTATGTTTGTAGCCAGCCGGTTCGGGTCAGCTCGGGCTTGTGAGTAAAAATACTCTGTAAGAAATGCACTTGCAGAACTGAAAATTTGAGTGCAAATCGACTTAAAGGGAAATTTTCCAATAAAACTAAAATAAATTTAACAACTTGGTTAAGGGTATATCGTAGTCGAATTAACTCGACTACAACATCTTACTTGTTTCTTATAAGATATTCAATTATTTTATATTCACCTCTGTATTATTCTGATTGATATTCATTTGTAAATCCGTTATTGAATTAAATAAATGCTATTCAAAAGTACTTTCTGCAAGTCTGTAGAGAAAATCTATCATAATTAAAACTAAGTCTCTGTCGCTGTGAAGAGAAGTCCTAGTGCTGTAATTAAATCATGATATACACAACATCCTTAGTTATGAGTTATGTTTTATGAAAAAATATAGTTGCTTGTGCTATAATCAAATCATGATGTACACACTCTACTTAGTTGGCAGTTACGATATACATATATAACTCTCATCCATTTCTCTGCGGCTGATTAGATTTTAATTAGCCGAAGGCAGGCAGACAGTTGGAGAAGTCATAAAGCTGTCGCTGCCCATGTGGTTAAGAGCCTGACGCGGTAATTTCAATGTGTTATTTAATTTTGGGTTACAACCACCAAACCAAACCCCCAGTCCCCAAACCCTTGGAGTTAGACACCCACATCTGCACCTGTTGGGCGGCCCATTAATAAACGGCTTTCAATTAGTCGCCTCGTATTTACAATGTGCGGCAATAAAAATTCTCAGAAAACCCCAAACGCCGAAGGACAAAGCTGAAACTACTGGTGTAAACTACTCTCGGTAGTGGGTTAAGAGGGAGGACAAGGAATAGAGAGGAATAGAGAGGGAGAGTGCGAGAGGGGAAGGTTGGTTAGGGATTTTGTTAGTAACTCTAATGGGCGTTCTGGCTGCCACCAGCACATATCACGTGACATGCGAGGAAGTCATTAGTTGTCGCCGAGTCCTGGCGAGTGTTGAGCTGGTGTTGGTGCGAAGGGGGGGTGGTGGGCAACGAGGTGTTTATGTGGGTGGCGCCTGTTTGCACTGACTTTTGCAGTTGGATTGTGTAAGCAAATTCAATTTCTATGTTAAATTGGGTTTTCAAAACTGTTGGCTGTTAGCTGTTAGCTGATGGCGTCGCCAGAAATCCAATTACCCATTCAGCTGCCCTCAAATATCTGTAATTATTCGATAGTCTTTTGTGTAATTGCTTTTTGATGTACTTATATAAAGTATATATATATATATATATATATGTATGTATGCAGTATACTTGAATTTAATTTGCATGTAACTGGTTCGATTACATAAACCAGGCCCAGAGTGGTTAGCTTCAAACGATTGTCTAATGTAATTATGTCTGCCACAATGGCCAATAATTATCTGGCCGGTATTTAGTTGGCTTTCAGTAGCCGTGGGCCAGGCCATTTAAGTACTTGCTATCTATTGATTTCCATTAGTTTTCTTCTTTCTCAGCGCACAATTTTCAGTCATTAATTGGGTCAAATGTTTTGGCTAATTAACCATAAACAGCAGCTAAAACACAAAAAAAAAAAAACGGGCAAGAAATGCCCTGAATTAACCTCCACTGCGTTTTCACCAATCAATCGAAATTTACACGCACCACATGCGTTTTATTTTGAGCCACTGTGGCGTTAATGAAATTAACAAAAACTGCTCGAAAGAAATTAAAAATGCTGAAAAAGAGAATCAAAAATAAAAAAAAATTATATATATTTATATATATGTATATGTATATTCATGGCTGTAAATGAGGTAGCACACAAAGCCAACAGCACGCACAACAATAATAATAATAATACATAATAATAAGCAAGTAATAATAGAAATCAGCATTTACAAAAGGCGTGAAGGCGCCACATGAGGTGCGTCAGCGACAGTAGCAGCAATCTCAGACCGAGAGTCCGACCCAAACCATGAAAACCATGTCCGGACCCAGGGAAACCCCCCACCTCCATAGGCCACACCGAGTGCGTGCGTTAATTGCGTGAGCTTGAGACCAAAAAAGACCAACGCCAAAATCGGGTTGAATGAAATGACGAACCGAACCAAACCGAACCAAACCACATGGGCAAAAATCATGGCGAGTGAGTATTGAAAACCCTGAGCTATAAAAATAACTAAATTTGCGTTAAGTTTAGTTCACATGTGCCACATAATGTTTCTCTGAATTTGTGTGTGTGTGTGAAAATATTTTGTAATATTCGATTTATGTTGGGTGAATAGAATATGGTATTTATCATACGATGTGGTTTGGTTCTGGTTTGTGTGTGAAAATATCTTGTAATTTAGGATTTAAATTATGTGAGTAAAATATTTAGCATAGAATGTGGTATATTATTTATTTCTATCTATATTGTAAAATGGGATTCATGTAATATAGTATTTATTTCGTAAGATGTAATTCAGAATTGTATCAAATTGTAGGAAATGTGTTAGAAATGTAGAAAGCCTATTTAATATCTATACTGATATTGTAGTCCTTAAATTTGTAGCTGAATTTTTTAATTCTAGGGTATATAGTGTAGTTAAGTGTACATATTTAGATTTAAGAGTTAAAGAAACGTCGTCTCGTGTGGATTGGATTAGTCTGCTGCTGCTGCTGCTGCTGATTCTATCATATATTTAAGCATCAAGAATTAACGCAATCATCAAGTAACTCACTTATTGTACAAATAAATCTTCACTTGCATATTTTATGTAAAAGATTCAGCAGTTCAAAGCGAGTCAAACAGTATTCACTGTACAATATTCATTCACTGGGAGAGACGCAAGTGAGTGAGGCAAGCAAATTGCCTGATCGACAGTTCAATTAAGAAATGATTTTGAATTTGTTGTTGTTGTTGCTATTGTTGTTGTTGTTGTTGCTGTTTGTTCGTATTGTGCGACTGCTTCCTGCATCTGTTGGCCATTAGCGTCTGTGGCAATTAAAGTTGGCAGCTGGAAGTTTTGGGTTGTTAACAATTTAACTATGAATACGAGTACAACGAGCCCTGAGTTGAAATGTTAAAAGGTTCAAATTAAGTCAGCTACTGACAAGATGAAGCCGTTTCTGTCCGCCCATTGGGCAACAGTAGTGACTCGTTAGAGCAACCCTAGTTTGCTCCAATTTGCGGCAATAAGACGCATATAGTCTGTGGCATCGGGCATCGGTCATCGGGGATCGGGACACAAAGCAAAGGACAAATTGACGTTAATCGCGTCAATCCGATGATTTGACAGTTTCTCACAACCTTTGCCATTAGGCGGCCTAATTGAAATGTTATTAGCCGAATAAGCAGCGCACATTTTCGAAAGTCATTGGCAACAGGTACGACGTGGCAATAAAAGGAAATGCACAAAATGTTTGGCATCTTCCGGCGCAGGCGCAACTTCAACTCGAGATACAAGATACAAGATACACGATATCGGGCTCATATCAAAAAATGAAACAAGCCATAAACAAAACTGTCAATCAAGTGCGTTAAAGTGAAGTGGATTGCGGTCTTGTTGCTGTTGTTGTTGTTGTTGTTGTTGGTGGTGTTCTTGTAGTTGTTGTTGTAGTTGTGGCAGCAGGCAACAAAACGGCTAATAAGACCCAACAGCAACACCGACGCGCGTTTAGCTCGCTTCGGACACGCATTAAGATCATTAAGTGACTTAATGCTCAATTTAATGCCGCATCAGCTCAATGTGAATGTTGCTCGATGAATCAATGGAACGATCCACAGCACCGCAGCACCACAGCACCACAGCACAACTTCTTGGCGTCTGCGTCGGTGTCGGCGTCGGCGTCAGCAGCTATCTCGCTCGCTCGCACACAGCGTGAGTTGGCTCTTTTTATCTCGATCTTAATGATAATGCAGGGCAACACAACACACACACAACACACATAACACACACAACACACACACAACACACACTCCACTCAGTTCATTTCAGTACAGTTCAGTTTATATTTTATACTAATGCACTTGTGCAGCCAACGCTTCTATGCGTTTAATAAGCATGTCTCTCTCTCTCTACTCACTCCTTTCCCCTCTCTTTCTCTCACTCTCTTTCTCTCTCTCTCTCTGTCTCTCAGTTTTGCACTCTTTCTTGTTGTTGACGCCACCGCAGCGAGCTGTCAGTTTAAATGCTTTTTGACAGCTTACGTCTAGCCGCAGTTCAATTATGATTATGGGTTAAGAGGCTCAGTCTGGTTTGTTGTTGGCCTTATGCCTCTGCACTTGCCTCCCGTCCACCTCTTGCCACTTGCACCAGCCTCTAGTTAGCCAGCTTATTAGAAGCAAGCAATTCTAATTAATTTGCGGCCATTTAACCTGTGCTTTTGCTTTTGTCGCTTGCCTTTCGCACAACACCATTTTGTTTGCACAACTTGTTTAGCTATTTGTTGTTTTCTTGTTGTTTTCTTGTTGTTTTCATGTTGTTTTCTTGTTGTTTTCTTGTTGTTTTCTTGTTGCAGCTGCTGTCTGCGGTCTCTTCTTCGTGCTCATCAGCGTCAGCAACTTTGTTGTGCTGTGGCATTCATTGACGCAATGCTTTAATTGAATTAATTGCAACGTCTTTAATTGATTTCGCCTTCAAAGTGTCTGCGCTTTTTGGCAAGTCTTAAAATCGATAAATGACATGGCAGGAAATAGCAAACATAAAGAGACAACATGTATAGATATATAAATATAAAAAAATCGATGAAACTTAATGAATTTTTTAATAAATACAAAAAAATAAAATTATATAGTAAATACATATTGTGTTCATTATAATAATACAGTCGTAATTATTTAATATTAATATTTACTTAATTGTATTTAATTATTAATATTAGTTAGGCAGGTTGGAGATATTGGGAAATGCAAGCATATATTTAAAGTTAATATATGTAACTAATGTTTTCTATATTATATATTCTTATTATTCCATATACTTCTGTTTGCTTAAAGATATATTAAACCCACTCTTTTTTTCCTTTTTGCCTGTCTTATCAGTTCATAAAAGAGCCAAAAATATCACCTTTGAGGTGAAAAAGCCTCCCATTTTTCACAAGTCGATTTGAAAGGAGGGTTTTTGTTTCTTTTTTTTATTTTTTTGGTGTACAGCAATCGCTTGTCGGCAATCAAAACACAAAAAATGAAATAGATTATAAATGACGTGCTGTGGGAATGGAATTGGCCAACCATTAAACCCCTTTTCGATGGGGTCGCAGTGAAAATCGGCGACTGGCACCGAGTCGCATAAATCCGACTATAATCCAGTTAAAAAGCCTTCAAAGTAACTACAGGGACTAACTGCCAGTGTCCAAAGAAGCATATAATAAAAACTTTAAATTGGCTAAGAAGCGAATGCCATAAAAATAACAGCAGCAGCAACAACAACAACAACCAGGAGAAAAGACGCCCACGCTGGCAACTTGAGTTCTAATCCCGTTTGGCCATGTAAACGATTACCGCTGACTGATTTCCCTTATCAGCTGTCGTGCATCGCAGGGCGGCGCTAAAGTGCAGCCCTAGACGCCAGTTTAGCGGTAAGGAGGAGTTGGCAGTTAGGATTGAGCATTCAGAATGGGAAAACAGTTGAAAGTATAAGTCAAAGCGACTTCCATGCCACGCGATAGTCAGGCCAAAATAAATGCTAATATAATTTTGCGATTGTGTTTGTTGATTTGAAGTAACAGCTTCGGGCTCTGAGCTGCGAACTGTAATTGAAATCGATTTGCATTGTGCTTATCGTTTATCGGCAGACCGATTACAAACATAACACTTCTCAATGTGTCGTTCACGAAGTAACTAATGCGTTAATAATAAGAGCATAACCCACACACACACACAGTTTGATTAATGGCCTAGAGAGACTAACGTTAAGCAGGACTTTGAAGGTCACACTTACCATCACTGCCCTCGGCCTGCAGCTGGCTATGGGCCTGGCCGTTGCGATTCTTGAGTCCCAGTATGGCGTCGATTGTGTGACGCGGCGTCAGCGTCTGACCGCCAGCGCCAAATTTGCGTGCGTTGTCCTTGAGCGACATTTCGCTGTCTGCAAAAGAGTTGGACGAGGTGGTTAACAGCGGGCAGCGGCAGGTTGTCGGGGGTTGGACGGGGGTGGGTGGGCCAAAAGAGTGCATGCATGAGAATTAAAAGCCTGTTTGCCAACAGTTTGGAAAGTCAATTAAGCGCACGACAGCAGGAGCAACAGCAGCGGCAGCAGCAGCTATGCAAATTTGTCAGCTATTTCCAAAGTATTAAAATGTTATACACACACACACACGCACACACACACAGAGGACACAACTTTATTTACAGTTTTAACGAGCTAAAAACTGTAATTGCAACTAAGCGACACATTGGCCGCCATTTGAAATGTGTGTTGTTTTGTGTGTAGTTCTAATGAACGTTTGTCATGTCAAAAATTCAGCTGAAAAGTAGGCAACACTTTTTATTTGATTCTCTGGTTGCAGTTCTGTTGCTGCTGCTGTTGCTGCTGCTGCTGCTGCAGTCAATCACACAATTTATGTTTCTTTGCTGGAATTGTTCATGCATGCCTTTGGCAATTAGTTTATAATTTGAAAGTTATTTTAAATACAGGTTCCCGGGGGCATGTTAATAATCAAAATATGGCCCAAAATGCAAAACAAGTCTGCGAACACGCAGCAAAATAAGGGGCAACAATGAATGCTGTCAGCATATATATATATATATTTATACATATATATATTAATATACATATTGTTGGCTTTCATGTTGTGCGACAATTTGTGTTAATTAAATCGGTAATCAGTAATGGCGAGCGCTTTCCGGGAACTAAACATGCAGCTCCAGCCCCGTCGGCCCCACACACCATAAACAACCCGCTTACCCTCAGTGATCACAGTGTTGTTGTTGCCCAGATGGGCATAGTGCTCCTGAAATTGCTCCAGATTTTTGAACTTCTCCACAATCAGCTGCAGATTCTTCGCATCGCGGACATTGCCCAGCAAATGGCGCAGATGCTCCAGCTGCTTGGGTGCCAGCTTGTGATTGCCGCCGCTCTGCTGCACCAGCTGCTCAAAAATATGCTGGAATGTTTGCTTATGATGCAGTTGCTCCAAACTGCTAGACACAGTCAGGCTGCCTGTTATGGGCGACGCTGGTGCGCCGCCAGCATCCACAGCTGCTGTTATTGGAGGCGTCACTGCTGTGGTTTTAATATCCATAATGTTAAACGGTTTCTCTGAGTCACACGCAAATACACACACACACACACACACTCACGAACAACAAGTATACTAGTATATACTAGTATAGTAATATTATGTTTTTTATTATTATCTTTTAGTTTTATTCATGAAAAATTGTAAAGTGATTTAGCGACGGCTTTCGACACAACAGCAACTTTCGAGCTCAACTTCAACAGACATTAATTTAAGAGAGAGAAATTCTCTAAATCTTTCCACCAAGTGTTTGTTAGATTTTTTCTATCTTTTATTTATTTTTTTCTTGTACCGCACCAACCGAAACCGTTGCGTACTGAGCCAAGGCAGAGTTGGCAATAAACAAGTTGACGCTGCCAGCTTCGAGTTCAGCTCGAAATCAAATTGGAAACCGGTTGCACGGCCTGAGTGTGTGTGTGTGTGTGTGTTCCTTTGGGGCGGAGCTTGCTCTGAATTCAAAATGTAATGTTAAATGAGAATGCGAGAGAGAGAGAGAGAGAGAGCGAGAGCGCACGCGCTAAATTACGGGTTGTTCCACAGTCTGTTTGCAAGTCCTGTTTCTTGTGTTTGCAGCAGCACGCGTGCTGTGGCTCATTGTTGAGTGTGCAAGTGTGTGTGTGTGTGTGTGTGTGTGTGTGTGTACATGTGAGTGTGTGTTGGTTGAAAGTGTCGATTTTGGAAGGCGACAGCTTTTATTTGCCAGCTGCTTATCGTTCAGTTTGCTGCGGCCTGCAACTAACACAACAGCACTCTTTCTCCCTCCATCTGAATATGCAACAAATGATGAGTTCAGCTCGACCAAAACTGGTCAAAGATATTGGCCAACAAAGTGCTCTGTGATCCCTGCCACCACCTAAGTGGATTTTGTTAATATCCTGCTATTGTTACAAATTTGCAAACTGATTGCGCCGCAACGGCGCCAGAAGGAAATAAACTTAAATGCAAACAGTCGACAGGCAGTGTTTAGCCAGTTTCACTAACTGTTACTTAGCGTCTTAGCTGTTACTTAGCACTGTCTTCTGTGGCATTTGGTTCTTATGAGCCTTAAATTTTAGTTCTATACAAATTCACTTTGTTCTTTGGTCATGAGTTGCGGTTTTCAGTTCAGTTCAACGCAATTCAATTCCCTTTACTTGACTCATTTGCTCGTTTACGCTATCTTCCATTACACGTTAAATGAAAATGGCAGACAGACAAAGATAGGTGGGGGGGGGGGGGGGGTGGGGGACAAGGAGCCAAGCCGGCAACCTTTCAGTCAGGCACTCACTCGGCCTGTTATCCTCTGCCTGTCATGGGCTCCTTTTGCCAGCGATTCGATTTGTGCCAACTAATGAGCTCTTAATGTGCGTTTATTCTTACGCATAACGAGCTTGCCAAACGTAATTATCTGCTCTCTATGTGTGTGTGTGTGTCTCTGTGTGTGTGAGAGAGCAATGTGTGTGCGTGCGTGTGTGCGTGCGTGTGTGCGTGTGTGTGTGTGTGTGTGCGGCTGAGGCTGCCATGTTGGCGCGTTGCTTAATTGAAGTGGAGCAACTGCGTTGGTGGGCGTATGTCTATCTATAGCTGTCTATACACACACACACACACATATTTATATATAAGCCAGTAAATGTGTGTGTGTGTGTGTGTGTGTGTGTGCGGCAACCGCCTTGCGTCATTTTCATTTGCGCTACATCCGCATCGCTTCTCGCCAGTTTTTCTTTTTGCTTGTTTTGTGTTTTAAATTAATTTGCTTTTAATTTGCTTTATTATGTGGCAATTTCTCCTGCTTCGTACTTTTAATTAGTTTGCTTTTATCGTTAAGCTGTTAAGCGACTGGCTCCAAGAACCTACTCCTACTCCTGCTCCTTCCTCCGCCTCCGCTTATTTGCTCAACTATCCAAGTTTTGACTGTTGTTCAAGTTAAGTTAGCGCTTAACAGTCTTTGGCTGCTGTACAAAAATAATTGAATAATAATAATTGAATGCATAATTATTAATCTGCACTTATATATGTATATGTGTATATATATATCTGTTGATTTGGGTTTTATCTTAGATATGATCTAAGGCTGCTTTTGTAATGGGCCACTGACAAGCAGCCGGCTCGACGGGGATTTTTTGTATATATCTTTTTATTGTAGATTGCACTTAGCTTATCGCTGGCAATATATCAAATCGGGCTGCGCATGCGCAAAGACGAACCAGTTTTAAGTATAGCTCTTGTCTCTTGTCTCACTCACACCATCATGCGCTCTCGCTCCCTCGCTCACTCGCTCAGTTGTACAGTTTCGCTCTTTGGCAGAGGCGTGGCCTAAACTAGTCGCTGGTACAGCTGCAGAGAGTCACACATAGTGTGAGAGTGTGAGCGAAGGAGAGAGAGAGAGAGAGAGAGCGCTTCGGCGCATTCAATCACTATCACACACACACACACACACACACTCACAGACAAACACACAGACACAGTACGCCCTGTGGTAGACCATTGAAAAAGTGATGAAAATAACTCTCTGTCACTTTATTGGCGCTTAACGAGTTTGAGTTGATGAAAAATTTAATTTATGATGCTGCTCACACCACAAACACTGAGAGAGAGAGAGAGTCCAGGCAGAGAAGATGGAGGGTGCGTGAGATGGTAATGGGAGGGAAGCTCAACCACAGCGGGCACAAGTGCAGACGCAACTCGAAAAGCTGGCGCTGGAAAAAGGCTGAGAAATTAATGAACTCGTAACTGTCGCTTTGCAAATTGGGCCGGTTCTGACACATGTGTGTGTGTGTGTGTGTTGATGTGTGTGCCTCGCCATTTTATGCTCACACATGCACGTTCACACATTGAGAGATAGCTAGAGCAAGGGAGAGGAGCACACAGAGAGACAGAGTAAGAGAGAGAGAGAGAGTGAATAAGAGAGAGAGAGAGGAATACAGGAGGCAACGGCAGCGGCAGCCGCCGCCAGACGTCAAGCTTTGATGATTTAATTTTCTGGTCTTCTAATTTAATTTTATTATAGAAATACAGATGTGTGTGCAAGCGAGAAAGGAGAGCGACATAGACAAAGAGTAAAGCAAGAGAGAGAGAGAGAGGGAGAGCGAGCGAAGGCTAAGCTGATGGGCGAGTGGATGTGTGTCTGTCATACACACACACAACAGACTTACACACACGCATGCATGCATGCAAATTCGTTAATGGAAAATGGTGGCGTTTAATTGAAAAAGGAAGTACGCCAAGGGCGTGAGGACATGCCAGGACCAAATGCAGAGCAACAGCTCACAGCGGCAGGGGATTCGTTATTCCAAGTTGTATTCTGTTTCGTTTAATTTTTTATTTATGAAATTAATTTGCAGGGCATAGTTCGCAGTGGATATTTGCTTTTGCCTCTTCAACTGCGATTACTTTCGCAAAAACAATTTGCAATTAAAGTTATTTGTTTGCATTTACATTTTTTATAATTGACGAACCTTTCTTTTTATTTTTATATTTTTGGTTTTTATTATTATTTTTTATTTGTTTTTTTTTTTTGTCTGACTGCATTCACAAAGTTAATTGCATTAAAAATCCGCAGATAATTACAAAATGGCGTTAATTAATCATCAGCTGCCATATTGATTTTGCTGCAACAATATTTCATGATTAACAATTCACAATTACCAATCAACAAATAGCAAATTAAGAGCAATCTGCGATTTTTGATGTTTCTCTTTGGACCTGGCACTCTGCCTTAATAAAAACCAATTAAAATTCATTAGCACACACACACACACACACACACACAATCGCACAATGGCACAATCACACACTAATGCCATCATGCGCTCGTTTTCTCAATTATTCATTCAATTTTCGTGCCACAAAATCCGCATCCAGCTTCTCTTCTATATGTATATATTCATGCAGCTAAATGAAAACGGCAACACTTAAATGCAATTTACCTCAATTTCAGCAACCACTACACACAGCTTCGTCCTTCTACCCATTCCTAACCCCACTGCCAATCCCATCCCCATCGCTCCATCATCATCGTCCTTATTCAGTTGAGGCAGGAGCAGCAGCAGCAGCATCGCGTCTTGGGTCTCCTTCTGTTCGTCTGTTTCTCAGACCCATTTAGAGCATCTTAACGTCTTTTCATGGCACTTACATCGTCATTCTATTCGTCTAATTTCATTTTCTTGCCATTTTCTTCATGGCACACTTGTGCCCCATCTGAGGCGAGTGCTGGCAGTGGGTTTGTGGCCAACATGCTGCTGGTAGCTGCCTTTGCCAGCTTCTGTGGCTGGCTGGGGCTGCCTTGCACAAGATTTGGCAGCTCATGCGTTTTTCTAATTACATTCAATTAGAATGTTGATTGATATGTTTGTCTAGCAGCGACTTTTAAGATTGATCAAGGATTCAGGCAAGATTCCAGCACCACATTTGCATTGTCAATGACTTATTCTAATATAATTGAAAATATTACCGCTTCACTTCAGCTTAAACAATTTGATGGGGTTGAGTTATTAAAAGTGCTCTTTGATAAAATTGAATCTTAACAAGAGTTAAGTTAATAACTTTGCATTCATTTGTATTCGAATTTTAGCGATGCTAAATATTAAAACATTTTAATTCCTAACATAGTAAAAAGTAGCGTAACAAGCTTTTAATTAAATATGCTTCGTGTTTATTTATATACAAAATAAATTATATGGCAACAAAATATTTATATTCATTTGCAATCTCCATAATCTTGTTTATTGATTAGATACCACTTTATTATATATTATGCATACAAAATGCACTTTCATGCAACAATACACAAATAATATTAATTATTGCTATTATTTGCCAACAGTTTCATTAATTTCCTCGCAAATTAAAAACATTTTTATTTTAATTGAACATTTTGTGCGTTCCGCGGAAAAATTTGCATATCATTTCGGAAATTCGCTGCAAAACATTTGAGTATTTGCATTAATAAATTGAATTAGGCTTTTTAATTGCAATTTCTCAAATTTTCTATGGACTTTTCCAAACGTATTTTTCCCATTCTGCTGCAATGAATTTTTAGCCAAAATAATACAAATGTGCGCAATGAATTGAATCGATGGCGCAGCGCTAAAAACGCGTCCAAAAATTAAGTTTTATTCAATTAAGTTACCAAAACAGCCAAATTGCGTTGGCTGCACTTCAACAACAAAAACAACAACCGAAAGTTGTTTCAATAATTGCATTAGCTTTGATTTGCAGCAAATGCAATCGAAATTGCGGACTGCAATCGATTGTTCCTGATTATTCAATCCAACAAACTTACCATATGCATATATATGTGTATATACTAAAGCATCAAATCCAATGCACATTGTATATTCGCATATTTGTGCGAATATCACACAGCCCTATAAAGAGTAATTACTGTTCTCATATAGTCGGAATCCTAGCCATGCACACATCAATAGCAACGACGGGGCCAACTGATAATTAACAGGACACACAGTCATTATAACAATTGTGTGTGAGAGCGAGTGAGTGAGAGAGAGAGAGAGAGCAGGAACAACAGCAAGAGACGAGGGTGCGTCGCAACAGGGGGCCCAATCCTAGGACCCAACACAACAAAAAACATAGAACAGAACCAATACCAATACCAATACCAATCGCAATAGCAATCGCATTCCCAATTCCGGGCTGGGCAACATGTCCGCAACAGTTTCCGCTGCACTAACGAAATTATAGACGCAGACTCACACACATACACACATGCACACAGACACACACATACACAAACAATCTAACACATCGACGACTGAGGGCAGAGCCATATCCTGCGGCGCTGCTGCCTATAAGGACCAAATAGCTGGTCGGTCCACAACATGCAACAGCACCACCACCACCTCCACCACCATCACCACCACCGAAGCAGCGCTGCTTAATGCTCTTTGAACGTCTAATTAGTGGATTACAATAACGCAAACTGCGATAGTCCGATGAAATTGTGCGGAAGATTTGCTCTTGCCCAAACCAGGTTACTTATCTGGTGCTGGGGAGCAGGGCTTCAAATCACAACTAGATCTAATTATAAGAAAAATTAATTTTATTTTAATTAATATGAAAAATACTTCAATTGATTAATTGTGATAAGGTATGGAAATATGAGTAATTTGTATTATTTATTTTAATGTGCACCAAAAAGCAATTTAACATTTTGAAAAAATGTTATTTAAAAAACTGTACAATGAAATAAAAATTAATGCTTTAAATTATATTAAGCAAACTTGAAAATAAGACATTAAATAAACAATTTTAATAAAAAATAAAATAATTCTTGGGTATTAAAATACTAAATAGTCAATTATATATTTTATTATTTATTTACGAAGAACAAAACAAAAAAAAAGGATTAAAAAAAAAAAAGGAATAATTTCCAACACAAATTAATATTACAAAGTGTGCATTTATTCACTTATTCACGTATATTTATGAATTTATAAAGAATTTCACCAAGAGTTAATTGTTTGTTAAGTAGACCACATCTGACCTTATAGCTAATAATTGAATAGGACAGTTCGATCATCCAGCGGCTGGACGGGTCGAGAATTACGTCCAATTCGAGCACCGCTGTGAGTGCGCAGCTTGCGGAACTCGTGGAGTTGACGCTCGCTGATGGCCAGGGGCAGCGGGTAGATGAACCACTCGGCGCCGCGGTGGCATGGTGGCTCTGTAAGCGAGCCATGGTAGCTGTAGAACCCTCTTTGGAAAGCTGGCATCAGATAGTTGAGAGGAAATGGCGGAATTTCAACGCATCTGCCCGCCTCCTGCACAGCTACCAAATGCCGGATGAGAACATCGAGAAACGGATTCTCTGACACGGACACGGCGTACATGTACGAGACCATGAGCACGCCACGGCTGGAGGTCTGCTTCCTGTTGTCTTCAACCGTGTGCGTGCACTGCACCTCCATCGCAAAGTGTTCGTTGTCCAGAGTGTGCTCGGATCCTGTGCCGCTGTACCAGCTCCAGCGAAAGCAGATCTCGTGGAACCTGAAGCTGCTGAGCAAGTTGTCACCAACGATGTAGGGCGGCTCATCCTGGAAAGCGGCGTGCAGCAGCAATGTGTGTCCATTGTTCTCCAGGCGAATGCCAACAGGGAGCTCCTCATAACGTCTCCACAAGAGAGGATTATTCAGGCAGAACCGCTCCGCGTATTGCCAATTAATGTTAATGGGACTCTGATTGTTCCGGGCCGTCAGCCAGGTGTGAGGTCCACGCCTGAATCCATAATCAAAGCTGGGCGGATCGTGCGCAGCCTCTCCGTCGCAGCCCAGCACCGATTCAAGTAGCTGAATGCCCGTTTGAAAATTGATGATCAGGACAATGGCCACAACTACGGACAGTAGCGGAATAAACCATTTCATAGTCTCCACTTGGGTAAGGAAATAACTAAAATAGCTGTACATTCTAATAGATATTGAAACAGATCTTAAACACTTTTAAAGAATCCAATTCGCAAAATACCTTTTAAATGTGACATTAATTTCGATGAAGTATAATATGATTATACTATTATAAAACAAGTAAGATGCTGAAGTCGAGCTAACTCGACTACGGTATATCCTTAACCCAGTTGTTAAATATATTCTCTTTCACGAAAGAGTAGTTATCGAAGCTCGCTAGCGTCGATTATCATGTCATCTCTTTCTCACACATGCGCTCACCTATTTATATGTATACAGAAAATGCTTGCGGCTGCTGACAGAAATAAGATTAATATGAAAATATATTTTAGACTATAACTTTGGTGTTTCTTAATGAAATTTCGGCAATTGATCAATAATATGTATATGCATAATATGTATAAATTAGAAGCCTCTGCCTCTTAAATTATGGAATTGATTGCTATCGGAAATCGAAATGTATCGAAAATTCAAAAACAGAGGAAGTTATCGATAAAATAAAGCAAACTTGATCTGTGCCTGGTACACAAGAGCTTATATTCGCTAGCTCTTATAGTCTCTGAGATCCGCGTGTTCATACAGACGGACCGACAGGCAGACGGAAAGGGTTATATCGACTGCTCTGTTGATTCTGATCAAGAATATATATACTTTATGGGGTCGGAGATGCTTCCTTCTGCCTGTTACATTGTACATTTGCACAAGACCATTATACCATTTTTACCCATTTTTAATGGGTTAAGGGTATAAAAAACCTAATTTTTACATAGAAACCCCTATTTAAATGTTTACATATAAATATAAATTTAAAAGCCACTTTTATAACATTACGATCATAATACGTTTCAGACAATTTAATTCAATTATTTAATTAATTGTGAAAAGAAAATAATTTAATATAAAATAAATCTTAGAAAACTCAATAAGCTGCCTGTATAAATAAGTGGACAACAATTTTTAATTAAACGCATTGAAAAGTTAATTATTTTGAAATACAAATTTTCAATTTATTTTCATTTGCATTTTTGCCTGTTGTTTGGCCATTGTTGTTGTTGTTGTTGTTGTATATTTAGCATAAATTAATTACGCATCGTTGCTGGTAGAACAACTCTTCAGCGACGGAAATTACTTGCACAAATATCCTGTGCGCTTCTGCTGCTGCTGCTGCTGTTGCTGCTGTTGCATTTTTGGGTCGCAAGGATATTAATTAGTTTTGTATACAAAATGCGAAATGAGCATTAAAAGCGGAAATTATTTTCAGCGCCTTCAACTTGTATTATTACTGCGAGTATTTTTCGTTCATTTTGCATTTTAATTATGCCGCCAAAAGGACAAAACATAGTTTCGGTCCGCCGAAATTCGACACTCTGCGACCATCTCTGATTAGCATAAAGTTATGAAAAGCAATCAAAGTAACGGAAGACGCCCATACACCAACACACACCAATACACACCAACACACACCCACACACCCATAAAGTCTGCAACGCCTCCTTTACCAAAAATACTCTCAAATTGCGAGTTGCATTTAAACGCAGCCTCGGAGCATTTTTGTTCCGATGGAGATTTGAGTCTCTGTCCCCGGTCGAAAACTCACACACTCCCTTCCTCTTTGTCTCTCTCTACATTTCTCTCTCTCTCTGCTGGACTGTTGAGAGTGATTCAATTATGACATTTTTATCAAATTGTTGCCCTGATTTGATGCCATTCGACTTTTGCACTTGCTGGGCGTTGACATCTGCCAAATGTTACAAATGTTTCACGTTGACTTCTTTTTGTGCGGTTGTTGTTGATGTTGCCGCGGGCGTTTTGTTGCTTGCAACATGCACGCAAATTGCGGGGTAAGCATGTGGCATAAACGAAACACTAACGTTGTTATATTAAAACCCTGTATGTCTGCTCGGGGGTGCCAATAACAATAATAACTTTTGTATAATGTGAGCATTGCCGATGGCAGTTGTTTAGATTTTTCATCAACAACTTCCCTCGTTTTGGGTTAATTGAGTTGCAGTTCGCTTATAGATCTTTGGATAAAACAGAGTTGTAAAAATGAGTAGAGAATTATGAATACCATAATGAAATATATAGATCAAATCAGGAATTTCAATCAGGCACTATGAAAGTAAACGCAGGTTTTTTTATTTAAATCAAAAACTTTTTGTATCCGAAAAAAAGTCTCGTATTTTTATAATCTGACAAAATTACTTGAATTTCTGTGTTCAAACAAAATTATATATATATATTTTTTAAAATTCCAAATACGAATCTGCGTTCTTTGATTGAAGACGGTTAATATGCAGAAAAATGAAGAAGATTCGGATGAGGATCATCCATCGATAATGCGACTATCGAATGACCAAGCAGAAAACTCTTTGAATTCTATTTGCGAAATGCTCAAACTTCTCAAGGCACTAACTTCAAATCGGCGAACTAACTTGGCTAACGAACACGAGCTGAGAAATGAGCAGGAGCGCAATAAAATATTAACAAGCAGTTTGGCTGAAGCACTATGTCAGGTCCCAGTGACAGCATCAAAATTCGCTATTGCAAGCCAAACTGATCAACGCAGTGAAATCAGCAGACAAACCTCTGAGATAACTAATTCAGATGGATTAACATTTGGAAGTCGGCGGCAAGCGCTGCTAAAATTGTGCAAAAATATAATGGCACCCTATGGCATACCCATGTATGAGTTTTCCTTTTCGTGGTCCGATGGACACGCCTTCTGCGCCTTCATTCATTCATTCCGACCAGATCTGATTGATGAAAAGTATCTAAAATGTAAGAATCCCAAAGAGACTCTGTCGTATGTTAAAGGTGTTGCAAACTCAATAGGAGCTGAATTTGATGGCGACTTTGTGAACCTAATGCATCGTTTTTGTCCTGACTTTGTGAAAACGTATTTCTTTGTCTTCAAATTGTACACCTGCTTAAGTAGCGCGAACAAAAATGTAATTTTGAGTATCTAAATGACTGAATAAACATATACGTATAAGTGTACATACATATATGTATATACACAAAGGATAACATCACGTCTTATTTGTTTTGAGTGCTGGTTAATATACTGGCAAGTCACTTAACTGCATCTCAGCTCAGTTCAAACAAATTGACGCCTCACAAACATGCGAAAGAAATTTCCGTTTCCGCTTGAAAACTTCGTTAAACTGACGCGAATTCAATTGAATGCGCTCTTCAGCAACCTGTAAAAGAAAGCAGGAGAAAAAACAAAAACAAAAACAAAACCAAGGATGAGTGTGCTGCAATCGTCAAATGAAGCCAGGTGTGAAGTGGGCTGAGTTGAGACGGACCTTTCAGTTTGCTTTGCAGTTGATAGGGATTCACTAACCAAATTTGTCTCAGTGCTAGCGAGAATTGAATTTTCGATTATTAACTAAGTATGTATATCCCTTAAATCACTTAAACGCATTTACTGATTAGACCAATGAGGCGACTGTCCTCTCACACAGCGAGGACCGCGCTGCGGGAGCTCTTCCCTCAGGCGTAAAGTTTCACACATTATTCGAATGCGGTACGCAGCAGACAATTAGAAGTCTCTGATAACATTGTTCTTATTTTTGTAAGTCTTCGCTATGCCACAGCTGATAATGCTAATATGCGCCGCAGGACATCAAACACCAAAAATAGACTCGCAAACAACTCAACTTTGTTTTTGGCCAATCCGCTTATCTCGTTGCGGCCATTGAAATGTCTGTGTAGTGGTATGTGTGTGTGTGTGAGGAATACACACATAAATATGAATAGCACAACAGCAGGATTAACGCTTTACAAGCCGAGTGCGATTGTTAAATGAACAGCCAGGATGCGTCAAGGATGTGTCTGCCTACCTGGCCGACTATCTCTCTGTCCGGCTGTCATTCAGTCTATCCGTATATTTGTCAATTCTGCAACCACAACAAAAACCACATTTGCTCGCACTACATCCGACTTCTGCTCGGCTGTCTTCTCGAGCGTGTGAGCAGGATCGCTTCTGCAACCACTCTATAATATAAAGAATAACTCGGCTACTGTAGCTCCATTTGCCTCTCAGCTGCCTGTGAATGTAATCGTGATCCTGATCGCAGCATGCGACCTTTGTGACGTCCTTTGTCCCTTGTGCGCGCTCTCCTTCATTAGCAGCTTAGGGGCGTTGACGTGTCGGTCCTGTTGTTGTTTACAATGTTTCTTGGCCTCATTTAGCGACTGAGACGCTCGAAAGTGTGTATTTCCTTGTTGTTGTTTTCCTTGAACATATCCCCGAACCATTAAGAAATAAGTATTCTATGGTATCATTGGCGGGCAAAGCCGAGACTGTTCGCAACAACAATGACGCCTACTTGAGGCTTACAAAAGGAACTGCATGCTGAGATTCTTGTAAGTGGTGTAATTTATACATACAAATAAGAAATCTGAAATGAGGATTGGCGAAATACAACACTTTGTTATATTTATTATTAATATATGCATGTACGAAATTTTGTAATTTTTTAAACTAATTACTAAAACTAATTAATGCATCTAGTTTTGGCTCACCTTTTCATATTTTGTTTTAAGCCTTGTTCTATGTTTTTATTGTTACTATTGTTAAATATTTTCGATAAATATCTTCATCCAAACAGTGATTGTTCAAAACAAAATTAGCTTAGTAATTATCTCAATCTTTTAATAATAATACAATAATAAATACTGCTACTAATTAAAAAAGTTGGGCAAGGATACCAAAATCAAATCCTTGTCAACTAAAAGGGTGTTTTTCTAATGTCGGGCGCGAAATAAATAATTTTTAACAGGTTGCTTTTATGATATCTTGTCCAGGCACCAATGAAATAGATTAGGTTTATGCATTGGCTACATTTCCCTCGCCGAAAAATGTGGCATACTTTACGGATGACATAGACGACAAAAAACAAGTTTGGCTGAATACTTGCAGAATTTCGAACGGTCTAATCATAAGAGGATATGATAATTTGCTTAAGAATGTTGAGCTAACAGAAAGAAACAATTATAGCATTATATGTTTTTTTCTATTTTTAATTGTTTTTTGATTTTGATTCGAAAACGCTCTGCTGCTGTGTTAACGGAACGAATTTCCCTAGCTAAGCCCCGAACCATTCAATTTATTTCGGAATATATTCCTCCAACAAAAGGAACGACCTGCTGTCATAAACAAGGTCCACACATTTATCTGAGACTTACACCAAGTGTAAGTTGAACTGGGGATTTCGGAAATACAGCTTAATTCTTTAGCCAATGCATCAGACTGCATTTGATGGTAAGTAACTTGGCTAAATAATTATTTAGCTAACAACTTATTTTAATGTATATGTTGATAAGCTTATTGTCAATAACTGGTTTACAAATTGGGACATCACAATATAAGTTAATTAGTGTACGACAGAGATTTAAAAAGTTAAATAGATTTTCTAAGTGGATTTTTAAGCTTTTACACATATAAAACAGCATTACGCAGTTGGTAAATAGTGGATGCAAAAACTCGACTGTTTTACACCACATTTATTTGAATATCAGGCAGCCAACGTATTTCGCTTTAAATAAATGTGTATTTGTATAAGAACAGCTAAGAAGCCATACTTAAGAATAAATGACGGCACAACAGGAATTTGAAGAGCTAGTCAAAAGGCAAAAATAAGTGGAAATTGAAGCTGAAACAGAGACAGAAACAAAGACAGAGACAGAGATAGATATCGCAAAAGAGACAGACACTAAGCAAGAATAATGCGTTACATGAAACTGCACTAAGCACAACATTTTGGCTGCCTTCTACTAGCAAATATTTTTGTTGTTGGCCTTTTTATGCGTCAGGCTGCATAGAAAACGAGACGCACAATGAAAACAATACTAAGAGGGGAAGAGTCTGGGTAGAGGTAGAAGCGGCAAGCCTTCAAGTTGAGCTAGTCAAAGACCAGATTGCGTTGGACGGTGAAGGGGCCTTTGGGTCTAGCGGAGTCACTAGACAAATTACCGATGAGCAGCGGTTGCAACTGAAGCCATCACTCAGTGCTGGGAAAGGAGAGCATGACTTGGGAAAAGATCCTCAAAGGGGCTGGGTCCCAAAAATGTACAAAACAAAAAATCGTTTTGGGCATGGTAATGGGACAAAAAAATGGACGTCATTCATGTGGCCAAAATGAAGCATATGCCATTGCTAATTAGGCAGCGGCTTCTACCAAGAGGATACACAACAACAGCAAAAGCAACAGCAACAACAACAACAACAACAGCTAGGTACATCAGGCCAATTAAATGCTTAAGCTGAGTTTCTGGTGAACTTGTCATAAATTTTGACTGATTATGCGTATTCGTCTTTGTCGTGCACTGCCCCAAGGAGTCGGTGTCCCGTTCCCACCACCGCCCCTGTAGCCGCCCTTGCCTCTGGTCCTGTCCCTCTCTTTGACATCCTTTTCCGTGACAACTGAAGAAATTCTGCGGTTACTAAGGTCGTTGTTGGTGCTTGTTGTGTGCTTGCCATACTCCACACCAGACTTCCCCAACTCACCCCAACAACCGCTCTCCCACTCCTTTTTGAGAGAGTGTCCAACGCAATTCATCATTCAATTAAATTGACCGTAGAGCCGCATTTCAAAGTTACGAGTTCGTCGACATCTTTGGGGGCCTTGGCCAAAAGGCTTTGAGTGGAAGTTTTTAAAGTGGCCCACGCAAATCCTTTAATACATTTTGCCGCTGCCATCGATTATCCTTTCAATAAACGCCAAAAAAAACAAAAACAAAGAAAGAAAGAAGAACGACTCCAATCCGCGCATGCCAATCGCATTGACAATGGCGTAAATCTTGCGCTTGATTTATGCTCTGGCTTAAAAGCCAATTGCTGTGAACGGATGAAGGAAATAAGCGCTGACTGCTAACTGGACGCATTTGGGGGCTGCTGCCGCTGCTGCTGCTGCTGCTGCTGCATGCTGCACGTATTCGGGCTGCCCTTTTTTGGATTCCAGTTGCGTGGCGGCTTAAGCGATTCTTTGACACAAAGTCAAAAATGCCGCGCACATGCTAAGTGCTAGAATTGCACGCCCCCTACTGCCCCTTATCATTCCCAAAAAAAATCATCTTGGAGCTTAGTATGCCAACAGGCACTTTCATGTGCAACTCAGACTCAGTGACTTTTTGGCATTGTCAACAGCCAATATCCTGCCGGCATTTGGCAAAGTGATTTATGACATGTCCATGCACAGCTTGCAAAATGCAGAAGGACCAACAACAAAAAGACAAGTATTAAGGGCACAAATGAAGCACTTTCAGTGACTTCTAATTGAGTTATTTTTGCTCAATGCAAATATTGTCAAATTCAACTAGTTGTTCGAATATATTTACTTAATACATATTCTTTTCGAGCGGTGTAGTCTTCCATACTTTCACATATGTATAAGTTTATCAAATGCGTATATCAACAGCTCGAACGGCTTTGATTAATTAGCATCAACATTTTTGATAACAAAATTGAAGCAAAAAAATCAAAAATAAAAATAAAATCAATAAAAATGAGGCTCTAATAAACGAGCCCAACATCGAATTGAGATGTGTTCACGATTATTTACTTATTTATTTTGTATACACTTCTCAAAAAAGTAGTGGCTTATTAATTTGGACTACCTTAGATATGAAAATATAAATATACAAATAATTAGAGTAAACTGAGCAACTATTAATTAGTTTGCAATTGAAAACTTTTCATTAATTATTTTACAATTTTAATTTTTCAAATTGGTTTACATTTGTGTGAGTTTTAGAAATTCAGCAAAGTACAGCAGACATTTTTCCACTACAAAAAACCGCAAAGAAATAATTATAAGATATTAATATAATATAGTAAGATAAAAGAGATAATACAAAATATTAATTCTAATTAAATATTTTGTCTCAAAACCAGCATTTGTAAAGGAATTATAAATAAAAAATTACGCTCAAATATACGATTTTGTGAAAATTCAACTTTAATTTAACTTTATAATATTTACGAATGGATTGCAGAATTTATTTATTTTATTTATTTATATACATTATTTTATTTTATTTTATTTATTGAGTTATTAAAAAATCATTAAAAATAATATAATTTCTAAAATCTTCAAATGTGCTACAACCATACGCGAAATGAGTAGAATATTCCATATATTGAAAAATCTATTGATAGAATTCATTTGTATTTATTATTAAAAACACCAATTTGCAGTGCTGGGAGTTTTTTGCCTGTTAAAAATATTCAAATATCTCAAAAATGATAATGGAAATTTAAGTGGATAAAAAATAATTGATTCCCCGTACAACTGGAATAGGTGTACACGTAAGATTTTAGAAGCTTGTCATTTGAGATTTGTTTGCGTATCGATGCAACGCAGGTAGCACCTGCTAAATCTGAGATATGTCTGTGATATTTTTCAGATCTAAATGTGTTTCACTGTATCAGACTGGGTATACTTGTGGCGGACAGCAGCACAGACACCTCAACAGAGATCAATTTATTTCTTTGTATAGCTCTGATATTTGTCTCCCTTTTATTTGTGCTTCTTGTGGTTTGGTGCTTTCAGCGTTTGTGATTTGAGTTTTTAATTAACGCCCCGAATTTGTTTGCATTTGCTTGAAATTGTAGAAGAAGAGCAGCCACCAAAAAAAAAAGCTGGTCAGCGGCACTGAGAGTGCCGAGATGGGGAAGTGAATTGTGGAACAGGCATGGTGCGTCTTTGAGTGGTGCGGTTGCCATAGTAAGTTTCATTTTGACAAGATTCTTTGTTGGCTAATTCGGCATTTTGCATGTTGCACAAATATAAAATTCCGCTGGAAGCCCCCTGACAACTGCTCCCAGCAATAAGGAGGAGCAAAAACTAATAAGCGACTGACGAGCTTGGGTGAGGTGAGCTGAAGTGCGGGCGACAACAGGTGAGTGGGCATAAAGGACGATTGACACGTGGCAGCCACGAGCAACGAGCACTGGAGCTGCTATAGCTGCTGCTGCTGCTGCTGTGGCTGCGGCTGCTCCTGCTGCCAGCGCCCAAATGGCACGCGGCTGAATCTCTGTCATCCTCGGAGAGTTATGCGTTATAGAAATTCCACAGTTGCCGCCCCCCATAGTTGACTTTTTGCAATAACTGTAAGCTCAGCGCTGCGGTTGCCACTGCGACCGAATTCATACCTGTTCAGATGGCTGAAAGGGGATGGAGTGGCAGCAGGGTTGAAAGCTGCGCCGATTTTTTATTGCTGTGCATCTGGTTATCTGTTATCGATAGGTGCTGCACACAACGCGCCAAACAATCGCCATTTATCGACCCTACAACAACAGTCGACCCCCCATTTGGTAGCCGCCCCCCACACAACCGTTACGCTCTTGTGGGCGGCGCTTACGACACGCACTGCAAACGCTTGCTATCTCACTCAACGATTCGTGCGTTCGGCAGTCAGAGCGAGACGACCAGCTGTCGGTGACTGCTGCTGGCGTTAAGATGGCAGCTGCTAGCTACTGTTGTCCCTGTCGCGCACACTTGGCCAAATCAATGCACAAGTTAAGCAGATGGCAGATGTGGCAGATAGAAAAGCAGATAACACGCGCCTTACCCGCCTCTCGCTTCTCGCTTCTTGCTTTTTTTTCGCATGTCGATTGTTTGGCAAGCATTGCCTGCCGAGGGGGTTGTCCTGCTCCTGCCGCTGCCCGCCCGCCCTCACGTTGGGTGGTGGCGATTGAAATCATCGTCGTTGTTGCCGTTGCCGTTGTCGTTGTCGTTTGCAGTGCGCAGCGTCAGCCATCGTGGACAGCGGCGTTAACGTTATCATCATCGAGTCAATTCGTTTTGATTTTTTCGCATTTGTCTCAAATGCGAGCGAGTCGCTGGGCAAACGTTACGCGTTCCGTTCCGCTGCGCTGCAGATTGTATTATTTTTTGGCCGAGCCGTCGCCAAACACAAAACCTAAAATCAAAATCGAAACTTCAAAGCCGGAAAAGCCTTCACAGGGCCGAATGTAAACGTAGACCAAACTGATTTGACTGTTATACGTTATGTCATTAAATATTCAAACGAATCGCAATCAAGAATCGCATTTAAAACAACACAAAATGCAATAATTGTTCTCTAAATACGTGTGAGTGTGTGCACCTGTGTGTGTGTGTGTGTGTGTGTGTCTGTGTTGGAAAACGTCAAATGTAAACTGCTGCTGCTGCAAAATCAATTAAGTTCGCATAAACAACAACATACCGCAGTTCAGCAAATTGCGGTCTTTTCTACTACCAAGGCTCGGAGCACAACCGCCGGACAGTGTCCAGCTGTCAACTGGTCAAACATTTCATCAATAAACGATTCAACTTCCGTTTTATTGCGTGCTCACCTTCAACGTGTACGTGGACGTGTGTGTGTGTATGTATGTATCTGTGTGTGCCTGCCTGTGTGCTTGTGTGTGTGTGTGAGTGTTAATGTGCATGTGCGTGTCTCGTAAGCGGCAAGAAAACTTTTCAACTTCCGGCCAAGTGACTTCGATTTAATTTCTTTAGCTTTTTTATGGTCAAGTCTTTTAATTAATTTTACTATGGCAATTTGAGCGTCTTGCCGTCTGCAACTCTGAACTCTGACCCCAGCGGTTAACTGCTGATACGTCCGTGTGCCAGATAAAAGGGTCGCAAGGTATGTGTAAACAATATCAGAGCATTTCATAGTTGACCACTGAATGTCCTAAACTTATATTGGATTTATTTGTAAATATTTGCTTCGGACAAATTGGATTGTATTTTAATTTAAGTGCATTATTTAATATGAAAATCATAGCTTTGGAATTCTAAACCCCAAAATATATCAATATGTCATTACTAGCTTAAGTGATATTTATAGATCGATATTTATAATCATAATTATAGAACAAATTCAAGATATTTAAGTTATATATTCAAACTAAGCACATTCAAAATTTGCATAATTTATTTACATTTTTACCTTTTGTTTGCAGCCATTAAGTTTATTTAACAATTTGCTTTAGCTTATGAAAATAAAATAAAATGAATTATTTAGCACTTTTAAACAAAATTTAATTTTTTTTTTTTAGATAATAAAATGTAGTTCAAAGCATTTTTACACTTTATGTTAAGTTCATAATCGCATCAAATTATATAGCCTAATATCGTGACCATAACTGAAAAGCCTCCTACTCAATTTTCTATTTGCAGACCCGTTAAGGACAAGTTGAGGAAACATGATTGAAATGTAATTGACGCACAGCTTCGATGCACTAGAATTTACGCACTGTGATAGACGAGTATACGAGCAGAATTCTTGGAGTCTGCACAACACAACACAACACAACACAATTTTGCAATTCAATTCAATTGAATTTCTAATTAAGATTCCTCAGTTAACCATTTTGGCTGGCGAGCCCAAACCCAAGGAGACAAGCCGACAAACTGTCGACGCTATCGATACGCAACTTCTCGGCAAGCATGCTGAACAATCTTGGGGCCAATGTGCTGGGTAAGTGAATATTCACAATGTAAATCAAATCAATCACCACAGCAAACAATCACCAGGAGGCTGTGAAGGAGGGGTGAAGCTAACCGGGCAGCGTATAATATTGTAATTAAGATCGGAGAGTGAATTACGCTAATATATAATAATATGTGCTTTAATCTGTCCGCTGGTCCATACTGGACCATAATTAAACTAATTTCTTGAGCATACGCTCTGGCATCGGGTCGGATAATACATATGTATGTACGTATGTATATGGCTGTAGTTACTTCCGACTTATTGGCGTTGGCAGCGTCTCAGCCATCGATGACGCTAAATGGCCAATAATTGAGCCGTCTAAATAGCTGGCGCCTCATGTCGCGTGCATTTAGCAATAATTAAGTTGTATTTAACTAGCTCGTATTTTTGTATCTTTTTTTTGTTGTTGTTGTTGTTGTGGGTACAAACAAGGGCTGCAGGCCCATCAGTATCTCAGTACCTACTTGTGTGTGTGTGTGTGTGTAAGTGTGTGTTAATTGCCATAATTGCTCTTTTAAATATGCCGCAAATTGTGTATTACATTTGCACATAATTATCTGTTTATATTGTACTCATAAATATATATTTTTTAACCACATTGTTGATCATTTTTCAAGCACTTTCAATTTCGGCAATAAAATTTATAGCTGCAGACTTGCAACTTTGCAACTGCAACTGCAACAGCAACAACAGCAGCAGCCATCCAATGAATTATGTGCGCGCTTTTATTGAATAATATTTTTGCCATTCGATCTGCTCTGGCCCTGCCCTTTTGCCTTGGTGTGTAATTAATTACTTTTATTAATTTATTGCCATTTTTCATACACTTTATATATGCGCTTTTTTTATGTGCGCAATTTGTGCAACTGCCCTTTGGCTATAAAAGAATTATTGCCAAAATATTGCCGGTTATAGCGCATTCAAATATTTGTTTATTGCCATATGCATTTCAAATTGAAAAGGTATAAATAAATGTGGAAAATCGCGAATGTTTAGAATTCTTAAAAGTTTTCTATAAAATATTATTCCACGATTTATTTATTTATCTATTACATATTTATTTTAATTTGAACTTTAAACAGAATTCGGTTTCATTTCCCAACAAATGCAACCCCTTAATTTTTAAAGCCACAAAAAGCATCTATTAATTTGAAAAAGTTTTCATGCGTCCGAAATCCTTTTTGCAGTACAAGGCAAATCCTTGGCTGCACCATGTGCTCCTAATAAATTTTATAAGCTGCCCAAAACAAACTGAACAAAAAGCAAACAGCAGCTTTGCGAAGCAACAGACAGAAGCAACATTTGCATATTACGTATGCGCAGCGTAGGCCAGCTGGAGGCAGCACTTGGACTGTGTGGAGATGGGGTTGGGAAGGTGTGGAGGTGGAAGTGGCGACTTGGCGCCCAATTAAGCGCAATTTACATGCAAAAGAATTGCGTATTGTGGTCGTGAGATGGGCGGGTGGGTTGCGGGTAGCGGAGAGGAGGAGTGGTCTCTAAAGCCCATTCATTTGCAATGTGTCTCCCGCGAAAAAGTTGAAATCGTTGACTTAATTTCGACTGGCAAATAATCATTTGCTACAACTCGACTAGGCAGTTTTCGTGCCCGGATTAATTAAATTAATTTCACGATTGCATTTGTAATTTGACTGCCAGCAGTTTTCCCATTCACCCCTCGCTGCTGCTTTTCAATGTGCGTTGGCATTTTTGCGGTTGCCCGCGCTAGTGAAATATGTGCCTCCTCCTCCCTTGTTGGCCGAAACATTTGTATCGAAATGTTTTGCGGTTGTTGCGGATGCTGCAACTGTTGCTGCGGTTGCCACACGCCCCAGACCATAGCCTGTGGTAAAGGCTGGCCGCTCAACCGCACAATTTCCAAATTTCAATAATTATGTACAGTGCGTGCAACTGACGACTACTAGTCCTACTGCAACTGCAACTGATCCTGCACCTACAGCTGGTCCTCCTGCAAATTTTGCCATATATTTTGCGGACAGATAAAGCTGCAGCTGCAGCTGCAGCCGCCAAACTGATTTTGCGCAAATTGTGCAAATTGCTTGCGCGATAAATTCATGTTTGGCAATTTTAATTAATTAATCGCTTTGTGCGGTTTTCGTGCAACTCTACCAAGCAAAATGGCCGCTCGTTGTCAGTTGTAAAACAGCACACACATGCACAAACACACACACACACACACTCGCATACACATGGAGGTTGTTTATATGTGTACTCTGCTGGTAATCAGTAATCAGGACGCCGCCATGTTTTATTGTAGCTAGTTACAATTGCGGACATTACACAGCATTCCACTAATGTCACAACGATGACATTCCCAATTAGAGTCATCTATGATTGATTCCAGCTCCAATTAGTCATCATTATGAGAGGACAATAATATATCAGAGATATGGGACACTGAAACCTAATTATCATGTAGAACACACACAATAGTTATCAATTTAAGAATGTGACTTTAAGTAATGAGGATCAGAAATATTACTTTAAGGGAGATCAACGAATCCAAACAATCTTATTTAAAAAAGCGGGGGAAGCAGCGATATTATATCTGAAAACTTAAATCTTTTAAACTTATCTATAGCTTAAAATGTATAAGCCAATATAATATTAGTTTTTATCTTTAGTGGAATTTACAACAGACTAAAGATTGCAAACGCCATGTCAGTCATTTCGGAATTTAGTATTTATGTTTTTTTATACCCTTAACTAGTAAAAATGGGTAAAAAGGGTATAATGGTTTTGTGCAAATGTATGTAACAAGCAGAAGGAAGCATCTCCGACCCCATAAAGTTTATATATTCTTGATCAAGATCAACAGCCCAGTCGATATAGCCCTGCCCGTCCATCCGTCTGTATGAACACGCGAGTCTCAGAGACTATAAGAACTAGCGACTTCAAAAATGGAATATTAGTTCTCGTGTACCAGGCGCAGATCAAGGCTGCTTTATTTTATCGATAACTGCCTCAGTTTCGTAATTATCGATACATTTCGACTTCCGATAGCAATAAATTCCACAATTTAAGAGGCAGAGGCTTCTAATTTATTTATAACATACATATACATATTACGGGTCAATTGCCGAAATTTCATTAAGATCGGATAAGAAACACCAAAGTTATAGTCGAAAATATATTCTCATATTGATCTTATATCTATCAGCAGCCTCAAGCATTTTCTGCATACATATAAATAGGCGAGCGCATTTGTAAGAAAGAGATGGCATGATAATCGATAATTTCGTATACGTATGTATGTCTGTATGTATGCATGTGTATATGTGTGCCACATTTGTAGCCAGCCAGTTCGGGTCAGTTCGGACTTGTGAGTAAAAATACTCTGTAAGAAATGCACTTGCGGAACTGAACATTTGAGTGCAAATCGACTTAAAGGGAAATTTGCCAATAAAACTAGAATATCTTTAACAACTGGGTTAAGGGTATATCGTGGTCGAGCTAACTCGACTACAGCATCTTAATTGTTTTTTTTTTATAGTTTTGGAATATATATTATTTCTTTTTAATTACTCTCTATAGTTATATTCTATAGTTAATATTAGTTGTTGGACACGTCTTGTTTGTACTATCCTCATTTGCTTGGCATCCACAAGTCTAGATCTCTCATAGATTTACAGTTTGCGGTTCGGTTGCAGTAACAATTGCAGCTGCTGGATTTGTTTTTTCATATTTGTGTGCCATAACTGTAAACTGTTGGCTAAAATCAAAGCTGGAACAAAGCTAGACTGCAACACAGTGCGATTTCGAGAAGTGGCGCTATTTGGCAAGAGTGTAAGCAACAATATTAAAAGGTATATAGACAACCAACAATAATAACAACAACAACAGCAATAGCCGCACACATGTGAATATGCTAAAAGTCGCACTTCCTCTTGCAAGCAAAACGGCCCTGGCCAAAAGACACCAAACTCCAATCTTAGCCAAGTTGTCGAGCACTCGAGCGTAAGCTGTGTTTGGCTATGGGAGCTGCAGATATCGCACCTAACACCGCGCCTTAAATTTACTAATCACGACACTGGAGCAGCAGCCAGCACAGTTGATGACGACGATGATGATGCTATATATGCTTTATATACATATACATAAATACATATATATATATATATGTATTTAGGAGCTCTTTCTTGGCCATGTTACAGTTGTGTGCCAACTGCTTCAAACTGTAAATGCTGTAAAATGGTCAACAAGCCGGCGCGGAAGTAGCTTTTCAAGCTGCGCATTGGCTTTTTTTTTTATATATAATTCAATATTTGACAAACGTCAATGTTGCAAGTTGACTGACGGACTGGCGGACTGACAGATTGTATCAGTGTGTGCCTCATGTAAGCGTTGTCGTGAGCGCGTCAGGCGCGTCAAAAATCGCTAATGAACAGTAGCCGCACTGGGTGTATGTGTAAAAATTAGCACTTTGCTGGCAACGCTTTAAAAGCGACTGCACAACAACAACAACAACAACAGCAGCAGCAGCAGCAGTAGCAACAAGCGAACTGGAATAGTCTATCATAGTCAAACAGCAACAACAACAATAACAACAATAACAAAAGACTTTCCGCCTTTTTAATTTATGACTCTTATGTGGCGCTGCACTCGTTGAACTTTTATGAGCAGCCTCAGCTTCAGTTTCAACAGCACCACTTCCAATTCCAATTCCAATTCCAGTGCAAGTTCCTGCTCCCGACCTGGCACCTGTTGCTGCAACAGAGCGACAGGTTTTTTTTTTTTTTTGCCCTGTGAAGTTGCCGAAATTTTAACAAGTCCATTTGAAAACAATAAAAATCATTGATGCTGCGCTCGTCTCTGTTTGTTTTCATTTCTTGCACATCAAAGTCGGCTATTGAAAGCAAAATGGAATATGTATATTTATATATATATATATGTATATATACCCCATTCCCATCAAAACAAAAAAAAAGTCAGACAGACTTAAGAAACTTTTCAATTTGCATTTGTTTCGCTTTCAACAGAAATTGCACACTTAACCACATCCACATCGACATCCACACCCACACCCACACCTTCAGTCTACACTCTTTAGTTGCAGGAATACTAATAATTATATACATTTGTACATGAAAAGTCATGACAACATCGGCGACTCAGCTTCAGTTCATCGAAGCTTGAGTCAAGAGTCGGGCCCAAAAGGTTATGTATTGAGACGAGAGTTCGCATCAACTGGCGATGAGTAAATGTTTGACTTGTAGCAGAGTTGAAATATCAAAAAGATATACTTACTGACACACAACACATACACACACACACACACACACACACACACACAACACACACAACACACACAACACACACAACACACACACATGAATAAAATCAATGCCAAAAGAGTTGAGCGGTTCTCAGTGGTAGTCGCTTTGTTGTTGTTGTTGTTGTTGTTGTTGCTGTTGTTGTTGTTGCTGTTGTTGTTGTTGCTGTTGTTGTTGTTGTTGTTGCTGTTGTTGTTGTTGCTGTTGCTGTCTCTCACAGGCAGCGCCTCGCACATACATGTTAAAAATTCCAGACATACGTTGAATTTGAAGTCTCCGACTCAATATAACTCAACGACTCCAGCGACTCTTTCTACTACAAAAGTACACATACATATATATATATATATATATATATACATATGTACATACATATATCCACCCCACTGGGCTCTGTTTGTATTTGCCTATGATTCGTGTTTTATTTTATTTTAGTTATTGTTGTTGTTTTTTTCTCTTCCGTGATTTTTTTTAATGTCGGACTACTGTGTTGTTGTTGTTGTTGTTGTTACGTAGTCAAGTGAGCCAAAGGTAAAAATTAAATAAAAGGGGTTACGCTCACAGCTCACACATCTCACACACGTATCTATGTATCTATGTAACTATGTATCTATGTATCACTGTATCTGTATCTGTATCTGTATCTGTCCCCGAATCTGTACCTGTGTCTGTATCTGTGCGTCTCTCTGTATCGCACCTCAGTTGAGATGCTGCCGCTTCTGTCGCTACTGCTGCTGCTGCCTCTGCTGCCTCTGCTGCCGCCGACTCTTAGCCGTTTGTTACTGTTTTTGGCATCTTTTGAATGACAGGTTGTTGAAAAATTCAATTTATCCGATCGCCGCAGTTCGGTCTGAGCAACACACGAAGTCGAATCTTGGCGCGGATTCGCGACGGCAAAGCACAGGAATCGTAATCCGTAGTTTATCAATAATTATACGTGAATCGCATTTAGTGTCATGTTTTAATTACAACTAATCAATAAGATAAATCTTAAACACATTTGCATTAAGCCTTAACAATTCCAACGGCTTTCCTACAGTGGGTGTTAGTTGTGAGTTTTTTTTAACAGTGAAATCATCTTAATTATTTCCGAATATTTCTTGGGAATTCGCCTTTTACTGTTGACAAAAATATAAGTTTTAATTAGTAACTATTACATATTCAATTGAATATTACGATATTAAAAATATTGATTATTTAAATGTGATTCCAAAACAATGAAAATTTGTGCTTAGAATTAAATATTAAACTTCAGGCGCAGCTCTACACAAAATTAATGTATATTTAAAAAAAACAATCGTTATTTTTAAAAGTAAAATATATTTTCCATAACAATTTTATAATCAATAAATATATAATTATTTGCATACAAATACAATGATTTAAACTGCAACTTATCTTTCCGCTTTCCTTGCTTTCTCTTTCCATTTCCCTCTACCTTTCGGTCTCTCTGTATTTGTTATTATTGTGTGGAACACCTGGAATAGGCCCCAAGGATTGTGATCTACCCAAGGCGGCTATCACAGCGCTGCACGCGGGCGTCAATAGTTTTGGCCAACTGACCGGCGCCCCAAACATTGCGGATCTTGGGGGTGGTGGTGCTGGACCTGGTGGTGGTGGCGGTGCCAGTGTTGGTGGCGTTGCCCGGCTGCATGTCACGGGGGGACTGTGCGACAATAGCAATGTGTTGAACGGCGGCACCAATCATAGCAACAACAACAATAACAACAGCAACGGGAGCAACAATAACAACAACAACAACAACAGCATGCAGCAACAGGATCAGGTGAGCATGCGCTCTGAGATTTCCAGAAAGAGAGGCAGAGCGAAAGAGCGAGGTAGAGAGAGAAAGATACTCCTACCAGCGATCTCTCTCTCTCTCTCTCTCTCTCTCTTTGTCTCTCTATCTCTTTCAGCAGCAAGTAATAGCTGAATTTTTAATAATCCATGTTCTTTTCGATGTTTATTTTTCCTCAAAAAACTCTGCTATGCATATACAAAAAACTAAAAAAAAAATTATAATAATAAAAAACAATTAAATCCAATCCAATTCGAACCACAAAACTGATTTGACAAACAAAAAAAAAACAATACAAATAATCGCAAAAAATACAAATAAATTTGCTCCAAATGTGAATGTGTAAATTCTGTGTGTGTTGAATTGTGTATAAAAAATATTATGTGCAATGAATAATACAAAAAGTAAGTGTAATTTTATTTCCATACGTATTTTTATGTAAACAACAAAGCAAACAATAGCAAAAAAAAAAATTAAAAAATATTTAGTTGCTTCGTTTAGATTAGTTTTTGTATTTTTTTTTTCTTCTTCTTCTTTATTTGTAGTTAACAAAATAGCGGTAGAACTTGTAATTCTCAATGTAGCCATTAAACTTGTTGTCATTGTTGTAATTGCTGTAAATGTTGTAGTCGATAATTAGCTGCTGCTGCTGCTGTTGCTGTCACACTCAAGCCTTGTACCTTCTCTTTCTCTCTCTGTCTCGATCTGTTGCAGCACCTGGACAAAAACAAGCAGAAAAGACACCGGACACGATTCACGCCTGCGCAGCTGAATGAACTGGAGCGCTGCTTCTCCAAGACCCACTATCCGGACATCTTCATGCGGGAGGAGATTGCCATGCGCATCGGCCTAACCGAGTCACGTGTCCAGGTGAGTCGGCAATCCACTCTCCCTTCCAGCTCATCTCTTAACCCAAAAAGTTCAGATTTGTTGTCGCTAAACTTTGTGTGGTTGCTGCATCGCTGATTGCGAGTCGCATTTGAATCCCAATTAGCGCCACTGACAGTTCTCAAATTGACACTCAACGTTTAGTTGAACACGACATGTCGCTTTTGTTGCACAAAACCGCGACTGGTTGCTCCACGACTCCACGACTTTATCGATATCAATCTTAGCTACAACTTCAACAAGTTTCCCAACAATGTTGCACAAATTAGATCTTTTAGAATTACAGATGTTTACAAAATAAACCATTCAAAAACTGAACCGACATTTATAAATATAGAATGTAATCTTATATTGCATTTATAATTAGATAATTTCATATTTATTTAACAAACAATTAACAAGTAAAGAAATGAGACAATCTTCGTAACTAGACGTAAATTTGTAAAATCAAAATTATCCGTAATTTGTATATATTTTTAAAGTTACATGAAATTTTGTTAGGCTTCCGATATATTTTTTCATAAATATTTGAATATTCAAAAATCAATTACTATCTGATATCTATATATTTTCATTTCGTTCTTTTCATGCTATTTTCATCATTTCGAATACGTTTTCATTTCTGAATTTCCCAATTTTTTCGATGGTCTCGAATTGCTTTTGCCGCCCGAGTTTTAACTCACAATTTCAGCTTAACTTTATGAGCGTTTTGGCTGCACTCGCGGCTTGCGGCGCCCAACGCCATTTAAGCGCCCAAAATTATACTTTATTAAAGCACATAAAGTCACATTTAGACGGCGCTCAGAGTCCCTGCACTGCCTCCATCCCAGTCACAAGCCCCAAACCCAACCCCAACCCAATCCCCGACCTGTCCGCTCTCTTTGGCGACTTATGACTGCCGCAGCCAGCACAAAAAGTTTGCAAAACCGAAGCACACAGATACATATATACATATATACATATACATATATATATGGGCAGCTACAGTGAGCATTATCCTTTTGTGGCTGGCACAGCTGCCGAGCAGTTGTTGTCGTTGTTGTTGTTGGCACTGCCATTATCCTGGATGTTCGGTGCCTGTGGCGTGCGCCTTGTAGTCCTTTGCATGCGGGCGTGTTTTGTTTATGCGACAATCGAATTTACTGCTTCATTAAATTTGTGTTTAAGCTTCCGCTTCCTGCAGTGCCACATCAACTTGGCATCTCCCATCCCTCTCCCTCTCTCTCTCTCTATCTCTGTCTCTCTCTGCTTGTGTGTGTGTGTGTGTATAAAACTATTCAGTGCGAGAATTGTTTTGCGGTTTCAATGAATGCCAAAAGTTGGCGCCTTATTGGCCTATTCAACGGGTTCTACAACAAGTGACCCCCGACCTCGGACTAAGCAATTGTATAGTAGTTGGTCGATAGTCACTGCTCCTCTGTTCCATACCCGCTGTTGCTGCCTTCCTCTTTTTTTCTGTCTTTTTTTTTTTGGTTTTCTCGCCAGCCTAACGGATGTGCTACTTTGATAAATTGTTTTAATAATTGCGTATCAGTGTCTGGCTGTTAATGTATCCTGCTCATCCGGCAGTCAGCAGTCGGCTGACGGCTATTCCTGTCCGGGGTTGGGGTGCGGATAATGCGTGAGGCAGCACTGTTGCCTTTATTTATTTATGTTTTTTTTTTTCTTTTTTTTTTGGGTTGTTGTAGTTGTTGCTGTTGCTGCTGCTGCTGCTGCTGCTGCTGCTATTAACACGCTATAATGTTTGATTTTTCGTTGTCGTTGGCTTTTGCGGCTTATGGAATGTCAGCCCTTTGGATTAGCAAGGACTTATTGTTGTTGTTGGTGCCTGATATTCTCGATGCTGCTGCTGTTGTTGTTGCTGCTGTGGTGGCTGTTAATAAAATTAGCATATAAATTAAGTTTGCATGCTGTTTTGCCAGCCTGCCCCACTGTCAGTCCCACTATGCCTCTTCCACTGCCTGTTGACACACATATTACATATTTATATATGTGTGCATTTTATTTGAAAACTCCAAATTTAGAAGTAGCTGCTGAAAATTGACGCACATTTGATATGCACACACACGTCTGGCCCTAAATCAATCTACAAGGATTTGCAGCTAATGACGGCATAAAGACAGCTATCCCCAAAAAAAAAAGAAGAAAAGTAAAACGTGGGGACCTCCAAAAACGTCTACATATTAACACGAAAATCAAGTCCAGTCCAGAAGAAGAGTGTGCATGTGTGTGTGTGTGTGTGTGTGTGTGTGTGTGTGTGTGTGTGTGTGTGTGGCTGAATATGTTATGAAGCTCACGTATTTAGCTTGCTACGTGCAGAGATAAGGATATCGTAGACAAAATACAAACTACAAGATATTAGACAGTGTCGGGGTTACGTTCACATATGAGCTGCTTAATTATGCAGCTCCAACCTAATGGTAAAGATATAAATATAATTTAATAAACTGCAAATAGCTGCACAGAACTGACCCCAAAATCATGGCAGAGAATTAACCAACGTAATCGCATAATCAGAAAGAGAGCAGGGGAGTAGCAGGGGAGTATCTTGAGGGGGGGTTGCTCTGCCAGCGGGATGTGCAATTGTTAATTTGTGTGCTCACAGTTTGAAATTGACAATTTGCGTGGTGCATTAACGGTAAGCGTCTTAGCACCACCCGTCGCTAGACAATATGCTATCCTCGCACACTGCATTTGGCAAGGACACGTGAGCCTGCGCCTGCAGCGAGAGGGGGTTGGTAATTTTAACACAAAATTGACTTATCATGATTTTACATTGTGGCAGTTGTCAGAGGCATTTTATGGCTTCAGTTTGGAATGTTTAGCATTTATTGGTTTGTTTATTAAATTGTTGCAACGGGTGCAAAGAGGCAGACGACGTGGGTCAGTGGCACGTGCCACAGAACTGAGCACTAACTGAGAACCAAATGAATTCCTCACATGATTAATTTGCCTGGCAACTAAATGAAGTGATGGCAACTGCCACGGGTTACGGGAAATACTATGGAATTTTGCTAAGTAAGCAAAGGATACATAGATATGTGAGCATGACCAGAACCAGAACCAGGCAAGTGGCTATGCCACATACGTGTATATACATACATATTTGTCATCAGGTAATATTCTCGAGTGGCGAAGTAAGAGTTGGGCTAACTTTTTTAGCTTCTCAAAATTGTTGAAATTTGTAATAAGTTTCGTTAGTTTGAAGCAATCCTGAACCAACTTGAAAATACTTTCAGTTCATGACAAATTGAATGAAGTGAATTTTAAAATTATTGTTATTGAAACAAGAAGAACTTTTCAATTTTTAATTTGTAGGAAGAAGAATTATATTTCAATAAGAAAGACTCATTCCCAACAAATTATAAATTGTCCATTTGCACTGCGAATCTTTTGTCTCCAGAGTCATTCATAAATAAACACTTGTAACAGAATATAACGTATAATATAAGTTACAATTTGCACAATTTAAAGGTATTTAAATATAACTTAGTTACTCAACTGTAATTAAACATTTGGAATTTAGTTATTGACCTTTACTTAGTCTTTATTGCTGAAATAAATTTATTTTTTTTTTGATTGCCTAGCTTCTTAAATATACATTTCTGCAAATAAATTAAAATTTGGAGTTCAGTTATTGACCTTTAATTACTCTTAATTGATGGAATATATTAAATTAATTTGATTGCCTAGCTTCTTAAAAATACATTTCTGTAAATAAATTAAAGCTATATTTTTTTCTATCTTGTTTATAAAGCGATTTTTTCCTTAAAGTATTTATAGCTTTTGCTTTTAAGTTGGTCAGTGAATGCCTAACACCAACTCAGAGCATTTTTAAAGAGCACATCTTCGCAATCAGATCCGTAGGAGAAACTTGGCCAGAAGCCACTATCGATTCCCAAAGACAGAGACACACAAAGTCGAGCAATGCAAACCCAAACAGGGGGCAGTGATAAATTATTGCCTCGAGTTGAGACAACTAATTTATTTGCTGAGCCGCTTAATGCCACCTCTAATAATAGCCCACTGGGTGCTCGATTGCTGTGTGGGATGCTGGGAGCTGGGAGCTGGCAGGATTTATGAGGTTCGTTCAGTTCGTGTGTGAATCAAGTTTGTTTTGGCAAAAAAAAAAAAAGAATACTTTAATCAAACATCATTTTAAAAGTTAGCACAATATGAGAGCTGCGAAAAAGAAGTGATGTTGCAACTTCAGTTTTTGTGGCGACTCCAGCTCCACATAGATACTCTACTGCTGTTTCTGATAACCATGGCATCGCGTTTTAATTAAACTTTAATTGAAATACCAAAACGAAAATATGCGCCAGTAAAAGAAAAACTGGAGACTGGTGATTTGGAGAAGGAGCAGCAAGGTCCTTGTGCGCGAATCCTGTGTTGAATTAGTTGCTGCTAAAACTTTAAAGCACGAGAGAGAATAAGAGAGGCAGAGCGATACAGAGGGAGGCAGAAGCAGACACAGATAAAGAAATGAGAGAGAGAGAGAGAGAGAGAGTGAGTGAGAGAGAGGGAGAGGGAGAGAGGGAGGCAGTCGAATCGTTCGCATAAAATGCACATAAAGAGCATAAAGAAAATCTGGCACGCATTCTGTTTATGGCATATGAAGCAATTTCAAAAGCAATTTCGTTGATACTTTTCATTGAAATGTTTGTGTGAAAATGGCGTGCCAAAGTGTCCAATGGGGCTGACTGGGTCTGGCTGGATCTGCTGGCTCAGTGTCCATTGGGATAAGCTCCCAGCCAGGGCAGGAGGTTTCGACGGGGGCTATTGATAAATGAAAAGGTTCACATTCTTGATACTTACAGAAAACCGTTTCGGTTTCGTCCTTTTGGTGAATAAAAAATAACAAAATAAAATAAAAGAAAAAATTTCACTAACTGTTTGCAATGAGCTGCGCATGCTCCACCAGTGCACCAACATTTTCGGGGGTTGCATAGCGTGCCGATGCCCCATCTTTCCCCTTTGCCAGCGACAAAGATGTGCAACATGGGCTACGGCTGCACTTTTGCCCGGGACGACTTCCAGGCACAATTGCTGTATTCGCCAAGAGTAATGCTGCTAATGCCACCGCAACTATTTCATAAATCAGTAAAGACCTAAGCCTAAGCAGCCGATGGACCAATAGTTTGCCAAACAACTGTCGCAACCCCCAAAACGACGGGGGGTTGATGCTGGCCAACAACAACAGCAACAACAGCAACAACAACGACAAATCCCAGCCTCAATGTCTGACAGCTAGAGACACATTTCCCATTTCTGAGGGGGCGTTGTGCTCGCACAAGTGTGAGTGAGACGGGCATAGTAACAGCAGCAGCAGCGGCAGCGGCAGCTTCAGCGGGTTGGGTCTGTTCGTTGGGTGGCAAATGAAATAAATCGCTGGAGTGCTAGGCTGGGGGGGGGGGGGGTGTAGGATTTTGGGGTGTTGGATTTTTGTGGCAGGCAGGCAGGCAGGCAAGTCGCAGCAAGTGTCGCTGGGCGCGCTCGTAAACCAGGATTTAAAGGATAACATAAAATAAATCGACTCCATTTGTGTGCGGCAACAACACAAACAACAGCAACAACAACAGCAACAACAACAACAACAACAATAGACAACAAGTCGAGACATTTGTGTTTGTGTGCGTCGCTTTATGAATTTATACGCAGTTTTTATATGCGCACGAATGAAAAGATATTGGCCGAAAAGCGATTTCCATAAACCACTCAAGGCAGTCAGAGCCAGCCAATAATAATACAAATATTCCTTACTTGAGCTGAAGTTGAAGACAAGAGTCAAGACATCAAAGGACGCGAAAGACACAATGGACAACACAATCACAATTTGCAAACGGTGGCCAACATTCAGGTAGCCCGATTTTTGGAGTGGCCATTTCATTTGGTTGCCAGGTTATGAGTTCGCATCAAAGAAAATGCAATAACCTGGCCAATTGATTTTTGATTATGTTGCAAAGAACAGCAGTCGCAGCAGCAGCAGCAGCATCATAACTGCAGGCATAACCAGCAAAAATTGTCAATAAAAACAAGCCAAATGCTCTGGATGACTTTTCCTCTCTTTCCCTCGCTCGCTTTGCACTTGCCAATCCAATGTTTATTAATAAATACATAGAGAGAGAGAGAGGGATAAAATTGGTGGGGGTTGTGGAGAGTGGAGCAGCATTTATCTGTTAGCTGTCCTTCATGGCAACCTGTCCTGCTACAGGCTTAATAAATAATATTTGCATTGCAGCTAATCGAATTTTGATTGCAATATTCTGTCTCTTTGTTAATGCTTTTGGTTGATATTTGGCATAGTGATTTTCTGGCTTTTTGTGGCTGATTGTGATTGATATTTTTGAAATTGACTTTTCAAGTGCTCCTACCCTTTTCGCCATTTTTGGTCAGAGTACATTTCTATGTTTGGATAGATACAACGGATATCACTTGATTCTCTGCAAATATGCATATGCAAATCTATTCGATTCGAATATTGACTTTTCTGCGAGTGGCAATAACTATTCGAATAGCCTGCTATATGGCATCTGTTTATTGGCCATAATGTGCAATTAATGTTGCATAACGATCCGTTGAGATAACATCAGTGCACTGAGGGTCAACAATTTCACAGGCCAGCAGGGGATTTGCCATATGACAGACCATTATAAATGGTTCGCAGTCATAGAGACACAGTTAACAGGTTCAGCGTTCATAATAAAAATGCCGTTGGGTCTTTGACACCACAAATCCCAGCCAACCCCCTACCCTTAACCAGGAGTGCTTACACCCCGCCAGCAGCAGTCAACAGTCAGCAGTCAGCAGTCATAAAATCAAAGCAAATCACTTGTTATCCCATTTAGCTCAGTTTCAGCTACAATTCCCCGCCTGCGGCCGCATGTCATTTGGCTGCTACTTAATTTCTGAGTTCTGCCCTGCAACCAACCCCCTGAAATGGCACTGGGTGTCTGGGTGCCTGGGTGCGCCGGATGAGCACATTGTGGGTGCTGCTTCGGCTGGTTGATTGCTGCTGCTGCTAATATTTGTGGCCTGCCGCAAGAAATTGCTTTTTCATGAACTTGACTCATTTATTATTTGCAACAGTTTCCTGAGCCATTCTGGGATTTTTGGCCTCCGTCTTCTTGTTGATGTTTTTGTTGTTATTGTTCTCACACCTTTTGTCTTATTGTTGTTGTTGTTGTTGTTTGCTGGCTGTCTGCCCTTTTGTGCTGGTGGTGTCTTTTTTGTATTTGTTGTTTTTTTTTTCGTTTGGTGTCAGTCGCAAGTGAAAATTAAAAGTCCAAACATGAAAATGCTTTTGTTCGCAGCATATGGCTGGAATTTTTGGAAACTGGTTTTTGCTTTTGTCCTCTGCTTTGATTACGTTCTGCTCCATTTGCACCCTGGCCTGAGAAGTGGGTGGAGTGCGACATAAATTGAAGTTTTTGCAGGTATCTAGATGATAACTAAGATTTGCTCTCGGAATGCAATTATAAATATCTGACAAGCAAGGAACTCTTCAATTTGTCTGTTTTCGTTGTAGACCAACGCAATCATATTTATTAATTTACCATATTTGCCAATAAAAACAAGTAAGATGCTGTAGTCAAGCATAAAAAAAAAAAAAAAAAAAATAGCCACAAAACGCAAAATTAAATAAACGATATACCCTTAACCCAGTTGTCAAAGATATTCTAGTTTTCTTGGCAAATATCCCTTTAAGATGATTTGCACTCAAATATACATACATAAATACACACATACACACGTTCACGAAATAGTAATTATCGGGGCTCTGCAGAATACACACAAATACATGTATATTGACGCTAGCGTCAATTATAATGCCATCTCTTTCTCACACATGCGGTCGCCTATTTTTATTCATACAGAAAATGACTATAACTTTGGTGTTTTTTATCCGATCTTAATGAAATTTCGGCAATTGTTAAATAATATGTATATGCATATTATGGATCAAATAGAAGCCTCTGCCTCTTAAATTGTGGAATTTATTGCTATCGGAAATCGAAATGTGTCGATAATTCAGAAACTTGATCTGCGCCTGGTACACGAGAACTTATATTCCAAATTTGAAGTCTCTAGCTCTTATAGTCTCTGAGATCCGCGTGTTCATACAGACGGACGGACGGACGGACGGACAGACGGACGGACGGACGGACAGACGAACGGACAGACAGACGGACAGGGCTACATCGACTCTACTGTTGATCCTGATCAAGAATATATATACTTTATGGGGTCGGAGATGCTTCCTTCTGCCTGTTACATACATTTGCACAAGACCATTATACCCTTTTTACCCATTTTTAATAGGTTAAGGGTATAAAAATTACTTTAGATCTAAAATTTATTTTCCTGGAGGAAATTAAATTTATTTCTTTGATATTGGATAAAAATTATATGTTTACTCGATTCTAACTTTTCTATTTCTGACTAGATTTAATCACGTATTGAGAAAAGAAGTTCGTTATTTTGAAGCGCACTTTTAAAAGATATTTTGCATTTTGCACATTATTTGCATATTGAATTCTATTCGCTTCCAATTCACAATACAATTTATAAGCGCAATTTAAATAATTTTCGCCAATGAATACAATTATTAAAATTATTTCTCTTCTCAGTTCTTTAATTTGTAGCTTTTCTTTAAGAGATGTTTTATATTCGCATACACGCTTTCCAAATCAAGTTTTATAGACTTTCTGTTTAGCTGGTTTATGGCTAAATTTGTGCTTACATCAAGATCCAATAAATCAAATTTTGTATTTATTGGAAGCCGTGCCCCTCAGCCACTCAGCCACTCAGCGGCTTATAATTTATGCATGAGGGCGAAGCTTAAAAAATTACAGTCAAAACACAATTTAACACGGGCAAAAGGCGCGTCAGAACCAACAAAAAGAGAGGTAGTGAGAGTGAAAGAGAGAGAGAGAGAGATCTATAAATATAACAACATGCACCCCATACACGCAACACACACACACACACACACCCTAAGCATATATGTGTGTATCATTTTTTGGTGGTGTGCATAAAAAATAAATGTTTTGTTTAACCGACATTTTAACGCCTATTTGCGTGCCTGGCACGTCATCCACGTTACGCCAATTTAATGCTCTGCTTCGGCGCCTTCTGCTCGGCAATGACTTTGCCTTTTACTTCCCAGAAGAAGAGGAAGAGGAAGAAGAAGAAGAAGCAGCAGCAGCAGGAGCTTTGTAAGTAAATGGTGGAAAGCAAAGCATAAAAAGCGGGCGCCAAATAAATGCGAATGTGGCAAGCAAAATAAAAGAAGCGCCCAAAATTTAATTGTCATAAACAAAACAAGACAGAACCAGAGAGAGAGAGAGAGAGAGAGAGGGAGAGAGAGAGAGTTACAGCGTGTGCAAGGGAGTAAGCAATATAGACGCTGTAGCCAGACAGTCAGACATTATCTTAAATTATTAAATTAAAAGTATATGAATAGAGCGACGCATAAACACGTAAAAAGCATAAACAAGTCAAGGTCGCTCTGCCGACGCAATAACCGTCGTCGCAGTCGACGTCAATGTGGCAACACCCTCACTGTCCACAGGCACTCCTTACCCCTTACCAGTGCCACCATGTGGCACATTAGCGTCCCTGGTGTAACATTGCGCGGATACTTAGTGAACGCTGTCGATCCTGCCTCGTCCTGCAATAGTTCTCTGCTGCTGCTGTCTCTGCCACTGATTGTTCCTCTCCGTGTTTGTGTGTGTGTGAGTGTCGGTTGTCTGTCTGTCTGCCTGCTGGCCGACATATGACAAATACGCTGGGGACCATCAGCGTAACAAGCAAAGTTACTTTGCGCAAAAGTTGCCATTTTTCTTTTGCCTGCTTCGTATTTTGGTTGACTGTTTGTGTTTGTGCTTCTTGGCCATTAGTTGTGGCTCAGGCTTAGACAGTCGACAGCGCGACGGTGGTGACAGCTGAAGATGGCCGGATCACGGATGCCAGCATTTATAAATACGCGACACGGCGCAACGTTATCGGTTAAGTTGTCAACCCGCCGCGTGATGTGGATGCGGATTCGGATGCGGCTGAGAATTGTGCCGCTGCCTTTAGTTATGCACGCCGGAAAAATCGTTTCCATGTCGCAAGTCATTCACTTGCCGTTGCCGTTGCCGTTGCCAATTTTTTTTTTGTATTTTATGTTTCTCAATTTGAGAAAGTATTAAAATTGCTTTGGTTGAATAATAATAAAAAATGTGCAGTTGGCTCCTAGAAGCAGGCTACATTTCTAGCAGCTAATCGTTGTTGTTGTGTGTGTGTGTGTGTGAGTGTGTGAGTGTTTGTATGTGAATGTCTGCTAATGCTGCTTGTAAATGTCAAAACCTCAACATGTCTACACACATCGTCGCAGTCGTTGTCGTCCCGCCTGGTTCTTATACATATGGAAATGCCAATTTCAAACATCCTACATATCCGACATGGGCCTAGACCGCCTCTACCCTTTTCCTAGTTGATTTGGGCCAAGTCACAACCTGCCGATAAGACAAAAGCAACCAAATGGCTGACCAAAGATGCGTTGGGGCAGCTGGCAGCGATTGCTGCTGATGCCAAATTGCTGCCTTGTCTGTGACTCCGACTATAGATAAAGAATTTACATATGGAATTTATGCCTGCAAGTGTACAAGTTGGTCTGTGAATGTGTGTGTGCGTGTGTGTGTGTGTTGTGTGTGTGTGTGTGTGTGTGTGTGTCGAGACATGTTTTGACTGTCACGACGGTAATTGATCTCGATTAAGACCATGTACGAGAAGTCGCTTAACAAGCACACAACACATGTACACCCACAAACACACACACACACACACACACACACACACACACACACACACACACACACACACACACACACAGAGAAATACATAAATATGTATACACAAGTGTAGTCAATTTGGCCGCGTTCTTAAGGTTTTTACATATATGTATATACATTAATTGGGTTCGCTTGGATTCCATCAGAATGAACGAATTTCAAGGTTGAGTTACTCACAAGATATTATTGAAAAAAATTTCTGGGAAAGCTCTTTAGTTAAATTTAATCATTTCAGCATTTGAATACTGAAATTGCAAATATTTTGTTATAAGAATTTCCATAGCACTTCAAGATAAAAGTTGTTTTTATTAATAATGTTTAAGTTAAAAAGTTAGCTTGTTTCTTCAAAGTTATTAATTTTCTAGAATATACAAATAAAAGGTTTAACTTAACTTACGTAGAAAATAACACGTTCTTTAGAAAAGAGTTAAGAATAAGAAAACAAAAAACATTTTCTTGCTCAAAATAATTAGTTATTAAATGGACACTTTAAGATCTTAATTTGGATTCAGCTGATTAGAATTTTGTATTAAATATTTGTGGTTAAGACTCTAAAAATATTTATTTAATTATTAGTTAATTAGTGTCTAAGAGACACTGCTTTACATCAAATTAATTGTAGCGTGTTATTAAGCTGAAATTGTGTCTCTTTGTTGCAGGTCTGGTTTCAGAACCGTCGCGCCAAGTGGAAGAAGCGCAAGAAGACCACAAATGTATTCCGCACACCAGGCGCTTTGTTGCCGTCGCATGGTCTGCCACCGTTTGGGGCAAACATCACGAATATTGCAATGGGAGATGGACTGTGCGGCACGGGAATGTTTGGCGGTGATCGCTGGAGCGTTGGTGTCAATCCGATGACGGCAGGTGAGTGCACAACCGAAGGGTGTAGAGCTGTTTGATTAATAGCTAACTGAAAAAAAAAACAAAACAAAAAAAAACTAACTAACTAAATCTCTATCTATGCATCCTGTCTATCTATATTTGTATCTGTTGGTTCTGTCTCAAAGGCTTTGGCCAGCTGAATCAATCGTCACCGCTTTCGTCCACGCTGAATAGCGGCCTCAATTCGGGCATTAACATGGGCTCCGCCCTGGGTGCCGGCACCTATCAGCACTATGGCCTCAATGCATTGGGTAGGTGTTGCGTCACGCTACCCTTCACTACTACCAACCACCCTCCCCCCTGAATTCCCAAACCACTTGATTAAGATCACATGCTTCGAAACTTTCCATTTGCATGACAAGAGGCTGAAAAAGCGTTGACACTTTTTGGATACCATTTTTGTTGTTGTTGTATATTTTTGTTGTTGTGTTTTTTCCTCGATTGCTTCTTTATTTATTTAGCTTTCGATACAATCCAGTTCTTCTGACAATTGCCCAAACACGACATCGATGACAGCGTTTTCATTTCTTTGAACTCACACACAATTTTTTTGTTTTTGTTTTTGTGGAGCTACCGAAAATAAATAAATAAATGTAGAAACATACAGAGTAAGAAATAATTTATAGAGCTCTGAGCTGCGGATTTTTGTGTATTTGCTCGCCCAATTAACAGGCAGTCGCTTAATTTTCAGGAATACCGCTTTGCGTTGTACGACTTATTTGATTTCGTATTCGTATAGCTGTGCTAATTGATATTTTGGAGACAGGTTTTTTTTTTCAAAGTTTTCATTGTTACAGTTTCTTTTTTTTTTTTCATTTTTGGTGTAAACAAAATATATGTAATCTTTGTATCTGCAGTTCCGCATTATTAATTGCGTTTTTCTATACACAGGCGACTCGATGATGTATCAGCACAGCGTAGGCGGGGGGGTAGGCTGCGGACCGGGCGGCTCCCCAAGCGCCTCCACACCGCCCAACATGAACAGTTGCTCGTCGGTGACGCCGCCGCCGCTCTCCGCGCAGCCAAATGCCACACAGAACGAGCTCAACGGCGAGCCTATGGTGAGTTTTGAAAGCCAAGACACAAACCAATCATTTACATTGCCATTTAACATTGACAGCCACACCACCAACAACAGCAGCAGCAGACACACCAACCGCAGCAGCAACAGGCACACCAGCAGCAACAGCAGCAGCAGTCGCTAACACACCAGCAACAATCAGCAACACCAACACAACAACAGCAGCAACAACAACAGCAACAGCAGCAGCAACATCAGCAACAGCAGCAGCAGCAACAGCAGGATAGCAGCAATTTGCTGCCGCACTGTCATCAGGCGATGCAGTCGCCAGATGGCGCCACCGATGAGGACGTATGGCGAGGACACAGCATTGCAGCGCTGCGGCGGCGAGCTTCCGAACTAAATGCGACAGCAATTCCATCGTATTTGCATCATGCCGCAGCCCACAATAACTACGAGCATCACAATTCGGTCTACTGAAATTTGTTGAAAAGCTTTGAAAGCTTTTCGGATTACGGTTTTTCCAATAGCGGCACTCACGAGTATTGAATAAACTGAACACAGTTTGACAGCCACCCGCTCGGGCCAACCGAGCTTTAGATTAAGCTAACCAAATTTTAATTTTACATTTAAAGAAATTAAACAATTTATGAGTTTCATCTTAGTTCAGTTCTTTGTTTTGTTTTATTATTTGCAACTTGTCCATGAAACGATAGCATCGTAGCATATTTAAAACTAAAAAGACTATAATGAATGTAAACCATGTATACGAGAGGAAACCGTGAACTATTTTTAGTGGCATTAACTAGCAGATTTAACGGCATATAAATATATACACAGCCCCATAAATGTACGAGCATTGAAAATAAGCGTAAATCATTTAAATTTAACAAAAGTCCAGTCACAAGGCCTGAACTAAACGAATTAATTATGTATTTAGCAGTAACGAAGCAAAAACATTAATATTCATGAAGAAGAATACAAAATAAACATGACGTATACGAATTGAAAAGAAACTTCAGAGGAAAATTGTAAAAAAAAAACACAAATAAAACATATAAAAAGCGCTCATAGATGGCTATAGAAGATCCAACTGGAAGGCCCACAATAATTATGACTTGACTTTTGAGCGGATTAGAGCAGCTAACAAACATATATAATACAAATACTATATATATACACATACTTAAATTTATAGAGATGTAAACCTAAGAATTGTAGATGTAAACATAAGTGTTGTTGTTTTTGTGTATAGCCCTTCTCTGTTTAGTTATTTTGCTAAACTTACTTACATATACATACATACGTACGTACATACATAGATACATAAGAGTACTTGCTTACATTCATACATTTACTGTTTAATGCAATAAGCAACTATGCAATACCCATAAACAGAAATCGAAATCGACGAAAAATATTGGAATGAAATTGAAAAAAAAACAATGTATAATTAAATGTCAGCCAACTGCTGATCAGATGACATCAAATGGATTAATTTTGACTCGTAATGCTCGTGCAAAGTCGAGTATTATCGAGGCCACACAAACATACATAATAGATGCATGAATACAATTATGTAATACTTGTAATAGACTTTCTTCTAATGTTTAAGCCTAAATTTAACAGGAAATTAAATCGAAAAAACAAAAACTTAAACAAATATTTAAGAAAAAACGAAACAAAAATCAACATGTATGTAATTATGCGTATTATTAAATAGTAAACTAAATTAAATATGAATTGAACGTGATTTAAATAACAGAAAATTGAAAAGCTACGCTAAATAAAAAAAAAAAATACTGATTTCAGTGTAAATGTTATGCGATTTACGATATAGCTTAACTTTTAATTATATCAAGTTCGAGTACACATAATTGCGTAGAACATTTCATTAATATGCTGCAAATGCATTTAATGCCAAGTTAATTAGCCAAAGCGTTGCACATGGACAGGGGGTGTTCGAGCCATTTAGGTGGCAATTGCTACAAGCCCAATTACAATAATTGCATGTGAGCAGCTTTTTGGTTGGCTAATAAAAACGCCAAAACGAATTGGCCACAAACAACTTTAAGCTCAAATTGGCAAATTGATAAAAGTTTGACAGCGCACACACACACACGCACAAACACACACACACACACACACACACACACACACACACACATGTGTGTGCACGTTTTGGGCCTGGCTTTTGGGTCAAATATCCATTGCATTGGCATTGACTGCCTGCTATGATTGGGGTCAACAACGGAGACGGCAACAACAACAACAACCGTGTCCACTGAATGATTACGGCTGCTGTGGTTGCATCCGCAATGCCCTGTAGATGATAGTCAAACAGGGTGTTTATAGTGTGGGAGACATATTACATATATAATAATAAATGTTGCAATCATAAGTAACAGATGAATATTTGAAATATCATTTATTTCTGACAAATGTTTGAAAAATCAAGAATCTCTTGCGCAAAACAAAAGAAATATTATTAATAATTAGGTAGTAATTAATCTTATTAAATTTGCTTAAATATTTCAAATTTACAGTGTATCCTTGCCACTGAAGCACTTTAGTCTACAATATTGCCACAACTATTGTTTTTTGTTGAAACTTTGTATGTGCATCCACCGGCCTTATAAATATTATAACGGTTGCAGCTGTGACATTTGACATGCACATTGTCACGACAATTGGCCAGACTTAATCACACTGATGGCATTTTTATGTGATGTGGCAGCAACAGCAGCAGCAGCAGCATCAGTCGTAGCAACAGTCGCAGCAGCAGCAGCCGGCAATTCAATAATAAAACTACACACACATACACACATTTGCAGAGACAAAAATATGTGTGTATGTGAATTTATATGCGAATGTGAAAGGTGGAAAGAAAGTCGGGGGCACGCAGTATGACATGCTCGAACTCCAGAATTGATAGTTTGCCATCGCCGTCGACGTCGGCCTCCTCGATTACCTTGTCGGCAATCTGTTGGTGCTCCTCCGGACTCAGCTCGTTTTTGGTCATCGTCGTCAGGCAGGACATGAGGTCAGCGTGCCCAATGAAGCCGTCCTGATCGAAATCTGCAAAGTCATGCCAGACATGCATAAGTGCTCCTAGTCGCTACACATGTACTACAAACAAATACATTCGCTTATCCTGAGAAGTGAGTATGCAGATATGTGTGTAGTTGTGTGTAGTTGTGTGTAGTTGTGTGTGTCATTTTATCTAAGTTGACATTTTCATGCATAAGAGTCAAGTGATGTGTGCAAAACTAAGTTACGAGCCATATTCTTATAAATGTGTGAGTGCCTTGTGTGCATAATCACATGTGCTCCTTGCCAGCGTTGCATGCTTCAATTTGTGTCAATCTAATAATGCAAGTTGAGACAAAGTGCCCCTACGTTTCGTTCTGTTCGCTTTTCTAAATATTTGCATTTGGAGTTGATTTGCAAAATATATTCATATAAACATTGGAGAAATGAAATAAAATGAACACCTTGGAAAATTGCTTAAACCATTTTGAATAGAAATATAAAATCAGTTCTGTTTGCACATGAAAATTCAAATGGAATTTTATAGATTTCTCTACTAAATTGATTTTGAATTAAAGTTTCCTGTTTTGTTGAATTCAGAAGTGATTTAATTCTGAAATAAGAATGATGTTTTGTGGGAGATCATTCATTGGCTTTAATTCACTTTACTCGTTCTGCTGCCACTTTAGTTATGCAATTCCCAATTCAATACAATGTTAAAAACTAATATATTTTGTGCATTGTGCATAATATTGTGGACTTAATTGCCGGCCAGTTCATTTGTGCGCTTTGGTCTCATAAATCCACAAAGTTGTAAAATCAATTTTGCAACTGGCTGCCAGAGAGCGCGGCATTTTTCTGATTCCCATTTAAATTTCAATTAAAATGCTTATTAAAATTTATGACTATCCTTGAACTGTGGCACCAGGCAACAACCATGCAACAATAGGCAATAGGCAACGCTGGACCTGGGCCACAAATTGCTGAGCCACGACTCTAGCAGCTCGCGGCAATGGCATTGCGTTCCATCTAAATGCCACAGACACAAAAGGAGACCAGGCAATAACAGCAACAACATCTTTAGCCGTGGCAAACACATAAACAAAACCAGCAAATGTTGGCCAAAAGCGAGCACCACAACAACAACTCGAACAGCAAAAAAAAAACAGAAAAGAGGCAACGCATATCCTTGGCAAGCCGAAGGATTACATATGCTTGCAGACTGAAATCCACTTGCTCAAATTTGGAATAGGATATTTAAAAAGTAACCAATAATTTATCGATTGGATTTATATAAAAAATTTAATTTTATTGCTTTAAATTTAAGGAACAAAGATCCGTAGAAACTGATGGACGAACTGGCGGCCATGGATTTATTGTCTAGATTACAAATCACCTCCACTACGTATCAATATTGTAGTGTTGTCGTTTAGTGCCTGTTGTAGTGTGTTGCACATTTCATGCCACAATCCACATACCCGGTGCAAGAGTATAAGAACAAGATGTATACAGAACTTACCATAAATCTTGAAAGCGTAGAAAACTTTAATGTCTCTGGGTGCCTGCTCGCTAAACACGGATAGCGCATCCAAGAAGTCCTCAAAGGATAAATTGCCCAGGCCATCGCGTGAGAATGCCTCGCCTGGTCAGTGGCACAGTGGGCGTGGCAGTCGGGTGGGCGAGGCGTTAACAAAAAAAAAAAACAAAAAACAAAATCGTTTTGCTTATGAATGGGGGCATTGTTGTTTTGTTGTACTCACAGATACGTCGCCGAAAGGGATTCTCACGCAACTCGGGCATCTTCTCAATGCACTCGCGTGGAACCTTGACACTTGATGCCTGACCCTCGGTCATTTGGCGTGGCACCAAATCCGGACGCAGCTCCCGAAATCGTTTGTGCACTCTGCGCCAAAAAATGGGAAAATGGGAGCACTTGATGAAAGGCTTTGTGTGTGTGTGTGTGTGTGTGTGTGTAAATGTGTGTGTGCGTTGTTGGTGAGTGCTCAACAAAAGGATGCGCCAAACAATGACGCCAAATAGCCCCATGTTCAGTCACATGAAAGGAAAATAGTTTCGCTTATTATATTAAACACAACAAACGAAATAACAAACAGAAATTACTCATACGCCCCCGGGTGTCATTTACAAACCGCAGAATTTCCTTGCGTGTGAAAAACGTGCAATCCTTTAAATAGATAGACGATATAGTTTAAATATAAGAAATGATTAAATTCACACTGAATATGCTTTAACAAATAATATAAATCGAAAATCTGCATTAATTGTTACACAAAAATTCTGAATCAATCAGAAAATATCACTTTTTTTTTTTATTTAAAATTTTCTGTTTTCCTAATTTGTATCTTATGAACTCAGAAGCAATTATTTCGTAGTAGTAATTTGCAGTAAGTAATAAAATTAATTATAATTAATTATGTACACAGAAAACTTCTCGACACGAGATTTTGGAAATTGTAAATGAAATGAAATTCGCAACTTTTATCGGAGCGTAGCCACTGCAAGTGTAGCAATTCCGTAGGGAAAGTGCACGCACCTGGTAGTCATCCAGTTGGTGTTCGGTGAACGTTACAACTTTGTTGCCCATCGCTTATCCGCACTGTGTTTGTTTATGCAGGAACAGGCCAAAAGCAAACACAATCGCAAACCGATGGCCCAACAACCAACTGCTGCCTTTTGCAAACACTGCGCGACTGGCGACTGGTGACTGGTGACTGGCGACAAGCATCGAGTGAGTGGCGGCGAGCTAACGGACAAATGTTCAAACCGTTAGCATAATTTAGCATAGAACAACGCGGGCCCAGCCCCAGTTCACAGCGACTGACATATCCTGCGGCGCCTTGGCTCCAGCTTGTCCTGGCTCCGCATTCGCATGGAAATTAATTAAGGAGTGTTCGCGGTGTGCCTTTTTGTTGTCTGTTTTAGTTTTTTTTTTTCTTGTTGTTGCCAGCTGTTTTCACCCACTCGCCACTGGTCTGTGGGAAAACGGAAAAGCGTTTTCCAAGAGGTGCGCCCAATAACAACAACAACAACAACAACAACAACAAACACAATGACTGGGCGGAAAGGAAAAAAGCGACGCGGTAGCACAAATTCGATGCGAGTGTGTTTCTAGTTTTGCGTGGCGAACTTTACTAATTAATTTAATGGTCGAAAGCACTTTCCAATTTCGCGTGTGTGCTTTATGAATTTATGGTAGTGACTGTCAGGCTTCGGATCCAAATCCAGTACGCTCACCTTGGTTAGAAACTGACGGTCCTGCACACAGACAAGCCAAGGTTGCAACGAGCTGCAAAAAGTTAACACTGATTAGCTGTCAACGGGACAATGTGTGCGTATGTGTGCGTGTGCGTGTGTGTGTGTGTGTGTGTGTGTGTGTGTGTGTGTGTGTGTAATGCGGTTACTTACCTTATATGCTTGGCCGGGCAGCGTATTTCCTGAAACGTCAGCATTATGGAGCAGTCTAATGCCGTCGCACCCAGCATGTATGCCTGCTCTGCCGGCAGTTTATCCACATCGACCTCTTCGGCAGCGGTTAGTAGCGCACGCAACGCCTGATAGGTGGGCGTGGCATGTTGAGCATATCCCTTTTGCCACATGTAATGAAAATGCCGCTGTAATTGGCATGGAAAAGCGTTTGCAAGCGTTAGAGAGTTAGCCACAGACCAACTGACAGTGCCAAAAAAAGTGGCAACTTGCCACTTGGCTGGCGTCCAAGTGAGCGTCTAGCTCAAATCCCACTGCTCTACTCCACTGCTCCACTATGTCACCGGCAGTGACGTCTTTCGTGAGTATCGCCCTGTGTCCGTTTGCCGTTTAGCTGCCCTTTCAATTTCCCTCTCTGTGGCAGGATGGAACTCTCGCTTCAAGCATTGTTGAAACATGGACCAGGTAACTCAATGTAGTTGCCAGCCTTTGTGCAACTCTCTTTGCTGCACATAGCAACAACAAAATCAAAAAAAAAGAAGAATGTGCAAGTAGAGAATGCTCGACCAGACAGTATTCTGTAATCAGATCATAAGCATAATACGTCTATATATAAACAACGGTCACAGCATCGGAAAAGTCGAGTCCCCAGTGAGCACTCAAATTGTGGAATGTTGTCGTTCGACTTTTGCTTAAATTAAATGTTGAAAGGAGCTTGTCAATTCCGAGAACTGCCAGCTTTGTGGCTTAAAAGTAGGGGTCCACAGCTCCAAGGCAACACTGTCAACTAACGGATCTTAACAAATACAAATATCTACTTTACTGTGCTGACTTTTACACAGATTGTTTTTAAACCTTATGATAGGGTATTAAAATGACTAAAACATCAACCTGATGGCCATCAAAGGCGGTGGGCTAAGCTGCAGTTTGGGGCACTGCCCCCAGACTCAATATAAACATAAACAAAAAAAATGGCAGTGCATTTTGCATCTGTTTTTACAGTTTTTTCTTACTTACCTTTGCCAGCAATTGCAAATGCAAAATTTTGTGAAGCACACAGTTTTTTGGTAAGTGGAATATTTCCGCTTTGTTGATCTGTGCTTGAGTCGCTTTTGGATTTGGATTCGACGTTGAAGTCACTGTCGCCAGTGTTTCCGTTTCCGTTTTCGCTTCCGTTCGACTTGCTGCTATTGCCACATTCGTTGACAAGCCGGTTGCCGTTGTTGCCGTTGTTGCAGTTGTTGTCCTTGTTGTCGTTGCCATTTTGCCACGCTTTGTGTACCCTGGGATTGCTTTTGCAGCTGCTGCTGCTGCTCTTGTAAAGCGTCGCTGCGGCTGACCAGCAACAGCTTCGACAAACTCAACTATTCCATCGTCAGCCTCTTTCTGCTCCTGCCTCCTCTCCCTCTTCTCGGGCTGCTTTTTCACCTGCTTTAGCTCTTTTACGTGACTCGAAACGGTAACAACAGCAGCAACATCAGCAGCAGCATCAGCAGCAGCATCAACATTAGCTGCGTCAATTTCTGTAGTTTCTTTTGTCTCCATGCCACCAAATTGTGGGGATGGCGATTCCCAAAATGCAGCGCCTGCCACGTGGCTGAGATTTAGACTCCAATTCGTACTCTGATTCTGGTTCTGACTGCGGCTCTCTACCTCTTTGGCCGGCTCGTTGTTGTATTCCCTGAGCAGGCAGGCGACCAGCAAATGTTTTATAAGCGCCATAATTTCACTAGAGAATTTCAAAGATTTTATGACCATGGCGTTTGCAGAGGGGAAATGGAAATGGCAAATGGGCATGGCATTGGGAAGGGGGTTCGTTCAATTGGCATTGGTGAGTTTTCCCAACATTTTTCATTTGTTAGCATTTTCAATGCACATTCCAATTTTGCGGGGGCCATCGTTGATGTTGTTGTTGTTGTTGTTGTGATGGTAGTTTTTGTCAACGTTGTGCAAAGGTGTTGAAATGTGTGAACAAAACATAAGGATATGCACCGTGACAGGAAGAGAGAGAGAGAGAGAGAGAGAGAGAGAGAGAGAGAGGAAAATGGAAAATGTTAGCGGTTAGCACTCGAGAATTTGTGTTTGGCTTTTGCATGCATTATTTATTGAATATTTGCGTGTTGAACAATTGGTTTCGAGATTTTATTTTTTTGTCTTTTGCTCCCCTTTTTGGATTTTTCCTGCTTTTTGTAATTGTGTGGCTTCCATGGAAATTTGTGTGGTTTCTGTGTAAGTATTATAGTCGCTTACAATAAGTTGCTTTTAGCAAAATAGCGAAAACCCAAAAGAATTTTGGTATTTTGTTATTGCGGCAATTGGAATTTGCGCAGAATTGCAAATGGGAGGGGATTTAATTCAAATTAAATTTAAATTAAAAACGCTAGATGAAAGTAATGGAAATATGAATTTATTACCTAATAATTGAAATATTGCGACGATTTGAGATGCCTTTAAATCAAAATCAAGAATTGACAGCGATAAATCTACACCCAAATGTAAGCACGCTCTTCATATTGATAAAAAATATATATATATATATATAAAAGAAGCAATTTGCGCTTACCTTGGAAAAACTCGAGAGTGCAGCTCTTCACAGGAAATCGAATTCACGTGATCGCCATAAATTAAATTGCCGCTCTGAAATACACGTAAATTATTTTGCGGACAAGCGAAAAGTGCATTCAAGGCATCGAGCATACGACCGGGTGTACTAAAATAAAAAGACAGCACATATAGAATAACACTATTATGGCATAAATGTATATGTATGAGTCCCTGCAAATATATATATATATATACATACAGTGAGCAAAGTCTTATTTCGCACAGTGCCTAGCAAAAATTTTAAAATGCTATAAAGTTTAAACAAGGAAAAAAATTCAAAATGTTTAAATGCCAATTTGTTTAATGTTATATCACATTTGAAAAATAAACTTTAGTTTTAATTAAAATATTAATTAATTAATTAAAATTAGTCAAAAACTAAAAACATATTCAAAATTCGTGCAACGTCTTATTTCGCACAGTCTAAAAAAAGTTACATATTTGGTGTGTAAAAGTTTAAATAAGGATGTTAATACTTAGTATGATATCCTTTAGCCTTAACAACTTCGCTTAACCTATTATTCATGGAAGATACCAGCTTCCGGGTAGTTTCTGGACTGATCCTGCTCTACTCCTCCAGCAGAGCATTTTGGAATCCTGTTTGCCGGATATGTTGTGTTTCCGGATGTTATTATCCAGCAGAGCCCACAAATTTTCATGAACATTTAAGTCTGGAGACTGGGCCAGTGGAATTATCACGCGGGGGCAGTTCAATCTAAGCCAGGACTGTACTATTCCGGCCTTATGCCTGGGGTCGTTGTCCTGGTAGATCCGGAAAGTACGTCGGTTTCCAGCTTCTCGGCACTTTGGAGTTAATTTTCCTTTAGTATATCAAAGTACACATTCTTGTCCATTGTTGTTTCAAAAATCACAAAATTTCCAACACCGGCTGCCGAGATAGATGCCCATACCAGGACACTTCCTCCGCAGTGCTTGACTTATGCCTTTATGTTTTTGGGACTCAAATCAGTATTGGAGTGTCGCCACACATAATTCCGTCCGTCCGAGTCAAAAATGTTTAATTTGTACTCAAATTCAAATATGACTGTGTTCCAGAACTCCAAATCCTTGTCCTAGTGGATTTTGGCGAACGTCATCCTATACCCTATATTTTTTGCGCTTGGAAATTTCGTTTTCCGTTGCTCTCGGGCATGAAAGTCATGGTTGCGCAGAACTTGGAGCACAGTTCCCATACTGAACTTTTTCCTTATTTCATCCTGCACCTATTGAGTCAGTTTTTGAGCCGATAGCTTTAGATTTCCCATTGAAATCTTGATGATCCTCGGCTCGTCCTGCTCGGTGAAAATCGGGTTTGGTGCCATTCCGCCTCTGTCCTCTGTCCGATTTTCGTCAACGAAACTCCAAATGATATAGAATCCAGTTGAGGTGTTTAGATTGACCATTTTAGCTATTTTTCGAAGTGAATATCAAATTTTGAAGTGTTCCAGGATGAGTTTCCGTTGATCAATAGTAGTCCGTTTGTCCATGGTCCTTGTTGGCTTATTGCATCCGAAATTCAGGAGAAAACTTAACTGACTACAAAGGATTGGTCTATTTATACCGAAAAAATTCAACTTTAGGTAAAAAAATCCGGATTTTATGACACCCAGGTGTCCATAATGTAACTGTGCGAAATAACCCTTTGCCAAAAATAGAGGTACTTTCCTATATAACCCTAGCTAGCAGGTGGAAAAACCACAGTTTATTAGGGTCATATATTCATTTTGGTGGTTAATAAATGTACCTGCCATGGGTCTTTGGAATTTTTGAAAAATATTACATAATTACTTTATGGCAGGCAATTAAAATTGTTGCTAGGCACTGTGCGAAATAAGACTTTGCTCACTGTATGTGTTGGATGATATAAATGCAAGTTGAAAGAGGCAAGGCAACACAATTTTGTGTCGAGCGCAAAGCCAAGTCCGTAAAAAGCCGAAAAGAAATAAAAATAAAAATAAAATGAAATGAAAGTGGATACGGAGCAGGCGGTAAACCGGAATGAAAGCGCAAGCAAATTGAATTTCGTGCACGGATGCATGCATGACTTAAAACAGCGGGCCACAAATAAACGAATGAGCCGCGGGATCCCCAGACTCGGACCCACGTAGTAGTAAAGCCTTCGGCCGGATACATAGGGTACGGCAAAAAAGTGCCATCGATGTGCCTGTAGGTAAAAACAAGCCACACGCCAAATACCACCAGGAGCAGCAGCAGCAGTTGCAGCGCCAGCAGCAGCCCCCAAAGTGTCGGAATTATGAAGCACAACAGGACACGCAAATGGAGCATATTGAAATTTATGAGTTGAGGGCATTTTCGCACCGCCCAGGATCGGGAGCATAGTGTGAATTGAACATGTTGAGGGGAACTCTTACCCGGAGAATAGCTCCAATGGACAATAGTCGCCCAATCGTTTGATTTTGCCTGTCTGCAACTGTTGGACAAAAAGTAGGAAAAACGTTTGTAAATCAAATAACAAGCAACTTGGCATCACACACATCACCTGCCGGGTTGTCTGGTTGCCACCCAGCTCCACTTACCTTTACGAACTGCATGCTGCAATAGCGACACCGGCACCTGTTTGGGGTTAACAACAACTGCCCTGTTGGCCGCACCTTGGCCGGATCCGGGGTCGTGTCCGTTGTCCCGTCGCCTGCTGGCATTAAATCAAATAAATCGCTGACATCACTTGGCAACTGGAGCCAGCCCTGTTTCGGTTTTATTTCGATGGCATATGTATCGCCCAGACGGGTAATACCAGTGCTGTCCCCGCTGCTGCTCCTCCTCCTGCTGCTGCTGCTGCAGATGTCCATGTCCGCGTTCATGTCCTTTGCCTACAAATTATATCGTTTGGCTTACTTTTCGTTTTTTCATTGTTCCTGTTACTCCTGCTGTTGCAAATATAGTCAGATGAGCTGTGAGGGATGAGGATAAGGGGCAAGGGGTAAGTGGTGTCTGCCGTGCGCAAACTTTTTCCAGCATTGACGCCATTTTGACTTGAAAATGCCAACGAGTAGCGAAGTGGAGTTGAGTGCGCCACAAACAACAGCAAAAGCGACGAGCGCAGAAAAAAATTACACAGAAAAACAATAAAGAAAAAGAGAAGCAGGAGCAGGAACAGGAGATGGAGTAGGAGATGGAGCAGGAGCAGGAATATCGCTGCAAGGATGAACATGAACTGTAACTGCCTGCCATTGTCCTTGCTGTTGTTGTTGTTGTTGCTACTGCTGTGACATAAAACAAAAGTTGTTGTTTGCCGCGCTGATTGTATGATGAGTTATGGCGCATGCTGGACACCGGCAGGTGAGAGAGAATTTCAGTACTCATCCTCGATGCCATGTGCACTCCATGTGCGCCAGACCAAGTTGAAATTGAAAATTAACATTTAAAGCCACAATTAAAAGTGGCTGTTTTGCTGTTCCACTTCGTCCCATAACTGACCACGGGCTGCCCATATTCCTAGCCATATCCTTGGCGGCACACAATATGACGTTAGTTATGACGCCGTAACTATTGTTTTTTTTCCCGACTCTTCTTGCAATTTTATTTTGGTCAATGCTCTGGCACCAGAGCCATAAATTGAATGTTTAACCATCGCGCACAGCCCCCAAAAGCCGCAACTTCTTCAATCCTCGACCTTCAAGATATCCTCTGCCAAATCCCACCACATCTTCTATCAATCGTGTGTTCCTAGCTTATGCCAGATGTCATATTTTAAATTCTGAAATATATCCCATCAATTAACCACCGAAACACAAGCATTTTGTTGTAATTTATAAACTTAAAAATCGAAATCTTTAAATTTTAAAGCATACTTTGCTTGGCGAATTTGAAATTATATATAATAATGTTGAAACAAATATCAACTAAGTATAAGTATTTCCATTTCATTCATTTTCAGTTATAGAGAGCTATATAAATACTATTCTACAAATAGTATATAGAATAATATTGAAACTGAAATATCCCAAGAAGTTCCGATTAAACTCTATGCACCCTCACAAAACGTATTGAGTCTTATATGAAATCTAATCTACCCTAGCTGGGCATCGATATATATAAAATATTTATATATATATATATGTGTGTGTGGGGGGGGGGGGGGGGGCATGTTGAACTAGTAGCTTTGGCGGCACTTTCAAAGCAATTTTGGCGTCTTTTACAACCGCACAAACCGAAACGGCCATCGGATCCAGGCAAGGTTTCAGCTTTGGCTGCCGGCCACAGCAACAACTACAACAATAACAACAATAACAACAATAGCAGCAACAATAACAATAACATTGGCAATGGCAATGGCAACAACAATGTGTTTACACTGTTGCCCACTTTAATTCAAAACAAAGAACCGTTGATTTATGTAGCCTTAGCTTCCATGTCCCACATCCACATCCACATCCACAGGCATGTGTTCAGGGCATGGATCCTGGTTTAGGTTTCTCTACATTTCTATTTTTTTTTGTGTTGTTTTTTTGTTTTTTTGACCATTTTGTTTTTATATAGTGCACAAAGGCGAGCTAAACCACAGCGAGCTGCAAGCTGCAAGCAGCGCATATGGCCGAAAAATGCCAATATTGTCCTTGTACAGAATATACAATATATTTGAGCTGAGCGCCCCCGCGTCGCCATCGATTCCGGTGCTGGGCAGCTCCAAAAACTCACCTGTAAATTGGCAAGTAAAACATCGAACGTGGCAGGCAATTGGGTCACATCTGGCAGCATCAGACCAAATGGCCCCACAAATTCCTTATCCAGACGCGAAACTGCAAGTGGAAAAGTGGCACAACATGAATGTAAAGTGCAGCAAAAACAACAACAACAACAACAACAACAATAGCATCAGCATCAGCCGCATTGGCCGATTATTGATATATAGATGCCGCTGGGTTAGCGCGGCTGGCAATGATAAATTGTTGCCCGGCAGCCTGTTGCTGGTCAAAGCCTCAACTACATGGCCAGCAATATAGAAGCCGAATTTTGATATATGGCTGCGACTATTGGCCAGCACTAATCAGTCCCATGTGTGCCTGGATGTGTGTGTGTGTGTGTTTGTGTGTGTGTGTGTGCAGGCAGGCACCAATTTTAGAAACTGGAGTGAGCTTGGACAATTCTCGGACGTCAGTAAAAGAGATGCAATAAAAAACTCGTTTATGATTGATTGCTCTGTGCGCGGGGTAAAAGGCTATCGATGTTGGCCAAAACCAACTTGGCCAAAGCCGGGGGCCATGTGCATCGCAGCGGCACTGATCAAATACAAAATGTTGCCGATGTCGATTGCATAAAAACTTGCAAACATAAAAACACACACATTCACAAAGAAAGAGACAGAGAGAATCGTGACAGAGAGAGAGAGAGAGAAAGTATCTGACAAGAAGTCATGTTTAGATGAACTTACCCGGTCTGTGGGCGCGTATATGCTCGTTTATCCAGAATATATCGCTTTCCTTTGGTATGGCAACAATATCCGCTGTGCAGACAAACTCATTTCCTAATAGACGGCGCATTATCTCGATATAAGCCATAAAATCCGGCATTGTCAAGACGCCAGCTAAAAAAGGGGCAGGACCCACAGCACAGCAAGAGCAAAGCAAGAAATAAGATAAATGAAATAAACACAACTGATGCAATGTCCAAAGGATACACAGCCAGCCGCAAAAACCGATATGACTTGGGTCATAGGAATACAGTGGTCGCTCGCTAATGACATCACTTCGTTTTTAAACATAAATATTCAAAGTTTTCAAATGCCGCATCAATAAAATTAATAATTTCTTACTGGGTTCTACGTTAAAGTGTTTTAAAAACTGTAGACCGCTTAAAATAATAAATTGTTTCAGACTGTTTTTGAGATTATTATTCTTATTTAAAATTAAAATAAAAACAGTCTTCAAGAAATTGAAATGAGCATAAGTGTAAATATTTAAGCTGAGAGCTTCAGATTTTTTGGACAGTTCTAAGATAAGAAGTTTTTCACTTCAGAGTAACCACTGTATATAAACATATCTACACACATATATGAACAAATTTAGACGTAAGTATAAAGCAAGAGTAAAAGCCAGCCATGCGGGCAATAAGCATGGCACTATACACAAATTGGCCAGCACCAGAGGAAGGACTGGGTTTGCTTTTGCTTTTGGCTACGGCTGCAGGGACAAGGAGAGCAAACGCCGAGGGAGGCTGGGGTGTTTGAAGTTGCACGCAACCGTTTCCTGCACAAAATTAACAACAATAACATGCCAGCACAGATACATATAAAATATATGTATATATATATATAGATATGAAATACAAATATATTGCAGCAACCTTTAGCGCTTGATGCTTTCGTTGGGTCGGAAGAGCTGGACTGTCTTTCCGGCTGTCCTGCCCCGGCGGCCAACTGGCAACTGTGCTGCGTTTGCGCCTGCTGCGTCTGCCGGCTGCTGGATATCATTTTTGGCAAACGTAAAACTTTTTTAAATTGCGGCAACGCCAGCACCAAATTTGCATTACCCTCCGCCCGATAGATCAACCCAATTTGGCTCATCTCCATCGGCTGTTCATCGGGCATGTGCAGCAGCGCGTTTAGAGTCTTAGCTGTGGCAAGCAAGGGATGCAAAGCCGAAGGCGGTGCGGATGCTGCAACTGGCCGCAGAGGCGCTGTCATGACTTTTGCGCGGGTGTTTGCGGTTCGTTGGTGTTGTCAAAATGCAACTGACACGGACGAGCGTCCGTCTCGCTTCTCGGTTTTTGGTGGTCTGCCCACTGGCGCGCCAATGTTGATTATTTTTCCGATTGTGGCTTGTTGCGGTTGGGCCTTTGTGGTTTGTTTTCCTTGTCGTTGTTTTTCTTGTTGTTGCTATGGTTGCAGCTTGGCACGTTTGTTGAACTACGTTGTTGTTTGAGTTTGAGATAAGATAATCCGTTTGGCTTTGCTTTTACAGAATTTGTTGCCTGAAAAAGAGCTTTAAATGAAATTGCATACATATTTAAATGTTTCGCATTTATATTTACGATAAAAATGTAACTTATTTATACATTCTATATTGATCACTGCAAAGAAACTCGGCTTAGCAATCTGTGTGACCAGACTGAACGAATGCGCAACAGCTGCTTGTGGCGGTCGGCTGATAGACGATCAAGCCCAAAAAAATACCAACTGATGGCATATTAGGTCAAAGTGTGACCAAAACCTGTCGACTAAGGATGCGCACATTTTAAACTAACAAGAATATAATTAAGAAACTTTGATTTCAGTTGTTTTTCTTCATTTATTGCAACGTAAGATTAGTTTTTACGTATGTATTGACCTGAGGACGTCTGCACCAACGTATGGCCGTCAGCATTAATCACTTGTGTAGCTGCGAAAAGAAAAATAAAAAAAAAACAAAACGGGATTAAGAAACACATTATATATTGTATATATTAATTAATAATTACAGGCATTAGCACTCGCGAGAGCCGCGATAAGTGCAAAGACAAAGCCGCAGATCTTCAGACAGTTCATGTTTTTTACTTGTTGATTAATTGTGACAATATGACGAGCGAACGTTACACTCCGCGCTTTTATAGCTGCCTGTCTGCTCCCCAGCGTCAGTGATCTGAGCGGATCTTGAAATTCCAGTGGCTACCTAATCAGCCAGGTTTTTTTTATACGTAGAAAATACCCAGAGCCATGACCGACAGAACTGATAACTCAAGCTGATATATATTTGTTTGTCTTAATAAATTGTTTACTTAAATGCGCTTTGCTTAACATTAGGTTAAGCTAAATTGCTATGCCATAAATTGGCTGATTGGTATACATATATAATATACACAAAGTATGAATGTTATATATATTATTATATATATATATATACATAAAAAATAAATTACTTGCATTAATGTGTATATGTTTCAAATTTATAGGTTAAACATTCTGGATTTTAGATAGAAATCGATCACCTATGTACATATATTTACAAGCCCCTCACCATTTTTCAGTGTAGAAACATTGAGTATCTATCCAGGTTTGAGTTCACATTAAATGTCAAGCAATAATGCACTACCAGCGATAGACATGACAGATTAGACAGACCAACGTACGACCTGTTCACTCCCAAAAATTCGAAATCGTTGGGAAAATCCCGTTGAAGAAACCGCAGTCGGGGCTGCTATAAAAGATCGCATCTGCTCGCAGATTTATTCAAATCAGTATCAACCATACAACATCAACAATCAAAATGAAATTCTTCAAAGCTGCTGCAGTTCTTTTGGCCATGTTCGCTGCCCTCGCCAGCGCTGAGCCAGTTCCCAAACGTAAGTTTTAACGGCAAATTGTTTACAAATGGTCCTAATCAAGGATTTTTATTTTAATTTTCTTATATTTTGATTTGTTTTCACAGCTGGCACTGTGCTTGTCCAGACCGACAACGGACAATACATTAGCACTGATTAACTTCTAACACAAATAACTGAATTGCTTACAAAAATATAACGGATATGTTAAACTAAATAAACACTGTGTTCAACATATTTATTTGCTTGTCTTTATATTTGGCAAAAGGGGATTTTCAAAAAAAAAATATATATATATATATATATAAATATATATAAACTAATGGGCAACAGCAAGGACTATTTCCTTAACTCAGTTCAGTTTCAATTTCAGCTAAAAACATTTTATATTTATTCTTTTGCTCGACAGCAATTTTAAATAGAATACAATTATAAATATAAATAATCAACGTAACTATCTGGCTTTTGCTCAGATTCCATTCAGTGCATTTTAAATGCTAAATAATAATGTGGTAAAGGCCATTTGAGATTATTAGTAGCTGCACTGATAGTCGATTTGTTAGCCTGCAAAATATAATTTAATTTTTATACCCTTAACCCATTAAAAATGGGTAAAAAGGGTATAATGGTTTTGTGCAAATGTATGTAACAGGCAGAAGGAAGCATCTCCGACCACATAAAGTATATATATTCTTGATCAGGATCAACAGCCGAGGCGATATAGCCCTGTCGCCTGTCCGTCCGTCCGTCCGTCTGTCTGTCCATCCGTCCGTCTGTATGAACACGCGGATCTCAGAGACTATAAGAGCTAGAGACTTCAAATTTAGAATATAAGTTCTCGTGTACCAGGCGCAGATCAAGTTTGCTTTATTTGATCGATAACTGTGTCAGTTTCTGAATTATCGATACATTTCAATTTCCGATAGCAATAAATTCCACGATTTAAGAGGCATACATAACATACATATACATATTATTGATCAATTGCCAAAATTTTATTAAGATCGGACAAGAAACACCAAAGTTATAGTCGAAAATATATTCTCATATTGATCTCATTTTCTGTATACATAAATAGGCGAGCGCATGTGTGAGAAAGAGATGGCATGATAATCGACGCTAGCGTCAATACATTTGTGTGTATTCTGCAGAGCCCCGATAACTACTCTTTCGTGTACGTGTGTATGTGTGTATTTATGTATGTATATGCACGTGTAGCCCTTCAGTTCGGGCATTTGAGTAAAGGGAAATTTGCCAAGAAAACTAGAATATATTTAACATCTGGGTTAAGGGTATATCGTAGTCGAGTTAACTCGACTTCAGCATCTTACTTGTTCAGTGTAGAAACATTGAGTATCTATCCAGGTTTGAGTTCACATTAAATGTCAAGCAATAATGCACTACCAGCGATAGACATGACAGATTAGACAGACAAGTGCCCAACGTACTCGCAAAAATTCGAAATCGTTGGGAAAATCCCGTTGAAGCAACCGCAGTCGGGGCTGCTATAAAAGATCGCATCTGCTCACAGATTGATTCAAATCAGTATCAACCATAGAACATCAACAATCAAAATGAAATTCTTCAAAGCTGCTGCAGTTCTTTTGGCCATGTTCGCTGCCCTCGCCAGCGCTGAGCCCGTTCCCAAACGTAAGTTTTAACGGCAAATTGTTTACAAATGGTCCTAATCAAGGATTTTTATTTTAATTTTCTTATATTTTGATTTGTTTTCAAAGCTGGCACTGTGCTTGTCCAGACCGACAACGTCCAATACATTCGCACTGGTTAACTTCTAAGACAAATAACTGAATTGCTTACAAAAATATAACGGATATGTTAAACTAAATAAACACTGTGTTCTACATATTTATTTGCTTGTCTTTATATTTGACAAAAGGGGATTTTCAGAAAATATAAAACTAATGGACAACAGCAAGGACAATTTCCTTAATTCGTTCAGTTTCAATTTCAGCTAAAAACATTTTATATTTATTTTTTTGCTTGACAGCAATGTTAAACAGAATACAATTATAAATATAAATAATCAGCGTAACTGTCTGGCTTTAACTCAGATTCCATTCAGTGCATATTAAATGCCAAACAATAATGTGGTAAAGGCCATTTGAGATTATTAGTAGCTGCACTGATAGTCGATTTGTTAGCCTGCAAAATATAATTTAATTTTTATACCCTTAACCCATTAAAAATGGGTAAAAAGGGTATAATGGTTTTGTGCAAATGTATGTAACAGGCAGAAGGAAGCATCTCCGACCACATAAAGTATATATATTCTTGATCAGGATCAACAGCCGAGGCAATATAGCCCTGTCGCCTGTCCGTCCGTCCGTCCGTCTGTCTGTCCATCCGTCCGTCTGTATGAACACGCGGATCTCAGAGACTATAAGAGCTAGAGACTTCAAATTTAGAATATAAGTTCTCGTGTACCAGGCGCAGATCAAGTTTGCTTTATTTTATCGATAACTGTGTCAGTTTCTGAACTATCGATACATTTCGATTTCCGATAGCAATAAATTCCACAATTTAAGAGGCAGAGGCTTCTAATTTATACATATACATACATACATATACATATTATTGATCAATTGCCAAAATTTCATTAAGATCGGACAAGAAACACCAAAGTTATAGTCGAAAATATATTCTCATATTGATCTCATTTCTATCAGCAGCCGCAAGCATTTTCTGTATACATAAATAGGCGAGCGCATGTGTGAGAAAGAGATGTCATGATAATCGACGCTGGCGTCAATATATGTATTTGTGTGTATTCTGCAGAGCAACGATAACTACTCTTTCGTGTACGTATGTATGTCTGTATGTATGTATGTACATATATGCATGTGAGCAAAAATACTCTGTAAGAAATGCACTTTCAGAACTGAACATTTGAGTGCATATCATTTTAAAGGGAAATTTGCCAATAAAACTAAAATATATTTAACAACTGGGTTAAGGGTATACCGTAGTCGAGTCAACTCGACTACAGCATCTTACTTGTTTTTGTTATTTTATTAATTAAATCGGTCACAACAATATTGACAGCATCTGCCGGAAACACTGAATATATTCGCAAAGAAATAATTTCCATTGCCTAAAGGGGTTTTTAGAAATTGCATAAAATGCTCAGAGAACTTACTAGTTCTGATATATAAAATTATACAGACACGCGAGCTTAAATATTAAACCTGATAATATATATTATATATTATATGTTAACCACACAGGTATCATTTGCAATATCTATGGTAAATAGTTATCAAGAAATTGGCTCTGCGCTAATAGTTAAGCAGTATTTACATTTCCTGGAATTTATACTACTTAATGTAAACCTGTTCCATCCACCGGTTTAATCTAATGAGTTCTAAGAGATTTTCAAGAAAAGTGTCTACTCATTCATAAAGCTTGATAATGTAAATGTTAGTTATTGCTTAGTATACACTACTCTTATACACTAGCAGAGGGTCCATTTCCTAGTTCATGTATTCAGTTCAATGCATATGTCATCATCGGATAGATCGAATTAATTTTGAGCTATTCTCAATCAAAATGAATAGTTGCAAATGTTATTTTGGTACTTACGTTTTATTAATAGCTCTCAAAGAAAAAAAAAAACTATTTATTATTATTCATATTAGTTGCTTATTTTCCAAATATATATATTTAAAGTATAGAGTATTTGAGGCGAGTATATATCTTTACATATTAGCTGTGACAGCTTGCATTACCGATGCGTAATTATAAAGATTATAAAAACTGGTTTTAGCATCAGCTATCAGATGTGCTGACATTGTTTTTATTGAATTTGAATTGATAGTAAGTCTGGAATTGCCCCTACTGGCACACAAATACAGTCCAGGTAGTAAAAATAGAGCAGTTATCAATTAATTGTCTGAGTTTTACATGATGGAACTTGCTAGAGAATAAACACAGAGTTTCAGTCAAAAAGACATTCTTCTGGATTTCTTTCGTTGATTCGATGTAATGCTCCAAATGCACTGGTAAATAAAACATAATTTTATACAGTATTTTGATTATTTTATTTATTTATTTTTCTTTATTAATTTTTTTATTTATTTAAATCTAAAACCCTTGTTTAGAACAGATTTTTATGTTGGTGCCATTGATTCTTTTGCAGTTATGAATATTGGAGCCTAGGCTTGTGTCTAGTGTAAAAGTGCTCTGATGGAAATATGAATAATTAACAGATTGTTTTATTAGCATTGCCAACGAAGGGGACAAGATTACGGAGGCCAAGCTAACCGAGAGCAACTTGATTTGGTACGGCTTGTGGCCCAGACCTCAAAAGCCGCGTTGATTTTTTTGTGTGTGGTACCTACCCGGCCAAAACAACAAAAACTTTCAACAATTTGGTAAAGCGAAAACTATTTGCTTGTCCCGATGCTCCTGTTTTTGTTTCAGTTACAGTACATTCCCGGGGGCCATTGTTGTTCCACATTGGGGCAGCGTTGTATGGTTCGTTACATCAACAATTATTTTAAACTTTTACCGCAAATATTTCCTTGGCTGGTTTTACGCCTGAACCAAATTGTAATGGACGTTGGCCTGGCAAACAGCTCGTATGACTGGCGGCGACTTTGCGGTCGACGTCGACGTCGACATCAGCGTCGTCATCGGCACCAGCTGCCCATTGGCAGCCTAAGAAACTGGCAAGAGAACCAGGCCCAGACTCAGCCGTTAGCTAATCCTTTTGATTTTCAACTGCACAAATTCCAGCTAACAACAATTTATGTGCGCTCTGCCCCCCATCCCAGAACTCCTTCATCTTCGCAAATGGCAGGCAACAGTTGCTGTGGCAACATATCCCGGCATTGTGTATTTATGTGTGTGTGTGTGTGTGTGTGTGTGTGTGTGTGTGTGTGTGTGTGTGTGTGTGTGTGTGTGTGTGTGTGTGTGTGTGAGGAGCAGTCAATAATGGGTGCCATTGTTTGGACTGTATGTGGTGGTGTACCACAAAAGAATTGGCTTCATGGAATTTGCAACGATTTTCGCCAGCGGGTCTGAGGACCCAGAACCAATGCACAATTTCATCCCAGTATCAAAGTGAATTTGTGGGCTCCTCGAACTGTGATGCCCAAAAATCGCTAACCAACTATAATCAGGAATGGTATCAGCTCCCAATTCGGCTGCTATACGTTTGCTGGCCGGCCGTTTGCGTTTATTGGAAATTAATTTCAACGGGTATTGCCTTGGCGAAGTCAAGTATTGTTGCCCCCAAAACGTGCCACAAACAAAGAGCAGCTAACAGCGCAAAATGAGCAAATTCCCAAGCGAATTGATTTGTTTGATTTTTTTGTTTTTTTTTTTCTTTCTATGTGATGCAAATCGAAATTCTAACTGACTTTGACTATGTGCTCCAGTGCATTCCCAGACATTCAGTCAAATAGCGCAGCCTCCAACTTTTCTCAATAGTTGGCCAATCACGAATTCAAATTGACTACACACACACACACACACACACACACACACACGTTGAGAACCGGGTTAAAATCTTTGCCTGGGGTTTTTCACGCGCGATAGGAACGCTGTCGGGCAAATCCCGAGCCGAGAAAATGGATGCTTTATCTGCTGCGATTCTTGCTATAAAAAGCGAAAGCGATTCAATTGAACGCATCAGAATTTGAAAGACAACACTTCAGTTCAGAATTATTATAAACATGCAATTAATCAAGATCTGTGGCTTTGTCCTCGCCATGATTGTGGCCCTGGCGTCTGCTGAGCCGGAACGTAAGTATCCTAACTGAAATTGAAGATGTACAAATTACAATTTCTTATCTTTACACAACTACCAATCTCCACTTGCAGCTCAAGGCACCCTGCTGATACAAACTGACAATGCTCAGGGCATTTTCACGGGCTGATAAACAATTATAACTAAAATATGACATTAAAAACAATAATCACAATTTAAACATGATTGTTATTCAATTAATTCTATGGATTTCAGTGTGTGTTACGCTCCAGCAATTTGCTTAAGATATAAGTTCTTTATAAAACCAGCTATCAAAATTAATATTATCTTAATCAATTTTACAACAATTCCTACTCAAAGTTAGATCGAAAACTATGCAAGAAGAGCTAATGAAGTTATACAGTTACTCAGATTTGTTTATAAGACCATAGAAATCGAGTATTATTTTTGATAAATCTTTGTACAGAGAATAGTGTCTTTATTTCCGCACACGATTAAACATAGAATCATCGACAATTAATTAACAAAATAAAGGAAGAAAAATATAAAATATAAATAAACTAATTTATACATGTCGGTTATAGAAGAGCCCAGAGTTGCTAATTGGCCGCAAATTACATGAATTACTGGCAATGGGACTTCCATTTGCATTACAGATTGTGCGGAATTTGGCTAATTGATTGGTGCCAATGTAGGCAATATTGGGGGACATTATCCAGAGCACCCTCTCTAGAGCGGTGTTGCCGTTGTCATAGCTGCCCAAATAGCTATAGTAATCCCCATTGAAAGGCTTTATCAAATCGACCAAATTGATGGTGGGCAGCTCGATGACCGAACCGGGCTGAACAATCCCACGCAAGTTATCCACAATTGGACTCAGTTGGATGTTCTTATAGTTGTGCCTCCGCTGGAACATGTAGGAAACGGCTATATAATCGAAATGGGCACCTCGCCCATTGATAGCGTGCAGCACCTGCATCTCCAGCACATAGTTGCTCGAGTCTATCGAGTGCTCTGTGTTGCCCCACTTGAAGATCGCCTCCACAAAGTAGTAACTGCCCGGAAAATAATCGCATCTGAGATACGGCACACAATCTGAGATGGTTACTATCACCGTCCTCCCATTGTTCGACAGCACGATTGCCGGCGGCAGCTCATCATAGTCGATCCAATGCAGCAGCCCGCTCCAATTAATATTGATAGCGGTGCTGCGCACAATGTCGATCGGTGATTGTTTTTGTCTTGGCTCCCGTACAAAGTCTATAAAATCACAGATCGATTTTATATGCAACAGCGCTATCACCGCTAAAATAATACCGCAAAACGCCATTAAATATTTCGATTCATATACATTTTCCATAATTGCGGGCAACATTCCGTTCCACACGAAGCTCAGCCAATCCAGCAGCATTGTAATCTTCTAGAGATTTGAAGCAAGAATGTATCTATGAGAATGTATGCAGAAAAAAATATATATTTATGATTTAAGTTAATTGTAATTTTGGATTTTATTTACTTTTATTTTCAGTGTGGCGAATGCTTCTCTATTTGTACGATAAATTTGTAAGTCAAAATATGCTTTGAGTATTTCAATTTATGCTAATTAATACTTTTGATTATTGAATTGATCCATGCAATGCCTAATGAGCACTTATATGCATATTATGTTGCACATACTATGTTTGATCAAATTACCCAATAAGATATTGATTGATTGAAGTAGAGCTGCAATGGAGCCTGAATGAATGAACCTGCAACTGAATAGGTAAGTTTTGCAGCTTGACAGGCAACTGAATAACCCAAAACTGACATTCAGCACATTGTTAGTATGCAATTGATGGCTACCAGGCGATGCCTGTCTACCATCGCCCCTATTGACAGATGAAAGTGAACCATATACTATGCCCATAAATTTGTAGAGAATAGCAGCTGTCATCAACAAGATGCACTAACAAGCTACCACAATATACACAGTGCGCAGGATGTGTGCTTATGGGGCATTTTGGTGGAACAGAACAAAAACCAGAGAGGCAGCAATAAATAAATACCAATGCATACAGGAGCGAGGCCTGTTGCAGCCTTGTTGGCCAACTTTTCGGACGCGTGCCTCATAAAATAGACATAATGCATGTTTTTATGAAATATGAAGTGGGCAGCTGCTGCCAAACTGAGTCTAACACCTATTTGGCCAGAAGCTAAAGCCCAACTCTAAATATTGTGCTATGTAATTATACGTGCACAGCCAACAGGCTATCTCTTATATGGATGTACATATGTATGTGTCAATGTGTGAGGGTGTGAGAGTGTGTGTGTGTGTGAGTGTGTGTTTGTGTGTGTGGGAGTCCATTAAAAGTTGTAAAATCGCTGTGAGCACACAACCCAAAACAGAAATTGCATTGGGATTTGCTGGCGAATATATAAAATAATCTGCTACCATCTCTGAAAAGAGTTTTATTAGCTAAAAGCTGGGGAAACAAGAAGATTACACAGAATGCTTAAAATGGCCCAAAAAATTAAATGATTTCACGAAACTTTGCAAAACTAAAAGCAACTATCTAACAAATCATAAGATGTGCTAACGAAAATTTATCCATTATGTTCCAATTACTGCTTTTAACATATTGTGTGTATAAAAAAAAGAAAATATATAAATACAAACAAAAATTGTGCTTCCAAATTTAGGTACAGTATCAATCTACTAACTGACTGACTCTTTAGAACTATTTTTAACAACTAATTGGACAACTTCTCAAAATGCTATCAGCTGTTAGCTCCTGCATAGCGCTGCCAATTAAGTCAACAGCCCAAAAGTATGCAATATAGAAAATTGAGATTGTCTACTTATGTTACAATTACTGCTTTTAACATATTGTATTTGTAAAAGACTTAAAGAAAATAAATAAATAAAACAAAAAATATATTGCTTCCAAATTTAGGTGCAGTATTAATCTATTTCTGCGACTGACTCGTCCAGTTAGTTGTTAAGAGTCGTCCTACTTAACAATTAACTGGACGACTTCTCCTGCGTAGCGCTGCCAATTAAATCAACAGCCCAAAAGTATGCAATGCAAAATGTAGCAAAGTGGAAAATTGATATTGTCTACAAATAAATTGTGTATATATTTTTGCACATTCTTCTGCTTAATAACGGTAAACAAATACTAACGAAAATTTCACTACATTCCATGCAGATATTAGATTTTATTTGATTTTATTATGTGAAATATGTGCTGTCCAATAAAAGTGGGCCAATCAAAAGCTTTCACAATGGACAAGAAATACAAATTCAGAAAAATTGAGAAATTCAATGCTGACATTATTGAAAATTGTGACAATATGAATTTTGACTTTTGTTATTGTATTTGTAATGGGATCCTGGATTGGTGTAAGCTCACTGCATTTGGTTAAGTGATGCAGAACAAGCAGATTGTTTGTTGCGGTTAACACACAACACAGTAATTGGAAAAACCGCAAGCGTCGCTTGCAATTGACAAGCTTAAGGTTATGAGCTGAACAGGTGGTTGCCGCCACTCTGTGTGTGGGTTAATGGGGCAGCGTCAATATAACTGTTGTTCCAGTAATTAAATTGAAACCACATTGTGTAAACAACAAGAACAAAAATTCGCACAACATGAGGTGTTTTTGTGTACACCGAGTATAAAGCTAAATCGGTCGTGGCAGGGGCAGGTGCAGGTGCAGGAGTCAGGAGGCAGAAGGCAGAAGGATGCAGGCTGGGTGTTGGGCGGAAAATGATTACCTGCCAGAGTAAGTTTATTTATGGCTGCGAAAGCAAGTCATAAACAGCAGCACACACTGGCAGCGGGGCAGGAAATAGGTATAGAGAGAGAGAGAGAGGCAGCGCGAGAGAGTGGGAGAGCAGTTAGTGGCACGGAAGTGGGTGCTTTAGGTGGCTGCAGTCGCCTATTTTGGGGAGTTACTGCCTCGGGCTGCTGCTCTTGCCAGCGATAACTTTTGACTCACAAAGCACAAATATTGTTTAATGCGTAGGCTAACACACACTGTGCGTGTGTGTATGTGTGTGTGCTATTTTAACATAGGCACAACTTAATATTGAATTTATTATATTTGTTGCCCAGTTTCTGCAGACTCTGTCGGTGCACAGGCAAAAACTGAAATCCGCTTGCAAATTATTTTGCAAGTCAGTTTTTTTTGTTGTTGTCATGGAAAATTCTGGCTGGCGCTTTTATCGCACCAAACTTCTATTAGCCAAGTTACCAGATGTGTGCAATAAGTTTCTGAATTATGTCAGCGGCAAGTTTCAGCCATTATTCACCGATTCGTTCCATTGACTCACCTTTGATTCCTGCAGCGCCAAAATGCAAAACAGACCCAGAACAGAAAAAGTCAATTTCTTTAATCGAATGACTTTCAACTCGCTGATTTTCCAGGAGATTTTCAACAATTGTACAAAAGCTGCAAAATTTTATTAACATATATCTAAAGACCGACTTTCTCTATATAGTTGTAAGTTAATTGTGACTTTATTCTCTATGCTTATTAGTACAGGCTCGAACTTGTGCCACATTTTAATATTTATCTGATGTGCAATAACTTTTTGATAAATTCTTGGTTCAACATAAATAAATAAGAACTCATTTAAAATGTAATTTCTATGCGTACCCATGACGATCGCCTCTCCACCCCAAAATGTGTATATTTATGTTTCATTTAAGTTTTCATTTTCTTGAAGCACTTTTGCAATGGGAAAGCGTCAAGCTTGTTTTTCAACTGCTGTATTCTATTCTGTATTTTAATCAAATTAGCCGGTCTAGTTGAAATGTCTTGGCTGTGATAAGATCAAATTGCCAAGCAAAGAACTTATTGTGCCTTTTGTGCAGACTATGGACTAAGGACAGTAGATTGTGACGACTGGGTTGGCAAGTGCAATCTAGGTCCTGTTGAAGTCATCGTTCTCGACAGCCACTTAAAATGGCGTCAGTGAAACGTTTCAAATGGCTACAAATTGCTTGTTTGCCGGGAATTATGCAAAATGTCTGCAGATATTTACAAAAAAAAAAAAACGAAAAGAAAATGATGAAAATGACAAGACGACCATAGAAAATGTGTTTTATTTGACCAAGACGTCAAGGATTTCTGTTTGGACATATACTCTAACCCCCACCCAAAGGACTCAAGAGTTGCAGTCCCACACTGCCTGTTTTCTAATCCAACGTTGCTTGCATTCGAAATTTGTGCTCTTAGCTCTTAGCTCATCATATTTTGCCAACGTTTGCTATTTGCTTTGAGGAAATTGAAAAGAAATTATAATAACTTGTATTTGCAGTTGAGCTGTCCAAGCTGGAGATGGAGACAGTCAGTCGGATATGCCGAGAGAGAGAGAGAGAGAGAGAGAAGGAGAGAGTGAGAGGCCCTCAGGCGCAGCTGATGCTAAAGTTTTTGCTAGTCTTGGCCAGAATGCGGGCCGAGAAGTCACTCCAAATGCAGCTGCTGCTTTTGTTATTGTTATTGTTATTGTTGTTGTTGTTGTTATTGTTGTTGTTGTTGTTGGGCTCCATCATGGCCAAGTGCAGAAATGTATGCAGAGTACGTGCGGAAATGCTAAAATTTATTCCCGCTACTTTGGCGAGTTGATAACTTGGTCGGGTCGCGCACTGTCTTCAGCTTTTTGGGCATGTTATTAAAAAACTTTTACAGATAGAGAGAGAGAGAGAGAGAGAGAGACAGATTTAGAGTGAGTGAAAGAGAGAGGGAGACAGAGAGAGATACAGATGGAGCGTGAAAGAGAGAGTGCGTCGCATATTTGCCCTTTTTTTCGTGTATTTTTGCGTTCAAAACTTTCAAAATTAAAAGGATTAATTCGGCACAAGTACAAGTATATGAAGCCAGCTACTTTGTATACGGATAGCAAGGTAAATTCTCTGTTTACAGCAAACTTTTTGATTGAAACTTTTGATGAAATACTTACCAAAAGTGACGACTGATTTAAGTAGCAGCAGCAGCCACCGCAGGAAGTTCAGCAAATTCAAAAAGCCCATTTCCCATAAAATAATCAATGCAAACTGAGAAAGTGAAATGCTGCTTCTGAAAGAATCATAAACTAAAATCAAAAAAGTTAATAATGATGCAAAACGACTTAAATAATCTATCTCATATTTTGTTAACTAAAGTTGTGTGTTGCTGCTGGGCAGTTTTGGTAAGTAAGTTTTTGCTATTAATCCGAAATGGAAAACATTGGAAAATAATTTTGTTTTTTTTGGGTACAAAATTAACATGAATTTCGAGTTAGAATTGCGAATTTACCATTAATGGATATTTATCTAGATAATTTTGAATAAATAATACGGATGCTTAAAGTGTATTTTTTTTACCAATGTGGCTTTATTTGCATTTAAATTTCCAATAACAACCTTCAAATATGGATTTAACTAGTTTGTCGTTATATCGTTTTAAGATAACTAGCTAAAGATTCCTGGCTTTAGTATTTGGGCCAACCGGTGGAAAATCTGCGTCAATGGGGGCAAATCACAGCACTGCACGTTTGCGCTCAGGAATGGTAACTGTCCAACTGTCCGAATGAATAACATGGTCATACCTCAGGAGAACCATGTTCGCTACCTGGGTATGTATCTGGACAGGAAACTTACCTGGCGCAAACACATTCAGATCACTGGTTGCTAGAGCCATCAAACAAACTCAGCTTGAGCAACAAGCTTATGATTGGTTTTCGAGCCCACATGGACATATTGGATTCCATTTTTGGGCACTGCTGCAAAATCTTGGATATACCAAATTCAAGTCCTGCAGAACAAGGTGCTCAGAGACATATCTGGTACTCCGCCATACGTAAGCAAGAGGACGCTGCACAACGACTTCGGTCTACCGACAGTCAAAACACAGATAACCCGACATACGAGTCGGTATAACGACCGGTTGCATAACCATGTTAACCCATTGGCTTTCTCCCTTGGGAATAACACCACTCGTAGGAGGTTGAAGCGCCTCCACACCAGCGACCTCTGGACTGTTGGTCGTTAAATAAATGTTATATTCAATGTTATGTATTACTAGTTAAAACCACTTCTATGTTTATAAATTCACTGTTTATTCATACTGTTTCAAATCAATGTTTTATAGCCTTTAAATAGGTTGATTAATGTTTAAATATAATTGTCACATAAAAAAAAAGAAAAAAAAAGAAGATAACTAGCTAATCTATTTAATTAAGTTTGGTCAAAGTTTTGGTTAGCTGGTCTTCCTTATGCACCATATAAGCCTACAATCATTGACTGAATTTTAACAGGTGTAAAGGGATCACAGCATTGTGAGAGGAAGCCAAACTTGAGCCCTTCGAATGCAACTTGTGATCTGGCAATTGAACTGCTGCCAGTTTGGTCCTGATGCGAATACAATTGTTTGATAGTTTTTTAAGTGAAAAAAATAATAGGAAGCGTGGGTTGCACTTGAGAGTAGAAGTGCCTTTCCATGCACACAACGAATCTAATTCAATTTCAAATAATGCCGAGGCATAACTTCAGACATGCTTATGCATTGTGCCCCAAGAACTTTTCTACGTTGATGTTTGTTTTCTATTTTCTATTTCCTATTTTTTTTTTTTATCTTTTTGTCCGACTTTGTCAGCAGAAGTTCAAATTGAAAGGCAAAAAGTAGCAATTTTGAACCCAAGAACCTGAGAGAGTGAAAGTGGCTTATAGTTTTTAGTTTGTGGCAGTTGTTGAAAATTCATTTGTATACAATACATTTGAGCTGGCCAAAAACTTTCTGCACATGCTGCACATGTGTGTGTGTGTGTGTGTGTGTGTGTGTGTGTGTGTGTGAGTGCAACAACAAGCTGTCAACACTTTGGCATTGACTTTTGCTTACGTTTACGGGTACTGTTATTAGACCATCTCCAGTTGCAGTTTTGCTCAGATAAGCGAGCGACAAAGTTCTGCGAAGAAGTCGCAAAAGTTTCGACTTCGATCTCAGCCGAGCACAAAAAACTATTAAAAGTGTATCGAGAAGGTCCTTAGATAGTCCTGGGCTATTTAAGTAATGTTTATCAAATTACAGGCAATTACGAAAGAAGCCAAGGCGACAGCTTTAAATTAAATGCCATTTCAATACATCCCCTCCTCTCTCCTCATTCACTTACTAGCTTTAGTTTGACGCAAATTGAAAGGTGGATCAATTTAAAAAAGCAACATAAAAAAATCGTAACAAAACAAAATGAAATATCTAAAGCTCTGCATCAATAGAGATGAAGCATTTTGCATATCAACTGACCCTTATGCTGGGACACGGACACGGCTGCTACACTTTGCCCAGGGGAAAGGATTGCATGGAGGAATGTACGCAAAGTGTCCTGCTACGTGACTGACATTAAGTATTAGGATTGCCTCAACTGCATCTATCGTTCAAGTTGCTCCTGCAGTTGCCATTACACTTAGTGACTAGTGCTGTTGTTGTTGCCAGCACTTTTATTACTTGTGAAAAATTATTCAAAATGTCCTTGCTGCCATAAAGCTTATGAAGTGAGGCCTTAACGTAATATTGAAAACAAAAACCCCCTTTTACCTTATGCTAATGGATCCTCGTTTAAGTGGATTTCTCCTACTCCTAAAGGTTATACTTCAATATGTTAATTGAGAGCACTCCATGTTGCAGGCAAATGATATCTGATTGCAAAACAGATTCTTCTGAGTAGACTAAAATAAAGTAGAATTTTTATTATATTTATTTTTGTTGAAGACTTAGTTTCAAAACATTCAAAATGTAATCTTCAGATTTGTGGTCATTACAATAGCCAGGTGAGAAAGTTGTTAAGAGCAATTGAGGTGTGATTATGCAATAGTCTTAAATACTTTATGGCAATTATGTGTTTCAGTCGTGATTACAAATCGGTAAATGACTAATAATCCGTTCAAATGGGCAATTAACAATTAATTAGAACGCCTTAGTGCCAAGTGCTTGGGTACACACACTCTCACACACTCTGTACATAATTGATGCCTGAGTGCAGAGAGAGAGAGAGAGAGAGAGAGAGAGAGCGAAAGAGAGACACACAAAGTAAACCGTGCCTTAGTTGCTTTTGGAAACTGAGATGCCGCAAACCAATTACATATTTGATATCGAGATTTCGCTCAACTTAACACCCGAAGGAAACTACACTACCGCTTAATGAAGAGCACTCACACACACATAGAAAGAGGAAGAGAGAGATAGATAGAAAGGGAGATGAGGCAAGTTGAAGTGGTAAGCAGGGATACAAGTGTTTTTACAAATCCCCGAGGGCATATGAAAAGCATTTAATTCAAATGTTCTTCGCATGTCTTAAAGTTAGCATTGCCGGAAATGGCAATGGGCACAAATTTTAATTACAAAATTCGCACATGTGCCCGTTATGCGACCAGTTAACTGGAATTGTGTAGCATGCCACAGAGGGAGGTGAGAGCGGAAAGATAATTGGAACTTTCAACGTCAAACTGCGAACATTGCAGAAATCGCAATCACACCCAAAAGTTGTTGCAAGCCTAGTCCTAAGTCTGTTCAAAATAAAATATACAAACACACACACACACACACACACACATACACACACACACACACACACAGTGGGGCATAATAAGTGTTCCACTGATTCATGTTATATATACATATACTATATATTTTTATTTATTTTATTTATTTATTGTCAACTAAAATCAGTCCATACCAAAAATACAAAAAAATAAATAATTTGAATTAAATTAAATTTAAAATTATAAATAAATTAAAAAATACTAAAATGTTTATAAGATTTATAAGATTTCTGGTGGTAAAAACCAAAATGGTAATAGTAATTAAAATTTATAACTATTATTGTATCTGCTGCTTTATTATTATTATTATTTTCATTATTAACTTTTGTTTTTGAATATTGATTTTAATGAAAATTATTTTTGTATTTAATATTTTACATATTTATATTTTTATTATTATATTTATATAATAATATAATATTTATACATTACAATTAATTTATATTGCTAATATTATCTTTTATAAAGCTCAGTAGTTAACGTTAATAGTTAAACATTTGTTTTTTTCTATATGTGTCATTGAGAGCTTGGTTTTGTCCCACTGTGCGCATAGCCAATAGTCGAAAGCAATTCACATTGGCACCGTTGTTTCCGCGAGTCCTTAACTGGCAATTCCAATGTTCATTTAGCGAATTTTCTTTGTTTTGCAGCCAGCTTTCACATTTATGTTTGTGCACATAGTGTGTCTGGCAAACACACTCATCTGCGTGTGTGTGTGTGTGTGTGGGTGTGTGTGTGTGTGTTTAAAAGTGGCAAGCATTTACGCTTGTTTGCCTTTTTGTTTTATTGACATAATTGCTCATTATAAGTATGATAAAAACATATGCGAGTCGAAATGCGGCGCGTGCAGCAGTAAAATTATAACGTTAGTAGAGTGGGGGCGTGGTGTCGTGTGGGCGGGTGGGCGCAGGGGTAGTAAATTGAAATTTAATTAATTGTTGCATGCTTTGTGGCGCAAACGGCAGGACCCTTCATTCGAGTGGCGATTGCACATTTGCGCAATTTTGATTGCATATTATTAAAGTGGATAATGACATCGTCAATTCGCTGAACTTTTCTTTAATTTCCACTTTAGTTTGCATATTTATAAATTAATTAAATATATTATTCATATTTTTGCTTTGTTTCAAATTTAATTTTCAATTCAATACATAGCTTAAATTTAACTTTGAATATTTCCACACACTCTCAGTTTTTCTTTCGTAAAAGAAACACAAGTCTCTGCTGCATGGAAAATGCCATTCTGCCAAACATGCAGCAGAAAAAAAATATTAATCTTATAAAATATATATTCTGCCTGCACGGCAAAACCAGAAACAATTCAATTCATTGGATGGACACAGACATGGCACATGGCCTGGTCTTTGGGTTTGATGTGGTGTGCTTCTGAAATGAAATGGCCTATTCCTAACTGTGGGCTCAGCTCGGAGCTGGTCTACGCTGCTGACCAGATGACCAACTTTGTGCAAAGTTAGCTAACAACAGAAGTGCAAAAAAGCTAAAAGCAATTCTTGAAGATTGCAAAAACGCTTTACACAATAATCGAAGGAGAGACCCAACTATGAGATGCCCTTTGAGTTCTACGCAACATCATATCGCAAATTTGGCCAACAATCTACCCGGCTGAAATGGTTTTAGAGGGTGGCTTAAGCAGCCGGGCAGATGCAGCTTACCACAGTTATTCAATCCAACTAGAAAATACAACACTGCGTTGTTGCATATTCAGTTTCTGTTTCAGTTTCTGTTTCAGTTTCTGTTTCTGTTTGGCTCTTTGGCTGGTTGTTTGCTTATGCGGCTGTTGCTGTTGCAGCAGCTACCAACATCGCTGCTGCGTTTTTATTAGTTTGAACGCAGACACAATGCAAAAAGCAGCCAGCTCCTGCTGCTGCTGCATGCCCCATGCCCTGGCTGACTGTGCGTATAAATAATGAAAACACACAGCGGCAACATCCACAGGCAGCCTTGCGTAAATAGCTCTGCTGCTCGTCGCGCCAAGGAGCATTAACAGCCACACAGAAGTAAGTAGTTGGCAAAAAAAGAAATACATACATACATATATAAAAAAAACCGCAGCAAACAAAAAATAAATAAATAAACAAAGAAAAGTAAAACTCAACTCTCCCCGAGTAATTTGGTGCAAAAAAAATGCATTTAAAGTTCTTGGCTGAGGCAGCGGCAATTGGAGCGCAGCAACAGTGGCAAAACTTTTTACTCTGCTGTCAGTGTGTTAAGTGCACCACACACACACACAAAATATATATATATATACATTTATATATATATATATATATGCACAGATTCAATGCATCGAAATGTTCATTAATCAGCTGCGCAAAGTTCCATTTGGCTTCTGTCATTTGAAGTCTTTACTAGCTACAATTTTATAAATTATGCAAATGTATTCGACGAATGCCGAACTTTGCAAATGAACCGAACAACTTCAAAAACAAACTAAAAAATTATTGGGATCCATTACTCAAACTCTATCTCTTAATTCTAAACTATTTTATCTGACTTAACTTTTCAAAACCGAATAAATTTTCATAAAGAGTATCCCCCAGTCGTTTATCGTTTTTATTTTTTCTTACCATTTTAAGTTGTTCGCATTTTCACTAAAATTTTCTTTGGTCTTTGCTTAATTGACTAACCGAAAAATGGCAAAAAGTTTGCAGCGCATTAAAATTGAACATGTTTGTTTTTTTAAGTATTTGTCAGACTTTAACTTAAATGAAATCACAAATATTATCGCCTTAAATAAATTATAGCACAAATCGCATTCAAGGCAACTTTCGATGATGGATGTTAAACAAACAAATTTATTTAAAATTACAAAAATAATATTTTTATATTTGTACAACAACATTGTTTTTATACTTTGATATTGAAAGTCTCATAGTGTATTGGTTGGTCCATCAGTCGACACCCTTAGAATCTTGTTTAAATTTGAGTGCTACGTCAGCTAAGGAGCTAGGAAATCGATAAATATCGAGATTCCCAAATCGATAAAGACTCATATCTCCAATAATTTGATGGCTACAGATGCCAAATTTGATTAGAAGGTTGTTGGCGATGTCCTTCAAATAGCGGCATATGCCACGCCCATTTCCGACGTTCCCCGTCCATTACGCTTCCAAAATGTAGGGTATATTAATAAGATCGTACTCCAAATTTGTCCACGACAACTCCCAACCCCAAAACTCCGAGAAGCCCAAATCTTCTGCAATTTAATACCTACAGTTACCAAATCTGAAAGATAGATTATTAGGAACCTTCTCTTTATAATAACTTGGATATTATTTTTCGGCTGCACACAAATTAAGGTATCAAAGTATTTCGCTGTCGGTTACCTCCGATTGCAACGTTCTCTCTTGTTTTAATATTTGAAAATGCCACAAAACTTTTTCACGAAAATATTCGAAATAATTTTAAATGCACATTTTGTGCATGTTAATTTGTTGCATAAACAAACAATTATTTTATGTTATTCTGTTTTTTTTTTTTTTTTTTTGTATTATTATTATTATTATTTTTTTTTGTCCTTGCCTTTTTCCGTACATATGCGGCATGTCCTTGTCCGTAACAAATTATAAATGGCACTCAACTCAACCGAAGCTCAGCAGCAGTTACGACATTGTGTGTGTAAGTGCATCTGAGCAGATATATATATATATATACATATATATATGTATATAGATGAGTCTACAAATGAGTATATATGAGCACATTCAGGTGCGTAAGTGTGTTCATCTGGCATATAGTAATTTATATCTTGCTTTGATACGCAGCTGACTGCTTGACGCAGCTTTGCTCTTTCGATGTAATTAGCCAAGTTTTTTTTTTATATATAATGATACAGAGAGAGAGAGAGAGAGAGGAGATACAGCCCAGTTACAGATTGAGTGAGCTGGGTTGAGCTATTGAAATTTACTTTCATTAGCGCTTTGATTAACGCTTGCAATTTCACCTAGAGTTTTCCGGCCAGGCTATGAATATGCATGTCAACTTGCCGGGATAAGCGGAATAAATCAGTGAGTGGAAAGCTAGGTGTTTTTTTTTTCTGTGTTGTTACCGTTACTCAGTGGAAAATTGTATGTCAATTGAATGCCCAGAAATCAGTGCTTAAATTTGCATGCATTTGCAAAGGCAATCGAGGTGCGACCCAAACGGAAGGAAGCAGGTCAACGAGAGATAACAATATCAGCAGAAGCTGCAGGACAACAGGGATAACAGGACGATTGCAGCGGGTGCAAAGGTAACGGTTAACGTGCAATGGCCAAGAGTGCGACAGGCGTTGCATGCATAAAACATAAGGATAACGAACGGCACAGGACACACACACACACTGTGAGAGAGAGAGATGAAGAGAGAGAGGGAAAACTGAAGTCGAGCACAGGAACAGGAACAGGAAACGAAGCATTGTATAATTAAAAATGCATTCAGATGCAAATGCAAATGCGAATTTAAGCTGGGCAAACCGTTAGCAAAACGGTCGCAACGCATGCACAGATTAGGATGGAGTCCGTCCAGGAGTACGCTTTTAGTCGTCCATTCATGATCTTGCTCATTGATGAAGACCCACTCGCTGCAATCCTATTAGCAATCCCGGTCAAACACGCGAGCCACAAATTAGTGCGTGTTGCCGGGTCCAAGTAAGCATCTTAACTACGGCCAGTGAAAACAATGGCGCATCCTGCTTACAGGATACACTACACACAAGGCATAAGTCTGCACTGGAATTATCACAGCAAATTGTTTTTGTTAAAGCATCCTTTTTAACGCACGGCTTCCTTGCAATTTATGGGCAAAATTCCATGCATTCTGTGCCCCGAGCTATGTGAAATATAGTGAAATGTGACAGGCATATTGAATTTTTATTGAGCGCTCCTTGCTAACGGCAAGGAGGCGTATGTGTTTGTGTCTATGTGTGTGTGTGTGTGTGTGTGTGTGTGTGTGTGTGTTTGTGTTTTGTGTGTGCGCGTGGCAAGGATGCGAGCAATGTGCGGCTCGTGAAAGAGTTTTGCATATTTGGGTTCATTGCATTTTCACACCTAGTCGATCCTCTGGCTAAACCGAAAGGGATTAAGCCAAAGGCAAATGCAACATGTGCCACAGCTGCACGTGCACCTCAACAGGTTGCCTAAAACGAACCCAGACACTGTGGCAAGTCACCTGGCCGCCCGCAGGTCGCGTGGCTGCCTGCCACGCGCTTGTCACTTAACCCTGCCTAGTCTGACTTCAGCTAGTCGCTGACTGTGCCGCACACATGTCCAGTTATAGGGGGCATTTGAAACGGGTACGCCTTAAAAATGATTAGAAGGGGTGTCACCCAATTGTGCACATAAACTGCAACAATAATTATAGAAATATACAATTGAAATGCTCCAAAAAAAAAAACATTGCTAGCATTTTCGATAACTGCAACAAAATTGACCTACCGGAAAAAGATGTTCTCTTAAAGCGCAATAGTTTCCCGCAAAGTGCAGCAATCCTGATAAACTAGATTAAATTCTTTCGTATTCAAAGATGCAATAATTATTTTAAGTTACGAGTTTTACTACAACAGCTTTTTGCTGGATTAGCTATTTAAAACTAGAGTAATCAATCTTTGGAGATCAACTAATGAACACAAAATTCTGTACAAAACTCTGTACAATTTTCCCATAATAAATTTTTTTTTTATTTTAGTTATTTCACTTAATCAGTGTCATATAAACAAACTAAACTAACTAACTATGTTTTGGGCTATCAATGAAAATGTGAAAACTTGTGTAATTGATTACCAAAATTTAATAAGAAATATCTTATCTTGTATAAAGTGATGTTAGCAGAGTCATTGCTTACATGGTATCTTCTAGTAGATCACTATCGACTAATGCACATCTAACATGTGGCACTCGTGCGGGGTGCAAAGGTGCCGCAAGTGCAGCTTGTTGTCAGTTTCAGTTATATTTAGTTTTTTGTTGCTGCGGGTCAGTTATTTGGGGGCTAATTGAAATGCAATGTTCGTCCACATGTGGGCGCTGCCACAAGCGGTAAGTTGCCACCGATTAGAGTGAGTAGACCATTTCACGTTCTCCTGATGATATGACAACCGCACACAACTTAATGAACTGCAAATAAGTATCTGCATTTATGTATTTGCTACTGCTGCTTCTGATACCTACTGTGGCACGTGGCTGGCGTTTCAATATTTGCCTGCAGCACAGAGAGCTGGCAATGGAGCGCAGCAAATCGCTGCTCAACTTCAGTTGCATATCCGCACTTTGCATATTAATAGCCAAATGCAAGTGCAACTCAGCAGCTCAAGTCACCAGCAACAAGCGGAACTGTGTGCAACACAAGCATCAAGGATGAGGCGCCAAGTGCAGCATATTCAAAGAGATTTCACACAGCATGCAACGTTCTGCAAATGAAAAGGAAAAAATTATTTGTTTGCATTCGTCGCCTGTCAGAGAAAGTTAAACTAACGAGCTTTTTTTTTATCTTATTTCTACGTTTTTCTTACATTTTCCTCCACGTTTTTCCACTTTTCTTTTTTTTGTTGTTCTTTTTTACGATGTCACCAATGCGGATTCCGCAAAATTGCAATATCAAAGCAAATGTTGAATAAAATGCAAATGAATCGCTGCAAATTGAGAAAACTTTACTCAAATCCGTGCAATAACAGCACCGGAAGAAGCCATTGCTATTTCAGTTATGTAATTCCGTTAGTGCCAAAACAAACGTATCTTAAATGACATCTATTCGTCCACACATTTTGTTTGAAATTGTGCTAATTATGGCTGCTGTTAGTTAACCAAAGGAAGCTTCAGGCTATCTATTATTAAAGGAAATTATTTAAGTTACGGTAACTTTAAATCGGTGTAAAAAAACTTTAACGAAATTACAGAGTACAGGATAGTCCATATATATGTAGTAAAAAATATGTCAGGATCAAAAAAAAATGTTTTGCTGGATGAGTAGAGCAATATCAGCCCATAAATTACCCGGAAGCTGGTAAGGCAAAATGATATCATACTTAATATTAACATTCTTATTTAATATTTATTTTATACGCCAAATATGTTTATTTTTTAAGACTGTTCCAAACAAGCTTTCACATCTATTTTTTTATTAATTAATTAATATTTAAAAAGTTTTAAAGTTTATTTTTCAAATGTGATATAACATTAAACAAATTGGCATTTAAACATTTTGAATTTGTTTCCTTGTTTAAACATTTCATATTTAGCTTGACACTGCTCTAAATAAGTTCAAAGACACTGTATATGTAGGATTGATTATGTCCACTATATTAATACTGTAATAGTTAAGTATAACATTGAAGTAAGAGTATTAAATAAACAAGGCAAAGTGCGATTTTATAATTAACGACCTGATTCCACGACGCACCGACAATATTACACCTTTACAACTAATGGCACTTATGGACTTTCTCCTCGTTCTACAGATCCTACTCGACTACTGCTTAAGTTGCTGTTAACCATCTGTTAACTATCTGTTAACCATCTGTTAACCATATGTTAACCATCTGTTAACCATCTGTTACCAGCGTTGCCAAATAAGAGCACTGCAACTACTCGTAACATATATTTAATTCATGATATATTTGTAATATAATACAATAATATTAAATCAGTTTTAATAGCCCAGTTTAATAGACCCTTGACCCAATAAGTTGCCTACCATAACCAAATAATTCTAGTGCTCATAACCAAGGGCAATAAGATTTGGCCAACACCAAAATTTAAAGCGAATCATTCTTGAGGTAAATGCTAAACAGGTTAAAGTGCAGTGCTTACTCGCAATTAAAATCATGCACTTAAGCGATTTAAATGAAAAGTGAAGTAACAGGATTATGCTCCTAAGAGACTATTACCTAATACCTGTCGTAATTCACCTTAACCCCCTGGTTCACTCTGTCTCCTGGAAGAGTTGGCTGCTCACTTCACGCTGCGAACGCAGCAAATTCAATTAAATTATAATTTCAATTACATGCTGCAAAATTAACCACAGAAACCAACGGTCATTACACCACAATACCCTCGAGCAGCTCACCCAGCTCACCCAGCTCGCCAGCTCACCCAGCCTCAGACCTGTTTATGCCACGCCCACTCCATTGCAATTCATTAACACTTCAAAGTTTCTGCCCGCACAGTGGAGAAGGTCAGCAAAAAAAAAAAAAAAACATGATAAAAAACTGCAGAGAAAAAATAAATAGAAGTAACAGAGGAAGCCGCACAACAACACTTGAGGCGCTCGTTAATTTGTTAGATGAACAACAAGATGCCTGTGCGTCTCTGCTCCAGTTATCTAAGCCCATGGACTCCAGCCATGACTCCGCAGCCTGCAGGAACGGACCAGAATCCGCAGACCAGAAGCATTTTGCTCACCCACGAATTTCATTGCTGGCGGCCAAAGACAAACAATATATATGAGTCGGAGAGAGACAGGAAGTGAGAGAAAGAGATAGAGATAGAGAAAAACATGTCAGAACGTTTCTCTCAGATTTAATCGACTGCTCAATACTCTAATCCCGGAGTGGGGGCAAACTAAAAATAGACTGCAAATCATATTTTTGCTAAGCAGATGATCGACTCTTAAAACGCAAATAATAATCAAAATCACTTGAAAAGTGTAAATAAATATGTTTAATCTTAATTTACCAATAAGCCAATTTAAGCTAACGCATTTTTTTGTCAGACATATAAAAATACTTGAATTAAAAAATAAATTCAATTATTCATTGTTTGGTTGAGCTCTATTTATAATTAAATCTGTCAACCCAAATTCACAATTCAATTAAACTAAAAATAAAATGTATTATTTATGCTTTCTAATTTGAATTAAAAACACTTAAAAAAAACATATTTATTGTGTTGCAAGATTTATATATAAATTTAGATAATTATGTATGTATTTAAAGTTTTAAATTGATAGTTTTCATAGCAAAGAAATATGAACTCCGTTTAAACCGAGAGTTAAAAAACAAACATACTCTTTCTGCGGCAGGGAGCAGCGTATGAAAGAGCGAGCCCCAAGCGGAAAGAACTATTGTTCCGGAAAAGTATTACTGCTAGTTAGGAGTTTCCGCCGCAGCGACAGACTGCAAAAAAAAAAAAAAAAAAACAACAGAAATGATTTCGCACAAAGTTTTCTGTTAGTCAATCATTTTAATTAAGTAATTTTTTCGCCTACTTGTCGTAAAAGTTTTAATAGCAATTGTGGGTGGAGGGGGTTGGGGTCGTGGGGGGGGGGACTGGTAGCTGGGAACTGGGAGCGGGGTCACTGACAACATATTGCCCAGCGGCTGGACTCGAGCGGGTCGCATTTCAGCACGAAGGAACCGCGGGCACAACTGCATTTGCGGTTAATTATAATGTTGAGCCTGATTACATTTCGAGCAAAACAGAGAGAGAGAGAGAGAGACAGAGGGAGAGAATGAGAGAGAGAAAGGGATTCCTCTGCAGCCGCTTTTGCGGCCTTTTTACCAACTTTTGTCGCATTTCGCTGGTTATTTGTGTTGAGAGTTTGGCGCGAATTTCTGGCACTTAATTGCCGAGATTTCAGCTAGGAGCAGCTGCCAGAATTGAGAAATCTCGTGACTGTCGCTGCTGTTGTTATTCTTTGTGGCTTCTTGTGTTGCTTGACTGTTTAATGACCTCATCAAAAGCCAATATCAAAGTTGTTGCCTAAGTTTTATTAGCTTTTCTCTTCTTGCAGCTCATTCAGCTCCCTGTTTCAAATATATTGTATGCACATTTAGCGAGCCGTGTAATTAATTAAGTTACTTTTGTTGTTGGCCACGTTACGACGCTGAGTTTAGGTCTTTTACAGCAACTGCAAAATCAATATATGTATAAACTTTGGCCAACTTAAAGGAAAATTCATTTTTCACCGCGCACAGAGACAAACACCTGGTCGCCAGTGTTGAGCGATTCCGGATGAGAGTGACAAATGCCATTCCAAGGCACAGTCCTGAATTGAGCACATTTCAAACATGTATCGCAGATCCTTTATGCTGAATAACAAAGGAGTTACTTAACACTGTTAGGAGCAATTGCTAACTAAATCAGAAGTATTTTTAATTCATTTCTGTCTCTTGCAACTTAGCATTAATTATAAAAATTATTAATCCAAATAGCAATTATATTTTAAGCGTTTTTCATAATAGTAAAAATTCCGTCTGTCATATCTTTGCTTTGATTCAATTTTCGTGTTATATATAAATATGTTTTTTATTTAAACTAATTTGGCATTGAGCTCTAAAATTCCCTTGTTATTTAATTAATATTTTAATGAAAAGAAAGGGTTGTAAATAACTTAAATTAAGCACTCTGTATACATAAAATGTACGAATTTTTGATTATCTAGATTCGACTTCCAATATTTGAAATTGGTAAGCTTATAAGTCTAAAGTCTATCTCTGAAAACAATAGTGACAACTCTACTTCTCAGAAAGTCACTGTTGCAATCCATCCTTGCAACCAGCTGGCAACAAAGGCAGCGACAGGCAACAGAAGCATCGAATGTTGCCTGTGCATCCACTGAACAACTTTGTCCCTATTCAGGTTTGCCTTTTCACGCACAGGGGGTCCTGGAGAAGTGCAGGGAGGGTCATCAGGGTGGAGTCGCCGCCTGCATGTTAAGTTGTGACTGTGACTGTGCGGCTTGTCCTGGAGCACACGCTTGATTTCCTAACTAAGCACGCAAATGAATCGTGCACGCATCAAGGATGCGCCTCCCTATCGGGGCTCGCTGGCTCCTCCTCTGTGCGTCGTCCTCGACGGCAGCTCAATCAGGCGCATGCAACGCTGCAACACAGGCAGTGCCACAAGATCAAATTGTGTTTAATCGTTAAAATTATGCAATCAAAATGGAGTTGCACAGTGGTACACAGTACAATGAAAATGTAAGCAAAAATTAAAGTGTTGCTTAAAATTTATATCGAAAAGCAGTGAAAGTCTCAGGAAATACTTTAATGTAGCTTAAACTATTTGAAACCGTTTGAGAGACGTTTCCTGTATACAACAATTTGTAAACACAATTTAAAAGTATAGTTTCTAAGACTACTAAAAATAATAATAATAATATTCTGAAGCGTCATATTCTGCTAAACTGAAAATAAGCATAGACACAATAAGTGGAACATCGTCTGTTATTGGACTGATTTGTTGGCTTGTGGCTCAAACGTGTTTAGTCAATTAGCAGATGGCACTTCAAGCTCAGATGCAGACAGACAGATCACTATATATATAGGGGCAACATACAGAGTTTGTTTCTCAGTTATTTAGTTGGTTTGTTGGATTTGGGAGCAGATTGTGATGGCGTCGACAACTTATGATGCGGTTGAAAAGATCTGGTCGGGTCCGAAAGACAAGGAATACTATGGCCCCGACATGACCTTGGGTGAGGTGGCGCTGCTTTTACTAAAGCTACATGCCGACTCCGTGATGCAGGTCCAAGATCCCACGGGAGAAAGTCTAACTGGAGGTCAGCTCTACGAGCAGAGTCGTCGTTTGGCGCATGCCTTTCAGTATCTCAAACTCCACCGAGGCGACGTCGTTGGCCTGTCGTCCAGCTATACTACTAATCTCACAGAGGTGGTCATTGCAGCACTGCTAAGTGGAACGCCCATCAATCCACTGCATCCGGATTTCGACAAAGGTTGGTCGTTCTACAACAAAATTGGGTTTGTTCAAGAATCTGTCTTTCCGCTCTCGCAGAAACGGTGGCCTACATGTACGAGATCACCAAGCCGAAGATCATCTTCTGCGATGTGAACAACTACGAGAAGTTGGCAGCCGTCAAAGAAAGCTTGAAATTCAAAACGGAATTCATTTTGCTCAGCGGCAGTTTGGCAGGGGTCCGCAACATTCAGGATTTGCTCGAGAGTAGCGCCGATGGCTATGATCCCAAAACGCTGTAAGCAGCATAAATTAAAATTAAATAAATAATTACAAAAAAAAAACACACATCTTAAACTACCCTTGAAAAGGTTTGCTTGCCCGCATTTAAGGGGTGACGACACGGCTTTTATCATTACCTCATCTGGCGTCAACGACTTACCTAAGGGAGTCACCCGCTCACATCGCAGTCTTCTGAACAACACCAAAATGTAAGTAAATAAATTTTATTTCGTACAAGAGTTTTCTGGGATAGAATATTAATTGTCGAGCAATCAAGAATGTGAATAGAAATATTATACTTTTTTTGTTAAGTACGCAGTGTAAAAAATACATATATATTATAATAACTGCTTCTCCACATCTCTTCACTCTTCTGCTTCTCTCACTCAAGTCCTCAGTTTTTTACATCGAAAACAGTGGTATTCTGTTTGAGCCCACTGTACTGGATCTCGTCCATCTTTACGCTGCTCGCCTCGCTCGTCAATGGCTGCAAACGGGTGATCACCAACGAACCCTTCAGCCCCGATTACTTTGCCGAGGTTGTGGCGCGTCATAAGATCAACTTTGTGATGACCGTGCCACGCCACATGACGCAGTTGGCGAAGAGCAAAAACCCAGAGTTGCCACAGCAGCTGCAGTCAGTGCAATCCCTTGTTTGCAGTGGCTCAAAGCTGCCGCTCTCCACTTGGCGGCGAATGTATGAGCTGCTGGGCAGCAATAGATTCAATGTGCTCTACGGCCTCTCCGAGATTGGGGGCGTTAGTAAGAATGTGGCCGGTCCGCTGGGCTGTGAGGGAAAACTGCTGCGCAATATCCAAGTGCGCATTCTGGACGAGCAGGGCACTGGCTTGGGCCCCAATCAGACGGGTCACATTTTGGTACGTCTCAATCAGCGCTGGGGTGGCTACTATCGCAAACCACAGGACACGCAGACGACCGTAACGCCCGATGGTCAATGGTTGTTAACTAGTGACTATGGCTTCTTTGACGAGGAGGGCTACCTGCACTATCAGACAAGCCTTTCGGATGTCTTTAAGTCCAATGAATTTCATATCTTTCCCAAGAAGATCGAGGAAGTGGTCCACGAATTGCCAGGAGTTCACGAGGTGGCCATCTTTGGTGTGCCCGACGACATCTCCACCAACCTGACAGCCTGCGCAGTGGTGCGTGACCGGAACGAAGCGGGTCAACAGCTGACAGCTGACCAAATCATCTCCACTGTGGCAAAGCATCTCAGCGAGCCATATCATCTGCATGGTGGGGTTTACTTTATGGAGCAGCTGCCCAAGACTACAAATAAGAAGATTCAAAGACGCAGAACCCTCACGGAAATATGGAAACAATCTGGAGTCACACCTTTGTAATGAAATCTTAAATAAAATAAAAACATTGACAAATATAAATCGTGAATCATGCGTTGGGTTTTTCCCAATATATTTTCGGCAACCTGTGGAAATTTAAAATATGAATATCACAACATATTTTTAAGAGAAGATGAAGCGATTACATCAGCGGATCCGTTGAGTTACACAAGTTAATTACTTAAATTAGTCAGACATGCCAAATATTCTCATCAGTGTTCAGATTTCCAACTGGTTTCCATCTGTGACCGCTCTAGATGTCTACATTGGACACACATTGCAACAAAATCTCAGTTGACCAAAACAAAAAAACAGAGAAATGTCAACGTGTTGAGTTAATTAGCAAGTCGAGATTGTGTTTCCTATTTACGACATGTATAAAAACATTGGAAGACGCAATAAAGCACTTAGTTGAAAAGCGTTCTTGAAGTTATCAAGATGAACGGCAGTGAATCCTGTAGGGTGCATTACGATGGCGCCACTCGCACCTGGATGGGGCCGCGGGGCAAGGAGTTCTATGGACCTGAAATGACTCTGGGCGAGGTAACGATGCGAGTGCTCAATCTGAATGCGGACAAGGTGTTGCAGCATTGTGACATAACGGGACTGGAGCTAACCGGTGGCCAGTTGGCCCAACAGGGACTAATCATTGAGCGCGCCTTCCGGCGGCTGGGACTGCAACACGGTGACGTCATCGGTATATCGGCCAATAATACCAGCTATCTGACCGGCGTCACCATCGCCGCCATGCTCTGCGGCACGCCCATCAATCCATTGCATCCGGAATTTAATTTTGGTAGGAGTTTCATACATTAAATATATATTTATCTATACACAAAAATTAACTTTCACTTATTTTCAGCGACCGTTAAGTATATGTACGATATAACCGAGCCCAAGCTGATCATATGCGATGTGGAGAACTATGCGACTATCAAAGCTGTCAACGAGCAACTGGTCACACCTGCCCTGATCTACCTGGTGAACGGTCACATTGAGGGCGTGCCTGATATCATCGAACTGTTGCGCGAGAATGAAAGCATTGAGCCGGTTGAGTAAGTTCTATATCAATAAATAAATATATTAAATATATTTATATGTATATATTTATGATCCACATCAATGGACCGAAGTTAGCACATATATCAAAGAAACTATAGATATTTATATAAATCAATGGAAGATGGACCCTATATATGTATATACATATGTATTTATTTATAAGTTGTCTGATATCTTGCCTTCTCTTTCTTAACCTCTTTCTCTCTCTCTATCTCTCTCTTTTCCTCTCTCTTTACCTCTCTCTCTCTCTCCGTCTTACTCCCTCTCTCTCTTTCTATCTCTCTTTCTATCTGTCTTTCTCTCTATCTCTTCCTCTCTCTCTTAACCTCTCTCTTTCTCTCTATCCTTTTCTCTCTCTCTCTCTTTCTTTCTCTCCTTCGCTCTCTCTCTCTCTTTCTTTCTCTTCTTTGCTCTCTCTCTCTCTTTCTCTCTCTTCTTTGCTATCTCTCTCTTATTCTCTCTCTCTTTTGATCTCTCTTTACCTCTCTCTTTCTCTCACTCCTTTGCTCTCTCTCTTTCTCTCTCCCCTTCGCTCTCTCTCTCTTTTTCTCTCTTCTTTGCTCTCTCTCTCTTTCTCTCTCTACTTTTCTCTCTCTTTCTTATATTCTATCTCTTTTATTCTCTCTTTCTCTCTCTCGTTTGCTCTATTTCTCTCTCACCCTTTCTCTCTCTCTCTCCCTCTCACTCTTTTTCTTTCTCACCTTTAGATATGTGCCCTGCCCCAAGCTGAATGGCGATCACACCGCATTCATTATATGCTCCTCAGGCACTACCGGGATGCCGAAAGGCGTAACCCGCTCCCATCGCAGTCTCATCTGCAATTGCAAGAAGTAAGTAGAGATCCACTCTCTCTCTTTCACAGGGCCAATAGATCTTTTATTAATTTTCCATTGATGGGCAGTCCGACTACCTACACGCGGAACACTGTGGTGCTCTCTTTCAGCCCGCTCTACTGGATCTCTGGAACATTCATGTTGTTGGCGTGTTTGCTCAACGGCTGCAAGCGGATCATCACGAATCGACCCTACACCGTGGAATACATGTTGGAGGTTGTCTCGCGGCATCAGGTGACCTTTCTGATGCTGGCCTCGCATCAGATTGCGCTGCTCTCCAAATACCAGAATGATCTGCCAAAGATTCGAGAACAATTGCATTCGGTTCATGTGGTAATTGGCGCCGGCTCGAAGGTGTGCAAAGCTGTCGCCCGTCGCATGCACGAGCTAGTTGGCAAGATGAGATTCGTTGTGGGTTACGGGCTGTCCGAGGTGGGTGGCTTGAGCAAGAATCTGGGCGGGCCGCTGGGCAGCGAGGGTAAGGTGATGCGTAATGTGGAGCTGCGTGTGCTGGACAAGCTAAGAATGCCGCTGGGCATCTGCGAAGTGGGCATCATCTATGTGAGAATGCGCAACAAATGGCAGGGCTACTATCGCAATCCGGAGGCCACAAACCGAACCTTGAGCGCCGACAGACAATGGCTGCGCACCGGTGACATTGGATATCTGGATAGCGAGGGTTACATTTACATACAGACACGCGACACGGATGTCTTCAAGTACAACAACTTTCAGATCTATCCGGAGCAAATCGAGGAGTTCATTCTACAGCTGCCCGGTGTCAGGGAGGCATGCGTCTTTGGTGTGCCCAACAAAATCTCCTGCAATCTGACTGCCTGCGCCGTGGTGCGCACCACGGATGAGGAGGGTAAACAGCTGGCGGCGAACGATGTGAGAAGCATTGTGGAACGCTATCTGAGCTCCGCCTATCACATACGTGGCGGGGTCTACTTTGTGAAGGAGCTGCCCAAGACTTCCAACGACAAACTGCAACGACGGAAGGTCCCCGAAATGGTCACAGCCTTGGGCCTACCTGCTGAATAGCAATAGACGATGCACAATTCTCAAAAGTATGTTTTTAAATATTGCATTTAATTTATTTGCACTTAAACCATAATTGAAAATAATTCATTTCAAGTTAAAGTGATATTTGCTGATCATTATATATATTTGAATATGTAAAACAACTTTTAGTAAATGTGAAGATCAACTGAAAAACACTTTAGTTTCTAGAACGATGTTCTTTATATCTTAATATCATTAACTTTAATTTAATTTAATAATATCAGCTCTCTTTTTTTCAATTGTAAAATAAATTACTTTAAGACAGAAAAATAAAGTGGAATTTTATGACTGGCTCAGTTGCATATAAGAAATAGTTGCCTGTGCGTATTTCAATAATTGTATTAATTTATAATTATCAATAATTTTGGAGTCATTTTATTTGGCATAATTACCAGAGCGTTTGCCACACTGTGCCTAAACAGGGCCGTCACAGAACTAATTCAAGGGATTCAATGAATTGCAATAGAGATTGAAATTGTAAATGCAAAGCGCATGCAACAGGGGCAGGGGCAGCACCCTGGACTGGCATTGGTGTTGGTGCATGTTGACCAACGATGCCAATGACAAGCAATTTGTTATTTGTGGCACTCCTGTGGCTGCAGCATGTTGTACAATTCACGAATATATCTGTAACTGTGTGTGTGTGTGTAAGGCAAAAAAGGGGAAAAACAACGTGCAACATAAAATGAATTGAGAAATTAAAATTTCAATATGCAATACATATTTTATTGAATGCGACGCCAGCAGTTGGACTTCACTTGCCATTGAGGTTAACATTCGGACATTTGACAAATGTCAAAATGAAATGCCTGGCAAAACACGATTCAATTTGCGTAGCCTGTCCTGTTCCCAATCTCTGTGTCGATGTCCGGGTCTAACCGAGGTAGCCCAGGTCTCCTAACTAACTCAAACTAACCAACTGGCTGCCTGTCTGTCTGGCTGGCTGTGTGTCTGGCTGGCGTCGTGAGGCAACTAAGCCCTGGCAATTTACTTCATCTGACCATCTGCATTGTGCAACTAATGCGGATTATCCGAGGGCTTTGCAAACTGCAACCGAGGTGTAAATTTGTGTGCCAGGGATTTGCATGGCCAATGAATGGGAACTGTGCGAACTGTGGATGAATGAATAAGTCCAGCTGGCCATGTTTCTTAACACTTTGCCGAAAACTATTCAAATAAATGTTGACACGCACCTTAATCTTTAAGCTTTCAAATGTAGCGAGACTTTACTTTACTCTAAGCAAAATTCTTCTTCAATTTCCAAGGGATTTACACATTATCAAATATTTTTCTTATCTATGAAATGCAAAGCAAATACAATCAAGTAAGATGCTTTAGTCGAGTCGGCTCGACTACGATATACCCTTAACCAAGTTGTTAAATATATTATAATTTTATTGGCCAATTTTCCTTTAAGATGATTTGCACTCAAGTGTTCAGTTCTGCAAGTGCATTTCTTACAGAGTATTTTTACTCACAAGCTTACGTGCATTTCCGACTAAAACTTTTGTGTTTTTTATCCGATCTTTATGAAATTTGGGCAATTGATCAATTATATGTATAAGCATATCATGTATAAAATAGTAGCCTCTGCCTCTTAAATTGTGGAATTTATTGCTATCGGAAATCGAAATTGATCGATAGTTCATACACTAAGGCAGTTATCAATATAAAATAAATAAATAAAGCAAACTTGATCTGCGCCTGGTACACGAGAACTTATATTCCGAATTTGAAGTCACTAGCTCTTATAGTCTCTGACATCCGCGTGTTCATACAGACGGACAAACGGACGGACTGGCAGACAGACGGACAGGGCTATATCGACTCGGCTGTTGATCCTGATCAAGAATATATATAAACTTTATGGGGCGGAGATGCTTTCTTCTGCCTGTTACATACATTTGCACAAAACCATTAGACCACTTTTACCCATTTTTCATGGGTTAAGGGTATTAAAAAATATGCCTAGCTCGAAAATATGTATATTTATTTATATATATATATATATATATATAGACTTAATGCAATTTTCTGGCCAGCAGAACTTTGCTGGTCAATTCAATAAATTGAGTCTTGATTGCAAACTGAAAGCGATTCGCCACAAATAAAAACTGTTTTGCCATTATTTAAATGCAATTTACCGAAAAGCCACAGTTTTTCCCTCATCTTTTATTGGATTTGAACAGTTCTGGTTAAATGCAAAATAATATAACAAATGGCAGAGAAAGAAAATCTTCAAATGAAATATTCAACATTGCATTAATTCCTTCATTCACCAATCAAAATGTTTTGTCGTATTGCAAAAGCAAGCGGAATAAAACAAGAAAACAACAAAATTATTATTTTCTATACACTTCCAGGGTTAAATTGTAAATTATATCTTACGAAACATTAAGATTGTTTTTTATTTATAGCTAAATATCACTTATTTATTTACATTTTACTCACCAAGTTAAATTCAATGCATAAGAGGAAAAAAAACTATTGAAGTTTATATCGGCTCAATTTGATATAAATGACTTTTTAAAGTGAATTTTCTTAAAAATTTAATTTAATATTGTTAAAACTTAACAACCTTTTTCTATTTTGTATTGTTTTTTGCCTTTGATTGTGAAACATTCTTTCTAGAAAATTAAAATCTACCACAGAATTTCATTTCATGCACTATTTTTTAATTTGTCAATTTTTGTTTAGTTTGATAATTGCAAAAAAAATAGATAATTCTAAAACAATACATTTCTGATGAGGATAACTAACTAAACAAACATTTAAAAAAAAATCAAATTAACGGAAACACAACAAAAAATGACTCGAGTATTGCATCAAGGATATCCTCAGCATATGAAACGTGTAAAAAGTGTTGGAAAGTGACACAATAACATGTTAATAACAATAACATCGAATACAACAACAATAATAATATTAACAAGCAACAACAATGCGATTACAATATGAACATGGGTGGAAGAAGGCGCTGCTGTCTTTTGTAATTAAATAACAAACATATTTTGCTCTAGGGTTGATCTGACATCAGTCGAATGCAGAATAGAGAGAGAGAGAGAGAGAGAGAGAGAGAGAGAGAGAGAGAGGGGGAGAGTGCGTCCCGCATGTGGCATAAGACACACACATATACATACGTATGTATATATTTATGCATATGTCCTGTCGCCTCCTGCGCCGCCGAGCGTGTCCTGGCGTCCTCGCACATCTGCCGTGCGTTGATTTCCGTAGCGCGAGGGGTTGAAAGCAAAAAAAAAAATAAAAGTGGTGCATGCTCATAGTGGTGGCAACTATGGCTCAAAATATAAAACACTTACACATAGAAATAACCGTTACTTTTTGGTATCAGCTCCATGTGAAGGCTTATCACTGCCCGGAGCTCAACTGTTGAGCCGAGCTATTCTTGGAGAGGACCAAATGGAAGGCTGTCCGTGACACGGCCCACTTCGACAGTAACAGCCTGGGAATACGAACATGTGGTCTAGGCTCCAACCAGGTGATATAATTTTCACCAGACCAAACCACTCACACACACACACACACACACACACACATATCCAGGTCGCGCCTATGTGACCCACTTGGCAACTGGACGCTCGCCACATTCAAATCAACTTCAACCTCCTGCAATTTTAATGCCAAGCAACGCTACCACTGACAGGGTTTGTTGGGGTGGGGAGGTGTCAGTAGGTTGGGGCATGTAGTGTTGTGCAACTGACTTGCGGCTTTAGTCAGGCACCATCATCTCATATTAACGCAGCTGCGTGGTTGCCATTTCCTGAGCCGGACATCTGTAGATGTAGTAACTATATGTGTGTATCTTTGTATCTGTATCTAAGCACAGTGAAAAAAACAAGCGAATAAAAATACATATATATCTGAAGAGCATTTAGAGATTCTATCATATATCATGTATCTTACTAGCATATATCTAAAGATTATCTAGAGATTATATCATATATCTTATTTGCATATATCTGAAGAGTATCTAGAAATGATCTAATATATCTTTTTATCATATATCTGAAGAGGATCTAGAGATTCTCTCATATATCATATATCTTATTAGTATATATCTAAAGAGTATCTACAGATTTTCTTATATATCATATATCTTATTATCATATATCTGAAGGGTATCTAGAGATTATATCATATATCTTACTATCATAAATCTAAAGAGTATCGTGAGATTATATCATATATATATTATTAGCATATATCTGAAGGGTATCTAGAGATTATATCATATATCTTATTATCATATATCTGAAGGGTATCTAGAGATTATATCATATATCTTACTAGCATATATCTAAGGAGTATCTAGAGATTATATCATATATCTTATCATCATATATCTGAAGAACATCTAGAGATTATCTCATATATCCTATTATCATATATCTGAAGAGCATCTAAAGATTCTATTAAATATCATATATATTACCAGCATATATCTAAAAAGTATCTAGAGATTATAACATATATCTTATCATCATATATCTGAAGAGTAACTAGAAATTATCTCTTATATCTTATTATATTCTTAAGACTATTTAATACTTTAAATATACAAATTTTAAATATATAAATTAAACTATTATCTTACACTTAAAATCAAAAACAGAATAAGTCGAAATTGTTTTGTTGGTTAATATTTTCATTTATTGCTGTACTTACATTTAATATTTACGATTTCGCTTATGAGAATTGATATATTCATAAAACTATTTAATTTTATATCATTGTACAATTTGTTTTTACTTTTATTTGATTAATTAATATTTTAGTTTTATTCACATTACAAATGCTTTCACTTCAAAATTCAATAGTATAAATGGAATATTTTTGTTTCACTGCTTAAATTTATATATTATCTTGATTTAATTATGCAATTGAAACATATGTTCTCAAATTGTAAGTGACAATGTCTTTTCTCGCTGTGTAGTCTATGTTCGAGAGCGTTTGTCTGTTAATAAAATTTATATTTTTGTTGCCTTGCGGTTTTCAACACATACACGGGACAGTCACATATGTACCTCAATATTTATTGGGTCCTATGGGCTCTTATCGGTCTGGCGATGGGGATGCGCCGAGGCGTGCCCCAATTCTCAATGAGGCATACATTTTTGATTTCACTCACTTTTGATTGATGAAAAGGGCCATGGCCAAAAAATGCTGCAAAAGCTGCGGGCCCAAAAAGATAAACACATTCATCACACACACACACACACACACACACACACACACACAAACACACACACACACACAATAGATAAAAGTATTGAAGTGTTTGTTTGGGACAAAAGCTCGCTGATAGCTGATAAGCGGCGCATTTGCATCCCTCTGTTTTTTGGGATCCATCCTGTGCAACTGTCAAAGGCAGCGAAGTCCTTCTTATTTCCGGCCAGATAAGCCACTAAGAAAACGCCGGGACGCAATTGAATAGTTTTTTGGCCAGTCAACTATGAAGTCCGAGAAGTAAAAGAAGTTTAAGGTCCCAGCTGCGTTGTGTTGAGCATTTTAATTTCCTTTAACTTTAAGCCAAGCCAAGCCAAGAAAAGGCGACCAACAGCAACAAAATTATGCCACCTACCCCAACGCAGAGACTAAACTCACTCACAGGACGCGTGTCCTGTGGCATGCCCCTTGCGCCTGCTACCCGCTACCCGCTACCCGCTGCCTACTGCCGTCTGTCGCCTTCGGCTACGCTTCGAAGCGCCCACACGGACTGAGCTAAGCGTATACGATAGATACTGTATATATATACATATATTTATATATTTATAGGGCAGTGGTCGAGGATACATGTTGCTGCCTGCCACACGCCACGTTTCAGTTGAGCGACTTTCGGGTAATAGTTCACTTTTCATCGCTGATAAGAAAAGCTGAAAAGCAAGAGGAAAATGCCACGCTTACGGGCTCCTACAATGTAATTTTCTTTTTTAATGTACAACTCGTTATTAATGTCCTTTTTTTAATTTTCCCTCTTGTGAAATGCTGCATAGAATAGAAAGGAGATAATATAAATTGAGAAACAGTCAAACAGAATATCTATAAATTTATGGGTATTTAATATATATTAAAATCTAACATTTTCAATCAATTTATAATATAAGTATCAATTTTAAAAAATAAATAAATATATATTTTTATATAAAGAAATGTAAAAAAATAGTAAATTAATGTTTAAGTATACATTAAAAATAAAAATAAAATGGGTAATTCATGTAATGCATTTGAATTTACTATTATTTTACTTACTTTAATTGTGTAAAATTTTATTTGGAACTTTTTATTGTAACTTATATTTTGGTGATTAAATAAATAATTTAAGCCAATTATTTGAATTTAGTTCTATAGTAATTTATTTCTTTATTTTCAAATTTCCGATAATTTTTATATTTTAATCGAATTCAATTTATCGCATATCTTTTAAAGAGTATCTGCCAGTCGTTCACTTTGCTGCCTACAAATAAACATAACATCCCCTTCCATGCACCCCTTTTCCGAGTAAATGGAGAATCTTGTAATTAAGTGGGCCGCAATGGACACCCACGTGGCCAATAAAAGCAGCCACGTAATTTGAAGGACTTCAGGCATAAGCTATACTAATCATGAGTGCAGTGCTTGGAGTGGAGTGGAGACATACTCAAGGTCGTGTTGTATGCAATAAGAAGCTGAGCCGCCAGGACCTAATATATACTATCTCCCTCTCTCTCTCTCTGTCACTCTGTCTCCATAAACTTGACTCATTTGGCAAAAGTAAAATATGCTTGCTTTTAGTTTATTCGTGCAAATATTTACAAAACATTATTAAACCGAGCCACAACTTGCTTCAAGCTTCAGCCTTGCGACTTTATACAAATAATTTATGTTTGTGGATGTGGATGTGTAGTTGTGGTTGCTTTGTGTATGGCGGTGGGTTGTCGGAGAAAGGGGTGGGTTGTGGTGGAGTTAGTCAGGCAAATAACAACTAAAAAGAATCTATGCTTACCGCTGCAAGCAATTTAAAAAGCTAAAACTTAAAGTGTACGCAAATATTTGTGATGCTTAACTTTTTCTATCACTTTTTATACCCATTAAAAATGGGTAAAAAGGGTATAATGGTTTTGTACAAATGTATGTAACAGGCAGAAGGAAGCATCTCCGACCACATAAAGTCTATATATATTCTTGATCAGGATCAACAGCCGAGTCGATATAGCCCTGTCCGTCTGTCTGTCCGTCCGCGGTTCTCAGAGACTATAAGAGCTAGCGACTTCAAATTTGGAATATAAGTTCTCGTGCACTAGGCGCAGATCAAGTTAGCTTTATTTTATCGATAACTGCCTCAGTTTCTGAATTGTCGATACATTTCGATTTCCGATAGCAATAAATTTCACAATTTAAGAGTCAGAGGCTAATTTTTACATAATATGCAACATACATATTATTGGTCAATTGCCAAAATTTCATTAAGATTGAGTAAGAAAGTTATAGTCCAAAATTTATTTTCATATTGATCTAGGCGAGTGCATGTGTGAGAAAGAGATGGCATGATAATCGATGCGTCAATATATTTGTGTGCATTCTGAATGTATGTATATGCACGTGTTCAGGCTTGTGAGTAAAAATACTCTGTAAGAAATGCACTTGCTGAAATTAACATCTTAAAGGGAATTTCGCCAATAAAACTAGAATAATTTAACAAATTTAAGGGTATATCGTAGTCGAGCTAACTCGACTACAGCATTTTTACTTGTTTCTTTTGACCCTTTGTGCTCGAATGGAAAACGTGGAAAACTCGCATGAGCAACGCATTCCATTGCGCTGCAGCGCATTTAATCACATCAGAACCCCACACACGATAAGATAAGCCCACATATATGTCGTCGTGGATATTTATTCGAGTAAGCATAAAGAACAGGGGGGGTAGGAGTTGTATTTGTTTTCCGCTTCGCTGGAGGTTTGCTTTGTGCAAATACTCTGGCTCGATGTGCATAAGGTTGTAAATCAAAATATGTTGAGATAATCACATTCCAGATCGAGTACTGATTGGAAGTAAAGCATATATACTTAAGGCCCATACACAGAGAAGCACACATCGAATATATTTTTTGTGCAGGTGCAAAGCAAAGCTTTACCTTTGGGGAGGGTAATTTAAGTAAGAAATCTCCGTTTAAAAAATAAGCAATATAAAATATGAAGTAAAAATTATAAGATACAAAATATATAAATTATAAAACTAAACATTTAAGCCATGTGCTTTTAATCATATATAGTATTTATCTAGTGTTGGGCATTAACTTTCATTTGAAATCCCTGCAGAAGTCAAAAATTTTGAAATTCAAAACAAAAACAAAGCTCTTAAGCTCGTGCTGGTCAAATTCCAGCAGCTGAACAATATTTGAAACGTTTCGTAACTCCATAAATATATAAAAGGTTTTCCCCAACCCGATTTTCCCAGCTGCAGCAGTTTATAAGCCATACAAAGCAACGAAGCGAAGGCGCATTTAAGTAGCTGCCAACATGGCGAGCATCTAAATTATGTGTATGCCCTATTGTCCCACACTGTGCCGTTAAAGAACCTACACCAACCTCCCCCCATTACCTCCTCCTTAAAACGATTTTACTTTTAAGGCAACACCGGTTGGCCATCTGGTCTGCTGGCTGGCTGGGAAGCTACATTCAATTAATTTTACACGATGTAGCGAAAATCCAGCTAGCTGTGCGGGCAAAAAAACAAAACTAACGATAATTTTGCAACACTAACACACAGTTGAGCAAGAAGGAGGGTGCGCCCTGTATGTGTGGGGGGAGGTAGGTGCAAAGTGCAACAAAATTTAAGGCAAAAACTACGTTGTAATAACATTTTAACGATATTAGCACGAAAAATGTGGCTGGCGCACACACAAAAGCAGAAAGTGGAAAGTGGAAAGCTTAACGATGCTAAACGAGTGCAGCGCAGTGTGAGCGAGAGAGAGAGAGAGAGAGAGACAGAGAGACAAAGAGTGCCATATGCAGACGCGAGCAAAGAAAAGAATATAGAGTTAGACAGTTTGGTTGCAAAGTCGTAGGAGGAAGTCAAGGGGAGGGCGAGCGGAAGTGCCGTAAAGCACAAGGCTGTTAGCAGCAAAAGCAAATCTGCGCGCAAATTGTTCAAATATTTTGGCTTGTGCAGTGTCTTACAACACTGGCATTGCTTGAAAAAGCGTCGAAAAATTGTGTTGTCTGCGCTGGCTTTTGGCCATTCAACCGAGGACAAAGGACATTCAAAGCCCCTCACATTGTTCAAATGCAGCATGTTGTTACATAATCCACTCACACACACACACACTTACGCACACACACACTCACGCACACACACTCACACATGCAAGTGTTATTGCATTAAAACCTCACAAGCCACACAATCGAATAAACACACAAACTCAAAAGTACTGATAAGCAGCTGAAATGGCGCTGAAGAAAAAGAGTTTTAAATCGCATTCTTAAAGCTGGCAACGCATTATTTTCCACAGCATAAATCTTAACACACACACAGACACACACACACACACACACACACACACACACATACACACACTCGCAGAAGTTTATGCAATGTTTTCGCTTGTTTTGCGTCATTGTCAACATTATTATTATACCCTGTAGTCATTTTACGATTTGTAAAAAGGATATATCAATTTGCTGCTACAAATGTGTAAAGGCTTATTTGAGAGGTTAAAGTGGATTTATTTATTTATTTATTTATTTATTGTCAACTAAAGTCAGTCGACACCAAAAAATACAAAAATTAAAAATTTAAACCAAATTAAATTTAAAATAAAATTAAAATTATTAAATTAAAAAATACAAAAATATTTATAAGAATTATAAGATTTTTAAGATTTCCAAGATTTATGCATAACTTCTTATGGATGCAACGGAAATTAATTCCTGGTAAATTTGGAAACTGTACCAAAAGAGTGAAAGTGAAATTTTCAATTATTTCAAAAATTATTCCAGATGATGTCAAATTTCTGAAATATTATCAGCATTAATAGCTTTAATTTAATTGTATAGTGATGATTTAGATATAATTCTTAAATTACGGAAATTATACAAATTTCCCTTGTTTACAAGTTTCCGAAAGTATATCGATTTCCAAACCAAAATAAACTGACTGCAGGGTAGCTCCTAGTCAGGCACTTGCAATTGTTTTATTTTTTTTTTTCATTGCCGCTTTTGCTGGATGCGCTTGTTAATATAAAAGCCGTTGTATTGTTAACTTGTTGCCATTGTTGTTGTTGTCGTGGTTGCTGCTGCTGTTGTCTTGTGGCAAATAGGCTACAGTGCAGTTGTAGTTTTTGTTGTTGCTCAACACTTGTAAATTGTGTGATTTTTCAGCACAAGTTTAAGCAACAATGCGCCTCAAGTGAACCGTATGCCTCTCTCTCCCGCTCTCTCTCTCTCTCTCTCTCTCCATTCAGTTCTCTCTCTATCTATGCTTAAAACAAAAGCGCGTGTTTGTGTTACGTGTAAGCTACTAAAATAGTAAATTACTACAATGCACACAGTGGCGGATGTGGCAGCCAAAGAAGACAACGCAAACAACAACAGCAACAACAAAAGCATGCAGCAGCATGTAGCATACTTACGTGGGCGTCAAGTGCTTGTGAACTTTGTTTTAGCTTTGGCTATGACTTAATAAGCAGCCACACTTGAGCGCTTGCCGCAAGACAAAGTTGCCTCAACGAACTTTAGCAGTGAATGTTCACATGGGGACATTTCAATGCTATAATTTCTATAAATATTTCTGTTAGATGTTCTCTCCTTCAGCGATCTAGTAAATGTCCGAATGCATTCTATAAGCATCCAAGTGTAATTCATTACCTAACAGGATGCAGAGTTGTATTTGTCTTCGAGCAACAATAAATGTAATAGTAACTGTAATATGAATTCGAAGCTACATCGTCCACAAAGTGTAGATTACGAATCTATTTCGTAATTAGGTCATTTCGTTGCTGGGGATCGCATTAAATGGCAAATCCGAAAGAGATATCCTTTCGAACACTGTTAATGAATTAGCACTGTTAATTAGCATAATTGATGTTCAGCTATGCACTCGCTGCATAATTGCGCCGTAATGCTATTAAGCATCCATTTAAATAGTGTTGGAAAAGAGCAATTGAATTAAAGCTCAAAGCAGCAGAGCAGCGCAGCGCAGCGCGCACATTGTTTGCAGCTGAGCAAATGCTATACAAAAGCTTTCAGCTGCGATGCAAAAACCACCGTAGGGCAAACGAGGGAAAGAGAAACGAGAGGTGGCAGAGAAGAGACAAGCCAATGTGTCAATAGACACAGGGAGACAGTGGAAGCGCGAAGAGTGAAGGGGGACAAGGGGCGCAACAACACACGCTGATAACAGTGAAAAGTCTGTGCAACTTTAGATGTCACTTTTTTCACGCTGCATTGACAACTGACACAAGGTAAACACCTAGCGACAAGAACTTTAGCGCGACTTGTTGCTGCGCTGTGGCTGCGCTGTGGTTGCTGTTGTCGACGTCAACGTCAACGTCAGCGTCAGCGTCTACGCTGCTAGCTGTCGCTATCTCTTTCTGTGTGCTTGCTTGTGATTTCGTTGGCGTCGCTTTGCGTCGTTAAATTATTATTCTTTAGTGCATGGCATGCTTATTTTTTTTTATCGATATTACTTTATGATGACACAGAGCCAAAGACGCCGCTGCTGGCTGTGCTGATAAGGTGTCGTCGCTGAATAAAAGCTGAGGCAGCGCAAAATATAATAATATGCAATTTGAGGCGCCTTCAAGGAGTCGAATTGCGTGCCGAACTGAAAACGTTATTGATATTCTTGCAGATTATAAGCACATTTTATTTATTTTCTTAGTTTCCCTCTCTCCACATCGATCACGTTGAGCGGAAGAGAGACGCGTTAATTATAGCTGATCTCTCTCTCTATCTCTCTCGCTCATCTCTATCTGCGTGTCATTAACTGTTTTTTTACTTGTCTGTTTTGCTGACACATAAGTTGCACATGAGTCAGCAGATCAAATTTTTTTTTAGCTTTGTTTTGATTTATTTATCGCTTTGCGAGTCTGCGATAGAAAATCAAACATGCATATAAAAGAAAGGTAAGCTTGAAAACATTTTAAGTTCGTTATTTATGCTGGGGGAAATATGAAAGATATTAAGCAATAATAGATTTAATCTTTTTGTATTTCTTATCTTAAAGACCACTTTATAAATAACTTTTATGCTACTTGTTATTAAAGTTGCACCTAAGTTATGTTGGATAATTGTGTAGTTTTGGATAAGGTGATTTATGTGCAATGCATTTTGAGTAGCGTTGTGTAATTAGTGTAATCTATAAATAGCCACAAAAACAAAAAACAAATGTGCTTCTCATAAATTTAACATTGCAGCAAATTGAAATAGTTGCGACATCAGCGCAGATAACATTTGACTCAATTACTTGAGCTGCAATAGGAGTGAGTAGAGTCAAAGCGAGAGAGGGAGATAGAGAGAAAGAGAGCTGGCATTAAGGGTGCAGACAGCTGGCAGACGCTGCCTCATAATGCACTTAAGTTTATTTCATTCAGTCTAGGTTCGCTTTATTTTGGGGGTGAAATGTGCACGGAAGTCGTGGCATAAGGCACACATCACTGCTAACGGAACGGCACAAGGGGCAGGGGGGGAGGGGTACATACTCTATATACACGAAACTAACAAACATGCAATTGAGCAATTGTAAGGGAGAAAGAGTGAGAGAGAGGGAGAGGGAGAAAGAGAGTGTGTTCACTCTCGCCAAAAGCAGCTGCGACATTTTAGTTGAGTATAATTACAGCAAGCAAAGTGGCATTTCTCATGTGTGTGTGTGTGTGTGTTTGTGTGTGTGTTTACCTATTGCTAAATCCTTTGTACGGATTTCGAAGCTGCTCTGCAAAATCGAGCAGCGGCAGCAGCAGCATCAGCAGCAGCAGCAGCACCAGCGACAGAATTTATGTTTATTTCAATTGCAGTCGAAATGCAACTCAAAGGCAGCTGCACTCGAACTCGGGTCTGACTTGTTTTTGTTTTCGTTCCTCTCGCATTCTGTTCGCGCAGCAGTCTAAATTTCGTTAACGTGACAAAAATACATTGATTACATTTTTTCTTATTTTTTTTTGTTGTACATGGGGGTTACAACACGTGGATAGACGCGAGTCGCGTGCAACTCACGTCTGCACACTTGGCACATTTGTCTCTCATTCTAAATCGCTCTTTCACGACACACAAAATATGCACGTAGAATCCTAGCATCCTGTGCCTGACGTTCTTCATCCTCTTCCCCTTCTCCTCATTCTTATCTTGTTGTTGCGTTTACGTGCATAGGTCTTTAAACTGACAAATTATATTGCTCGTTGTACGTTGCCCCCTCGCAAAGAAATTCCTTTCACCGTGTGCACTCTGAACTTTCTTTATGTGTGTCTCTTCCACTCCCACTCCACACATACAAACACACATACGCACGTATGGGTTTACATGTGTGTGTGTCAGTATTTTCTGCACGATTCAGTTCCTTGTAAATAGTTCGACATTCTTGTAACAAAGTTTATTTTCCTTGTAACGGTACAATTGCTATACCCTACACTGTTATAAAGCAGCGATAGTTATGCACTTAAATCTTCTCTTTCATATGATTATACAATAAAATATCTGTTACGTTAACTTTGTATTTAACGTAATTATTCATTTATTAATTTACGCAAGGCTGTGAAAAGTTTCAGTACTAACTAATAATAATAAACAAACATAAAATTGTATTGTATGTTCATGCATATTAATTAAAGTGTATATATTTATAGGATATATGCTACTCTTCCTCTCTCTCCCTCTTAAAGTTTTCGCTTGTTTTCAATTTTAATTTGCTTACTTACACACACACACACATGCATACACATGTGTCAAGGTATGTGTATATATACAATATGTCTCAGCGATTACTTCACCCACATGCCGCCCCCCTTCGCGCATATTGCTTTTTAACTACTTTCACGCATTCGCCGCAATCTTCGCGTTCATCTTCACTCGAGAACGCCAGTGTTGCCTTATGGGTCTGCAGTTGGCAATTGTTAAATTAAAATTGGCAAAAATTGCTTTACATTTGAACGTGGGTCGCTTTAAGTATTATTTGCTGCTGTTTTGCAGGTGGGCGACGCTAATAATAATAATTATTACGACTGCTCCAATTGTTTAATTGACTTCGAATTGTTTACATTGAAACGTTTTAGTGGGCCAAATGAAGAGCCAAAAGCCACTTAATGTGTCGAAAGTCGTCTGTTTATTTTTTAAATACAAATATGTTCATATAAGCTTATCGGACTGATTGATCAGCTACCTCAAAGCTGACCATAAACTACAAGTAATCTTATCAGCAATTTTGGTTGCCCTAGAAAGCGACTTTTTTAACTTATCAATAAGCAAAGGTTTCGAAACGGAAATTCCTGAGTTATAAACAACTATACGAGCTCACCTCGCTGTTGCGGCCCGTTCAATTAACGTGTTCGTCAGCTATGCAAATGACACAACGCAAAAATAAGCGCCAAAAATTTCTTGTAATTATGCATTAAAAAGAACAGAGGCAGAATAATAACATCGGCAACAACAAGAACAACAACAGCAGCAACAGCAAAGAAAATCACGGCAGCTGAGAATCAAAATGAATGGAATGCCGCGCATGCCCAAAATAAGTTCGTTAGAGGAGCGCAGCAACAAAAACATCATCAGCAGCAGCAGCAGTAAATATGAGATCGCACCTCAGACTCACACTCGCTCACTCACTCGCACTCACATACACACTTATTGTTTTATTCTTCGAGCAATGCTACCGGTTTTTGGTGAGGGAACAGCTGTGCCATACGTCACGGCAGCGTGTGATAAGAAACAAGAAGAGAGAAAAGCAGAAGCCGAGGCCGAAGCAGAACCAGAAACCACCACAAACTACTATGGGGCGAACAATGCACCGCATTATGCGAAACTTGTGTACAATATGATTAAGCAAGCAACGACAACAGCGGTGGCAGAGGGAGACTCGAACTGGGCGCAGCTGCTTGCGCCGATAGCGCGTGTTGTGCTGCTTAGGCTCTCAGGTAAGTCACATCAACACTCTCTCTCTCTCGAGCTCTCTCTTCGTCACTTACGCTCTTTCACACGTCGACGCTGCATGGCATGGAACGGTGACTGTTCTGACGCTGTCATTCGGCAGCGAACGTTCGAACAACGCAGACGCAGACGCATTCGCCGCGATCGTCTCCCGGTGTGTTTACTGTTTACCGTTGCGCAGTGCAAAACTATTTACTATATTCTTGTGGGTATCTCTAACCCCAACGCCCAAAAGACACTTTAAACTGTTTATGTTTATGTTGCGTGCTTTGTGTTGTGTGTTGTGTGTTTTGTGTACCATAATCGGATGACACGTGCCTGAAATACATATTTCCCCATCGACATTCATATAAAATTGGGATTACCTCGGCTTTGTTTGGCGTTACCAAAACAACATTAATAACGGTAAGTTTGCCCAGACTTACTATAGTGAATACAGTGGTTCCTCGGAAATGAGAAAGCCTTATTTGCGAACAAATTTTGTAAAAGCTCTAATAATTTAAAAGTTAAAAATTGTTAATTAATTTAATTAAAAATCTATTTTAAAAAAAAAGTATTAAGATTTAATAGTTGTCATAGTTCCCACTTGGCAACTGACCACTGTACTGGCACTTACTCATGCCCAAATTCATAGTCTGTGGCCCATGTTGACCCCAATAAGCAAGTGTCTGCGATTACGCACTAAAACAATATTTCGACTGCTTATCAATAAAAATAAAAATAAAAAATTTAATATTCCCTCTCGTGAAACGACGCCCCCCATTAAAGCGACGCCATCATATCGGTAATTACCCCAGTGCGAGAGCACCGAGAGCATTATTATTATGCTGAGGACTCAGCGATGACACCCCAACATACCCCCCCCCCCCCCCTCCGCAATCAAAACAAACCCCTCTCTCACACGCTCCAAGCGCCGTTTATGACTCAGGGATTTTTAGCGTCTTTGCGCATTTATATCTTAATATTCTCCCTCTCTCTCTAACTCTGGGTGTATATCGTGTAGTGTCATATTGTAGATCCGATGAGTCAGCGTCCGAGCTCTGAGAAAAAAGAACCGCTACAGGGACAACCTGGGCGATTTGCCACACCCCCTTCAATCTCTCCCTCCCCCTGCCAGCTCCAATTAGTGAGTCAATGAATGATCAGAAGCTGGAGAAAAAAAAAAACAAATCCAAAATGTTGACTAAGAAATTGCTTGTTTTGGACTTGTTTTTTTTGAAATTAGGAAGCTCGAGTCGATTAAGAAATAAATTAATTTAACATATGAAATGTTTGAAAATTAGCGGAGAAAAATTAGAAATCTAACCGAAGCGTGTAGCAAAAAATTAAAATATTTATTTAGCTGATATTCTTTAAAAGTAAACCGATTTTCATAAGCAAAGCTGTATTAATTAAATTCAAATATTCAAGAATTTTATTGCTTATTCAAATTAATTTCTTTAGAGTGAACCCTCGCAAAAGCTAACCCATTCAAAAGTAATTTCAATTAATCAATTTGTCAGAACAGACTAATTATAACCGTATCAGAAAATTATTAATAATTTTGCTGTTGATATTGTACATGAATTGCAAATTTTCCTGAATTGAATTTGTTATTACTTTGATTATATAATGCGACTGATAAAGTGTTCTTTCCTTGTGGCCAACAGTTGTGGCAGTTGAGTTGTTTGTGCCGCAAATGAGATTGATTGCGCTGCTAAAGAGCAGCCAATTGAGATTGCAGATAGAGATACATTTCGTAGGAGCAGTGGTAATACTAACTGGCCAAGACAGGGCGTTATTTGACTTGATTACAAGGCGGCTGCGGTGGCAAGTGGAGCATGCAACAGCACGCGCAGGCGGACACTTGTGGAGGGGGGTGGGTAGCTATTCTTTGAAACCAGTTGCAAGTCAGAAGTCACTCACCTGTCCGGAGGGGGGGCCACACACACATTCACCATTGGCCAAGATCCGAGAAATAAGATGGTATCAGTGACAATGGTGTCGAGAACATTAGCTACCGTTAGGTCGGCGGCACATTAAAAAGCGAATGCCGATCCGATTGCCAATTTACGATTGTGTAATTATGTTTCATTGATTTTCCATTGAAAATGTCAACATCATGCCACAAAGGGGAGCTTTGCGTCTTAACAATGGCTTGGCCTTAACATTTGGCCGAGTGCTGCTAACTAATTGCAACAATGGTTGGCAATTGTAATGGGAGCCTTCCCTGTTTGCTTCCAGTGTTGAGTAACGTCATGTGTTTTGTGTTTGGCAACAATGAATTTCTTTTTAACGATCATTTGTCAATTGTTTTCTTGCTGATTCATTTTTACAATTGTGTTCTTAACTCAATCACAATATTCGTCATTTAACTTTAAATGAAATGGGAAAAAAGTTAGATTTAATCAGCTCGAAAAATTCGATTTGGATTAAGTTTAGATATTTAAAGAGCCAATATAAATTGGCTATTTGCAAATTGTGTTTACTTAGTGCAAAAATAAAGTTTTTTCTGTGCTCAAAATAAGTTTTTTCTGCTCTTGATTTACAATTTCTGGCCACAATTTTTCATTTAACATAATTGCGCAATTATTGGAGAGTGATTTATTATTTAATTGTTTGTCACTGGAATGACAACAATTAATTATGCAATGTGCAGGACAAAAAGTCGAAACTAAATAAATTTAAACAAAAAGTGTTTTCATTGCAGCGTATTAAAAAAATAAATAGGGTCATTACCAGTGCAACAGCTGCCAATATGTACAAATGCATGTTGCACTCTTAATCATAATTATAATAATAATAATTATAATAATGATAATCAAAATTAATTGGGAGCAATAAGAGCGGTTTAAGCAAATGTCAAAAATGCTTAACACAGCGCTTATAATTTATTGCTCGTATTTTGCTCCCGTACAATTTAATTCATTTTTCTTTTCCTTTTTTTATTTTTTGATTTTTATTTTTTTTTTAAATGTCGAACCTATTAAAAAGCTGTTGATGATACATAATTTAAGTGGCGTTTAATTAAGGAAATCCGCATAAAGCAACCACAAAGCCACACTCCCAAGTGCCTCGATATTTCATTCAATTAATAAATATGCGAAATTAAATCAATAGCAAAATTATCAAGTTGATTTTTAAGTCAATGAACTTTAATTGTTTTCAGATTGGCGAATAGATTATATTTGATTTACGTATTTAAAAGTTTAATTTCTCCTGTAGTAAAGAGTTCCTAGATTGGGAAATTGATTAATCTTGATATTTTATCATTTTAACAGCTCAAATGTATTTTATAACATAATTTCCAATATGTGGAATTTATTATTCATTCATAATTTCACATTTTAAAAAATGTTCATCGCACACTCAAAAAATGGGATATCGAATTGATAATAAATGCTCTGCATTTTAACAGATTTATTCTGAATAATTTCAGCATATTTATTAAATTAAAATTACTCGCTTTACGGTAAATGTTCTTTCAATCAGTCAAAGAGCCACAAATATTTTGGATGGGGAATTTAATTTTGTTTTGAATTAAAGTTGAACAAAAGGAAAATAACTTTAAATATGAATAAATCGAGTATTTAAAAATTGAGTAGAGAAAGAACATCTGAAATCGCTTTTGTTATCAGTTTTAAAAATAAAATTAAGTTTTGGTCAAAGGCCTCAATTGTTTTCTTCTTCTTTTTGGGTTCTTTGATTCTGGTATTGTGTTTGACTTATAGGAAAAGTGCCGTTAACTGTCGCCGTATCTGCTGCGACTCGTGTTGCATAAATAATGAGCTATTTCTTAAATGTTTATAAAAATAAACCTTATAATATTCTTAAGCTTATCTTTTTTATTTAACAATAACAATACACATTTAAATGTTGTAGTAATAAGTATGAATAAAAATATAAATAACTATATCAAACATTAAAAGAAACCATTGATAGAGCAACAATCTGATTGGATATAATTGCTAAATATTTTCCAGGGTATTTATAAGCTATACACTCAACTTTATAGCACAATTAATTGGGTTCAATGCTTAATCCATCACAAGCATTATCATAGATATATCGAGAATATTGGTTGCCTTATGTTTACCATAACAAGATGATAATGAAGATATTGATAGCCTGATCAAACCAGTTTTCCACAGACGGGGCGATTATATAATCTAAACAGCTCTATTAGTAAATGTTTATTAACAATTCGCGATTTGCATATGAATTTGATTGGTCGGAACCTTTGCTTATCGATCTGCTAATTAAACAAAAAGAAAACACACACAATTCGTATTTAATTACATACAAAATAATAGGTTATATTTCTTGAGAACCCTCCCTTGAGACCCACTCCCTCTCTAACGATCCATCTATCTCTCTCTCTCTCTTTCTCTTTGTGGCAAATTCGACAGCTCAGCGAATTGGAATGTGCATAAATTTATACGCTATTAAACACTGGTTGTGGCTCAACTCAATTGTTAATACAAAAACGTGTTTAGGGGTGGGGATTGTTGTTGCTGTTGTTGATTTTATTGGCTGCTGGACATTTGTAATGAGCATTTTCCTTATACACAGCTGAGACGTGTTTATTTTTCTTCTCCGTCGCTATTGTATTTTTAATGAGCTTCTGTTAGAATTACTCATCACTGGCCTTAAATATCGATTCGGTTGCTATTTTCATCCTCTCTTCATTTTTTTTTTACTTATTTTTTAATCAATTGAAAATTACAGAAAATTGCCGCCGCTGCTGCTGCTGCTGCTGTTGTTGCTTTTGCTGCTAATGAGCCGCATTAAATTGTTGGCTGTAAATTAACACCACAAAATGCAAATAGTCCATGGGGGAGTGGAAGTTGGTCGTTGGTTAGTCGGCTTCAGGGCGCACTTTGTGGCCGGGCTAATCTAATTAGTTAAGCCACCAGCCACTGGGGCAGTCAACAAAATGCGTTAATCCCCAGTTGTATATATTTATTTTAATTAGATTTTCGAGCATTAAAAAAATAACGTTCGTTTCAAATTATGTGTATCGATAGCGCAGTTGATCGTTTTTTTCGCATGCGACAGCTAGAGGGCGCCAGCAGTTGCTCGTGTGGCAGTAGCTCAGCACTGTTTGTCAGCTAGCGTCGTTTTGCAGCACTTCAAAATGCTATAATATACCTGTTGACTCATTCTTGCACGCAGCGGCAAACGCTAGCTGCGCTGCTCTAACGCACTGGCCCCGCTGCTGAGGGTCGGCTGCTCGTTTCATCGGACCTTCATTCGACCAAATTGACTCACTCTGCGCGTATGACTTGGCCAGCTGTGCTGCGCTTCCACGCACAAAAAAAAAAACCAAAAAAATTTCACTTTACTTCAAGTAGAAAACTTAAATCGAGTGAGACAGTTAAAGCGAACGAAATTATTGTTGGATTGTGCGCAACTGGAATAGAGAGGTGTGGCGAGTAGTCGTTGTCATCATGCGGCTGCCGGAGTTGCTGCTACGGGAAACATAAAAGAAATTTGACTGCTGATTGCCGCTGCTGTGCGGACGACGTCATCATTCACAAATACAGACGCACAAAGACACACACAGACGCTCGTTGAGTTTGTTGTTACTGGATTTGTAAATTATGAAAGCAATTTATCAACTGGAAATCGAACAGGAACTGAAAACTACAAAGTTCCAGCGAGAACAAATTAAATGCTCATTGATCGCGTCAGCGCGCCAACAACAAGAAACAGTTACAGCAGAAGCAGCAGCGGTTTGTGTGCGCAAAGCTCACAGCTGAAAAAAGAAAAATACACAGAAATACAAGGAGAAGGCAAATTGAAGAATTCGTAGCACTGGAGTGTTAGACAGAGATAGTAACAACAACGACTTGTTGCTTGCACTGACACACACTCACACACACATATATATATACTTGTGTTATACGTTTGCTTGTGTGCGTGTGTGACCTTTGTCGGCTTCGCTTCTACCCTCGAGCATTTTGTTGTGTGTAAGTACGCTAATAAATTTATTCAAACAGCTAAAAGGCAACGCGTTTAATTGCAAGCTCATAAATGTGTACAAACAAACATCTTCAATGGCAGCAGCATCAGTAGCAGCAGCAGCAACCACAACAATTAAAACACAAATCAATTACAAAATGTTACCCAAAACTGGACTGTTACGCCGTTTGCCCTGTTAACTCTGCACTGTTAATGATTACTTAACTCTTTCCGATTATTATTCAAATTTAATTACGATTTTGCTGACGTGAAATGTTCTTTGGCATTTCTGATAAGATAAAATGCCATCGGCTATTTGAGCGAAACCGCCCACAGTTTTTCATTTGCTTGAATATTAATACACACTATATACAAATATATATGACATTCTACAAAGCATAATTTTTATGAAAAACTTTCCGTTGTCTTTTGGCAAATATATAAAAAGTGTGTTTTATTTATATATTATTTCACTGTTATACACAATTCCGCATCCGTTCCAAGAGACCGTGTGACGAAATTGAATAAATATAAATACAGTTTCAATTATGTACAGATTTTAAAATCATATTGCTTAAATGGCATATTGTATATATTGACATTCTTCAAATTTTTTGTCTATTGAATTTTTTATATGCATATTTTTATATTGTCGTTCGTGAAAGAATTCCATAACAGAAAAAAATCAGAATGTTATCTCTTAACAGCACAACAGTTAACAGTCGCTGTTATATGCAGTTACTTGTGCGCGTCTGCGATACAATTGTTTGGCATTGTTGTTTTGGTTGTTGTTATTGTTGTTGTTACTCATTGAGTAAACAATGATAAGCAACGTACTTGGTATTGGATGGTGCAGTGAGTGTGAGCATGTGTGTATGGAGGATGAGTAAGAATAACAAAAAAGTCGAGTTGCAAAAATAGCAGAAAACTAAACAATTCAATCAAAATTGCAATGCAGCTTTGTGCGTTCAACTAAATTGATGCACTTTTTTTTTATTATTTCCTACACAGAGCACGTAGTGTGCGCTATGACAAACAAGCGAGCAGAGTAATCGAATCAATAAAATCGTGATAAATAAAACGGAAAGCTCAAACGTAGTTTAAACATATTTTTTAATAATAAATTTTAACAGATTATACAGCAGATTCAATTTAAAGAAATTGACAATCAAATAATTAAATCATGATTAAATTTTACGAAAATAAATTGTAACATAATTTTTAAACAGCAGATTAAATTTAATGTAATTGATAAATGAATAATTTAATCATGAATAATACTATAATACAAAATTTAAATCATAAATTGTAAGAAAAACCAGAAGATTTAATTAAAAGTAATTGATAACTAAACAAATAAAGAATGATAAAAATCAGCAAGTTAAATATTAGATTATAAAAGAACTAATTTAAAGTAATTAGTAACCAAATATTAAAATCAGCATAGATAAAACAGAAAGTTGAATCTTAAATTATAAACAATAACTGAAAATAAACATTTAGAGCAATTCACTATTTTAAAAGATTTACAAGTAATTTTAAATCGAAAATCAATACAAAATGTGCAGAATATTTAAATAGTCAGAATGTGACAAATGTTCTTTGTATTACCTTGACTTGTACACCATAACGAGTGTGCAGTGTACCCTGAGTTTTATTATTATTATGCAAATAGCTAATTGCAAACGTGACATTTTATTTTTTTATTAGACCACACTCCAAGCTTAATCATCCACCAATACATGAACACACTTATATATTTATAAATAAATATATTTATTTATAATAAACATTAAATTAGCTGCAGTTGAGGGGGCATTGCTTTTTACAGTTTGTGAGCCACTGCCTGGCGGCAGTTTGTAGTTAGCATTTTGTCTAATTGCATCTACTTTTTAGCCAAAACAACAGCAGCAACAAGATGGAGACACACGTTGAGCTGGAGTTCCTGCCCATCGGCAGCAGTCGGGTGAGCAGCATCAACAGCATTAGCAGCAAGGAATTGGATCTGGACCAACACCAGCACCAGCAACAGCAACAACAGTCGCCCAGCAACAGCAACAACAACAATAATAACAATAAGAATAATTGCATAACACCATCACGTTTGCCACAATCCAGTTCGGGGAATTCAATTCATGAGGTTGTTGCAACGTCGACGGCTGGAACGTCAAAGCAGCTCTTTCAATCAGCCGCTGCAGAACATGGTGGCATGGAATCCTTGGCATTTGTGGAACATGAGCAGAATTTTATAGCCATTTCTCAGTTGCCAGCGCCGCATCCAACTGTGGGTGCATCCGTGTCGAGGAATCCCTCAACGACAGGCGGTCGACATGAGAAGAAGATCGGACATCGTCGGGTCGCCGAAGGTGGCGAAGTCACCTACAAGAAGATCAAATCCAAACAGATAATGGGCTCCATACAGCTGGGCATCCAACATACCGTTGGCGGTCTGGCCAATAAGCCCAAACGCGATTTGCTCATGAATGATTTCTGGGAGATGGAAACGATTGCGTTTCCACCCGAAGGTTCCTCGCTGACGCCAGCGCATCATTATAGCGATTTTCGATTCAAGGCGTATGCCCCGATTGCGTTTCGTTACTTTCGCGATTTATTCGATATCGAACCGGATGACTTTCTCATGTCGATGTGTGCATCACCGATGCTGGAACTATCGAATCCTGGCGCCTCTGGCTCCATATTTTATTTGACCGACGACGATGAGTTCATCATCAAAACGCTGCAAAAGAAAGAGTGCGAATTTCTGCAGAAGCTGCTGCCCGGCTACTACATGAATCTCTCGCAGAATCCTCGAACGTTGCTGCCCAAATTCTTTGGTCTCTATTGCTTCCACTTCAACTCGAAGAATGTGCGACTTGTGGCGATGAATAATCTCCTGCCCTCCGACATTAAGATGCATGCCAAATACGATCTGAAGGGATCCACGTTTAGGCGCAAGGCGTCGAAGGCGGAACGCCAAAAGGCCAGTCCCACATTCAAGGATCTTGACTTTGCCGAGCATCATCCGAATGGCATTTTTCTCGAGGCGGACACGTATACGGCGCTGATGAACACCATCAAGCGGGATTGCATGGTGCTGGAGAGTTTCCAGATAATGGATTACTCTCTGCTGGTTGGCATACACAATCTGGATATTGCGGCCAAGGAGAAACGGGAGGAGCGGATACGGAATGCGCGTGCCAAACGGGAGCGCAGGGAGGGAGGAGGTGCACATCAGCCAGCTGGGCCAGTTGGAGTTGCTCCGCTTGCCACAGACGATGATGCACCCGAATCGGATCAGTTTAATCAATTACAATCGGTTCCCTCATTTGCCTCGATACCGGGCACTTCTGCAGCCGGATTGAATCGCTCACGCAGCATGAATCGTCAGCGTCGCATGGCTCATGCCACGGTCATGGAGTCGATCACAGCGGACTTGGATGCCACGCTGGAGGAGGTGGGGGACGAGCCGATGGGCGGCATACCCGCCCGCTCCGAAAACGATGAACGGCTGATGCTCTACATTGGCATCATTGACATTCTGCAGTCGTATCGCTTGGAGAAGAAGCTGGAGCACACATTCAAGAGTCTACTGTACAATGGGGACACGGTGTCCGTTTGCCGGCCATCGTTCTATGCAAAACGCTTCCAGGATGCCATGGGCAAGCAGGTGTTCAAGAAGACGCCCACATTTCCGCTCAAACATTCCCCCTCCAAGCGCAAGACGCCCTCCTCTGCCGGCACCGGCGGTGGCCGCATTGTTCGTGCCTTGAACAACACGGGTGTCGCTGCTGCTGCGGCTGCTGCTGCTGCTGCTGTCGTCGTCGTCGGATCTGGCAGTGCATCGCGTCCCGAAACGCTCTCCATACCGTCAACGCCGCCGCCCGAATATTATACGACAGCGGATGCTTCGACAACAACGCTGCAGCAGGACACGAGTCCAACGACAACAACAACATCAAAAATATATTCGGCTTTGCGACTCGAGCGCTCCAGCGGCGATGACGACACTCGTGCCACAGACAGTGGTGGCATGGGAAATGAACATGGAAATGAAAATGACATAAGTTCAGAAGAGCACACAAACGATGAGACGCCAGAGCAGCAGGAGCAGGAGCATCGCACATTGCATTGGATGGAGCCCAGTGTGCAGGTTGTGCAGGTGACCAGTGCGAACCATATGGATGAGAAGCCAACGCCGCCAACCACGCCCACCCAGGTGGACGCGACGGCCAACGGGAAGCCAACAAAAGGAGTGTTCATCACCAAAACGGGCCACATTCAGACGCCCAGTTTTACAACGACGCTGGTGCTGCAAGCGGCGCCAGAGTAGCTGTAATATATATATATATATATATATATATATATGTACATGTATACCTCTCCACAATTTGGTGCTGGCTTTTACTTTGCTCCTACACACACACACACACATACACACACCCCCTCTGCTTTGTTTGTGTGTGTTTTTCTGGCGCTGCGCTCGTTTATCTTGATTAAACAAATACCAAAAACGAATATGTGTATTCGATATTAAAATTTATGTGGCGCGTTTGTTAATTGACTGTTACCCCTCCTCGTCCTCATACACACTCCGACACACACACGTGCACCCACACACACTCCAGCACACACACGCGCACCCACACAGGCTGTTTAAAGCTTCAAGGCGAAAAATGAAAGCAATTTTCGATACTTTTTTTTTAATTTCCTTTTCTTTTTATTTTGCCTGTTTAAATTAATAATTATTTTCGCTTTTCTTTTATATTCTAAATGTGTGTGCGTGTGTGTGTGTGTGGGTGTGTTGCCCGTTAAACTGGAGTTATTCTTTATCAATTTGAGAATTATTCTTTCTGATATTATGATTATTGAAAATGTATTACGATTTGTGAGGAACTCTTAGAAAATTCATATTTTTCTTTGTTTATTTGTGTGCAACATTTATGACACTGTTTATCCATGTATTTGTATTATAAAATGCGTTTATCTGTATTCTAGGATGCTACTTATTGTATATACGTCTAACAAGAACAATAAATCGATTATTAACATAATAAAAATAACACTAAAATTGTGACTAGGATTTTTAATGGTAACTTCAAAGCCATATTTTCTATATAAATATGTTCAAAAAATTACTTTTTCTCTTGTTATCCAATTAGTGATCTGGGCACTAGGCTTTACGAAATTACGAGCATAATCCCTGCCAGAAGCAGGACAATGGCACGCAATATCCTTTCGTCCTTTGTAATACCCTGTACTCATTAAAAGTGGGTAAGAACGGCATAATGGTTTTCTCCAAAAGTTTGCAACAGAAAACTTCTCCGACTCCATAAATAGAATGTATAAAAAATAGTCTGGAATATAAATAAGTATATAAAGTTTATTAACCGCTAACTATGTGTTGCGAATATCGATACTTATCGATTTACGATAGCAATAAGTGCTGCAATTTGAAAGTCAAATTTATTATTGTTGAAATGGGAGCCCTTACACATCTGCTTATATTTAAGTGTGGAAAAGATTGTAAAGTGAAATTTGGTAATAAAATATGAGAAAATTTTATATATATAATATATTTATCTTAATTCAGGGTATATCGAAGTTGAGCTCGACTACATCTTTCTTACTGGTTTTTATTTTTTATATTCACAGACATCAAAAATCTTTTTTATGCATTTATTTCTTTTAGGCTTTTTGTCCTGGAAAGTGCTTTAAGAGCGCTGACAAATATTAATCGCCAGGAATATATATTTTCGCTACTTACTCACTCTTTCTCTCTCTCTCTCTCTTCGTTTCCCACTGTTGCTGCTGGTCTTTGTGTCCCGCTATAAATCACTTAATGATTTTCCATATTGGTATTAAGTACCGTTAATTTTTATCGGCTTGCAGCAGCCATATTTATTGGCCAAGCTGAAGCAGAGCGCATTTAAACAAAGCTCCCTCCCCCCATTTCAACACCCCGCGCCCCTCTCCAGTTTACCCCTCTGGCGCTAGCCGTGTAAAGCTCTTCATTAATTAGCCGAGGCCATCGTTTTTTATGCCGGCTCGTTAAGCGGGAAAACTTTGCATTGCTTTTACATCTTTTAAGCGCTGCACAAAAAAAAAAGAAAATGTAAAAAGCAATCAAATTTATCTTTAATTAATAACATTTTGCAAATCGCATTAAATTAAGTCTTGTAAATGCTTCCGATAAGTGTTATAGAAATTAAATAAAAAAAAATAAATAAAAACTATGAATTAATAAAACATAATAAATTGAATAAATGTAGAAGCTATGAGAAATGTGTACACTCACCGAAACTAATAGTTATTTATTAATAATAATATTATTAAAATTAATATTTATCAAACTAATTTATCAAACCAGAAAGTTATTTCTAAACTAACATATTTACTTTTGCATACGCCACGCATAATTTTGCTTCCCAGTTTACAACACGTAAAAGCCTAAAAGCGATTCCTATTAATCGGTTGCAAATATTAATAAATGTTTAACAAACTGCCTGGGGTTAAATATTGATTTTAAATTTTCATTATACGCTTGTAGAGGGTATTATAATTTTGATGCCAAGTTTGTAACGCTCTGAAAAGATGTGTTTTTATTTTTTTACATATGCATAAATAGAATGGAACGTTGCGGATCGGAGCACTATACCATATAGCTGTTATAGGTGTAATTAGTAGAAAAAATCAGTTTTTAGTTAGACAATTAAAAATATTAAAAATGTCGGACTAGCTACGGTTTAAGAGTATATTCATTTTGTAGTGCACACAATTATTGTTTTTTTCTCCTTCTCATTTAAAGTAGTTTTTTGTTTGTTTTATTTTTTATTTTAAATGTTTTAAAATTTTTATTTACGATTTATTTACAAATGCATTGATGCATATTTGTAAAAATATTTATAGCACTCTGCGCTCATATTTTGTGTGTCATTGTTTTTATGCACATTCTGTAAAATACACTCGGCAAACAATTTGTGTAATTGTAAAACTATAACCAAAAAATGTTGCATACTTTTCGGCAGACCAACAATTAAATTCACTGCCAAAGTTGGTGGACGCTTTACTCGACGGCCAAAATTGTTTGGCAACATTGTAATTATGCCAAAAGCAAAACAGGGAAACAAACATAAATATGCTGTTACAAGTGAAAGCCGCAAAATAAAGCCAAACCCATATAAATATGTATATATATATATATATATATACATATATATATATTTTTGGTTGATACTATTTGCTATGCGTAAACCCAAAAAATATTAAGCAACAAGAATTGCAAAGCACTCGGCTACACAAAATGTGTGGCATAATTACTTTATTTCATTTGCATAATATAGCGTAAATGCTTTTGGCCAACATTTGCATTTACACACAGTCCTCTAACAAAAGCACCAGCCCCCCCCACCCCCACTCCCACCCCACTCTGTTGGCCAACAGACAGCTGCGCAGATTTCAATGGCCGGGCGAGCAAAGAGTCATTTGGGCTGTGAAATCTGCATAAATACCTGACCACAATTTGGCATCACATCAATTACTTTGAAATTATAACGCAATTATATATGTACTGGACTAGAGTGGCAAAGACGAACGACATTGGCAACAGAAATATAACTTCTTGCCACACCAGGCGGCTGGCAGCAGGCGGCAGGCCTGTGGTCCTTTGCTCTAATTATGTCTGCCATATGTCAAATGCCATTTTGATAACACAAACTTTGCATTAAGCCTGTCTCGGAAGACCATTCCCAAGGCTCAAATCGAAACCTTAACCAAATGTCCAGCTTTGAGTTGGCCACGTGATGAGCACGAGCACGAACACGTAATAACGGTATAATATCCTGATTAACCAAATAAATGCAATATTGTGTTAAATCTGCCAAAATCGTTATCAAATATTATTTTCATGTCATTCTTATAATTATTTAATTTTAGTTATTCTCCTACTCTTGGCTCGATTAAGATATATTTTGCTGTTTTTTTTTTTATATTATTAATACGAATTCGTACTTAAATCAACAATTTATATTTTTATAAAGCCTTATTTATTTATTTATTTGAGTACGTTTCACGAGCCCATCTCGAATGATGTATGTTAATGTCTCCAGAGTCTGTTGCTTGTGCTCGTCTTGCAAACTTGTCTTAAATTTGTTAAATGACATCTCGTCCAGGTCAGTTAGTTGACCAAAAGCACCAGCACAAACACACACAAAGACACACAAACACACAAATAAACACACACACACACACACACACACACAATGGGGACCTCAGAGGCCAACACAATTTAACAAAATAGATGAGGCCGAGATCAGACGTGGTATATTGATTAAAATAATGATTTGTGTCGCTGGGCGGAAATTTAATTTTTTCTGTAACGGATATTAATATATATATATATATATGTACATGTATGTGTGTGCAGCAGACCGTGTGTGTGTATGTGTGAATACTTTCAAAGTTATTCTGTTGACATTGGTTCAATGCGATTGGCGCCTTGGGGGCGTGTTGAATATTAATAAAGCAACCGTCAATTGCATTAAATTTAATGAATTTAAAGTAGTTAAGCAAATGAGGCAATTTATTAAATAATTGACAGACATGATTTGCATTTAATAAAGTTTTCTTATCTCTCTCTTTCTGTCTCTCTCTTTCTGTTTTCTTCCTTTCAATATGTTATCTGTTTCTTGGTTCTTGGGGCAGGCGGCATGTCCTTTCAACGCAGCTACAGCAAGGTCTGGTGGGGCTCCGATAGCCAACAGTTGGGCAGCAGCTTCACCAGCGGCGGCTTCTACACCCATTACAATAATATCTGCCAGCAGCAGCCACAACAACATCAGCATCCGCATCAACATCAACATCAACATCAGCTTCATCATCAGCATCAACCACAGCAGCCGGCATCCCTGGATAGCGCCTTGCAGCGGCATCTGGGCAACTCGGGCAATTTATCCAGCATTCAGGAGGTGGACGATGAGCAGAACAGCTCCAAGCTGTCCTGGCACAAGCACGACAGTCCCGGCAGTCTGCGCAGTCAGGTGCGTTATCACATTTATTTATATATAATATATATATATATATATATATATATATATATAAATATATTTATATATTTCCATTTCCACTTTGCCAAAACTTTTTTGTTTACTGAAATGGTTTTGCGTTTGGAATTTTTTCTGATTTCTTTTTTAATTCAACTCAATTTTGGTTTTAATTGAAATTTTCTGTTTATGGTAAATTCAATTAAATTTACACTGAAGCTTTATTTTGGTTTTACTGCTAATATTTAATATTTTTATATATTTAACTTATGTTTTGTGCACAATTTTTTTTAAGCATGCTTTTCATTGCTATGCAATAAATAACTTACTTAATTTTATTTCATGCCATTTATTAAGAATAATTATTGCATTTAAACGAGAAGCTTTTAGTTAAAAAAAATACCAAGAATTGTAAATACTTCTGTTATTTACTAAAAACTAAAAACTAAAATAAAAATTTATAATTCCACTTTGCCTTTATTTATTCTACTTTATATTTATATGGATTTGATTTAATTTGATTTATTTTATTGTGAAAATCAATATAATTATATTTTACAAAATAGTTGCTTCAATAAGTAATTTTTTAATCGTTTATTTAAAAATAGTGAAACTCGCATTTAAATAAATAAAAGCTGATTCAGTTTCTACCTGGAAAAGTAAATATTTTGTGAAATTGATTCTTAATTTGTATACGAAATCCATAATATTTTAATAAATTAAAATTTTCGTGTAGCTAACAAAAATTTAATTTATTATTGATAATTATTTTACAAATAAGTTTTCTATATTAAATAAAAAGCAATTCATATTTTGCTTAACTTTTTATTATAAATATATTTTTATTGTAATACTTTTAAATTATTCCTATTAAATTTTTCCTGCACTAATATCAGATATATTTTCTCTCTTGTTTTTTTGGAACGTACGCAGGATTCGGGCTTCTCGGACAACGAGGAGCAGCATCAACAGCAGCAGCATCAACAGCAGCAACAGCGGCAGCAGCAACAGCACAACAGTCCAACAGCAAAAGCTGTGTCTGCCACGCCCAGCGGCTCGCCCACATCGTTACAATCGGTTGCAACACCGCCCACCGTCATCCGTCGCGTGGGCAAATCGTCGTTTTACTCGCCGCTGGTCAGCGTGACACGTCGCATATCCTTTAGCGGCATGCAACAGCAGCAGGATGTGGAGCATGGGCATCAAGATGGCGTTGCTGATGATGATGATGATGATGATGGGGACTTGGAGGCGAGCCGCAGTCGCCTCTTTGAGCAAATCGATAGCCTGCAACTCGATGACGATAAGGCTATGGTTGAACAGAGTCCTGCAACACCACCGCGTCCCGCTGTGCGGCGTCGCAAGCGTTTAATGCGCCTCAAAACAGACAAGTTGGAACAAGAGGAGCTGCTGGTTAGCGATGTGGAGACGCCACCGCCACCCTACAATAATGAAACCGTTTATCTGGGCGAGGCGCCGCCACCCTACAACAACGAAACGGTTACCTTCGGCGGCCAGGAACAGGAGCCGGAGCTGGAGCTGGATCACGAGGACACACTCAAATTTGAGGCACTCTCCCCGTTGCGGAGTCGTTTCACGGCCAGCACAAGTACGCCCAAAGCAAAGACAAAGTCCAAATCGCAGAAGCAGCAGGAGGAGCAGCAACCGGAGCAAGCCACACAAGCCTGGCGAGCGGAGCAGCGCTGGAACTGCGAGCCGGAGGTGATGTGCATGCTGCAGCACAAATCGATTGCCCAGGAGGCATACAAGAACTTCACCATCACCACCAGCGCTGTAGCGAAACTGATGCGTCAGCTGCAGCAACAGGCGCTCCAACTTCAGATGCACTTCGAGCGCTCCGAGCGAGTGCTGAGCGGACTGGTGGCCACCACGTTGCCCGATGCGCTGGTGGGTGCCACACAACTATTAACGCACCTGGATGAGTTCACCTGTGTGCTGGAGCGTCGCGGCGTCTTCTTCAATGATGCACGTGTGGAACGGCGACGATACGAACAGCATCTGGAGCAGATACGCACGGTGAGCAAGGATACCCGTTATTCGCTGGAGCGGCAGCATTATATCAATCTCGAATCGCTGCTGGACGATGTGTGTCTGCTCAAGCGGCACACTCTGATCACCATCCGTCTGATCTTCGAGCGTCTCGCTCGGATTCTGGTGCTGAGCATCGAGCAGAGCAGATGCGATCTGTTGCTGCGTGCCAATATCAACATGGTGGCAACCCTGATGAATATCGATTACGATGGATTCGCCTCCCTCGCCGATGCCTTTGTGCAGAACGAGGCGGTGCGTGCTCTGCTCCTCATCGTCCTGGATCACAAGCTGAGCTCCGTGCGTGCGCTCGCCTTGCGCGCCCTGGCCACACTCTGCTGTGCCCCCCAAGCCATCGCCCAGCTGGGCAACTGTGGCGGCATTGAGATCGTACGCGATATCCTCCAACCCACAGCTGTCGGCCACGAGCGTGGCGCCATCGAGCGACGTGAGGCGGTCTCGTTGCTGGCCCAGATCACGGCCAGCTGGCATGGACCCGAGCATCGGGTGGCCGGCCTGAGGGCCAGTGCTGAGTCACTGGTTGCCGGACTGGCAGCGCTGCTGCAGCCGGAGTGCTGCGAACAGACGCTGCTGCTGTGCGCCGCAGCATTGAATAATCTCAGTCGGATGGAGGTCACCTCCCACTACTCCATCATGTCCAATGAGGCTATCTTTAAGCTGATTTCCACGCTCCAGCATCAGAGCGGCGGCATCAGCGTTTTTCTCTATGTAAGTGCTACTTTTTGGGACTGTATATTTTTAAATAAATAAAAAATCAGGGCTGCAAGCTTGTGTGTGTGTGTGACGTCTTAGTTATATAATTCAAATTAGTATATATTTGAAGAAATTATTTTAAATATTTTCGATTCCATTCCGAATTGTTTTTGAGTTACATTTTCAACTTTATTTTTGGATTCATTTCTGGCTCTATTTCTAGTTACATTTCCTATTCCACTTTCATGAGTTTTTCATTTGAATAACTTATTTTAAATACATTTTGGAATTTTGCCTAGTCCAAATTTCTTCAAAAATATTTTCAATATTTTGACAATGGTTTGTTTTCCCTTAAGGATACCTTCGCAGCCAGCCCTGGTTTTGGGTAATTTTATTGAAAGCATTGCTTGTAGTAAAAGCTCGTAAAATTTATTTGTGCATTTGCAAAGCAATTTTTTCCCAATCTTGTTCACAATTTTTCATTTCACACACACACACACACAGAAACACACACAGATAGACACACAGACAGACAGACAGACAGACAGACAGTCTGTGCTTGTAAGCATTTTCTATTCCTTTTGCTCATCAGCATTTTGTGTTGTTGTTTTATCATTTGAAACAGGAGCAAATCGTTGGGATGCTGCAGAACATGTCGCTGAACAAGAAGTGCCACAGCCACTTGGCCAATGGCATCATCATAAATTTCATCACGTCCGTTTACCAAACGGAATTCTACAGGACGTACGACTCACGTGCCGAATGCGATGCCCAGCGGCGCAGCATTAAGTCGATACTCTACACGCTCACCCGGCTGGTGCAGGACTCGCAGACGCTCGCCGGCGAGCTGCTCGAGCAGTGGCGTCTGCCCGATCTCCTGCGACAGTCGCTGGCATCTGGCGGAGCTCAGCCAGCTCGCAGCGCCTCCCAGTTGGATCAGAGCTGCAACGCTGGCTACGGCGGCGACATTTCGCATCTGGCGCGACAATTGCTGCAAGCACATCAGCAGGAGCAGCTGCTGCTAACCATTGGCGGGGGAACGGGAGGAGGAGCAGCAACGTTCAGCAGCAGCCACCAGACGCCCGAGGCTCAAGCTAGTAGAACATCGAGAATGTCGTCGTCGTCGTCGTCGTCCCTTTTGCCAGCTACATCGTTGAAATTCAATTTAACACGTCAGGAGAGTTTTGTCTAGTTTTTCGGCCACCCAACACCCATGGCTACCACCTGAGTGGCTACTCCTGGGCACGTCCTGTTGGGCCCGGACGTGCGTCAAGTGTTATTACTTGTCTGGTCACTGCGTGACCCGTTTTGTCCTGCTCCTGCTCCTGCTCCTGCTTCCTGCTTCCTGCTATCTGTTTTCCTTTGCCTGTCAAATGTAAACGAAGTAATTTTTATATTTGCGACCAGGCAAAAGAGGAAGAAAAACAGGAAGTGAAATTTATTTTGTTTGTTATTTCTCTGTGCTTCTGCATCTTTGTGCTTGCAACAAGAATGCTGGAAAAGTGCAACGTTTCATCTATTATTAAATATTCAAAATGCGTTTCCACTTGATTGTAAATATTTTCATACGGCTGGCAAATAAGAAATACCAAAATTTATGATTTTTAGTCGCTTCTGTGCCAAATATAAAGACATACTTTCTAGTTGTATATTATTTTCGTACTTAAAGCATATTATGTTGTACAGTTAAATATATATATATATATATACAAACTCATACGAGTAATAATTTGTAAGCCTTCATTTAAACAAAGTATTAAATAAAAACATAACCAGTTATTTTCGTTGCGTCATTATTTATTTTGTAATCTTTTTATATTTGCTTGCAGTGATTTTTATACTACTATACCAAAAAGGTATAATAGTATATTAGTTTTGTGCACTGTCCGTCATGCTGTCCGTCCGTCTGTCCGTCCGTCCGTCCGTCCGTCCGTCCGTATGAACGCGCGTTCCTCCGATACCCTTAGAGATAGAGACTTGAAACTTGGAACGTATACTGGAAAGTACCCTCAAAAGTTAAAGTGTCTTGGGTTTGGACCTACGTCCACTATATCTCTTACATATCTCTTACAATTTAATGGATACAGTCACCAATTTTGGTTGGTAGGTTGTTGGTGAGGTCCTTGAAAGATTGGCATGTGCCACGCCCACCTCAGACGCCCCATCACCCCCGCCCCTAAAATTTTCAAATGGCTATATCTTCCGCAGTTTTTGAGGAACGTCAAATTTGGTAGGTATATTACTGGTAGTCGCCTTTAAGAACCGATAACAAACTTGTGGTGCCACGCCCACACCTGCGCCTATAATCGACAATTCCGATTGTAAATCGATAACTCCGTATATCTCCGAAAATTTTAAAGATAGAGTAATCAAACTTTGAAGGTAATTTGCTGGCAACCTCCTCCAAGGATTGTCATATCAATTTTTGGACCACGCCCACATCCGCCGCCCCCAGGAACTTCGCCCCTATTAATTTAAAATGCGCATATCTGCCGTAATGTTACTGGTAACTCCCCCAACGATCGGCAAAAAAATTGGATGGCCACGCCCACTCCACCTACCGAAACCGATACATTGTTGGTGTAAATCGATAAAACCATATATCTCACGCAATTTGAAAACTTAAGTCACTAAATTTTAAAGATATAGTGCTAGTAACACCCTTCATAAATGGGCATAAATAATTTTGGACCACGCCCAATCCCGCTCACAAAAAACGATAAATGCCTGTATCTCCCGCAATTTAAGAGCTACAGTTACCAAACTTAGAAGGTATATTCTTAAGATCGAACTCCAACATTTTTTTAGCCACCCCCACTCCCGCCCCCAAAATCGATAAACGCTCATATCCCCCGCAATTCAAGTAATTCTTAACTGTACACAAATTAAGGTATAATAGTATTCCGCTGTCGGTTACGTCCGACTGCAACATTCTATCTTGTTTATATTTGCTTGTAGTGATTTTTGATTTTTGATTTTTGATTTTAGAATAAATTTATTGAATAATAAACACACTTGAAAAGATTATTTTGATAAAAGCAAAATATTTAAAGTAATAAATTTTCTAAAGTTTTATTAAACGAAGTCGGGCGTTTGTAAAGTAAGCATTAATACAAAAAGTTGAAATTTAAATTTTCATCTGTTTTATACAGAATTTCCATAGCTACTCTCGATGCTTGCATTTTTTCTATATATATACATATATATATGTATGTATTATGCAAACAAATAGATCTGCATATATATAATCAATATTGACTTTGGCAAAAGATTCGTTGAGTTTACATTGGAAATGTCGCAAGGATGGATTTCAGTGCTTTGGTCAGCACTCAAAGCCATTAGCAAAAGCCAGAAGGACACCAAAGCCAAAGGAGATTGCATTGATTACATATCACACACAAATCCAGTTGTACAATAAAAATCACAGCTTACACTTGCAACACATAAGGAAAAACTGAAGTAGGAAAATGCGAAAATGTGATGAAGCGGAAGCTTTACAAGAAGAAGCTGCTTAAATAAAAAATTACATACACACATATGTATGTATGTACAAACTAAGCAAGTAATGCTGGAGCTGAAATGTATGCGACATCATATCTATCAAACACACACACACATAGATACACACGCACACATAGATACACACACACATACACACATAGATACAGACACTTTCAAAGGAGATTCCCACATAATTCCAGCTAGCTAAGATGTCAAAAAGCGCGCTACGCCTTCTGAGAGACTTGGATGGGGCAGGAGGCAAAGCCAGAATGTTATGGTATGAGTGGGGAGGTGGAGAGGGGTGGGGGTTTGGAGCAGGCATAAACAAGTTCTTTAGAGTTTATTGAAGTTATTTAACTTCGGCATATTTTGCATGGCTGCGTCCAGAGCAGCTATACATGTGTGTGTGTGTGTGTGTGTGTGTATCTATGTATGCCTATGGCTGGGTGGCAGAATCTTTTAGAAATATGCCACACACAACAAACACACAAAGACACACACACACACTCACACACACACACAAGAAAGTCTCTTCGAGTTTTGTGAGCTTTGCTTGAGTCATTTCGAATGCCAGACAAACTGACAGAGCGACAAAGTGTTGCGGCATTTGATGGCTTGGCATGTGTGTGTGCGTGTATGTGTGTGTGTGTGTGTGTGTGAATGGGTGTGTGAGAGGATATTATGACAAGTATGGCTGACATTTTCTTATATGAGCAGAGCTGAGCAGCGTTTAAAACGACGACCCATTGACCTCGGCTCAGCCCTCAGAACGTTTATCGTGCATGGGGCTTATCTATTTATCCATGTATAGGTAACAACAGCAACAACAGAAACAACAACAACAACAGCAGCAACAATAACAACAATAGAAACAGCAACAAACAGTTACAATAAACAACCGCAACAGCAAATGTTAGCTGCGTGCTGCTTTCATGGTTTTTACAGCATTTGTTGTGGTGCTGCGACAGGAAATGCCTTTAGTGATTTCCGTCTATGGCCGAAGCCCCCACCTCCACAAACAGTTAACACACACACACACATACACACACGCATACACAGCATACATGCAGCATATGTGCCTGACACATATTTTGTGAGTGTGTTTTTGAAATGTGTGTTTTCCGCTTTGCTTATTTTCTTATTTTCACTTTTTCGTATTTCACTTTAAAGTGTCAATGCTTGAGCCAAAAGCGCATTAAAAAAACATGGCTATAACGTAAACAAGCCAACGATTTGCGTGATAGCCCACAGCAAGACTAAGAGGCAAAGTGAAAGTAATATTTAAGGAACTAGTCGCCCAGGTGAGAGACAGGTGAGAGTCGAATGCCAGCCACAACTTGGCGATAAATGCGAAAAACAGTTGCCAACTTTTGGACTATCAACAGCTAAAACCGTTAAAAGTTAGGAGTTGAACTGAAGTTGCAACTCGCTAGGTGCAACAATGACAGCAGCACAACAACAACAACAACAACAACACGCGGGTAGTCTGTGAATACAATTTGAGATGCCACCAACTGACTTAACACTCTAGAAAAGGGGGGCATTTAAGAGATTCGAAGTACTAAGCAGCTTGCCACATTGAATTGAGGCAAGATAGACATTAAATAAGTCACTTGTTAACCTTCTTCTATGCATAAACAAAATACGCTCTTTACTTTGGGAAATTACTTCGAAAATTCAGTTTAAATGAAGTCAAATTGCCGCATAATTTTCCATTGAAATAGACAACTTTTTGTGTTCAAACTTTCCAGTTGAAAGTTAAAAAGAATCATAAATTCTCAATTACTCAACAGAAATTTGTATCTTTCGTTCAAAAGATTATTTTGTTGTTTGTTGCAAATGCGAATCGATAAAGTTAAGTTACGAAACAAACTAGGAACTTATTTTCAAATCTTTATTTACTTTTTTGCTCACTTTAAACGCATATTTTGTACAATAGAATTTATGAAATATATATTTTCACACAACAAGATTTTAGGTAGATCATAATTTAAGCTAAGGGAATCTCGTGTAAGCCAACTCATAATGTGGTATTAGGCCAGCTTACAAGTTACAGCTAGTTACAGCTTTTAAATGGCCAGAAGTGATGACAAAACCATTAGGCTTCAAAAAGGGACTATATAATAATAGTGTTGCAAGTTTTAAGGCCGCTTAACTTGCAACAACTTGAGCATAGGCACTTGCTACATGTGCGGCTGGTGGATGGTGGAGTGTTGTGGCATGGGGTATGTTGCATGGTGGCTGCACTTAAGCGCAACGCCATCGTCGACTGTTTGAACTGTAAGCGGCGAGTTCTTATCAGCTGCCTCAGGGGTAATATTTTATTTTATACTCTGAGCTGAAACAACAATTAGGATAAGCAGCACAGTGGAAACAAGAGGTGTGGTGGGGGGAGGGGGGTGGTGGCAGGGGGGGGAGATAGGGATATAAAGCTGAAGCTGAGTAAGCACTGACTGCCAAGGAGCTTAAGCTGATGGCGCAGTAAGTCAGACATTGAGCTACATTTGATGCGGGGGCAGTAAACGAGTTGTCATTATTAATGCCAGAGTAGCGACTTTGACACACCCCCCCCTCTCGGGCCACACCCCTCACTTTCTCACTCACTCTCACTGTCTCACTCTCACTTTCTGGCCATCAGCAAGCCAATAAACCCCGAGCATTATTAACTGCCACACAGTAGCCAAGTGAAAATGATTTCGCAGTGCGTGGCAAGTGGATTGCGTATACGCAATGTGTAGCCACAAACACAAACACACACATGTGTGTGTGTGAAGTGGGTGTGTTTGTGGTGGGCATCCCCTGGGTATACCACATAATGCCATTGCTATTGCTGGCCCTGGCCAAATGTGAATCCTTTCGGTATTATTATGCGATTATTAGCCAATATTTTATTTGCGCTCGTTCTTCTTCTTCGTCTTCTTGTTGTTTTGGTTCTGTTGATTTGCCTCCATCTCCACGTTGCCACGTCTGGCGATGCTCATAAATTTTTATTTGCTGCAGCAAAGGGTTGTAAGCAGACACCATTATGCTTGCTTTTAGCTTTTATTTCGGCCGTGTCGCAAACGTGCACAAGATGCGCCACGGGGCGACTCAAAACCGAGTCTGCGAGTTGCGAGTTGCGAGTTGGGTCACCGCAAGTGGCAAGTGAGTGGGGCTAGGCGGGGATGTGGCAAAATTTATGGTCGCAAATTGATTGCAAGTGCATAAAATGTATGCCAGTAAGAGTGCGAGTTCAAGTTGGAGTTGGAGTTGGAGTCGGAGTCGGAGTCATAGCCGGGCCAACATAAGCATAAAATCTGCCAAAAGCCTTTTAACAGCTAACAGCGACTGCTCCCAAAAGGGGTATAACACATTCATCATCTTACTTCCAATATCGAGATAATCTAGCATTTATGCTTTCTTAAATAGCGACTAAAATCAACAAAGTAAAATATTAGCTAAGATTATGAATTTACTGATCTGAAAACATTTCAAAGGAAGACAATTAAAAAGGAGGTAAATTTAAAATAAATAAAATATAATTTGTATTTATTGAGAATTTTTCTTAACACAAATAACTATGAAATTTAATTGATATCGATAAAAAAAAAATACTGAATAATCCTGATATAAATTCCAATTTGGTTTACAGACAAATTGTGATGTAGAAAAGATGATATAATTCACTCGCTAGGATCAGATAAATTGTATCTTCTTTGTTATCGATATATTTCGATTCCCATTGCCAAAAAAATAAACAAACAGATAAACTTAAAGTGTTAATAAATAAACATATAATTCGATATTTAGAAGTGATTGCAGAGTAAAAAAGTAAGTAAATTCAAAATAATTAAAATTAAATTTTCATTTTTTTAGACTTTTTCTTAATATAAATAACTATGAAATTTAATTGATATCGATAAAAAAAAATACTAAATACTTCTGATCTAAATTCCACTTTAAATTAACAAACAAATTGTGTTGTAGAAAAAATAAGATATGTTTCTGGCTAGGACCAAATAAAGTTTTCCTTACGTGTTATACTTCGATATATAAACAATAAAAAGATGAAGAGTTGAAGAGTTAATAAGTAAATATATAATTCGATAATTCAACAATATTTAATATATTCACTTAATATGAGAAGAAAAATACGTAAGCAGATGGAAAACCCAGTAAGAATATCCCTATCATATCTATTTGGAGATATCCTTTACCCAACCAGCATCGAATATGTTTAACATTTAAAAGGAAATTTTGAAAATATTCTCACATATTCGATAAAAGTTATATCAATACAAGAAAGATTATATTTAAAATTTAAAATCTACTGTGGCTCTCAAACTCTTTGATTATTATTTATTATTTATAGAATTAGACATGATATTTGTACAACTTTATGTTACCCTTTCCCCAATGGAATCAGTGTATAAATAAAACAGTCTGTCTTTTGTTGTTTGTTTACTGTTGATTGGCGTGAAGCCCACAGACAATCAACAAAAACAACTGCGGGTAAAATCGGTGAGGGACCAAACGGGGGGCTGGGGGCAGTTGCATAGATAGATAGAGGCAGAGTTTTTGCCTGGCCACAGTTTAGATATTGGCATATTGGCATGCTAACTTTTACTTGGCCACAAAACAATCAAAATTGTTGACCGCATTGCGCAGCGATAGGTTCCCAAACAGGTTTTTGGTTTGGCTTTGCGGTTAACTAAAACGGAAATCAAGTGAGGCAAGTGGGGCAAGTGAGGCAAGTGCCTTCCTTCGAAGTGTGAGACTTGTGGGTGATTCTGGTGGTGGTGGTGTTGGTGGTGGTGGTGCGATTTGCCGCTTGTTAGCCTTACAAACAGCACAGATGGACATCTGTGCATTTAACTAGACTGTTTTCAGCATTCAGCTTCTTGGAAAATAATATTAAAAGGAAAATTGTAAAGCGAAATGCATCATAAGCAAAATGCGAGACAAAAATACAGAAAACACTGAAAATGTTGCATGCAGGCAGCTTTCCACTCTTCTCTATTCTGTACTATCACTTGTCAATGGCAATTGTGGTTACAGTGTATGGAACAAGAACAGAAACCGACACAGATAACTTGTTGTGGCCGCTGTTGCTATTGTTTCTGCCCCAGCTGCCCCAACTGGTAGTTGGAGTTCTTGTTCCCGCTGCTGTTGCTATACGAATTGACACATTGAGCGATGAGCTCTGGTTAGGAAACAAACAGAAAACTCATATAATTGTTAAGGACTACATTAGAATACTTTTCGTGCAATACCCAATTCTGGAGTCCACTTTCTATTTAGTTTGGCCAACATATGCTCCATTTATTACCGCCAGCTGGAAAAGTTTGCAACATCAATTTGCAATCAATAAACAATTTGTAATTGAAACACATATTTCACTTCATCAAAAAAAAAAAAAATAAAAAAAAAAACAAACAAGCGATGCGAAAACTATTATTGCTAAAGTTGGCATCTTTATAATAATGGAAAGCTGTTTTTTTTCAATGGAACAACACGAATTGCCAAAATTTTTAGAAACTATGACAGGTAAATAATCTGGCTATTTCACAGTACTTAGTTGTAATTAAGATTGGAAATTAAAGCTGAAAGAATGTTACTAATAAAAATCATGTTCAACATAGTATAAATAGTAGCAAACTAAAAAATTATAGATAATAAGGCAAAACTAAATTATATTTTTTGTCAATTGACATCTGCTTAATTTTCCTTATTCACTTCGATTAATTTTTTCCTCTTCAAGCTGGTGATCGCTCCTTTGATATCGATAAATATCGATATTCATATTATTTATAGATGTTATGTGGCAGACCTATAACTGCAACACCATTTGCGTGTTACCTACAGTACAAGTTGCATGAGATACATTTACTCAGCATTTAAATGAATTTATCCTGTTGATAGAGAAGTTAAATATTTCTGCCCAACTCACTGATAAACGTTGTTGAAATCTATTTTGGGAGCACAAATGGAAAATACAAATTGAGCTTTGAGAATTTGCATTCGAATTAAATTGCATTTTATCTCAATTAGAAGCTGTCGCTGGCTATTTCAGAGCTGTTAAAAAACCTAGTGTCATTAGACTGCGATGCAGATGCACACAACGACTTTAGGTGGCAAAGTGCCAAAGAAAGAAAAAAAAATAAAATTAGCAAAAGCAGTGGCAGAGTCAGATGCGGAGTCTGTTTCAGAGAAGCAACTGGCATGTTGCACGTTGCTTACGTACTTCACGGTGGTTACACGAATGAAGCAAACAATGAATTTACTTTTGCATATTTGCACTTTAAAAGATACTTTTTTTTTGTTCTTCATCGTTTGTTTTGGCCAAGTGCTCTTTTTGCAACCATTTGCCTGTTTCTTTTGCGTTTTTGGCCAAGTGCAACAGAAATGTTTGCACAGGTTTTAGTCAGTCACTTAAATCGATTGCATGCGCTTTAGGAAAGTACCGAGTTTAATGACATAATTAGCAGTTTGACTCGTGGACAAGTGGACACGTGGACATGTGGACACGTGGACAGTTTCATTTGTCAAATGCAAACAATTCTAAACGCTTGATGGCAATTTAAGTGAGCTGCTGTTGGCCAACAAATACAAAAGCGATGGCTTGTAATGAAAACTAACAAACATTTGGGTAACCCAGACCCATACATACACTTACACACACACACACACATACAGAGAGACACACACATTTATAAGTCCAACACACGGCACGTAGTCGGCTTTCGAGAATTTGACAGCTGATGCTGATGACGGACGTGACAGCTGAACAATGGAACGGACCCTAAAAGCCGCCGACGCCAACGCTGACCTACCAAAAAAAAGTAGGAAACAAAAATGAATACCGTATTTCGAAATAAATGAATTCGTTTCGTTGCGCCAAAAAAAAAAAAATAAATAAAGGAAAAATACACACAAAAAAGCGGGAGAAAAATATACCAAAAGTTCAAATTGTGCTTAGTTTGTTGGTCAAACAAAATTAAAAAAAATTGTATATATACATAAAGAATGAATATGGCCAGAGTCCTTGGAGATAGGATACCCTGTTATAAATGTGAATGAAATTTGTATGCAGTATGAGAGCAGAAAGGACTTAATTTAGACTTAAAGTTCCTTAAATGAATCTAATCTCATTTCTGTGGAATTTTAAATTTTTCAAAACTACATTTCTTACAGTTGAAGATCAGTATTTAAAATAATATTAGTAAATAAATAGTTATATATAAATAAAAATATAAAAATAAGGCAGTAAACAATTAATTACCATTTGCAACAACATCTTCCAGGGTATGCAAAATGCGACAACTGAAAAGTTGAATCTGAATTTTTTTATTATTATTCCTTTAGTGTTTTTTTGCAGATGAAAGATTACTGGCCCAAGGGTGTTAGGCTGTCTACGTGCATATATACTTTGTATGCATATGTGCATATGTATGTGTGTGTGTGTGTGTGTGTGTGTGTGTGGCCGAGCACAGGTGGTCAGCAGAAGAGGCATCAGCAGCCGCTAGCAAATGATGTCAGCCATTACAATGCATGAGTCAAAAGTTGAATTTTAATCAAAAAAGCGCAAAAGTCGAGTCCAGTAAGGAAAACTGACCCCACACAGACACAGCTGGTGTGTTTGTGTGTGTGTTGATGCTGTCATGATTAATGAGATAGTGTTGAACATTTGCTTGACATGACCTGCCCCGACAACACACACACACAAACAGCTGTCGCTTGTGCCCCAAAAATGCTTACCGCTTCTCGTTTTACATTTTTACATTTTACTCGCTGGAACAATTGTTCAATTTGTTGGCCTGGCCTTGAACGCTTTGTCAATTGTTCAATAATTGAAATTTATGAAATATGCGCTTAGCAGCGACCTTGCTGACCAGCCCCAGAGTGAAATTGAATGCGCCAACAAATATTTAGCTAACCCCAATGTTCGACAAAAAACGCAAACAAGCAAACAAACAAACAAACAAACATGCAAACAAGCAGCAGACAAATTGAAAAACAAGTAAGATGCTGTAGTCGAGTTGGCTCGACTACAATATACCCTTAACCCAGTTGTTAAATGTATTCTAGTTTTATTGCCAAATTTCCCTTTAAAATGATTTGCACTCAAATGTTCAGTTCTGCAAGTGCATTTCTTACAGATTATTTTTGCTCACAAGCATATATATATGTACATACATACAGACATATGTACATACGTACACGAAACAGTATTATCGGAGCTCTGCAGAATACAAACAAATATATAGACGCTAGCGTCGATTATCATGCCATCTCTTTCTCACACATGCACTCGCCTATTTATATGTATACAGAAAATGCTTGCGGCTGCTGATCAATATGAAAATATATTTTCGACTATAACTTTGGTGTTTCTCATTCGATCTTAATGAAATTTCGGCAATTGATCAATAATATATATATGCATATTATGTATAAAATAGAAGCCTCTGCCTCTGCTATCGGAAATCGAAATGTATCGAAAGAAACTGAGGCACTTATCGATAAAAACTTGATCTGCGCCTGGTACACGAGAGCTTATATTCCAAATTTGAAGTCGCTAGCTCTTATAGTCTCTGACGGACGGACAGACGGACAGCGCTTTATCGACTCGGTTGTTGATCCTGATCAAGAATATATATACTTTATTGGGTCGGAGATGCTTCCTTCTGCCTGTTACATACATTTGCACAAAACCATTATACCCTTTTTACCCATTTTTAATGGGTTAAGGGTATAACAAGACCTCATCTCAAATTTCCTACAATATCCACATATTCGGCATTAAACTTTAATGTGTGTGCGTGTGTGTGTGTGTGTTTTTGTGTGTGGTTGTGTGTGGTTGTGTGAGTGAGTAATTTCATTTTAACTTGGTTGGAAAAAGCATTGCGATCCTTTGACGGTCAAAGTTTATTTTTTTACATATCAATTTTATAACCGAAGCCGAAAACAAGAAAGTAAAAACTGCAAAAAACAAAAAAGACGTGATGTAAAAAATCATAAAAAAGAAAATGAATGAAACTGCAGTGCCATAGTTTAAGGGGGAGGGTAAGATGAAAATTGGGGCAGCTAGTGAAATCGAAGCTCGATAATTTATTTTGCTGCCATTCCAAGCGATTTTTCTCATGCGGCGTAGTACATTTATTACTTATGCTAAGGAGCAGGCAGAACCGCAGACACACACACACACACACACACAATCATGTCTCTACTAAGCCTGCGTGTGTGTGTGTAAATTTTCCATGCATGCGTCTGGCAGCTGGGGGTGTTTTGGAAACTGAACGTTGCATGCCAGGGATTATATATGAGTTCGATTATTTCAAGTTACGTTGCTTAAATGGCAGCCAGCGCACAAGTTGGCTGTAGTCAGCAGATGTGTGTGGATGCTGTTGCGAGGGGGGTGGGGGGCTGGGGTGCATTGTTAGCGTAGGAGTCAGCAGCAGCAGCAGCAACCAACCACATAAGGTACCCCGGCACCATCGACCTTATTGGCATTTTATATTGGAATATCGTTAGACTACATATATACATATATGTATATATGTATATGTATATATATATTTATGCCTTAATTTGTTATTGCGATTGCGCACTCGAATGGAAAACACTGCAATGGCAAATGATTAAAAATTAATAATGATAAATCTTCCAGTTTTTACAGATCCACAGACATTTTATTGCTACCAATTACCAAATAAATATCTATATATATATATTCCTATACCTATACCTATATACCATTGCTTTTTGAAGCCTTTATTTTGCACTAATGACTATCTTCAATTCATAGTCACGATGTGCCGTTATCTAAAGTTTAGTTTCAGTTTCTCTTTTAATTATTATTTATCATTAACTGTTCTTTTAGCGCTTGCAGAGTCTTATAACTCCAGGCACGTCAATGTAAAACTTTTATGGGTGTCTGTTACTGTTCTAGTCTTCCCCTCTCTTTCTAACCTCAACTCACGCTCTTTCTCTCCCCCTCTCTCTTTCACTGTTTGCTGTTCTTCTACGCGTGGTTCGTGTCTGTTGTGTTGTTGTGGTTTGTGTCTTTGCTTGGAATTTCACTTTTAGTCAGGTAGTAATTTTAATAGCCTACTTTTTAGAGCGCGCAGGACGCGAAGCGAACGTTGGGCGTGGCAGGATAAAAAGTGGGCGTAGAACGGCGTTGCATCAATTCTCAAGTTTGCTCGCATTTTAATGGACACGCTGCAGCCATTTGGGAGCTTTGAGTTCCACCAAGCGTATAAATTTCATGGTCTTAGCAAAAGTTACGGGCAGAGGCTGCACTGGCATTGCATACTTTTTGGTCATTAAGCATTTAGTGTAATGTAAATTTAATGTACGCTAAATGCTTAATAACGGTATCAAAAGGTATTATGATCGATTACGTCAAAGCAGATGAGGTATGTCAAACGCTATCGCAGCCGGCCAATGCCTGGCATTTTTATGATGGTTATTAAAAATTGTTGAGCACTTTTACACGAGACATAGACAGGTGCTTAAATGTAGACAGAGACAGCACGAGATGGAGAGAGAGAGAGAGAGAGAGGAGCGAGTGTTAAGCGTTTAGGTAATAATTGAATTTCTATGCAAACTGTGTGATAATTTAAGGAGCAGTTAAAGCAAAACGTGTCTGGCATAAGACCAAACCATACACTAATTGCTAAGCTGTGAAAAGCGAATGTTTGGTAATTTTAAGCAGACTGCAGCAAATATGCTCAGCTTGGACCAATAACCAAATGTTTGCCAACTGCAATTGCAAATATTTACCAAGACTTTTGCTAAATACTTTTACCCAGTCAGTTGAATAACTATGTGTCTGTCTTTCTGTCTGTCTGTCGTTTTGCGTATTGAATCTGCCTCACAGATGAATACTGGGTTATGCAATTTCGTTGCTCCTGTTGCTGTTGCTGCCACTCGACCTTGTGTGCACGCAGACTCGTGCGTATACGTGATTTATACGATTTTCGACTGGCAATTTCAGTAGCCAAACGAACACTGCACAATTGACTGTCTGATTGATTTACTCACAAAGCATTTGATTGATTTGCCAACTAGCAGGCTCTAACAGTCAATCACGCTCTAACCAATAGACACTAAGACAGTCAGACAGACAGACAGACGCAACTCGTGCGCACATTTTGGCAATCAGCTCAAACGGAGTATCTTAAATTCGTTGCTGGTTCCGAATAATCGCAATTTGCATTGTGGCACTTAATGTCAGTTAAGTTGCAGGCCGCATCATTTGTGCACACACACACAAAAAAGAAGAAGAAAAATAAAACTTGACAGCTTTAATCAGGTTTTGAGCCCGGGGTTGTATTGAAATCATTGCACCCACAAATGAGATTAATTCTTTGTTGCAAGAATTGGGCAGAGCACAGTGAAAATCCAATTGGAATGCTTCAAATTTAGATGGCATAAATCGAAATCGATGCTTCAACACTCTTACTGGCAGTTGCAGTCACTAGCAGAGTGTTGCAGGTGGACTGACAGTTAGTTAAAGGAGTAACAGTTTTCAACATATTCGAATTCGAGTTGCAGTTGAAGTTGGCACCTTGTGTGTCTTGACTCCAACATACATATATGCTAATTAATTTGTTTGTTTAGCTGCAAGTATATTATATATATAAATCCCGCCTCACCTGCCTTAAATTGTGGGTGACCTAATTTGGATTATCAATTACATCTTCCGACAACTAACCAAAATGGCGAAGCTGACCCAAAACCAAAACGTGCAACAAAAGCGACTGCAATTTCCAAAACATAAATGGTTACCTCAAATTTGGAATGCAGCAATATATGAAATGGTAAATCAAGTTGAGAGCTGCAAGCAAATACAGCCAGATAATAATAATTGTCTATTTGTGTAAGCAGGAATAAGCCCTAAAATTTGGTATTCGTATTTAAGTGGATCGAGCTTTAAACTTGGTTGAGTTTACCATGTTAGGCAATATTGCTGAATATTTAAAAAACAAAAATATATAGAGTTTAGTGATCAAAATTGTGATAGAAATGTAAATTTAAAATCTCTAAATTTTAATTACAATTAAGGAGTATCTCAATCCATGTTATTAAACAAGACAGCATTTGTTTTGTTGCACAGATTTGGCACATACATAAGGGCAAAATAAATGATTATATTATAATTAATTACGCAGGGCACTCACAGGACCCACTCCTGCACAAAAGCTGCACAAAAAGTCGCGTAAGCAGCTTAAGTAAGCAACTAGCAACTGGCTGTGGCTGTGGCAAGTGGCAGCTAGAGCAGAAAACAAATCATATCAGGGAGTGGAATAAAAATGCCGCAGAAAATGTTTGTGCTGTCGTGCAGAAAATGGCCAAATGACAAAGGCAAATGCTGTGCACATTGTAAACATTGGCCAGCAGCAGCAGCAACAGCAGCAACAGCAACAGCAACAACAATAACAACACACAATTGGACAACAAATTAATGATGCCCCAACTGGTAGCCAGTTACAGAAACACAAACTACAACTACGACAACAACAGCAAAAGAACAATGAAGCAAACGCTGATGCTCTTAGCTTTGGGGCAGGTTGATTAATTGTTTTTGTATGCTGGCCCAAAGGTTGTTGTAGGTAGAGTCGGGGGCGTGGCAGGGACGTAAATGCAGATGCAAGCAATCCTGCATATCAAATTGAATACCCATTCACACAACCATTTGACTTTCTAGAATTACCATCGCATCGGAATTTTCCTTTGTTTTCTCTCTCGGCCGCCCACATTTGAAAATTGCTCTAAATAAAACTGCATATCAAAAAGGCTGCAACGCCCCCTCAAGTCTATATATTTATTTTCTTATCTGCTCGCCTCCCTCCTTGCCACACAATAAAATTGAAGACGAACTGCAAAAGACGTTGGAGATGTACAAATAAAATGAAAAAATTTATGACGCAAAAGAAAGAAAAATTCTTTGCTTAAAAACGCAAAAATATTGCCAAGCATTTTCCAATAAATTTGCATAAGTTGCATTGCCGCAAGCCGCGTCTTCGTCTTCGTCTTCGCCGCCATCGCCTGCAGCTTTCATCTCAATATGATGGCAGCTTATTTTTCTTTCATTTCTTTTTTTCCTGTGTATTTCCGTCCTTTGCTGCATTCTTGTGGGCCCAGCAGGTAAGTTGCCTCCCGGCGTCTGCAGGCGAACTTTGTCCTCGCATCCTTCTTCCTTGGCACAAAGTTATTGTTGTTGCTGCTGCTGTTGCTGTAGTCGAGGTTCCTATTGTGGGTTGCTTTTTTGAAAGAGTCCCACTTTTTATTGACTGTTCTATATTGAGTACTATCAGCGCCACTTTTCGGTATATGGCAAGATTTACTTGGGTTGCTAAAAAATAAGTTTTTCTTTGCGATGCTGCAAAATACGACAACGACTCAGAATACATCCACTAACGATTAAGCTCAGAGAGTAGTTAGTTATATTAATCAGTTTATTATTTATGCGTGAATAAATATAGCTTATTATTCTTATTGGGAACATGCACTTCATGCACTAATTGTCACCCTTCTGACCATGATTCTTGGATTAAATAAAATTCTTTGTCGTGCACCAAGTGCAAGTCCTTTGAGTGGTTAGTGTTGGTAAATGTAGTTTTTATACTATTATACCAAAATGGTATAATAGTATATTGGTTTTGTGCATTGTCCGTCATGCTGTCTGTCCGTCCGTATGAACGCGCGTTCCTCCGACACCCTTAGAGATAGAGACTTGAAACTTGGAACGTAACTGGAAAGTAACCTCAAAAGTTAAAGTATCTTGGGTTTGGACCTACGTCCACTAGGGAGCTAGAAAATCGATAAATTCGATTTTAGCAAATCGATAAGTCCCCATATCTCTTACAATTTAATGAATACAGTCACCAATTTTGGTTTGTAGGTCCTTGAAAGATCGGCATGTGCCACGCCCAACTCCGACGCCCCCATCACCCCCGCCCCTAAAATTTTCAAATGGCTATATCTACCGCAGTTTTTGAGTAGAGAACGTCATACATTAGTAGATACATTACTGGTAGTCGCCTTTAAGAACCGATAACAAATTTGTGGTGCCACGCCCACACCTGCGCCTATAATCGACAATTCCGATTGTAAATCGATAGCTCCGTATATCTCCTAAAATTTTAAAGATAGAGTAACCAAACTTGGAAGGTAATTTGCTGGTAACCTCCTCCAAAGATTTGCTTACCAATTTTTGGACCACGCCCACATCCGCCGCCCCCAGGAACTTCTTCCCTATTAATTTTAAATGCGCATATCTGCCTTAATTGGTAACTGGTAACTCCCCCAAAGATCGATAAAAAAATTGGATTTACATCCGACTGCAACGTTCTATCTTGTTTTATTTTGGAAAATTTAATTTAAAATAAGCTTATACTTAGTGCCTAGTTATGTCGCATCCTGTTAAATTAACAAAGTGCACTTTATTCTCATTAATTCTTAAGTAACCATTTTTAAGCAATTCATCAGATAATCGATGGTTTATTTTTGTTTATTTGGTCAACTTAACTGCTAAATATTAAGAAGGTATAGTAATATCAAATACAAAAGTAATGCAAAAAAAAAAACAAACAATAAAGTAAGAAAATAAGAGAAAATTCTCAAGGTGTTCGAGAGGAATAAATAAAGCAGACAACAGCCGCAGGGACACAGGGAAAGCCACATAAACTTGGGCCGCAATTGTTAGACGCCAGCAGCTGAAGCGGAAGTGAAAACACGCAGCACAAAAGCATAAAGCAAAATGGCCAACAGAACACACTCACACACACACACACACACACACACACGCACACACACACACGGGCTATCAGGGTCAGCGCATTGAGGCTTGGCGAATTATAAATTTTCAATGAATTGACACTTAAGGTCATTTCGGGCTAAGCTTTTAATTTTTGTCCACGTCGCAGTGGAGGAACATGTGGGCGTGCGGGCGTTATAGGGGGCGTGGTCAATGCCGCTGACAACGTTGTCAGTGTGTGTGTGTTGGTGTTAAGTTTGACAGTGTTGGCCTTGAGGCGAACAGAAGCAGCGCCATCTAATGGGTTACATTTTTCCTTACCGTTATTGCAAAGTGTTGGCGGTGGCAACACCTGCGGGCTGCTTGCCACATGTGGCAAGTGCCTGGTATGGTAAGGCAGAAGCAGGTGCTTTGTTGTTGCTGTCAATTCTCTTTGGTGTTTTTGGGTGGACGCACAAATTGATGGCTGAGGCAAAAGTTTTGCCACACAAAGTTTTGCGTTGCAAACTGGCAAATTGCATGCTGCATGCCGCACGTGACAATATTATGCGTGTCACGGTATGTCCTTCAAGGACATCACACAACGAACAACTTGAGCCACAGCCTGGCCATGAAGTCCACCCCCCTGATATTTCCAAATTACCCCAGGCAGGTAATAAATGTGCATTGAAATTAGTTATATATTCATTTAATGCCTCACACCTAATGTGGCGCCACCAGCCAAAAAGTATGCTGCCACACGCATTGCGCAGGCGCAGACAAATGGCAGAAGGAGTGCGATTTAAGAGCACAACTCTGGCTGGGAAATGGGAAATATTCTCTTCTGAGACTGGAAGTCCTGTTTGTTAATTTATGTGTTTAATTTGTAAGCGCGTTCGCATAATTCGAGTCGCAATTGCTCGACATTTGCTCAACTGTTGCACGAACAAAGGGCAGCAGCAGCGGCGGCAACAATAACACAATTAATGTCTGACCATCTATTCGCTAGATTGAATTATTACAAAACCATAAATTGTTAATTGCCACACACGCAAACACACACACACCCGCACACACACACACACACAAAAAGACGCAGAGCTTATCAACGTATGTGTGGGCAAATCTGACAGGAGCCGAGACAAATGACAAAAGGCTCAATTTGTTATTAGATTTGGCCAGAATGCTGGATATCATTGAGCAAATGTCTCGCATTACATAACTAGCTTAGCACACACAGCTGCCGGAGGCGATTGTCCTGGTTTTCCCAAGTTGTCCTTTTACCTGTGGCTGTGGCTGCGAAATGCGAAACAACTTGCCACAAGCAGCTCAGCTCCAGAGACTTGAGCCATGATTAGCCACATAAATTCTATTAATATTTAAGTGTATGCAATTTAAATCTTAATATTTATGCTTCTACTTAAACCATAATTTATAAATCCAAAAACTAAGCAATTAGTTAACAATGTGTCACAAAATACTGTCAGACTGTCGGCATCTGTAAGTAATGTGAAGTCTGTCTCTGACTATATATCGCTATATAGGTATGTGCAAAACATATATAAAGAAACAAGCCAAACTTTATCAAATAAGACTAGGAGTTTCCACAGTGGAAAAGTTGTGGCTGTGTAAAGTTTTTACCCATCCGCAAATGCGATTTGTTGCGTTAGAATTTAAAACTTTGGTTGAGCGCCAACTTATCAATGTGACAATTAAATAAAAAGCATTTTTATGTTTGTTGCACTTCAAATCAAATAAAACTAACTAAAAAAACCTAAAGTATGCAATTCACTTAAAATGGTTTCTGGCAAGTGTTTAAAATTAAATATACAAATTCAATTCAAAACAAGATAGAACGTTGCAGTCGGACGTAACCGACAGCGAAATACTATTATACCTTAATTTGTAAACAGTTAAGAAATACTTAAATTGCGGGGTATATAGGCGTTTATCGGTTTTGGGGGCGGGAATGGTCGTGGCCCAAAAAAATGTTGGAGTTCGATCTTAGTAATATACCTTCTAAGTTTGGTAACTGTAGCTCTTAAATTGCGGGAGATACAGGCAGTTAGCGGTTTTTGTGGGCGGGAGTGGGCGTGGTCCAAAATTTTTTTACATATTTATGAAGAGTGTTACTAGCAATATACCTTTAAAATTTGGTGACTTAAGTTTTCAAATTGCGTGAGATATATCGGTTTATCGATTTACACCAACAGGTGTATCGGTTTAGGTAGGTGGAGTGGGCCCACGCCCCCATCCAATTTTTTCATCGATCTTTGGGGGAGTTACCAGAAACATACCTGCAAAATTTTGCGACGGAGGTAGGCGTGGTACATGCTAATCTTTCAAGGACCTCACCAACAACCTACCAACCAAATTGGTGACTGTATCCATTAAATTGTAAGAGATATGTGGATTTATCGATTAGCTAAAATCGATTTTCGCGATTTTCTAGCTCCCTAGTGGACGTAGGTCCAAACCCAAGACACTTTAACTTTTGAGGTATACTTTCCAGTATACGTTCCAAGTTTCAAGTCTCTATCTCTAAGGGTGTCGGAGGAACGCGCGTTCATACGGATGGACGGACGGACAGACGGACAGACAGCATGACGGACATTGCACAAAACCAATATCCTATTATACCTTTTTGGTATAATAGTATAACAAGAAAGTTAATTTGTATTCAATATTGCAGATTTGTTATTTAGAGGGGTAAGTGAAACATCAGACATTCTCGGTGCGGGGAGGTGTCAAGGTTGTGGCAGTTGAACGCACCTGTCCACATTGGCTGCAGATTTGGTGTTCATTTCGGTTAACGAGCCGAAGTCAAAGCATAATTGGCTGCCCCAATTAACAAAATCTGCATAAAACTGAACTGAAAAGAGGAAAAAAACAAAATAAGACTCGTTAAAATGTACACTGTTGCTTTATAAATAATCCATTAAGCTGTTACCTAGCGGTGGCCGACCGTTTTGGCCAACATGTTGCTATTGGCCGTGTTGCTTTCAGTTACAATATGTTGTTACTGAATAAATTCCAAACCTGTTTTGGCTTTGAACCGTTTGTTGCACTTGTTGTTGCGCCTCTCTCTCGCTAAGGGCCAAAGCAATTTCTATTTTCATTTAATAGCAAAAGTTATATATAAATTTTCTCTTTTCTTGGTATTTTTCTATTTTATAGAAAATGTGTGCCAAATATTTTGTTGCGCAGCAGCAAAAGTTTTCACTTTTCCTATAAAAAGCAATGCAAAAGGTGTGCACAAAAGGAGCTAAAAAAAAAGCTAGCATAAAACACACGGGTCCGCGCTTACAGCACACACACACACACACACACACACACACACACACACACACACACACACACACACACACACACACACACACACAAACACATTCAAATGCTTTGCATTGCGATTTGAATTACTTTTTCTTTTGTGAGGGACCGATGTGAAGAGGTTAAATTTCAAGTTTTGCGGATTTCGTCAATTTAATAACCTGCGCAAATTGCGCTGAAATATCTGAAATATTTATGAAATTAAATTTGCCATGACAGACATTAATTTATTTGGTGGGTGGCAGTGGCAGAGTGGCAGTGGCACAGTGGCAGAGTGGCAGTGGCAGTGTCTGTGCCGGTGCTCTGTGGGTGTGATTGTGCGACAGCGGAGCGTTTTGAATTTGCAATTTCAATTTGAAAACAATAAACTAAGTACATCGATTAAATCCTACGCACGTAAGACTGCCACGGCTTAGTTGTCCTTATGGCCAAAGCGATTGTCCTCGCCGAAACTTTCGCAGCAGCAGACCGGTTACAGTTAGAGTTACAGTTACAGTTGATTTATGCAAGGCAGCGACATCCTGCCCCACGTCCATCGCCAACAGCGTGACGCTAACTTCATTATGCCAACACAATCGTTTCATACAAAAAATATAGAAATTAAATCTATTTTGAGTACGTCGAAGATTAAATACCCTTGCAGAGAGGAGTTTAAGCTGGTTTATTTTTATAGATAACATTCATTTTCTATATAGATATATATAAATATATAATAATTTGTAGAATATATATAAATTTATATAAATCAAAAGAATGTTAGATAAATCTTTTATATATCGTTTTTTTATATATAATATAGTATATAATAATTTATAGGTTGCATATAAATTTATATAAATTAAAAGAATATTAGATAAATCTTTTATATATAGATTTGTTATTTATATGTATGTAACAGCTATGCTTTTAAAAAATTGAACTGGCGAGCTAATTTATTTATTCATTATAATATGTTATTTATCAAAGCGAAGTTCATTTAAGTTGTGTTTTATTTTTCTCGGGCTCTACTGATGCTTATCAGCGTATACATATATAGTCTTTATTTGTGACATATTTAGCGACAAAATTACAATATCCCCAGTGTGTAAGAATCAACAAAGAAAAAAAAAAGGGAGGAAGACCAATGACCAGCCTAATGCGCTACGAAGGATAATATTGAGGAGCTTTCCCGGCAAGCGACGTCCTTTATTGGAGCACATATTTATGCTGGCAACAAGAAATGACGGCCTTTTGAAAATGGCCACAGTTTGGCCCATTTGTTAGTCGTTGTGCGTTTTGGCCATATTTTATTTGGTTTTTGCTCTGGACCCACAACAAATAAATTTAACGCATAATCAGGCTTTAATGTACAACTCTAAGGATCTCTATCTGCAATTGTATCTTTAACTATTTGTTGCTGTTGCTTTATTGTTGTTCTCGTTGTTGTTGTTGTTGTTGAAATCCACAAAGCAGCTGTCAATTAAAAAGGATAATTTGCCTGATATTCATCACAGTGCAAATGGAAATGAAAACGAAAATGCGTACAAAAAAAAGGCGATGCGGCAAGCAACTTGAGGCAGCTTAGTCGACAGTGAATTATGGCCAACAAATTAGTGTGGATTAACACGGCTGTGTGTGTGAATTTGGCTGGCTGACAGCGTCTAGGGCCAGCGGCCAACCAAAGTCGAAGGCCAAAACAAACCAAACTGCGGTTATCCTGCCTCAATTTGCTTTCGCTTAGATTGCCAACAGTCTCTCCCGCTCTATTTATGTGTGTGTGTGTGTGTGTGTGTGTGTTTTGTATTTGTATCTGTGTAGGCATTGTTCAGATTAAAACCTTTTAAAGCCAAAGTCAGTTGGCTCGTTTGTCAGCGCATTCTGCGCACGAGCGAGATTTTGATACATTTTGATAGATGGCCAAAACAAAATGCCCAATTATTTTTTTTATTTTATTCTTCTTTGTTTTGTTGTTGTACTTTGTTGTACTTTTACTTTAAGGCCCATACAAATAAATGGGCTGAAATGGCGCTGAGCCTGCAGTCAGAATAGTTGCCAACAATTAGAGTTTGGCTCGCAAGCGGAGTTACTTATCGCAACTCGAACTCGCCTGTCACTGTCAAAGTAAATGGCTTTCCCGTTTACCAACACAATGACGGACCCAACCACACACACACACACACACACACAAGCACCCGTCACACACTCTAATCCAGTGAAGCAATTTGCCGGACAAAAGCTGCATATGAGCAGCAACAATGATTGCCACATGGAACAGATTGAAATCGTAAAAAAAGAGAAAAAAAATAATCACATTGAATCCTTACTGCATGAAAAGGATAACACAATGTACTTATTTCCGTATAATCTGTAGCTACAAAAAAAAAACCTGTTCATAATTGAATTAAGTCCTTCTTCAAAGCTTAGTCTACTTGATATTTTTTAAACAAAATGTCTTTTTTTGTTAATTCATTCTTTATTTCGAACTCTTTTGTTATAAATAGCACACTACACAGATTTACTTATATTTTACTTAAGCCAGCCAAAAAGTGGCTCATTTAAATTGGATATATATACATATATATATATGTATATGAACAAATGGTTTGTAATAAGTAAAGCACACTCTGCCAAAGTCTTTGAACTCAAATTCCTTGTGGTTGTGTATAAATAAAAATGCTTTTAAATATCCCATTGGTTGGCATTCCATCAATTGCTGCCACTTTAAGGCGACAACAAAGCACCGAAAGTTGTGCTTAAAGCGTAGTCCTAGGAAAAAAAGGCTTCACTGTCTGCCAGCAAAAAAAAAGAGGCGCACACAAAGAGGCAGGCAACAACAATGTGGCAATGTGGCTTCGAACATGGAATATGCCACTGCTGGCAGCCACGTCCTGTCTACTGCAGGCACTACTATGTTTGTCTAGCCACGCAGAGACAGAGAGAGAGAGAGAGAGAGATATATATATAGAGAGAGACAGAGATAGACGTAGAGTGGCAAGTCAAAGTCAAAGTCAAGCGGCACTATTAAAGTACAATCACATTTTAGCATTTATTGTGGCAATTTCGCAAAACGATTTCCATCTAATGGGCTCTTTGATATGCTGCAGCTTCTGCTGACGACCCGGCCAAAACAGCTCAAACAGAGGCTCGTGTGTGTGTGTGTGTGTGTGTGCCAAATGGCCATTGTTATGTGTATCAGTTACTAAATTCAAATATTGAATGCCACGTCCAGGTTCAGCTTCAGGTCCCTTACAAATATATATATATATTTTTTTTTTGTTTTCCTTGCGGGTCACAAACGCATTTCCAATTCCAGCCTCTCTCCCCGTTCTGTGTGCGGCATACGGTGCTTATGGTCTAATAACCATACTAATAATAATCGTAATAAGCCACGTCAACAACAACAAACGATGACTTTGGATATGCCACTTACGTTTGACTTTTGTGCAGCGCCGGCTAATTGATTTCGGATCGGTCTTATGAGTGTTATGCAAATGATTGAATGTGGCATGTCTAAGGTTAATGCACCCAGCACAGCGGCATGTGGCATCTGTTGTGTGCGCATTGTGCTCATCAATTATAGCTGTATTTAATTTAATTTCTTGTTAACCAAGCTTAATGGAAATTAAACAGCCAGCCAGGCAGACAGAGGCGACTAGATAAGAGCAGTAACGCTGAGTTTTCCACACAGTCCCGTTTGCCACACAATTATAATGCAAATATAAATAGCAACTGGAAACAATGAAAATAGGCACCTAATCCGCACAATTTGCGGCCTTTTCCCTGTGTATGGTGCATGGTGAATGGTGAATGAAAATGCGATTGCGGATGCGGATGCGGATGTGGTCGCTTTGCGTCGCCATCGGCGTTGCCTGCTGCAATCGAGAGCATGTCAAAGTCGCCGCTAGTTCATTAAGCGCCATATGCAACACATACAACTCCCTCCCTTACGACCACACCCCCCCCCCCCCCCCCCCTACAACAAACCCAAAAATGAACTAAAACAGCACATTTAGCAAATAAAGCTCCGAGCCTGCTACGCAATTACATTGAACGGTCCGGGAGTTCTGCCCCACATTTAATATAAATGCCGAAAGTTGTTTCACTCTTTTATGTGCCTCCAGAGCGGACCATGCCCCACGATTGTGGACATATTCCACAAAATTGATAAATAGGAATTTTGATGTTTTTGTCAGGAAGCAAATGATGTGCTTCAATTTTGTGGCAAAAGGGAAAATAACTTATTTATTTTTGAGCTGATTAACATTTATTGGCACCAAACAAAGTTCTGATAGGAAATTATTAGTTAAATCAGAAGTCTTGAAATTTTTTTATTACTTTTTTCAAGTTGAAATTCAATTTAAATATTATTTATTTATTTTATTTTTATTTATTTTATTAATTTAATTTTTTCTTATAAATTATAATTGCAAATTATAGCTTTTGCTGTCAGTTTTAACAGGGTAAATCCAGCTGTAAAGGTTCACAATTTAGTGCACATGTAATTAATGAGTGGTAAAACAATTGCAGTTCAAGTGACACGAAACTGTTGGCACACACTGTATGCCGCACAAAACATTGAATTAAAGGTTTACGTATGAAATTACGAGTGCTGCCAAATTTGCATATTTGTATTACTGCCAAGTGCACAACTTTTTTTTATTGGCATGCATTGCATGTTGCATGCTGCATGCTGCATGTGACAGTTTGTGCGAGAGAGTTTTGTTCGACTAACCGACCATAAAAATTGAACCAAGGCTACGCCTCTAATGATACATACACGCCCCCAAAAAATGTGCGTCTAGACAACGTCTTGGTTGCTTCCTTAGACTCGGATTGAGTGTGTGTGTGTGTGTGTGTTAACAGTTTTACAAGCTTGTCGCTAACAGCTTCTTATAGTCGCGCTCTAAATTGTTGTTACTACAGCATGTTTACAATGCTTTACAATGTAACAAATGGGTGTGTGGGTGGCACTGGCACTGCATGAGGGGATTCGGGGGAACTGTGTCTGGGTAACTGGCATGTGTTGCTACAAGCTAACAATGTAATTATAGCCAAAGACGGCAAACAAGTGAGCTCAAGTGAGCGAACTGCAAATGATGTTGTCAATTAGCCGCACACCAAAATCAAATTGACGGGGAGAACTGTATACATTTTCACTGAGAAAAACAGCGAAGAAATCCAAATTTTATTAACTATAAGTAAATGATAAATAAATAATATATTTAAAAATAATATTGAAATTATTAATAAGTAAGAGCATTAGTGACTAGACCTTCAGCTCTGCTTATAATAATAGTGATTTATAGTGTTAAAAGTTAATTATTAAAGATATATCTTAAACAAATGTGTGACTGTTTTTGGGAAAGAGCTATTCCTAAGAATAGCTAACTCTTCAAAAAACTCAAATATATATTTTTTATTTATATTGGACACATTTATCAATTAAATGCTACAAAACTACCGACTACGTTATTTTTATTTTCAAATTGATTTAAAGTCAAATTCATATTTATTATTTTGAATTGGCTCTGTGTATATACATACATATGTAAAAATACACAGATACACACACACACACACACACAGATTTCAGGTAATTTCATTGTGGGTGTGGATGGGTGGTGCTCTTCCGTCGAAACCGACACTCGTTGGTAAGGACTCATTTGCGGTTTTTCAGCTCAGCGGGAAATCACCTTCATGCGATTCGTTTATTGCCATCAATTATTTATACATACAATTATTCTTTGTCCGTATGTTCGTTACGATTCGCTTGGTTTGCTGCTGCTGTTGTTGTTGTTTTTGTTGTTGTTGTAGTTTTTCCATTCTTTTTCTTTGTTTGGTTGCCGTTGCTGCCGCCAATGATCCTTAATCGGGTTCGAGTGGAGTGCAATAGCTTGTTGTTGCCAGGCGAACGGAGCGAAGCCAAACAAATGCTCCTGGCCAGGCCAATTATGTGTGCGCCTGGCTGTGAGCCAAATTGTAGCCGCTTTGTGGCAACCTGGGCAGATGGGGCAGTGAAGCTGAGCTGGCCATGCCTGAACTTTACAACTCCACAATAAATCAAACTTGATATATTGAGGCCAAAGTGCTCCACCAAATGGTCAGCAGTTGCATATTAATTATTGAATTGCTAAATGTTTGCTTGTTAGTTTGCTCAATCGAATTGTAATTGTCGCAATTTGAGTGCCTCATCCAGGTACAGCAGTAGTCATATGGTTAAGTGCCTTCTCCCCTTGAACACAAGCTTTTCACAATATGTTGTTTTGTTGTTTTCCTGCGAAAACACTTTCAGCAGCATATTTTATTCATTTTCCTTTTTGGGCATATTTTGGTACATTTTTGTTGAATTGCTTTGTTTAGCTTAGGTGTCTGGCATTAAATTTTAATCAGCCCAAGGATCAAATCAGCAAACAACAACTGATGTCATTTTCATGCATCTAGAATTTTCCATCTTTTTGCACACTAATTTGCACCTTGCCTTTGACAAAAATGTTTTTTTTTTTTGTGGCATGCGTTTTTGAGACGACTCTGCAAAAACAGAAGTGTTTCTTTGATTCAGGCTCAAATTGACTTTAAATTTAAATTGCAGATTTATTTTCATACAAAAATTGTTAGTTTAAAGAGTTATTCAGCTAGTTTAGTCGACTTGAGGTAATATAAAATAATATAAGATAATCTACATTTTTGTCATATTTGAAGTGAAGCACTTCAAAAAGTTGATTATGATCAGATTAGGCTATAATATATAAAAATATATGTATATTTTAATTTAAAAATTGCAGTTTTAATTCACAACAAACTAGAGTAAAATGTTTGTTAAATTTATTTTTTTTTTTAAGCAAATTCCTTTTAAGACTAATGAATAATGAAATCTACTGAAAATAAGAGATCGGGAAATGCCTTATAAAATTATGTATACGTATCTGTGATTTTGTATATTAAAAAAAAATTGCAAATGATACGAGCTGGTGACTGCTTTTCAAAGGAGAATCCCATCAAAACAAACACACTGTGATTTCATGACGCACCATTTTCACATTTCCACTTTTCTACAGACTAATTTTCACCTTTCTGTAGCGTTTCAAGGTTCTTTGATAAAAATGTTTTGCTTGCATACGTTTTCCACGCGTTTCCTGTTTGATTTTTCGCATTTGTTGTTGTTGTTGTTGTTTTTTTTTATAAGTTTTTCTTTTCATACCCTTTACATATAAGTAGGTAAATGGGGTATATTCCGTTGTGCAATTTAACAAAAGTGTTAAGGGTATTATATGTTCATGTAATTGCTAATAATATTGATCGATATCATAGAAACATAATGTTTAACAAATAATTCTCAATAGCCAAAATGTACAGCGTATCTGCTGGTCGAGCACACTCTGGTGAGGGAGCTGCGCGTGTGCTAGCAAAGCCATTTGATATAAATGAAAATTAACTTGTCTCAGAGGCAGGAGGCAGGAGGTGGCAAGCTTTCATTTAACTTGGGCAACGAGCCAAATCAATGGCAGCATATTTGAGGTAAACAAGATTTCAACGATTGTTTTGCTCTGCGCAAGGACATCTGTCGTTGAAAATTTTCCAATTCCAGTAAGGGTGATACATGTGCATATATGTATGTGTGTGTGAGTGTGTGTGTGTATATCCTTATGGCAATCGAGCGATCTAAGAATCTACGACTTTTTGTTTCGCATATAATTTGCTTTTCATTTCATTTTGCTTTTGGCATCTAATGATATGGAAATAATTATTGATTTCAATTTATACATATTTGAGTTTCCATCTCACACATCCTATATAAATACGTTTATATCACTGTGTGTTTATGTGTGTTTGTACATATACATATATGTAAATATATATCTGTATACATCTTTCGTATTGTATTATCCATTGAAGCTTAATAGATGTTGGCGCCTTCGTGCGTACATTTCAGTTATCCTTAAACTTTTTACTTCCCTTCAGTCGTGCGTGTGTGGGTGTGTGCGTGTGTATCTGTGTGTGCACGATATAATTTTCCATCTATGAGATTGTATAAAAAAATAAACGGGAAAACAAGGCAAAAGCTGTTCGAAATATATGGCAAGCTATTTGCAAATAAATTGAATGCTCAATTTCAATAATTTTGCATACTTTCTGGAGCAGCGCTGCAGACAAAGTTGCCTCTAATCCATTTGGACCCACAGACTAACAACAACAGCAAAGCCAACAAAAGCGTAGATAACCACAAACTTTGGACGGTGTGCGGCAACATTTGATTATTATATACCCTATATAACATGAGGTGTTAAAGGTTATATAAGCAAATGCTTATTTATTCATATTAATTTGAAATTCAAAAATTTCAAACTCTTCTCGAGATATTCGCTTATAAATGATTTCAATTTAGAGGTAATATTTAAGTGAATTTAACTTATTTTTAAATAAAATTGTTATTAAGTTTTCAAGCTTTGATTTATGCTGGGCATACGATTGTCGAGCAAGTTTCACTGCTTTGTCAGATTGTTTTGGATTTAGTTGAGTGTGAAAATGCGTATCGAAAAGCAAATCTGTATTTCCTGTAGGGTGTGTGTGTGTGTGTGGGTGTGTGTGTGTGTGTGTGTGTGTAAAAAGTCGACCAGCTGTTAAATGCGCACATTCATGATTAAAAAAGTTTGATGCTCAAGGCGCTTCAAGCAATTAAAGTTTTTATATTTTCAGTAATGACAACATGTTCGAAGGAACAGTTCTGATGAGTAGAAACCAGAAGAAATAGAATTTGAATCCAAGGTCGGTGTCTAGACAGGCTCAAGTTGCTCTTATGTGAAATCATTTGATGTCCTGGGAATCGCAATTTATGATTCGACTTATGACAACCTTCGGCAAATTTGCACACATTGAATGCAACGCAAACTGAACAAATGACAAACTGGCAGACAAACAAACAAACAAACAAACAAACAATACAATTGACAAGCTGACAAACCAGAGCTGAATGAAATAAATGATCGCCTCAGAGTTGTGCATTCGAGATTCTTAAATTTATTTGTTATTTTATTTGCATAAATTTCCCCAGGGAAATTGCACACACATCCGTATGCACACAATGCAATGGAAACAAGACAGTGGCGGAAAGTGGAGCTGAGTGCTGGGACTGACCATGGCCAACAAACACACACACACACACACACACAGAGAAACATACATATGTACACATGCATATGTGTTAAAATGCCTATGGAGGTTCTGGTGGTCCGTGAACTCCATGACACGCCTCTCACAATTTCAGTTGCCAAATGAAGGCCTTCAGCAAAGGCCCAACGAGCCTTTTTTAAGTTTAATATGTGTATGTGCCAAACCATACCCTGTTAAAGTAGATAAAAGCCTAGTTTTCAAAAAAAAGGTATCTTTCGAAAACTGTGACTTGAGCAGGAGAATTTGGCTAGATTTATAAGATTATTGTTTATCCCGTTCCTGCATGGGCCATTGGCAGGTTTCATATTTTTGGTTTTTAAATTTCAGTTCTGTTTTCGTCATATTAAATGATATTTCATTAAATATTGACTGTGCTTTAAGAAGCTGTAAGTTGTTTTTAAATAAGATACAGAATTTTTGTTGACCCCAAAACTATTCGTCCCTGGCATTTAATCAATATATATTTATTTATGAGAAAGACTGTTAGAAAATTCTAAAAACCTTGTGCTCACAAGGGTATACAAGTGTCGGGTTGCATTTCATTCAGCGCAGTTTGTCCTGATTTTTTTTGCCTTGGAAAGTTTTTAGCAGTTGCTTTTACAGAAATAAAAAAAGAAAAATTCAGAATTGTAAGAAAATAATTGCAGTAAGAGCCAGCAGCAGGGGGACAACATGAAATGTTTGTTATTTGCTGTGGCCAAAACATTCCCCAGGGAATTTGCACACACATTTTTGACTGTCTTTGATGCAATTAATTTAAGTTAAGAATGCAAACTGCTGCATGCTGAAGCTAACTGGAAAGTAAAGCAAAAGCAAAAGCAAAAGCAAATCACATACACAGCTTTGGCTGACTTGGAGGCGCCACTTGAGCTGGTCTCATGAAATGGCAAACGTTTGCCTTAGATGCGTCAGTGCGTCTTCAACTGCAGTCTGCTGCCTTCTACTGCCGCTTCCGTTTTTGTGTGGCATGAAGTGGCAACAAGTGCCACTTGCACTTTGACTGATGTGCAACGTAACCGAACGACTGCGCCAAACCCATCTACAGCAAAGTATCTCAGCCAGCTAGCTATAAGTGCGCAAAATGAAGTGCCAGCTGCTGTCTGAAAGGTGCTTCAGCCTGAAGCACGCAAGCGCCAAGCAACGAGAATAACAGCAGCGAGAAGAAGAAGAAGAAGAAGAAGCTTATATTTAACGCGACTTATTCGCTCTTCCCGGTGAATGGCAAACGAGACTTTGGCACTGTTTTGCCAACACTGAATTGCCCTCGACACGTTGGCGGCCAGTTAAACTGTTTAGAGCGTGAAATTTAATTCAACTGCACTTTTCGTCATCAGTGGGAAAGAGTAATTTGTTTTTTACTTTTTGTTTTCTGTGCTCCGACTACCTGGCAACCCTGGCGTTGATTAATTGCATGCAGCAGCTGCGTCCAGGGTCGTCTCTGGGTCACGCTTCACGGGTCTGACGATGACTGAAAAATGTTTCGGCACGTTCGAATACATTTTCTTTTATTTTCGTTTTGTTTTGGATTTTTCCCCCCCATTTTTTTTCGAGCACTGTCCGCAGATTTATATGTTTCGACTTTTTGAACCAAAAAAATAAAAAAAAAATAAATAAAAGCGCCTCCAATCAAATTGTCTAAAATAAATCTAAATTCGCGTTGCATATTGAGTGCACATACAGATTTTATATGTGCTGCCAAAACATTTTGAGCAACAAATAAAATATCCAATTAAGTTGGCAACCACCCATTGAGCCACGAATACACTTAATAAAAATTGCTTCAAAATATCAAAATGGTCTGCAAACATTTAAGAGACGTGAAATACATCCGGTAGTAAAAATATTTCCATGTTTTAAAATTAATTAATTGTTTAAGATTTTTATATATAGTAAATACTGCTACGTACAGTCATTTAGATATGGCAGGAAATTCATTTTTGATATTTGTCTTAAAATAAATAATATTTAATTTGAAAATGAGACACACCAAAATGACTGAGATAATTGGGAAGGCACCTTGTGTTAGGGTATAACAATTATAAAAGCATTTTGAAATGAATTGTTGGCCAGGAGTGGCACTTGTTGTCGCTGCCTCTCGTTTGCGGCCATCAAAATGGGCATTGGCAATGTGCTTGTGGCACCTGTGCCCAACTCTCGAGGCATGCTTTTAGCGGTGCCGGCTGGCAACACCAAACGGTAGCCAGGTAGCAGACGCATTTTCAGTACTTTGATTTATTGTCAATTTGACTTAAATTATGCATGCGCCAGATAAGTCGGAAGAAGTCGGGCCTGCATCTTGACATATATTTTTAGGCATTTGTCATATTTTATCACTGCCTAAATGCGTGTCATAAATAATTTTTTTTTTCTTTCGCCCTGATTTAATAGACTGTGCCCCTGGATGAAGCCACGCAAAGCTGCTCGTGTGTTACCTGCCACGGAGTGAGGCATAAATTGTAGCCTAAAACCACGGCGCTTAGCAACGGGACGCAGTGATGCCAACTCGATAATAATTTGTCAAACGGCAGCTATTCCCCACCATTATCCACCGATCCACCCCCAATCCCATCCCATCCAGCAAACCGTATGCGACGATTTGCAGTGTATGCAATTTATGGAGCCGTTTATGCTTTTGAACATTTTGTCTCATTTTGTTTGGTGGCATTTACATGGTCAACGCCCCCGCCCCCACCCACAGAGCAGAGGATGTTGCGTGGCATGCAGCTAAACGAGTGCGGCTGCCGTGCGCTCAATTAAACAGCAATTGCATTGGTTGGCAACTGTTTTGTTCTTGTTGATGGTGGGGGGGGGGGGGGGAGGTGGGTGCCTCCTCTCGCTTAATGGCCCCAGCTTATGCGAACTTTAATAGGCTGTGGCACTCCAGTTAAGTACGCGCCTTAAATTGTTGCTGCAACAGTTAACGCAGCAATTTATGCCGAACTAAATGGCATAAATATCACAAAAAAAGGAAGCACTAAAAAAAGAAAATGGTGACTAATTAAAATGCGCACATTTTGAATTTGGCTCTGGAAGCCCTATTCACAATTATTTTGCTGCCAATCAGCTTCGCTTCGCATTTGTCGGACTTCTCAATTTCCAATCATTGAATTGTCTCTGGCCCAGTTCCCTTATAACAAAACCTGATGTCCATTGTTTGAGCTTCCACTCTTCCCACGAGCAAATCGTTTTGGTGGTTCTCAAACTCGAATTATTCACTGAAATAATTAAAACTTTTATTGGCCCATTGCGATCCAAGGCCAAACAAACAGAAATGGAATTGGTAGCTTTAATGAGGTGTGGAATGGTCTACATTTTTCCATGGAAATGTCAAATGTGGATGTAGAAATAACATTTTCATTTGAAATTTAAAAAATATTTCATATCATACTTTTAAATACTGCGTAAATATGCGAGAATAAAAATGTACTATATTTAAATATATGTTATGGAGATACACAGAAGTTAAATGAGATATAGAACAGTATATGATTTTTGGTACCGTAACTCACTATTTATGAAGCCCTTGACCTCTTTTGGCTGCACATTAAACATTAAGGCCATTGCTTTTGGGCAAAAACAATGCGTAAACTTCTTGTTGCAGACACGCTAATACAAAACCAATTTGTTGCAGGGCACACAACGCTGTAAAAGCGTCGCCACAAACACTTCAACACTTTTTTCGCTTTTTGAGTGCGTTTTTTTTTTGTTTTGTTATTTTTTTTCCTTAGCGGTTGGCAGCCACAGCATCGATGTGATGGATTTTTTTTTTTGTGCGAGGGATAAGTGGGGTGTGTCAAGAACCCAATTCTTCTGGCCAGGATTTCACTCGCCCAGTTTGCAATGTGCTGAGAATCAAGCGGTCGAGTCGTAAACATTTTTTAATTCATTTTCTACCGCTCGTAGCGAAAGCATGCACACACACAGACAGACACTGGGACACACACACACACACACACACACACACACACACACACACACACACACACACAGTCACACAGAAGCCATTAAACAGCTGCAGCTGTACTTTGGCTGCCGCCATTTTCTTTGGCTGCCTTCCACTGCCGCTCCCCCAACCCACAGCCCCGCCCCTGGGCTCTTTGCCTTGGTCTTCTGCGGCTGTGGCTGTGGCTGTGGCTGAGTGTTTGCGTTTTTCAAATTGTGTGAATTTATTTTGCTTTTGTTTTTATTTTTATGGCGCCTGAAATTATGCTTATTTCGCCATTTTTGTTTAGCTCTTAAAGAAATTAAAAAAGGCAAAGGCATTGGCTGCCACGCCTTCAACTCCTCCGCGAGTCTGCCTCTGTCTGAGGGCCTACTTTTAACGCCTTGGCGCCTAAGCCGTAGACATGGATTTTGCTGTTTTTGTTATTGTTGTTGTTGTTATTGTTGTTGTTGATGCTGCCGGACCGTGGAAAAACAACCCGTGGCCGTGTGTTTGAAATGAAAACCGAGAAACTTTCTCTTGTTTTTGCATTTAACGCTTTTGCGCGCGCTTCTCTTTTGTGGCCATTGTCAATGACAAATTTAAATTTACTACATATCTACATATGTGTTCTCGCAATTTACATTTTGCAAAATGGAATTTAAAAAACAAATAAGAATTAATACATATATGCGAAGCGAAAGTATATAATTTGAAATTTAAATACAATTTTGCACTTCGCTGATGGACTTTCATTTATTTATTCTCAAGATCAATTGTCATTTCAATATGGTTTGAGGCATGATTATCTTACCATCAATAAACACACACACACTCACACACACACTCACACACACACACGCACACATCCTTGTTGGCAGTGGAACTGTGTCAGTGTTTCGACAATTTGACTGACGGGCAAACACTTTGATATTGACAAGAACATTTATAGAGACACAGAACTTGGCCAGAACTGGGACGGGCTTCGTGTTCGACTTGGCAGATATCAAAAACTCATTACAATCACTTCTGACGTAAATGTGCGGAGGCGGAATGGAGGCAGAAGCAGAAGCAGAAGTGGCAGATAAAAATAATGACCATCAGCGAAATGGAAAGCCCACAAAATATTGAAATATTGACCAGTCATCATATGGAATTATATGATTATTTATAGAATGGCACACTCGAATTTGATAGACTATTAAATGCCCTGCAAAATATATAATCATTTATTATTTGTATGCTTTGTCTAAATGAACAATGTTAAAATAATATGAGTACAGAGTATAAATCGGTCCATATTTCCATTCCACATTTCAGTTTAATTGTATCTTTTGGACTTTTACTCTTAAATAATTTATGCATTTCGTTTTATTTCGACTATGTTAATTACTGTTTGCTTTGCTGTGACTTTTTCTAATTAATATTTGAAGCACTTTTTTTTATTAAGAATCGATTTTTATACTTAATGAGCCATATTAAAATGAACGCTTGAATGCATTAATAGACGTAGTTTTTGCATTACATTTTTATATTTATTTTAATGCTCAGTTTCACAATTGATTTTCGCTAAAATATCATGAAAGTCACTCAACAATAGCGCAATAGTAATTAGAAAATACAAAAATATAGAAATAAGCACAGAAAACGACCTTTCAAATAAAAAATCAATATTCGCCAAATCCGAAGGGAAATTTAATAATAGAAGAAGCCAATATTATAGTGAGTAATTGCTATATATTTGAATGCTGTGGAAAATTGTATAAATTCTGTGGAGTTGTAAGCCAACGGAATTTATTATTTTGACTTGACATGTAAAAAATAAAAAAAATAAAGATCTCAAGGGCAATTTGTAAGAAAATGTTGAGGTGTCGTATGCTAAAGCTTAAGTCTGCTTTCAAATTGTCGTATTGCATTTATAAATTTAAATTTTCTTAAATATATTAAATAATTAACAGAGTCTTGTATCTGAGCATGCATTCATTATGTACACAGCCATGATGATTTAATAGTCAATTAATCACAACTCAATTTAATGGTCACGAATCAAATCGTAAACCTTATAATTTAATTAACTGAATTGTGGACATCTAGAGTATTGAGTAATTACCAGAAAGTACTTCAAAGTTTGACAGACATCAAAAGAACTCCTTTCCGGGAAATGTTAATAAAATATTTTTTTAAGCCATAAAAAAGCTGGCTAAATAACTGAACTGATAGGTCAACTTCATATTGTATTTCCGGCCATTTCGAGTACCTTCCGTCGACGGTCGCCAGGCTGAGTAACTCAAGAACTTATATTTCTAGGTACTCGGTGGCGACGCCCAACAAAGGAAAGCAAAATTGCTGTGCCTTTAAGTGCCCCCAAAAAGCTGTAGGGAAATGGCCTTTTTTTCCGAGGTATGCTTATAAAAATGGGAGACCACCAGCAGTTGGGCACAGTTGGGGCAACCGAATAGCCGCAGTTGTAGCAGGAGCAGCAAGAATGCTCTGGCATATTTACATTTAAGAATCTTTTTCACTGGCGATGTGGCATGCCTGATGCGGTTGTGTGTCAGATGATGGTGAATATGTAGTTTATGGCTGTAGTAAGCGTTTTGGCATATTTAGGTCCTGCATCTGACTTATATTCTTTATGTAAAGGTATTTACATTCAAGTGTTTTATTCTTTCTGAAATTTTAAAAAATTAAATATGCTAAAATTGCTGTGGGTTAATTGCTTTTGGAGGATAATCAACAATTATGCGCTTTGTCCAGAAACAAAAATAAAGCATACGACAGTTTTTATTTTGTCGATTTATCTGATGGATTTGCCGCTGGTCATGCTACAGAAGACACAGATAATTGTAGTGCCTGTACGAGCAGCTGCCACACTCCAAAAAGAGACGAACCGTTGCCACACTCATAACTGGGCAAAGTGGTAGCATAAAGTAAACAAATTACGCTGTTGACCTTCAGTAGGCTGGTTGCAAAAGTTTTCCCTTTGAATGGAATTTGCCTGTGCCTCACTCGAAGCGCACAGGACCAAGCAGATCCAATCCGTGGCCAATTGTGGAAGGAGTGGTTGGGATGTTGTTGGGGTGTATTGGGTTGCGGACGGGCCGGGGCACACAGAGAATTTCCTTAGCATATTTATAGGCATTATTTTTCAATGATTTCAGCCAGCAACTTTGGCTCGTTAGCGGCAAGCACGATTGTTATTGTGCTCTTGTTGTTATTGTGCGAGCAGATTTATGCTTTGGCAAAAGTTTTTTAACAATATCTAGAATTTACGATTGTCAAAACACACACACACACACACACACACACACACCCAAATACACAAATACAGACAGACAATGAAGACTTGGTTAAGTAACTGCTGCTGCTGTTTTGGATCTTTGCCTTGATTGTTGTTTTGATTTAGTAAACTCGGGTGGGCATTTAATTAGTGTCGCCAGAAAGTCGGCACGATTCGATAAATAAGCCGACTATTACTGAACGACGAGACAACAGCATCCAACCCTTGTTAGCCATTTTTATTACTTATAGCAGTTGGCTTTCCCAAACATGTCCCTGAAGAGCCTGCAAATTGATTAGTTCAAAGTGCTTGCAGTGCATTCTGTTGAATATTTACGCATATTCATGTGATGAGCCACAAGTCAACGACTTCTTCAGCCAACTGCTTTAATGGCCATAATACGCACTCATTTACATTTTAAAGATATTTAAATTTAAATATTTATTTGATTGGCAATGGTTAAATGTCTCCAGAGCGGCGACGACTACAAATTGACAAACTGATAAATTGACGTTGAAGCCTGATGAGATTTAAACCTCGTTCATTTCATCAGACACATAACTTTATTTCCTAACAAATACGCATCTTTGGCAATTATAACGAACTGAAATTTCTGTCTTTGACAATTATGTTAATGAGCTCGGGCGAATATCAATTTCTGATAAATTGCTGAACTGCCCGCAGCGCATACAGAAATATATCGTCCTTAAATACCTTTGTTAAAAGGTAAAATAGACAAACGTTTTGTAATGATGAAATATGGTGCGATAAGTATGGAATAATTGGAAGGTACGCTGTATAAGCTGGTATATTCAGCTAAATTAATTAAAACAAGTAAGATGCTGTAGTCGAGATAGCACGACCACGATATACTCTTAACCCAGTTGTTAAATATATTCTAGTTTTATGGCCTCTTAAATTGTGGAATTTATTGCTATCGGAAATTGCAATGTATCGCTAATTCAGAAACTAAGGCAGTTATCGATAAAATAAAGCAAATTTGATCTGCGCCTGGTACACGAGAACTTATATTTCAAATTTAAAGTCGCTAGCTCTTATAGTCTCTGAGATCCGCCTGTTCATACAGACGTACAGACGGACGGACGGGCGGGCGGACGGACGGACGGACGGAAAGACAGACGGACATGGCTATATGGACACGGCTGTTGATTCTGATCAAGAATATATATACTTTATGGTGTCAGAGATGCTTCCTTCTGCCTGTTACATACATTTGCACAAAACCATTATACCCTTTATACCCATTTTTAATGGGTTAAGGGTATAACAAGAAAAATTTAAAAAGCGGTAGGAGTGCCACGACTATTAAATAATCAATAATGTTCCTCTTGTGGAGACTCTTGGTTTTAAATTGCAGGAGATCAAGATATAGTTTTTTTTTTTAACAATATTTCGAATCTAAATTCTAAATATTGTAAATTTAGCTTAAATAGTCGGTTAGTCGGTTAGTAGTAGTAATTTGGCAGCATTTAATATATTTGCTTTACGTATTATTTTGCTTAAATGTTTTTGGATTTAAATAATCTATTCAAAAAATAAATGTAGTTTTAAATGGATAGTAATTATGATAATTTGTGAAAGTATAAATTTATTTTCACTCTTAAATATCTTAATATCATAAAAATCAACACATTTGAGCCACTGTTAAATGCGAATTAATTCAGCTATTTAAATCAGTTAAGAAGAGATCAAAAGTTGACCTGTTTTTCGTTATCAAAATCAGTAGCAGATGTTATATTCTCATTATAAATGTTAAACATTGTGGTAAATGAAGAATGAAAGCGCTTCCAGATATATAGAATCTAACGACGAAACCTCAGCAGTTTTGTAAAATTGTACAGTCTGGTGTTTGGATATCCAGTGACTGATATTGAAAAGTCATATGTAAACCGATTACCAAAATATTTGTACATTTTTGTATATTTGTTTTTTAATTTCTTACAATCAAATCTTAATAGGGAAACAATATGTTCCTAGTCAGCCTTATTTCTGCCCGAATCACGATTCAGCTTCGGATTGCCTTTTTGTTCGTTGCGCGGAGAAGTCTAGATACGGGAATTCATTGAATGGAATTCGGAAATAAGGATTACGGGGTAGGTATCCATAACCGGGGTGCCAGAATCCAAACCTGGGATGCCAAAATCCATATACGGGATGCCATAGTCCAAATCCGGGACTCCATAACTCGGGTATTATACCTGGCGGCGCTGCCAGTGATGCTGGCTTTCCCACAGGGGATGCTGCTCCAGGAGGTTTTCCTTCAAAAGATGCATATCCCAGAGGATTTCCCTCGCCTGGCAACATACCTCCGTAAATTCCTACTCCGAGAAGCCCTCCTCCTACGGGAAGTCCTCCTACGGGTCGTCCTCCTACGGGTCGTCCTCCTGCGGGTCGTCCTCCTACGGGACGTCCTCCTAAGGGAAGACTTTCAGGATGAAATCCTCCAAGAGGAAATCCGCTGGGAAATCCTCCGCCATAAAGTTGTATACCAAGAAGTCCTCCTCCAGGGGCACCTACCATAGAAGTCATTTCTTCCGTAGCACCTCCTTCTGTGTTTGCTTTTTGTAATGCATCGGGAGCATCAAAGTAATAAGGATACGGAAGTGGTGCGCCCCTATTATTTAATTCAACATCGTCTGGCGTATCGTCATCTTGTTGGATGGTGTCTTCGTCTTTGATGGTGCTTGGAACATAAAAATACTGATTATCGATGCCGTCGCCAACGAGCTTGTAGAGCAGCACTTCGGACTCAGGCTTGGCCACAGCCGAGCCGCACCAGACTCCCAAAAGAAAGCAGAGAACGATTTTCCAGCTCATTTGGCTACCAGTTGATTGGAACTGATTAACAAAATTTTGCGACTTAGCTTATATACTTTTACCTGTATAGATTTGCGAAAGTCGAATCTGCTTTAGTCAATTTAAAAACAGCATTGCCCATTCTTAGCTGACATGTGCTAAATGCAAAACAGCGCGACCTTTTTAGAATAACTAAGAACTCAGTTGGGAACCACCACCAATTCTACAATAGTCGCTAAGACTGCGCTCACTTTCAAATGGTTCCAATTCGAATAAGCAATAAATTTATGAAGCCAATTTTAAGTCAAAACACACCAAAGGGAAAGTAAATTAGTTACTGTCAAATGGTAACCTTATTCGTGGTAGAATAAAACTAGGTCTTATTAGAATACTGATTTAGCCAGGTTGTGTCATCGTAGCAAAACTAGAATTTAATTATATGGTATAAATTATTTGTCTTATTTTTAAGGTTTTTAAAATATATGTTTTGTAGCTTAAATTTCTTAATTTTAGTTTTAGGTATTCTGCTGCTAAGATGAATAATTAAAATATTAAGATATTGTTATTAATTTTAAGTTTATTTTTTATTTTTATGTAACAGATTGTAAACTGGGATAGCTGTACCTCAAAAGAAGAGTCAGGTATTTAACGGCTACGAGTAGATATAAGGATAGTCGGGAAAAGGATATTCAGAGTAAAAATTCTTTGTTGGATAAGGATAGGGTGCAGCATAAGGACGAGGTGTATGATGAGGACGATGATCATTGATGGTTTTAGTCCTGTTGGTGGACACGGATGACGAAAAATCCTGCAACGCAGCACAGAAGCAGAAGAGAATAAGAAGTAGCCACAAGACCGGTTTAGAGTCCATTTGGCCAGCATTTCTTAAAAACGGCCAAAAACTCTTAAGAGTAAACCAAGTACAATGATATATAACCTATCGAACCATTATAATACAAATTTATTGAGCTAATATAAACAACTCTAGGAATTCTACATTGACGAACTGCTGCTGAAATCTAGACAGGCCTCCATTAAAAATATTGCGAATCTGTTGATTGAATTGAAGCTGCTTCTGTCGAGTTAAGTTCTGTGCAAATATAAAATATTACATCGGCTGAGCAGAGATTACAACAGGCTATAAATTGGCTGTCATGAGCACTTAGTTGGTTAAATATTTGAAAATTTCATTGAAGCGTGGCTTGTGACGTAAATGCCAAAGAATATTTATAAATATTTATATATTTTGGATAATTAATTAAACTAATAAGAAATATCAACTTTATTATGACTAAAAGTAGTTAAAATAAAAAACAGTGCCCACAAAATATGTACATTTCTCAAGTTGCAGACAACAAGCGAAAATTATTCACAATCATGCTACCTTTAAATGGAATTAACTTATACATTTAACCATCAAAGTCGCCCTTTGGCTTTAATGCATCAGTTGAATGTTGCTTATCATAACTGTCCCTACAGGCTCTGCATATATTTAAATACAGTCGTTGCACGCCGCACATTTGCCGCAAATCATACCGAGTGGGTTGTTGTTGTATAAATGATGACCGGATAAGCAGAGGCTAACGGCAACACGGCTACAATCTGCCACAGTCTGGCAACTTGAGGCGTGGACAACTGTATGCTGATTTGAGCCCAATTGGCAGTGGGTGCAAGCGGAACTGCTCAGCAGCAGCTTGTTGAGTAAACTTATAATGAGAGCCTGGATTATGCGGCAAGACTTTGATCAGAGTGTTGATGGGCAGGCCCCAAACGCTGAACTGATATTGGTAATTATGAACAGAACGATTATTAATTTTACGAGCCTAACACGAAGATGATTAGGTGATGAATTGTGGCGAAAAGTTGAGATTGGCTCAAACACAAAATCGCAGACGTCAAAAGCAACTATAAAGACTAAAGACTCGACGCGTCTTCCCAAACAAATGAGTTATAAATAAAATTAGCGTGTAAATAAATGACTGGCAAATCTTTGTGATTGTTTGGTTGTTTTTTTGAGTGAAATTGATAAACAAAAGATTTCACCACTGAGCGTTGTTTGGCATTCAGCTAAATATGCAAAAGCACCGCTGGCGACGTTTAGTTGGTCAGCGAACTCGCAGCAATATGAAACAAAGAGCTGCGCTTTACTTTATCATTGCCTTTGTCTCCTGTCTCCGGTTGCAAGTTAATGCCCTACGTGTGAGATTGGAAAAGGAATCGGAACCGCGCACAACATTACCCCTGCTATTATTGCTAAGCAATCCGTTGGCATTGCCAGCGGTGGCCACAGGTGGATTGCGGCCAGGAATTCCTATAAGACGACCACAAGAAGAGGCAACGCTAACACGCGAGCCGTCCACTCAGTTGCCTCAAGTGGCTTCAGATGAGGTTCCGGGCACAGATGCGAATGCTCACATCCGTCAACAGTTCATTCAGGGCCTGCTGCAGGGACTACAATCGATGAATGGACCAGGACCCACCATACAGCCCGCGGTGCTGGCGGACCTTCTGCAGCAGGCGATGGCATCACAGACAACCAGTTCGCCACCTCTACAAAAACTAGCTCATAGGCCCGACAATGATGAGAGCATCAATGACAATGACCCCGACTACGATTACATAGACTTTAAGAATGGCTCTCGCATTAAATACGAGCTCGATAATGATCAACAGTTAAACAATACGACGCTCCAGCAGCCGGCAGTTGTTGCCCCACTTAATCTCGGTTACTACAACTCTCAGTTGTTTGGTTGAAAATTAGGCTAGCTCAAAACTGGTTAAGTCGATTTGCTACTCAGCAAATGATCTTTTTACAAGCCGAAACTCATAAAGCTAAGATGCGTATTGTATTTTTTTCTATTTTAATTTTATTGTAGTCTAATGTTAAGATAAGAACTCAGGCGATTCACAAAGCAGCTGAGTAGCTTATTTAAACCATCGAGCTACGGTTCTGAAAGCTCAGTTCTGTTCCAGCTGCTGCGACGTGAAGTCGTGAATATACAATAAAGAAATCAGCCAAAATGTTAAGCAATCGAGTGTGGCTTCTACTTCTACTGGTTTTGCTAGCAGTGCCTGCATGGGCTCAGTTTCGAATTCCAGTGTGGAATATTCGTGATGTAACTGAAACTGTGCCCAGACAATCAAGTAACCAGCAGCCGGATGAGGATGACGAGCAGGAACTGGAAACTCTGAGAGACAACGTCAATCCATATTACTGGAATGAATATTACAATAATAATTATTGGGATTACTACAATTATTATTATAATTTGGCAGCCTACAACTATTATCTGTATCAGCAAAGCTTAGCTTTAGCCACCAACAAAAAACCTACATCGGCTATGCCAACAAATACGGCAACAATTCCTACTTCCAGTGGAATGACCACTTCCACTTCGACGGCGATTCCTACTTTCACCGGAACTTCGACAGCGATTCTAACTTCCTCTGGAAATCTGACTACCTCAACTGCTATTCCTGTTTCTATAGGAGTGACAACAACTTCGGCAGCGATACCAATTTCCACAATTAGTTCGACAGCGATTAATAATACCACTGAAGCGTCAACAGTTATTTCTACGGAAACTTCGATAGCCACCTCTACTGGGAAGCCAATTTCATCAACTGTGGTATCATCTTCCCCACAGGATATTCCTACATCAACAGAATTGCCAACAACATCAAGTGCTATTCCCAGCTCACCAAGCACCTCGAAAGCAGTTCCCATCACAACAGCTTTGCCAAGTACCTCTACAGCTATTCCTAAGCCAACTACCTCACCAGTTGCTCCAACGTCAATAGCATTGCCAACTACCGCACCAGTTGCTTCTAAATCTACAGCACATCCAACTACAGCTCTTCCAGCATCGTCTCCAGTTGATTCTACATCAACAAGCATCTCGAGCGCTGTCCCCACCACAACAGCTTTACCAATTACTTCGACAGCTATTCCTACACCAACTACCACATCAGTTGCTCCTACATCAACTGCATTGCCAACTAGCGCACCAAGTGCTTCTAAATCTACAGCACATCCAACTAATTCAACTACTGCTCTTCCAGCATCGTCGCCAGTTGTTTCTACATCAGCAATCATCTCGAACGCTGTCCCCACCACAACAGCTTTACCAATTACTTCGACAGCTATTCCTACACCAACTACCACATCAGTTGCTCCTATATCAACAGCATTGCCAACTACCGCACCAGCCGCTTCTAAATCTACAGCACATCCAACTAACTCAACTACTGCTCTTCCAGCATCGTCGCCAGTTGTTTCCACATCAGCAAGTATCTCGAACGTTGTCCCCACCACAACAGCTTTGCCAAGTACCTCTACAGCTATTCCTAAACCAACTACCTCACCAGTTGCTCCAACGTCAATAGCATTGCCAACTACCGCACCAGTTGCTTCTAAATCTACAGCACATCCAACTACAGCTCTTCCAGCATCGTCTCCAGTTGTTTCTACATCAACAAGCATCTCGAGCGCTGTCCCCACCACAACAGCTTTACCAATTACTTCGACAGCTATTCCTACACCAACTACCACATCAGTTGCTCCTACATCAACTGCATTGCCAACTAGCGCACCAAGTGCTTCTAAATCTACAGCACATCCAACTAATTCAACTACTGCTCTTCCAGCATCGTCGCCAGTTGTTTCTACATCAGCAATCATCTCGAACGCTGTCCCCACCACAACAGCTTTACCAATTACTTCGACAGCTATTCCTACACCAACTACCACATCAGTTGCTCCTATATCAACAGCATTGCCAACTACCGCACCAGCCGCTTCTAAATCTACAGCACATCCAACTAACTCAACTACTGCTCTTCCAGCATCGTCGCTAGTTGTTTCTACATCAGCAAGTATCTCGAACGCTGTCCCCACCACAACAGCTTTGCCAAGTACCTCTACAGCTATTCCTACACCAACTACCACATCAGTTGCTCCTATATCAACAGCATTGCCAACTACGTCAAGTTCTCTTCCACGAACATCGCCAGCTGTTCCCATCTCAACAGTCATTTCAACAAGAGTTCCCACCACAACAGCTTTTCCCAGTACCTCGGCAGCAATTCCTACTTCAACTACCCCAACACTTGCTCCTACATCAACAGCATTGCCAACTACTTCTTCAGCCACTCCTAAATCTACATTGCCAACTACCTCAAGTGATCTTCCGAAAACGTCGCCAGTTATTTCCACATCAACAGGCACCTTTACAGCAGTTCCCCCCACCATAAAATCATTGCCAAGTACCTCCACATCTACCACTACATCTACAGCATTACCAACTACCTCAAATACTCTGCGAAGAACATCGGCAGCTGTTTCCACCTCATCAAGCACATCGAAAGATGTTCCAACTGCAACATCATCATCAGTTGCTCCTACATCGACAACATTGCCAACTACCTCAAGTGAACTTACGAAAACGTCGCCAGTTGTTCCTACATCAGTAAACACCTCGAAAGCAGTCCCCACTACATCAACTGTGCCAATTACTTCCACAGCTATTCCTATAGCAACTACCTCAACAGCTGCTCTCAATTGTACAGCATTGCCAACTACGACAAGTGCTCTTCCAAAAACATCGCCAGTTGTTCCCACCTCAATAGGCACCTCGAAAAGTGTTCCGACCACAACAGCTTTGCCAAGTAACTCTGCAGCTATGCCTACATCCACAGGAATCTTGACAGTAGTCAAATAACAGTTCCAAATAACTCATCAGTCAATCGCCCATCAACAGCGTTGCCAACTAAATCACCCACTATATTAACCTCAACAGTATTGCCATCAAATTCAACTGCCTTGCCAACAACATCAACAGCAATTCCATCCTCAATAGCGATTCTAATTTCATCAACGGATTCAACAACAGCGAAAATCCTAGCCTCTCCAACACAACCCTCTACGAACAGGGTCGCTCTGACAACCTCAACTGCTGTTCCACATCGCAAAATGCCAGTTAAAAATAACAAGGTGCAACATTTTGTAATTCGAAGTCCTGCTTCGCATAGCGAGGACGATATCGCCGCCTCCAATGATGACGATCACAATAGCGAACATTATTATAATGAACCTTCTCACTATTTCCTACATCCCAAATCGCAATATGTAAAACTTATCGATAATAATGGACGGCCATTATTATTTGTTAGATCCCCGGTTGTAAGTTACCCCCGGAAGCAGCTTCGAAGGCGTTTGGTAGCTGCTCGTCCAGGCTATACCTATTACAAAGCAAATCCGAGACTATCTCAGCACTAGCGAGTTGGAAAACTCATTTGACTAGAAATTTAATTTAAGTCTAATTTACGTATTCTTTTTTGTGATTGTCAAATTAGTTAATAATAAACAAATGTTCATATATTAATTGACTCTTTTCAATTTAACATGGTCAAAATGTGAAGGGAACAGTTATTCGGTGCTTTACCTGGGTGTTTTTTAACTGTGTAACATACTTTGAGCTGTGGTATTTCTAATTCAGTATCAGCAGAATAATTAAGTATAAGATAACTATAAATATCCCAATTAATGTAGACTAATCATAACTGTAATTTTTAATCTGTGCAATATAATACAAATCAGTTTTTGTTAATACAATTTTAAGTGTGTTGAGACCACCAAAACCAATCCAGAAAATTGACTGATCTAAAAAAGTTAATATTCAGATTGAGCAACATTTTTGTAAAGTATTTACCCGCGAGTTTTTGTGGACAACCCGATGAAGACAGCGTGCAGAACTAACTGCTGACTTAGCATTCCCAACATATATATAATAGCCAATATGTTTCCCTTGCCAATCCGATGATGAAGAGATAAGAGAACAGCGGTTGTCGTTTTATAAAACAATTGAAGCGTTAATTGTCCCGCATTGTTTCATTGCTTCGTCAATAATAAAATTTTTGTATCGAAATTTAAATTCAGGCCTTAAGGGCATTATCAATCATCAGCAGTTTTATTTGAAGATTAACTGCTGTCTATACAAAAGCAATTGGGCTTAGCTGGTATTAGTTTAGCTCTGGGCTCCTTCCGAATATTATCTGCAAATTCCAATCAAATCCATCAAATGTTAATTAGTCGTGCATTTCTCTGCCTGCTGCTGGCGGTGCCCGCCTTGACACGGTCAACTGCCAAAGACAGTCAGATGAGGCTGCAAATTCCCGTCTGGGACATAAACAGTATTTATAAACGGATAACGAATGCGTTGGCTGCGCCGCACAAGAAGCAACAGGAACGCAGAAAAGTGGTGAACGAGGCTGCCATCGATGAGTTCTACAATAACTATTGGGAAAACTACTATTACAATCATCCGCCCTATGTGCCCAGGCCATATCCACGACCTCGACCTCGGCCAACAAGAAGAACTACGACAACAACAACAACAACGACAACAAGACCTACAACTACTTCCAGGACGAATACGAGGAGAACAACTTCAACCTCTACAACACCTCCAAACACCACAACACCATCCACTACATCTCCATTCACTCCTCCTTCCACCACAGAACCACCGACAAATACCACAACCCCTAACACAACCTCAGTGCCTGTGCGGGATTATGATTACAATGGTGATTATGATTATGGTCTATCGGAAATTTCCTTAAAGCCGGAGCAGCAATTATCTATCAAATCGCCACCACACTCGGCAACTTCCTTGTGCCAGCGTCATCCAACGCTCTGTGAACAGCCCGATGAAGCGCACTTTATGGATCTTACTGATGGAAATGGCAATCCACTCATTTTGATAGCCCCAGCGTCACCTGTCCATCAAAGGCGACTATCCAATTATAAGCCCACCCGCAGACCCTTCTATCAGCGCGTACGCAAGAAGGCCAATAAGCGTGTCTATAAGAATTATTCTAAAGGTACGGGGAAAACATTGGGCTCAGTTCAAAGAATTCGATTTAATTTTTAATAATATTAATTGCCCATTTGGAAATAATGATTGATGCAAGCATTCAATTGTATACATTGATTTCTAAATGAGTATAGAAACAATTAGATTTAGTTTTGAAATAGAAGTAAACTCATGTTGCTTTTACTATTTCATCTGGTATTTCGTAGTGGGTTTCGTGTGGGTTGATGTCACCTTTTACAGCCAATTTTTACCGGTCACACATTAACTTTCGCTTTCTTTTCAATTTGCTGAGAGGGAAACGGGTTCGAGATCAGTTCAGTTGAAACCGATTTGGCAGTCGAAATCGAGGCGCAACAGCTCGAGGTACTTACTTAGCTGAAGGTGTTTCTGTCGCAATGGGCACCCCACGAACTCTGGTGTTGCTTTTGATTCACGTGTTTATCCGGAGTGGAGCTGCGCCCATTCCCGATGTTGCAGATGCACTACAACAAATACCCAAATTGAGTTACAGTCAGTTGTCGCTTATTGACGCCAATTCAATGGCCCGTTGCAATCTGATACCGCAACTCTGCGACTGGCAACTGCACTTGTATGAGGGGCACTCATTCAGCGTGCCGCTGCCCAACTATAACCCTGGGGCTATTGGGGAATCAAACACAGGCCACACAACAACAACTACTACAACTGAGAGACCGTCCATTTCGCTGCTCTTTCAAGTGCCCGGCATTAAAAGCTCGGACAATTTGCTCATCTATGCGCAGGTGGAAAGGAAAGCGACCAGCAAGTTCAGTCATGCCTATGTAAATACCGCTAAAAGTAAAAAATAAAAAAATACCGCCTCAGGTGCCAAACATCAATAAATTAAAACGGACAAATCACAATAAAAGCAAACAAAACTCGAAAAACATGTCAAGTCAACCATTGAGTTATTCAGCCAGCCACAGCTTGCCTATCGGCGATCATAATATTAATGAATACTATTAGCTCATTAATGCTCAATTCACACCAAAGAAGAGTTAAGCTGACAACTGGAAGCCGTTCGACCGCTTTCAACTTTAACCTGTGACCGACCGTTCCCAGCTGCTGGCTGAGCCGATCCCAGAACCGTCCAAAATGAATTTAATTTGGCGTGAACTAAGCTTGTTATCTATGTTCTTAATTAAATATTTATAAATTGATAATTAAGTGGCAAGTGTCAGCCAGTGTTTAGCAGCATTAAGTTAACGGGTTAAATAAAACCTTGTTAACGTGCGGGACAAGCTGACTCCGAGTGTCGCAGAGTCCACCATTGACATAAAAGTATTTATTATTCATCAGATTTTAATGCTTAAAGATATTCAAGAAATGTCTGTATATATTAGAAAGCGCAAGTGAAAAGTTGCAAAAATATTCCGACGTTTCATTTTCAATAAATTGAAGTATAATGATTGATTTTCAAAAAATAATTCTTCAACTTTTCGGAAACTCAACAATGAAACAATCACATATTTGGCAAATTCAATCTCAGCTCGTTTCGTTTATTCTCAAGGGTTGCAAAATGCTTACAAACTGTGAAAATTGTTCAATTTTAGCTTTTAGTGTTGCTAGTTTTACGATGAAATTTTATTTTTATTGCCAGGTCTCAAACATCCTTAATCTAACTTACTTACTCTCTTGCTGTGCGTAATCAACACGAATAACTCCAGTGCCTCATCGTACTTCAATTCAACCGGAAATTCAATTCAGCCAGTGTTGCTGGACAATCGGCCCTTACAAACTACCACCCCACAAATCGGACTTGACTTTTGATCTGGCTCACACATACATACATACATATATGTACATATGTAACCCATTCATATCCGATGTGCAGTCCGCTCATCGTCCGAGTCGTCGGCGATGCTATCATAAATCGTATTCAAAAATTTTCTAATTTCCGCATATGGTAGAATCTGCCACCAATTTGTCGTAGTTTCGATTTCCTGCTTCTGACCAGCACCCTTCCGCTTACCCTTGCCCTTAGCCATTACACTGACCCTAACGCTGCTATCCTTGTGCTGCTGCTGCTGGGGCTTCCCTCTGTTGACATCTGCTGTCTCACTCATCAGTTTGTCAACGGGAGCAGGATTCGTTGCCAGCTTTGTATCAGTTCCATTTGGTGTCCTTGTTTGAGTTTGTGTTTTTACTTTTGTTTTCGTTTGCTTGCGCTTCGACTTCGAGCGATGAGCCTTGACTCCATCCATTTCCACCGGTTTGGGCTCTCTTACAGGCGCTACTCTGACGCCATTTGGTTGGCCATTGTTGTCATGATGGCTGTCAACCGCGTTCTCAACTCCCAGCTTCAACTTCATCTGCAACTGATGGTGATTTCGCATCTCCTGTTCCTGCTCCTGCTCCTGTTGCTGCTGCTGCTTTGCATTGACAGTGGTCTTTAACTGCTGCTTATGTCCAACTGCTGCTGCTGCTGACTCTGTTGCGATAAGTATCTCTTTACTGTCAGCAGTCACATCGCTCAGCTGTCCCTTCTTAGATGGCTCCGCATCCAGATCGCTAATTGGTTCAGTTTTCACCTGCTTTGGCGTTGTTGCTCCCATCTCCACCTGCAACTGGTCTTCCTCATCGCTTTCGTGGAGCTCGGGCAATGCCAATTTCACATTCAGTGGGTTCTCCTGTTTGGTCGTAACTTCAATGCTTACTGGTTTACGATGCTCCTTCTTTGCTAGCGTGTTGAGGAGCACAATTTTCCGAGTGCCCATGTTTTGCACATGAAACTCATGCGAATAGATATCCGCACGTGGCTGACTCAAATTCATTTGCAGCTGCACTAGTTGGCTATTTAATGCGGCAAGTGTAGTTTCTGTCAGAGCGGGCTGCGAACTACCTTCTCGATAATCAGCTATCGGTTTACTCTCTGCCTCATCGAGGTTTCTGTACTGGGCTTTTGGCAGGGCCAAAGCGCGACTGCTGTGTGAGATGTGCTGGAGAACCTGAACTACGGGCAGCATCTCTCCAGGTTTAGTTGCTGCTGGCAACTGCTTTACCAAATTAACCTGGGGCTTGTTGTATGCATAGGCGTCCACGTTGAATGCACCATGGACTGGTGCTCGTTTCCAGTGCTTTCTGAACTGTGGCTGAGCTGCAATAGATGTGGCCAGTTAGTTTGACTTTCACTGATGGTTAAAAATAACCGTTTGCTTTACATGCCACCAAAGTGATGATCACCAATAATCGAATTGGCAGCATCATCATCATAATCTTGGGCGTTCCGTCTGTCCAACTACTTCGACTAAGCCGATTTCTGAACACTCACGCAATTTTATGGCCTCTCAATTTAGGTCAGTTTTTGCAGATCGAGTCGAATCGTATCGCATTGAGTGGCTAATTTGCATGAATCCATTCACGCCAAATGTTCTAGGAATGTGAAAACATTGTCACAATAGCCAATAACAAAAAAAAAAAAGAAACTGGTTTCGTTAACGGCAGTTCGGATCCCGTGAATATTGTTGTTAATGCTGTGAAACATAAAACCAGACTGTTATGACCCGCAACAACAAAGAACACCAACAACAGATGGTCGTGTCATTCACTGGGGACAACTGTGACATGTTGACCTGTTATAGGGCCTTGACCAATTTGACTTTTATGTGGCGCTAAAAAGCGTAATAAAGCCAACAGCGAAAGGTGAAAGTTCGAATTAACATATCAATGTGGCGATATGTGCATGAAAACAACTATAGTTGCCAAAAGGAAAGTAAGTTCCACAAATTCCAGAGAAACGGCAAACGCAACTTATACTTTCCGTGTTTTGACACGAATACGTCGAAGTCCACTCCAAAGTCCTATTCGCGTTCACAGCAAAAAGTGCAACTCATTTTGGTAATTTTATTCATCTGTAGAGAACATGTCAAAAGCAGTTGAAAACCCAAAGAGCAACAGAGATCAGAGGAACTGAACGAGTGACAGCTTGCACTTAGAGCACTTAAGATAACTGTGTCTTGAGAGAAGTGCAGCAGCAGCAATCCCATTGATGTGTCCACAGTGGAATGAAGATTTATGAAAACTGTTGACAGTTAGTGCTTCGGACCGTGAACAGTGGGACCAATTCAACGATGAATTTACATCCGGACAATGAAAAAATAGCGATTTCAATGAATGCAGTGCCATAATGCACTTAAAAAAAAAAATAGTAGAGACAGCAAATGACAGGCTGAGATGGACAGCTTGACAGACAGGCACAAAGGCAATTGCCGCCCGGCGACGAGGCAGGCATAAAAAAAGAGAAAGAGAGAGAAAGGTTGAGAGAGGGCGATTGAAAGAGAAATGCGAGAAATGCAAACATGTAGCGACTTCGAAAGGAAACAAAAACAAAAGGCATAAATAAAAATTGTTTTCGGCTCACTCGAGTCGGGGTCCAATGAATTCCTGAATTTGTTTGCAATCTGCTTTATCCAATCGGCTCTATACTTGAAACTATAATTGTGTTATTCCCTTCATCAAATTAATTGGCACTAACTAGACTAATTAAGAATATATTGGTTCAGTTTATGAATATCCCAGATTACATAGCATCATTTAAGCTTTCAAAGTATTTGACTTGAACATGAACAAGAGCATTTAAAACTTTGTAACTCTTTCTGATTGTAATAAATGTTATTTTTGTTGCTCGTCTGGCAAATAAATGGCAACAATTTTACTTCGGGCTTCGGCTTCAACCATCCTCGACTGCAACTTCAATCAGGATATGGTGTTGACAGCATCTTTTGGCAGTGTTCCTTGCCAAAAGGACACTTGCACTCCAACTGCACATTCCATCCAAATTGCCAATGCAAATGTGTCCAGTGAATGGGTGGGTGTGAAAAAATTAAGAGGAAAATCGAACGAACAGCGTTTTGACAATTAACTCGTATTTCGTCTTAATTAACCAACAACAATAACAAATAGCTTACGGAATTGGGACAGGACTTAATCATGTCGCAGGGAAATTAAAATGTCACATGAGGTTTGCTCTCGTAAGACGAAATAATTTATTAATATATTTAACGTTCAACTTTAAAATTCAGAGAAAGAGTTCAGTTGCTATTTATTTGTTGTTCTTGCTATTGTTAAAATGCAAACAATTTTTTGTATCATTAGATGAACAATTTAGCACACTTTGCATCCCACTCTGCAAGCCCCTGTCCTTTATTTCTTTATGTATATTCGTCAGCCTTTGTTTTTGTTTGCCAATTGCTGGCTGTGCTGACTGCTCATTTGGAGGCAACAAATACTTTGTGCCACATTTTTATTTGGACATTCAGTTGTTGCACTCTCAAAAGAAGTGTTATAACAAAGCAAATAGACAATAAAAGAGACGCAAAAGAAGAGCAAACCATGCAGAGCGCATTTTGCACATTTGCGTTTAATTTGAATTTTTCTATGCAAATGACGTGCAATAAATAAAAAAAAAAAAAACGAAACAAAAAATTGCCACAAATTCAAATGTTTTTCGCTGGTGCAAATTGTCGGTCTGTGCCAAACTGTTATTGCAATTTTCTATTTTCTTTGTGTGCTTCTCTTTTGCATTTCCACCGCTTGCAACTCTCGCGGTTCACTGGGCCTGTCGTTTAAATAATATTCGAATTTGCATTATTCTCTCGCTTTCGGATACCCTTCAAATATGTATTTGATGACTTGTTCATAAGACTAGAAACTGGCATCTATAGAATTACTCTTGAATTTCAAATAAATTGAGCAAATATTTATTAAATATCGTAAACTGGTTGGGATCAATAAATTTTTTAAATGGGATTTAAAATATACGAGGGTTGCATACATTAACATATTGAAGTATTGACTTCTTCCAGATTGGATGTTTATTTTTATTTTGTTTACAAAAATAAAGTTCACTAGATTTATGAAAATAAAATTACTTTCAGGCTAATCTAATCAGTAGCAGTTTTCAAAGAGTCACATAAGTTCGGTGCGTGTCTTTCGCTAATGTTTATTTCCACAAATTTTGCAGTTTAAATTTTAAATTCTGTTCAAAATTGGTGGCGGCGAAACAAATGCGGGTGCATAATTTTATGGGTGAACGCTAATCAAATTGTTTTTTGACTAATTGTTATGCAAAACCAAAATGAGGCCATAACAATCAATGCCAATAAACTTAGCGAACCGCTTTGCATGCGGCAGGATAAACGACACTTTGATTTAGTGCAAGGACAAGGACAATAACAGTAGACTGTGGCCAAAGCCAAATAGCTGCATAATAAAATAAAACAAAAGCTAATACCAACAATGGGAACATTGGGAACATCGGGAACAGCAGCAGCAGCAGCAAATCCAAATGCAGACGGCAACTTTATAGCCAACATAAAAATCCGATTCTGTGTCACGCTCTCTCAGTTCATCCTCCATTCCGTGGAACGCGGCCGGAATGCGAATGACAGTGTTTTGCCGTGCAACCCCTCCAGGCCCACAGTGCGTATGCGCAACGCAGGACGACGCAACAACAATGCCAATTTATGAGTGCCACAAATTTCATAGTTGTAGATGACGATTACGAGAAGCTAACTTGTTGCCCGCAGCCTGAGAAGGCGAACTGTGAAAGTTTCGCACCTAATGCCACATCAATATGCAAAGCCAACCAATTTTGGCATTAGGAGCAAGCCAAGCGCTCTGCTAAGCTAAGCTACTTTAAAACTTAAAGTTCATTTAACTTTTACAATCAGCCAAGCAGCCAAGCAGCCAAGAGGCAGCAAACACAATCGAAAAGCACACAGCCGTCGATGATACTACGGCAATTTGTGATTTATTAACAACTTTTCAAACTTATTAACGTAAATTGATCGACTCAATAGATACACTTTGAAAGCAAGGTTTTTTCTTCATCTTTCAAATTGTAAATCAATAGCTCATAAGAGCACAGCTTGTCTAAATATCTAAAGCTGACAACATGTAATAAAAGATTAAAAAATCTCTGCTTAGTATAAATTACACTGAAACAAATGCGATTAGTTGGATTGTGTATTTTGATAAATGGATTCACTACTAATTAGTTTCTTTGAATTAATCAACTTGACAACATTTGAGCTATGCAAACTGGACAATCGTTCGATTGTACTCTTAGGTCAAAGCACCGATACGTGCCACCAATGGTTAGACAGCCTCTGAGATACACACAATCACACACACACACACACACACACACACACGCACACACACACAGACAGCAATTATGTAGTCGAGGGAGCGTGTAACAAGCCCAAGCAAACAGTGGTCAACTTAATACTTTGGTCACGGCTTTATTAAATTACCCTAAACAATTTATGGTTATATCACTGATCTCGCCAGAGCAATATATTTAAGAAAACAATATATTTAACAAAGAAAAATTCTCTTGGATAACTTTCTGGCGACTTAATTTTACACGAAGAAAAAATGCAAAATCTACTATTAAAAAAGCATATTTTTTAATAATTGGTTTTACTCTATCACACTTTTGGCCTACTGTGCATCATCTGGTTATGTTTTTATACCCTTAACCCATTAAAAATGGGTAAAAAGGGTATAATGGTTTTGTGCAAATGTATGTAACAGGCAGAAGGAATCATCTCCGACCCCATAAAGTATATATATTCTTGATCAGGATCAACAACCGAGTCGATATAGCCCTGTCCGTCTGTCCGTCATGGACTATAAGAGCTAGAGACTTCAAATTTGGAATATTAGCTCTCGTGCGCAGATCAAGTTTGCTTTATTTGATCGATAATTGCCTCAGTTTCGGAATTATCGATACATTTCGATTTCCGATAGCAATAAATTCCACAATTTAAGAGGTAGATGCTTCTAATTTATACATATACATATGCATATATTATGCATATACATATTATTGATCAATTGCCGAAATTTCATTAAGATCGGATAAGGAACACCAAAGTTATAGTCGAAAATATATTCTCATATTGATCTCATTTCTATCAGCAGCCGCAAGCATTTTCTGTATGCATATAAATAGGCGAGCGCATGTGTGAGAAAGAGATGGCATGATAATCTACGCTAGCGCCCCGATAACTACTCTTTCGTGTACGTATATATGTCTGTATGTAGATGCACGTGTTTGTAGCCATTCAGTTCGGGCATTTTTAGGCAAATCATCTTAAAGGGAAATTTGCCAAGAAAACTAAAATATATTTAACAACTGGGTTAAGGGTATATCGTAGTCGAGTTAACTCGACTATAGCATCTTACTTGTTTGGGCTTGACTTTTATTTTTTTTATTTTTTGTCCTCTTTACTTTTTTGTGTTGCTTAAAATTGTCTTGTTCTGCATTAAATTTGACAAAACGATTTATGAGTTGGTGCCGCTGGCGCTTTGGCAATGTTGCTGTTGCTGTTGCTGCTTTCCAATGAAGCGCGGACCAGCGTTAAAATTTAATAGCCCTACAGCAGTCAAAAGTAGTGTCGCCCCCTCTCCTAAGAATGTATAATATGTTTTATGAAGTGTCTCCAATCGAAGGGGAATGTTTCACATAAATTTCAACTGGATTTGCATATGAAGTTATGCACTGGTCGCCTCGATGTAGTTTCTAGTGCCACTAATACATATTTATGCAACATGCAACTCAAATTCAATGATTGGAGCCAGTGAGTGTCCTCCATCAATCATAATTTGTAACTGTCAGCGAGGGACTGCGACAACGTTGAGTGATGAAGTTGTCACCACGATAACAAGGCCAAAAACTCAACAAACAATCGCAGCCGCAGTCGTTGTCCGAGTCCGGAGTGAAGTCGGAGTCTGCAGTTCCCTTTAATCCGTTGGCCGGAGTTTCAAAAATTTTCTCTGGCTGCCGTTGTGCACGTGTGTGGCTTGTTTGGCTGCCAGGTTATGTGTGTGAAATCAAGTTCAGCTTTTGGGTCCCACAGATTTTTTTTTGGTTCGAGTAAAAAAAATCAAAAGCCCAAAACAAAAGCACAACCAATTTGACAGCTGTCGCATCGCATCGCAACAGCCTCGACGTTCTCTGATATGCTCGAATTTGACAAATGTCTGACAAATCCTGTCAGCTTCCAGTACGGCTAATGAAAGGCAATTGCCACCAAAGATCCTGCTAAACCAACGAGCCAAATCTTTGGCACGTGCCTCCGCTCAACTTCAGCGTTGCGTTTATAATTTTTGTTCGTTTATTTTTTCTCTCGATATTAATATTATAATATTGTAGGGATTATTATAAACGTCGGAAGATATTTGTAACGCATTAATGCGCTAATTTCCGGGTAGATATTTTAATAATAATTGAAGGGAATTATAATTTAACCTCAAAATCTTAATTCAAGAGTATTTTCCGTTCGAAAGCTCCAAAGTATGATTTTCTTTGTTGTTGTCATTTTTATATTTTTTAAAAATATTATTTTTAACACATGGTTGGCCAGAAGCTTTGCGACTTGCCTGGCTTTTGTAACACTTGTTGTTATTCCGGGCAGGTAAAAGCTTTATGAGTTATGCAATCATTTACTTTGGGGAAGCGTTATAAAAACATTAGCCAGAGCAGCTTCTCTAACTGATTTAGTAAATGGACCCAGTTGACAGACTTTATCGGTTGCCTAAACGATACTGAGCACGAAGTTAGGTAACTAATTCGAAAAAACAACAGCACTAAAAAGTTAATAGTTTTACTTTCTTCTGTTTCTACTATTTTAATAAATATTTAACAACTTAAATAAATAAATAACCTTTCATATTCAATAGGTTTATGCATTGACATTTGATTTCCCAGTTGTGTTGGCACAGTGTAACTTATTTCACATATAGCAATGTTATCCTTGACTAGACCCACACATCCACACACATACACACACACACATACATGTATACATGTATAGGTGTGTAGGCCGCCATTTAAAGTGCCCGGCTACCTGGTCAGCTGTGATTTGTGTCAAAATGTCGAGCCAGTGTGCAGTCAAGTAAATCAAAGTGAACTCGGCCAAGCTACACCTACACCTAAATCTGCCATAACACCTACAAAAAAAACACACACAAAAAACAAAACAGCAACAACAACAACAACAACACGAACAACTATTGCAGAAGCGAAAGCTCTCCTTTATTTGGCTGCCATCGGTCATTTTTCATGTTGGCAACGGCGGTCGCTGGTGCCACTCACGGGTGTGTTGTGTGTGTGTGTGTGTGTGTGTGGAGGGGTGGTGGGGATTGGCAGCCGAAGCGAATGTGATTATTGATTGGTGTGCCTCTAAATTCATGGCTGGCTTAAATGCTGACGAATCATTTATCTAACTATGGCCAAGAGTCAAAAGATTGTTGGTGGTTGTTGTTGTGTGCGTGTTGCCAACCGATATGAGTGACTGTCTGTGTGTCTGTGTGTGTGTGCGGGTGTGCGTAGTGGTAAGCGCATTGTGGTGTCTTTCTCTGGCATTATTATCAGCATAGAAACAAGAACAGCAGCAGCTGCAGCTGCAGCCATCGAGGTATGCGAGACCAAAGTAGGGGAGGATATATAGAAAAATATCCATCAAATGCAAGTTTGACGTTTATGTGACATTTGAAATCAATTTGCACGACAATTGAATTCTCCATTTTTGAGCGCTGTTTGTTATTGTTTATTGATTCTGATGCGACACAGTGGTATACATAAATATATATACATATTAATATATATTTCTATACACACTGACAGGCAATTGGCAACCGAAGCGTTTATATGTCAATTAGCCATTTAAGCATGAAGTTTGCAGTTTGCCGATTTTTTTTTGCCATGAATACTAAAATGAATATTTAATTGGTACCAGCAATGCTCGCTTGTGTATGTGAGTTGGTAAGTGTATTTAATATAATCAATGACATGCAAACTGGTACACCGCAGATTTGCAACACAAATTAAATAAAAACACTCGTGAAATTCTTTGATCGAACGTTCAAATAAATAATCACGAAATGTTTTGTTGATTGATTGAATGATTGAATCAAAATCCAATCCAAATACACAAATTTGCGCCACTTAATCAATTTGTATTATATTCATATTCGATTGCTGTTATGCATATCAGCATAGTTAAAGTGACCCCAAAACTTATTCTGAATATTTTGAATTCCCAGATGCAAGTGGTTTTCGGATGGGTTCAATTTCCATTTGCTCTCTAAACTGAAATAGATGCTTCCCATGAGTGGCTATTGTTGCTGTTGCTAATGTTATTTCTGCTCATTTTGGGATGGGAAAATCAAACCATCAACAGTTAAATGCTAATTCAAATTCAATACCAAACAAATGCCCCAAATGTTATGTAAATATTACTGAATTAAGCAGCTGCATTTATTGGAATTAAATCGGAGTGTAATTATTAAATGATTATTTTAATAATATTTTTAAAAATTACTTCAGCGATTTAAATTCCTGCTCGTCTTGATTTTGTTTACGCAAACTGTTGAAAACTTAACTTTAATTTATATATTATATATCAAGAATCAGCTTTATTAAGTAGCCAAAAGTAGTTGGGTTGTCTTCATTCTGAATAGCTTTAATTGTTCACTGTTTTCTAAGCGTATCTATAGAGATATTAGATTAGTTTGTAAGTTACATGCTTCATTCTACAAGAATCATAGCTGCAAAATTTGGCCAACTGTCAATATTGTTTGGCTTGGCCTGGAAATATGGTCAGGTTGCTTGAAATGCGCTGAGACGATGATCTTATCCCTTAGCCATATTGCAGGCAAACGTATAAAAGCAGACAAATGTTTGTTTTTGCCAGGATAATGCAGCTGTTGCCACTGCAGTTGGCCAGATTTATGCTGTCTAGCCGCAATTTAAAGCATTGCAGCTGTAACAAGCTGCAAGCAAACATGGCATTTATAGCCCGCCCAAAGCAAACTGTTCTTCTTCTTCTTCTGCTGGGAAGCGTCTCTTAACTCTTAATTATGAGACGTAAATTCATTTTAGGATTACCCCCAAAAAAAAGGTCAGAATATTTTCATGGAAAAGAGTTGGAATTGAATGCTTTTTACATTAAAGTTGTATATCCTTGACCCTGCGTCTGTTAATGAAAGCAGATTTCCCTGTGGCATATTTTCGAAGGACTCAAGTTCCCAACCATGCAGCCAAGGTGTCTGTCCTGGGAGCTTTTCTTCTTGTCTCTGTGTGGTGCCCCATACTTACATATATGTATATATATATATATATATACATAAGTATATGTGTGTGCGTATAACGGAGCGTGGCTCTGAATTCTACTTATACACAGGTATAAGTTCTCCAGCAAAATGGCGGAAGTAATATTTTTCATATCACCATACACTCTGTATACACACACACACACACAGACACATACACAGTCTTATAGTATGTGCGAGGGCTGCTTGAACAATTTTGAATTTTTTTGCGAAATTTATAGAGATATTCTAAATCTAGCTATTATATATAAATAATAATAATAATAAATAAAATATATAAGCTACTCCAACATTAATTTTAAAAAGTGCCTAAGGACAGATATATATATATATATATATATTATATATATTTAAATAGTTATTGTTTATTGTTTGATGACCTATTTATAATTTTATTATTTCGACATATCGAAGTAGTACGAAATGTTAAAAAACACTTCACCTTTAAAATGCTTAAATTATATTAATAGTGATTTCTTAAAATGGTATCTTTTTAAAAGTCAAATCATGTTGTTCATTTGTATAAAACACTATAACTTTGAAGTTCAACCTCGAATCACCAGTATGCAGATATTCAGACAGTGAAAACACCCGTAGTCGCTTGGGCTTTCCCGGTGTGTGTTGAAGTTGTTGTGGCGGCTTCGGCGGAAGTGCGCCATGTTCGCATCTCCGCAAATGCCCAGTCGGTAAATTTAAATGCCCATCTTGGCTGAGCGCTGAGAGCAGAACATGCAGATGCACATGGAAACACATACTCATGTGTATGTATCCATTTATGTATGTTTATAGGTATATATTTATGGGTGTAAAGATAGATATAATATTTAGTGGCAGATGTTGTAAAGTTTGGGGCACGCTACTTCGGCTGCAACTGCGTGTTGCTTCATTGCGGAGCATACTGGAAGTTGGCAACAGCAACAGGCCGACTTATGTCGTTATTTATGCAACGGAAAAGGGATGTTTGACTTCGAAACGTTAGCTTTAAGATGCTTCCCCAAAGCCCGGACACTTGCCGGAAGTTTGGCACCGGCCACATTGCACCATTTTCAGAGTGCCACAGAACGAGGCAACGAGAAGCAACAACATTGCCACCGCAAATCTGCCAGTAACTCGACTCGCCACATGTGCATTTGAAACGCATATAATTTGAAACAGTTTCCCCAGAAGCGCCGCTTACCAAACTTACCAACTTTCAGCACTTATGCAATTTTCCACTGATTTATTATGCGGACGCATAATTTAATTAAAGAACGCGAACTTCGCCTCCGGACTCTTGACTAACAAATATGCTGGCTCACAAAAGCTTATCTCGTCCCTAATTATTGATTTCTATCACACATACTTACACACACACAGACACACACACACTCAGATCTAAAAAGATAGAAAGCCAAAGCCTGGGAAAAACAATGAGTATGTTGTAGACGAGAATCCATCATCGGATGATATCCCGCTCACAGATTTAATCTGGAAAGCTGAGAAATCTTATATATTCATTTTAAATAAATATTCATAAAAATTTTCAAATTTCGTTTTTATTTGGCTATTATTTTACTTGTTCTTAAATTCTTGTCTCATTTTAGACACATAATATTATTTTTTGACTCACAAGATTTTATTTTTTTTTTAAATACCCAATACTTCGAATAATAAATATACTTCAACCCACAGACTTTTACCTCTGCCTCTGGTATATTGAAATATATAACACCATCTTTGCTCATACTTTAATGGGTATAGACATAAAAAATCCCCCTGAAAGCCTAGACCGCAACATTCACCTGCGAAAATATGGCATTTGATAATTTATCACTTTGCCAGGTTGTGCACATATCACCATAAATAATATTTATAGACTATTTTGGCCCTGAACCCTTTGCGCTGCCCACTCCCTCCAGTCCCCCCTCTGACTTCCCACTTAAGTTAATCTACATAATTTTTGCCATGTCCCTCTTCACGAACGGTTTGATTTACACAGAGGATAATCATTAAAAGGCAACAGCAAATAAAAAACAATTTTTAGTTTCGCTCCTCTCTTTTTTTGTTTCCACATTTTGTGTGCTTTCGTTTGTTCTTAGCCCTGTTTATTTATTTACATAGAAAGTAAGTAACTAGTGAGCTTTTGTGGACTGAGGCCGGGTTTTAGAAAGGTTCAGTCGGGTCTAATAATATACGAGCGTATAAAACACCGGCAAACGATTAGAGAACGCCGGGCTGTTGCTGTCTCTTTTTATTGCTGTTGTTGTTGCTGTTGTTACAACCCTCAAATTGTTGTTGTTGTAGTTGATGATGTGTTTTTGCAACTGAGCGCATGAAGTTTTTGTGGCATCGTTTACATAAATGCCACACGCACACGTGTAACCATAGTTCTAGACACAGCCCCACCCCCTCTCCCTCTCCACAAACAAGCGCAATGGAGAAAAAAGGAACAAAAAATAATAGAAAGCCAGAGCTACCCAACGATTATCCCTTTTTAATAGACTCATAAAACGGTTATTAACTTTGTTTGGCCGTTGCACAATAAGTCATATATATATATATATATATACGATATATACGTATTTATATAGCGTTTCATTAATATCAACACGGGTTGCGCAGCCCTGTCAGGGCTGATTCAATTTATTATGTTGTGTATCGTTTTTCTGCTTGGGTATTTTTTTTTTAGGATTACCAATTAAAAGAGCAACGAGCAAAATATGCAAAAAAATTATATTTGACAATAATTAATGACCGGGAGTCGAGTGGAAGCCACTAAAACGAAGCTCAAAGTGAAGTTGCCACATGATGCGCGAAGTTTTGTATTCGCTGTGCGGGCAAATTCATTGCAGGGGCATATTGGCTTGCAATCAAGATAACGGGTTACTAGTGATAGTAAGATTTTAACATAACATCTGTAACCTGATATGCAACTATGTATTTAACAGTGATATCGATATCGATCAATATCAATTATGTGATCGCCAAATAAGAGTAAGAAGAAAGCAGTCGTTGTGTTTTAGAAAGAAAGATAATTTATTTTTGCCTGCCACAAGATATATTTAAATGTGGCCAATGTTTATTCAGATTTACATCGATATATCAATACACATATACATATATATGTTTGGGTTTTTCGCTGTTTGAAGTTCACTTCTTTTATCGGATTATGCGACTGTCAAACACAATTTCACTCTTACTTCAGATCCTGTCCCTGTGTTAAAGTTAGCCCGAGCAGCTTTGTAGCTTGCAACCCAAAAACAAAACAAGATAAATGAAATTCTGATGCAAATTTGATTTGTTTGTAAGTGTTCGACGTTGCAATGAGAAAATAAAAAAAAGGAAGCAAGGACTACGACAGTGTCAGAGTCCAAACTCAGTTTCAGTTGCTGTTTCTGTTGCAGTTGCAGCTGTTGCGCTGATCACTTGCAAAACTGTAAGGGGCTCACTCTGTGTGTGTGTCTATTGTGCTGCTGATGTCAATGTTGGGGGCAGCTGCAACATGTTGCCAGCCAACAGTTTCTCGTTTCATTTCAGTTGACATTTTTATGCGCGAATGATTAATTATGCAATTTTGCATTTGGTTTTGCACGCCTCCTGGTAAGAGACCTGCCGCAGCGGGTCATTGTCTCAGCTGCCTGCCCTATTATGCTCCGTTAAAGTCTCTATCGCATCAATCAGCATCAACATTGCCACAGCAGAAACAGCGTCAAGGAGTGCTTAATAAGTCCTTAATTCACTGCCACCACATTGTGCAGCAATTAAATTTATGACCAAAGTAATCCACAATCATGTTTAGAGACAACGATTCACCCATTAGCCGCCATTTAAATGTCTAAATTGGCTAACAAAAGCACTAAAATTATACACCCCCAAACAGAAGGATTTGAAGTTAATGCAAATGCTGCCAGCGACTGATGACTATGTCGATGTTGATGTCGATGTCGATGTATATGTATATGTCTATGTCGATTGGTATACATAACCGAAATGATAACAGAACTTAATCACTGCAATTCATGCGATTCTCGGCGTGACTAAGCGCCAAACGTGATTGCCGGACAAGACCCGGGACTAGGAATTTGCACGCATCCAACCAACCGACCAACAGGCGAAACAAAACGAATCGCAAAGAATGTAAAAACAAGAATAATTATATGCATCAAATATTGCAAATGCGAAACCTTTAATACACTAGCTCAGATCTCTGATACATGAAAGTAAACTCTTGTTAACAACATACATATATCTCGATTTTAATTGGGGTAAACTTGTGAAATTTAAATATTCTGGAATTTAATTCTAATATAGCTATAAAAATGCGCAATATTATATAATTTTCATTTTTGTTCTTCAGTTTAATAAAACTGCACAAAACTGGAGAGTCAAGTGAATATATTTCATATGCTCGTAAATGTCATCTTCAATGCTTGACACGTCTTATGAAATAATGAATGGCACCCAGCAGCAAAAGTGTATTAAAAAAGAGGAAGAGGAGAGGAGCTTTGAGTGCAATGCTTGACTGGATGATGATGTTGTTGCCACTGCTAACTGGCTGCTGGCTGCTGGCTGCTGGCTGACTGACTGAATGGCTGACTGGCTGACTGTCTGTTGTGCTGGGGCTGACTGACTGTGTCAAAAAGAAGACGTAGCTGGCTGACAATTGTGCAAAATCGTAGAACAGTTGTACGCAAATAGAGCAGCCATGCGGCGCGTTAATGCCGAACGGCCCATTTGAGGCACGTTTCAGTTATTAACGGGCTGGTCGCTTGTAAAGTGCATGTGGCCTTTGGCTGTGAGCGATGGTGTGGGGGGGGGGGGGGGCCATAAGTGGGGGCAGCTGAGGCGGAGGGGCATATCGTGACCAATATGCTTGTCATTGCCATGATAATCAGCTTTGTGCATGCCGCAAATTTGTCGGCAATGTGGCCACTGTCTCCACTTTATAGAAGTATGTTGCATGTTTCCCAGTCTGTTGCTTGTTGCTTGTTTGTCCAGGAGTTACGCACGTGGGCACAATTATCTGAACACATTGCCAGCATTGGTGTAAATATTTGACGAACACATCTTACGCAACCAGGCAAATACCACAGTTGAGGGATCCATTCGGTTGCTAACTTACAATACATCTGAGATATAGTATTATAGATACAACTAAATTTATCAATAATTTGCACATTTTCTATTTGCTCTAAGAGTAGTTAATAAAATTTCTTTGGCTTAAAATATAAATTTTAATTTTGTGATTCATTGAAAACAATTGTTTGTGATTCAAAAGCTTTTTCAGACATATTCGAAATGCATTTTAAATCATACCATATTTGATATCGCTTTTTAATCCCAAAGCGAAGATTTATTTATTTCTATTTTGGTAGCCAATATTGTGACAATTTAATTTAAGCCGATTGCGGTGCATATATATATTTATTTGTACACAAAAAAAAAGCGCACAATCGAATAATATTAGATTTTCCGTCAATATTTTTCAATCGCTCTCCAGCCACACAGTTCGGATACGCAACGTTGCGTATACGCGATGTGAGCCGCTGGCAATCGAAATGATATGAAATGAAATGAAATTGTTAAAAACATGATGAAAAATATTTTTTTAGATTTTATGCAGCTGGTGTGTGTGCCGTAGGGGTAGGGTAGGGCCTGGCAGCCAGACATTAATTAGATTTTATGATTTACGGCACTTGATTTCCAGATGCGATTGTTTTAATGCCCCGCCAGTTCCGCTGCCGCTGCTCCTGCTGCTGCTGGTGGGGCTTAATGAAGTTGTCTGTTGTCTGTTGTAATTAGAAGTAATAATAATTTCCTAGCCAGAGAGTCATTACGAATTTGGATTGCGGCCAAGGAAATGCCATTAATCAAATTAGCAAGCGCATAACTTTTTATGATTATGCTCAAGATAGTCGCGTCCTGCCTCGTCCAGATCGTGCCCCCTTGAAGGGGGTTTGAGTTCTGTGTTCTGCGTGCTGCCTGATGCTTGCTACGTACTATATGCAAAGATAAACTTACCAACTGGGTACAAGCGTTGACAGAGCTACTGAGCTCTGTTTCTCTGTACCACTTATTGCTTGATTCTATTTGGGTTTTTAATAAACAATCTTTCTAATGAAATTTCTGCACAAATACAAAAGTCGAGGCTGACGCAACTGCCGCAAAATTAATTACGATAAACCAACCAAGGGAACTCGAGCAGTCAGTCACAAACGAGGACAACTCAAGCGAGTCTGATGACTCAACGTCAAGTATTATTAGTAATTGAAAAACTGTTGTAATTATTAAATGCAGCTGCCTACTGTGCGTCATTTGTGTTGGCCAAGTATGGGATATTCCCCCTTATGGCATTGTCCAATTGACATTATGCACCGCACAATCTTCGAGCTAATTAGCTAAAATTATCTCACTGTTGTTATGTGGGTGACTGGCTAGGAGATCCCTACAAGAGCCAATTAATTTTCAAACCAAGAATCATAGCTTAACAACAGGCGATTACCTTGGGAGCTGACACTGCCCCACAGTAAGTAACCATTGAAGTCACAAACAGGAACTTGCTGGGTTAACAGTGCTGCCAGGATATTGGAATAGAAAATCGTAGGAGAAATAAAAATTCAAATATTTAATAGATGTAGACTGGATGGATGAAAGCTCGTCTATTCTTCAGTTTCCAACTTAACTTAAGACAAATCACCAATTATTAAAGCTGAATTTTCGTTTCGACTTTCACTTACAAAGAGGTGATTATATTTTCGTATAACAAACTTGGGAACAATCGGTCAAATTATAATGACCACAACAATTTGTTGCTGTTTAAATGTAATTATAATTGTTGTTGATATTTGTACACAAATATTGTCAGTTGCATAAAATTCAGTTAGCTTGAAAATGGCTAAATATCGCAAACTGCTGGCTATTGCTGTTGACTGTTGATTAACTCGCTTATTTTGGCATTGTCAGGGATATTTAACGCATTTTGACCCAATTTGGCAGGATGACAATGCCAGGCAGCAATAACAATGCAAATCGTATGAGCAATGCCCAATGCCAATGGCACACCAATAGCCATCCTGCTCGTATGGAGTCACAGTTGTTCTGCTGGATTGGCTGGTTGGCACTTTGCACTGATTAGGGGCAAATAGCTTTTGGGTGTCCACAATTTGGCAGATGCAGCATGCCTGCATTTAATGTGCGTTTCTAGTGAAATCAACAGCATTACAGCATTTGTCGTTAACACGTAAATTCGAGAGAGAGAAAGAGAGTGAAAGAGAGAGAGAGAGAGAGAGTTAGAAATTGATGATCATAAATGGCCCAAATCTCTTAAAGCCTTAAAATGCGGGTGTTGCCAGTTAAAGTACACATGACCACAAGGACTAAACAAGACGAGAATCTATGGTTTTCTCTCTTACTCTTTTACTCTCCCTCTCTCTCTCTCTCTCTCTCTGTGTAAGTTTATGCAAATGTGAAGTATGCGACTGCATCCTGCTTGTAAGTTTCAATCAAAATGCAAATATTGATGCAGTTGACATATGACGTTGTGTTCGACCGGCTCAAGTGACAGCAAAATCAAAATCACTGACTCCCATCATTCCCCTATAAGGTACAGATTTATTATCAACGACAAGAGCACGAACAAGCTAAGACACACACACACAGAAAGAGACAGGCATATAGCTTGAGAGAGAGAGAGAGAGAGGGAGAGAGAGGGAAACTAAACCAGTCCTGCCAGCTTCGGAAATGCAATAACAAAGTATAAAATAATAAGATTTATTCTTGACTCTTCTGCCCCCTCAAGTTGGGCAACGCGTTGCGATGCTTCCAGTGTTTTATTAAAATACAAACACAAACAGCGATAACAACAACAACAAGTACAACAACAACAACAATAACAATTACAATAACAACAACTTGCGGCCTATGTCAGCCCAGATTGAATAATGGCAGCATTGAACATTGTGCATGTGCCGAGAGCTGCGGGCTGCTAGATAAATTAAAAAAAAACTCAACGCATTAAATAAGAGCAACAATAACAAAAGCAACAACAACAACAGCAACAATAACAACAACAACAAAACCAACAATGGCGGCTGCCAAGGTAACTTTTCTGTTATTATTTTTCAATTTCTTCTTCAAAAGTTTGATGTAATTTTTCAAGTGTGTTTGTTGTGCTCAACTTGTGCATTGCTAAACAATTTTTGATTAGGTTTTTCATAGAATTTACGTTTAGTCCCATTTTCCATTTTCTTCTTCTCACACCAGCAATTTGTCTTGGCCTGCATAGTTTTCACATTATTTTAGCATGTGTGTTTGGCAATCTTGGCTTAAACTAGTGGCTAAAAGTTGTCGAGCAATTATATAAAATAAATATACATTTGCCGATCAAACTAATAATAAATGTCGAGCTGCAAATGGCATTCGGATTTCTGGCCAGCCATATTTGAATTTGATTTAATGGCCTGCCACACATTTGAATAATTCAAATGATTATTACTTTATTTATTTTGTGATTTCAAATGCGTACAATTTTGTGTATTTGAGTAATTTTTATACCCTTAAACCATTAAAAATGGGTAAAAAGGGTATAATGGTTTTGTGCAAATGTATGTAACAGGCAGAAGGAAGCATCTCCGACCCCATAAAGTATATATATTCTTGATCAGGATCAACAGCCGAGTCGATATAGCCCCGTCCGTCTGTCTGTCCGTCTATAAGAGCTAGAGACTTCAAATTTGGAATATAAGATCTCGTGTACCAGGCGCAGATCAAGTTTGCTTTATTTTATCGATAACTGCCTCAGTTTCTGAATTATCGATACATTTCGATTTCCGATAGCAATAAATTCCACAATTTAAAAGGCAGAGGCTTCTAATCTAAAATATGCATATACATATTATTGATCAATTGCCGAAATTTTATTAAGATCGGATAAGAAACACCAAAGTTATAGTCGAAAATATATTTTCATATTGATCTCATTTCTACCAGCTGCTGCAAGCATTTTCTGTATGAATATAAATAGGTAAGCACATGTGTGAGAAAGAGATGGCATGATAATCGACGCTAACGTCAATATATTTGTGTGTATTCTGCAGAGCCCCGATAAGTACTGTTTCGTGTACGTATGTATGTCTGTGTGTATGTATGTATATGCTTGTGAGCAAAAATACTCTGTAAGAAATGCACTTGCAGAACTGAACATTTGAGTGCAAATCATTTTAAAGGGAAATTTGCCAATAAAACTAGAATATATTTAACAACTGGGTTAAGTGTATATCGTAGTCGAGCCAACTCGACTACAGCATCTGACTTGTTTAAATTATTTTCATTCAACTGAAACTAAAATAAAACTCAGCATGACACAATATTGCAAATTGTTGAAATATTAAAGCCACAAATTGAGTTTTAGCTTTTGGTCTACAACCATGTTTCAAGACACTGGAATAAGTTAAAATAAAGTTTCGTGTTTTAAGCAAATCTAAATAAATCAATAATAAAAGTGACTAATTCTTTGAAGCAGATTGTAATTCAAGCAATTATATTTTTATTCACTTGAATTTATCGACATTAGAGAGACGAGTGGCATCAACTACACTTCTTGTTCTGCCTTTGAAATGGCAATTCATCAAGTTGACTCGCAACCCACATTAATCAACCCAATCAAAACCGCTTCAGGGCAATTTATAGTTGCACATGTGTATTTACTATATCAAGCGGACATATATTGTCCAAGTTCATTTATATATATATATATATATTTACATATATGTATTGGTATATTGAATGTGAGTGGCCACTTAATACGGCGGAAGTTTTGTAAAAATTTTAATTGAATGGCAACGGATGAGAAAAGTTTGTGACGCCACTAAAATTGATTACACACATGCAACACTCAAAAGCTGGCAAGCAGCTGCCAGAATATTTTGCAGCATGCAGTATGCGGCACTTGCACATATTGAAATATTGAGAGCTGGTTGAAGCAGGCCGCAACACTCGTGTCAAATGCATGCGTTAAGCCTGCATCCCTCCTGCCGCTAGAGCTGCTCCAGCTGCTCCTTCAGCTGATGTCGCTTTGCCAGCTTGTTGCAATTTATTCTAATCGCTTGTCAGGCATTGACTTCAATATACAAAAAAAAACAAGATAGAACGTTGCAGTCGGACGTAACCGACAGCGGAATACTATTATACCTTAATTTGTGTACAGTTAATCGTTTATCGTTATCGGGGGCGGGAGTGGGCGTGGCCCAAAAAATGTTGGAGTTCGATCTTAGTAGTATACCTTCTAAGTTTGGTAACTGTAGCTCCTAAATTGCGGGAGATACAGGCATTTATCGATTTTTGTGGGCGGGAGTGGGCGTGGTCCAAAATTTTTTTTCCACATTTATGAAGGGTGTTACTAGCAATATACCTTTAAAATTTAGTGACTTAAGTTTTCAGATTGCGTGAGATATAAGGGTTTATCGATTTACACCAACAGGTGTATCGGTTCAGGTAGGTGGAGTGGGCGTGGCCACCAGTAACATACCTGCAAAATTTTGCGACTCTAGCTTGCAAATTACGGCAGATATGCGCATTGTAAATTTCTAGGGACGAAGTTCCTGGGGGCGGCGGATGTGGGCGTGGTCCAAAAATTGGTATGCCAATCTTTGAAGGAGGTTACCAGCAAATTACCTTCCAAGTTTGGATACTCTATCTTTAAAATGTTCGGAGGTATACGGTGTTATCGATTAATAATCGGAATTGTCGATTATAGGCGCAGGTGTGGGCGTGGCACCACAAATTTGTTATCGGTTCTTGAAGGCGACTACCAGTAATATACCTACCAAATTTGACGTTCCCCACTCAAAAACTGCGGAAGATATAGCCATTTGAAAATTTTAGGGGCGGGGGTGAAGGGGGCGTCGGAGGTAGGCGTGGCATATGCCGATCTTTCAAGGACCTCGCCAACAACCTACCAACCAAATTTGGTGACTGTATTCATTAAATTGTAAGAGATATGGGGATTTATCGATTTGCTAAAATCGAATTTATCGATTTTCTAGCTCCCTAGTGGACGCACACACACACATAAACACACACACACACTGTTATACAAGCCAACTTTCACTGCTGCTAGAAAAATTGCCCCACGGATATTTTGAGTTGTCTTTTAATTTATTCTCTTTCACTCGCGTTGCCCCCGTTGTCCTTGCAACTGATGTTTATTGGTGTGTATTGGTAAGTATGTTTGGTCCTGTGTGTATTACCGACAGTGGAGTGTGACTTATTTACATGCCTGTCCTTGTTTTGTTGTCTAGATCAAGTTTTTTTTCCCCCCATCTTCTGCTTTGCTAGTTCATAGAATAGCTTGTCCCTAAATAGGAGATCCCAAACACCCAAGAACAGAAAAATTGCTTTAAAGAAGTCTTTTAACTGCATCAATGATATTTCCCATTCACTAATCTTCTGAGCCCTTAAATAAGGTAAAACGATTTAAGCAGGACAAATTTTATTTTTATTATTTAGTTTTCTAGTTCATCAATAATAATTTATAAATAGTACCACTCATAAAAGTATCCTTTATTTAAATATTTATCATTTCACAACTTTATAGAAATTGGATCCATTTAAGCCAATTCAACAAATTCTTCGTTACTGCCAATAGCATGATCTTCCAAGGCTATTTTCATTGCATGTGCATACTCTGATAGTTCCACTCTCTTGTTGACCTTCTTGCGCCCTCCAGCATTCGTTAAGCGCTCTTATTAGAATACACCCTTCACCCGGATTGAAGACATATATATAATTCGGAGGAGGACTAAAAGGACAATTAATTGCGTATGGATTGAGATAAAGCTGGTTAGGACGGATAGATTGGTAAGCATAGTTAGGATTAAAACGACCATCACGATCCGTACGATAGTAATGCTTGTCATGCTTGTCATGCTTGTCATGCTTGTCAGGCTTTTCAGGCTTGTCAGTCTTTTCGCCGCTATCATCCTTGTTTTTTTTCTTGTCCTTGACCACCACAACGCAGTTGACAATGGGACGATTCCTATCCAGCCTGCCTTTCTGAGTATCCGTACCGCCATTGGTGTTGCTGTTGCTGTTGCTGTCGCTATTGCTGTTATTCTCCTCAAGATTCGCAAGAAACGCATCAACGTCAAATTCGTTTTCTCGTCCCTCGCGTTTCTTGTCATTGGCCGACACTACGCACAAGGGGTAATTATTATTATTGCCGGAGCCTCCCCCGATGCCACTGTTTAACAGAGCGGGAATCAGATCGCTCAGCGAACTGCGCAGCATTCGCGATTCGGAAACATGCGTCTCGCCATTGGTCAGCTTGATCAGATCTGCGTACTGCTTTGGTGTCACCGGATGAACGCGCACCAGCTGCGTTTGTCCTGTAAATATGATCAGCCATGAGGACAATCGTCGTCCAAGTCCAGTTATCTTTGACTTACCTCCGTAGGCTGCGACACCGCAGATCACAACCACCGCTACAATTTGTAAGATCTTCATTTGAGTCTTGCGTGTTTAGCAATCGCCGATTGCTAAACTGGAATGATCCACTACTGCTAAGTTAGCCTGTTTATAAAGATTTTCGGTCTGCAGCTGAACATTTTGATGACATTATCATTCAAATCCGCAAAGAGCCACGCATCCAATTAAACAAAAATAATATGACATTAAAGACAAATTCGAGCTTGATATGGACATAAGTTACGGGCTTGACACAGTTCGGCTTTAGAATTCAATCAGTGAAGAAAAGACAAGCCCTTAATTGAGCATGCAAAAAACCTGATTATGTTTAACTGCCGATGTCAATATGGGATTACTATTCATTTATGGTAAAGCTTAAGGTTTAATGCGTATCAGAGAAATGCTTTCCTATTTAGATTAATTTTATCAATTCAATTCTGAAAGTCAAAAACCATTTAGATTTCAAGGAGGTTACCAGCAAATTACCTTCCAAGTTTGGATACTCTATCTTTAAAATGTTCGGAGATATACGGTGTTATCGATTAATAATCGGAATTGTCGATTATAGGCGCAGGTGTGGGCGTGGCACCACAAATTTGTTATCGGTTCTTAAAGGCGACTACCAGTAATATACCTACCAAATTTGACGTTCCCCACTCAAAAACTGCGGAAGATATAGCCATTTGAAAATTTTAGGGGCGGGGGTGAAGGGGGCGTCGGAGGTAGGCGTGGCATATGCCGATCTTTCAAGGACCTCGCCAACAACCTACCAACCAAATTTGGTGACTGTATTCATTAAATTGTAAGAGATATGGGGATTTATCGATTTGCTAAAATCGAATTTATCGATTTTCTAGCTCCCTAGTGGACGTAGGTCCAAACCCAAGACACTTTAACTTTTGAGGGTACTTTCCAGTATACGTTCCAAGTTTCAAGTCTCAATCTCTAAGGGTATCGGAGGAACGCGCGTTCATACAGACGGACAGACGGACAGACGGACAGACAGCATGACGGACATTGCACAAAACCAATATACTATTATTACCATTCTGGTATAATAGTATAAAGAGAAGTAAAAAATGTCTAACTCAGACACACCCTGTAACCAGCTTAGTCGCAGCTAACAATCGTTGATAAATAAACAGAAATATCAGTATTTATTTGGAAAAATCTGGGAATATAAAAACAATATAAATTTGCTTGATTTACATAAGCTCTTATATTACATATATGTATACTTTATTATATATAAGATGATTTCAGTTAACCTTCAAAATATGAACAAACAAAGTGATTCGGATTTCGATATTTATTATTATTTTAGTACATTCAATTTCAACTATCTAAAGTTATCTCAACTTTATCTCTCTCATGTTGCACATGGTTCCAATTCGCTCTTTTTGTTGATTACAGGGTATACGAGAGGAGCGAAAAATAGGAAACAGTAGGCAACATTCGCTGGCGCACCGATGCGTGTAACGAGGAACCCACATGAAGTCAACGGTAAACCGGAGCCGAGTTTAGGCCAAAGGTTGTGTGTGTGAGTGTGTGTGTGTGTGAGTTTGTGTGTGGTGTTGCCAATTGAGTGGCAGCAATCAATCTGGTAGGTGCTTCGTAAAGTGTGTCAAAAGCACGCCTATGCCATAACCAGCTGCCAAACAGCAGCAAACAAAGTAACCGACACGATTCCAATACACTACATTCACCATCCTCTGAGCCCGTAGCCCACCCCTCGTCTGACTGACTGACTGACTGATTGACTGACTGACTTACTGCTTGACTTGCTTGTTGTGCCGCTTATAGCCCTTAATTGACGTCAATCGCATTGGCCTGCACTCGTTCCATCCCTGTCCCACTCAATTTCGCTCCTCGCCTGATGGCTGGAAAAATCACAGCTCGTTAGTGAAGTTTTGATGTTGCCGTCCATTGAATTGAAATTGTTTGACAATCATTCAGTCTTTCGCCTCTCTGCTGCATATTGAAAATACACATCTCAAGTCTGAGTGCTTACCGAAAATCGAAAATTGTGCAATTATTAAATGACAAAATTGTGCAGAGTGAATCGGACCCTCTTCAATTGTTGCCGAAAAACCGCAAATCAGTTTTTTCCTGCCAACTCTACATGACAGCTACACACTTAGCCACACACAAACACACACACACACACCCATAAACCATTCTCACCCTTAACTTTATCTCCTTTTAAAATGATGGTGTGGCTTATGTATATGTGTGTGTGTGCGTGTGTGTGTGCTTCTTAATGAGTATTTGGCGTCATATTTGATTGACGCGTGTTATTCGCTCGTTATGTTTGTGAATGTCTTTTCACCTCATACTTCCTTATATCTCTTATTGTGTGTTTGTGTGTTCGTGTGTGTGTGTGTGTGTTAATGGCCACAACAACCACAAGGCACTTATCAATTTTTCACCCCAACCAAATGACACCCGTGGGCGTGTGCTTTTATACATCTGACGCTTATCAAGAATATTCCGTGATAAGTGTGAATGCCGTTAAATTGACTTGATTCCAGGTTATATTCTTACATAACTATGTATGTCTTTGAGGGTTACTTTAAGATGACGTAATAGTCTTAATATGCATTACAAATATAAAGCCAATTCGAGAAAAATTCGTTTTATTTTTGTAATTGTGCTAATGGCAACTTGGAGACTTTAGCTTGAATGTATTTTAATTGTTAAAAGTTAATTATCAACATATATTTGTATATATTTAATGTGAATGTATTTTTTTGTTTTTTTGCTTAAACAGATTTTTGGACCAAAGGGCAGAAAGTTAATAATTTGTATTGTTGCACCTATTTGTTTTTGAAGGTAGCAATTTTGGCCTGTGCATCAAGTCTAAATAGTGATTGGCGACAATCACAAATACCCGTTTTTTGAATCGCATAATAATGAATGAATTTACAGTGTTTTCTCGCTAATCGGTGGCTAATCAAGTCGAGTGACTCAGTTTAATGGCCCAAACGGATTTAACCAGTCAGAGACTTGATGCACTTTGTGCAAATTGTGTGCGTTCAACGCCTGCTCAGCTCAACTTGGCCGTAAGTGTGTGTGTGTGTGTGTGTGCGTGTATGTGTGTGGGTGTGTGTGTGTATTTGTGTTGCATGTCTTCGTGTGTGCTTGTAGATAAACTATGTAGAGTCCTTGAAAAATATTCAAGCCATACAAGCAGAATGCCAGCGGCTAAAAAGTTAACAGTTGACATAGTTTAGAGAGCTGCTTGGCCAGATGAAGGGGCGAGTGGCGGGGCTGGGTTGAATGTGGAATGAATGAATGAATGAATGAATGAATGTCTTCATAGCGTGTCAGTTGGGGGCTCACTCTAGCTCATTGTTGTTGTCACTGTTGTTCTTGCGGTGGTTGCTGGCTGAAAATTGGTGTCAAACTAAATGAATTTAATTGCCGCTGGATATGAAAGTAATTATTTTGCAGTACATGGAGACTCTAGCAGTGGAAGGGGCAGTGAAAGTGGTGGTGAAAGGGGCAGCTAAAACGCACCGAGGCCAAAAGCGCTTGTCTCACGCCAGCTTTCTCTCTCTATATATATCTATATATCTCTTTCACTCCTTATCTGTTCTGTTTGCTTGCATGTGTGGCTGTTGCTATCGATGCACTTGCACTTAACAGCAAACGGGCATAGGTTAGAAAATCGGCACACATACGCCCCCCCAGGCATACACATACGCACACACACACATAAACACACACATAAACGCACACACACACACATAAACACACACACACACTGTTATACAAGCGAACTTTCACTGCTGCTAGAAAAATTGCCCCACGGATATTTTGAGTTGTCTTTTAATTTATTCTCTTTCACTCGCGTTGCCCCCGTTGTCCTTGCAACTGATGTTTATTGGTGTGTATTGGTAAGTATGTTTGGTCCTGTGTGTATTACCGACAGTGGAGTGTGACTTATTTACATGCCTGTCCTTGTTTTGTTGTCTAGATCAAGTTTTTTTTCCCCCCATCTTCTGCTTTGCTAGTTCATAGAATAGCTTGTCCCTAAATAGGAGATCCCAAACACCCAGGAACAGAAAAATTGCTTTAAAGAAGTCTTTTAACTGCATCAATGATATTTCCCATTCACCAATCTTCTGAGCCCTTAAATAAGGTAAAACGATTTAAGCAGGACAAATTTTATTTTTATTATTTAGTTTTCTAGTTCATCAATAATAATTTATAAATAGTACCACTCATAAAAGTATCCTTTATTTAAATATTTATCATTTCACAACTTTATAGAAATTGGATCCATTTAAGCCAATTCAACGAATTCTTCGTTACTGCCAATAGCATAATCTTCCAAGGCTATATTCATTGCATGTGCATACCCTGTTAGTACCACCCTCTTTGGCACCTACTTGATCCCTCCAGCATTCGTTAAGCGCTCTTATTAGAATACACCCTTCACCCGGATTGAAGACATATATATAATTCATAGGAGGTTTAAAAGGACAATTAACTGCGTATGGATTGAGATAAGAAGGGTAAGGAAGGCTGTGATATTGACCATGATTACCCTTAGGATGGTCAGGCTTGTAAGGCTTCTCAGGCTTTTCAGGCTTTTCAGGCTTTTCGCCGCTATCATCCTTGTTTTTTTTCTTGTCCTTGACCACCACAACGCAGTTGACAATGGGACGATTCCTGTCCAGCCTGCCTTTCTGAGTATCCGTACCGCCATTGGTGTTGCTGTTGCTGTCGCTATTGCTGTTATTCTCCTCAAGATTCGCAAGAAACGCATCAACGTCAAATTCGTTTTCTCGTCCCTCGCGTTTCTTGTCATTGGCCGACACTACGCACAAGGGGTAATTATTATTATTGCCGGAGCCTCCCCCGATGCCACTGTTTAACAGAGCGGGAATCAGATCGCTCAGCGAACTGCGCAGCATTCGCGATTCGGAAACATGCGTCTCGCCATTGGTCAGCTTGATCAGATCTGCGTACTGCTTTGGTGTCACCGGATGAACGCGCACCAGCTGCGTTTGTCCTGTAAATATGATCAGCCATGAGGACAATCGTCGTCCAAGTCCAGTTATCTTTGACTTACCTCCGTAGGCTGCGACACCGCAGATCACAACCACCGCTACAATTTGTAAGATCTTCATTTGAGTCTTGCGTGTTTAGCAATCGCCGATTGCTAAACTGGAATGATCCACTACTGCTAAGTTAGCCTGTTTATAAAGATTTTCGGTCTGCAGCTGAACATTTTGATGACATTATCATTCAAATCCGCAAAGAGCCACGCATCCAATTAAACAAAAATAATATGACATTAAAGCCAAATTCGAGCTTGATATGGACATAAGTTACGGGCTTGACACAGTTCGGCTTTAGAATTCAATCAGTGAAGAAAAGACAAGCCCTTAATTGAGCATGCAAAAAACCTGATTATGTTTAACTGCCGATGTCAATATGGGATTACTATTCATTTATGGTAAAGCTTAAGGTTTAATGCGTATCAGAGAAATGCTTTCCTATTTAGATTAATTTTATCAATTCAATTCTGAAAGTCAAAAACCATTTAGATTTCAAGATAAAATACGTACGATTACATATGCTAGTGGATTTTGGGCTTAATTTTTGTTTCGTCATGGGTCAGAAACATATTAATTTGCATATTTTGTAAACTTGATTCGGATATCTTGGTAAACCAAAAAGTAATAAAAAACAACTCTCCTTTCGACCTATCGATCCTAGGGTACCTATATGATATATGTAAAGTTTCATTAAGACAGCTTTATATCTGAGTTTACATAGACCTCACCCTCAATCACTACAATTTTATATATCAAATATATAAAACACGGTTTTTAAATATTATAATATGGAATATTTTGTAGTATTTGTTTTATTATTTATTATTATTTTGCAACTAAAAGGTACGTTTTACCGCATATTGACGAGTTGTATACTTGAAGTTGAAGCCCTGCTCGTCTCAAATATTATATTGTTAGTAGAATTTACACTTACATTAAGTGCAGTTTGGATACTGTATATTTTGGTATATTGGATGTGTGTATTTATTTATTTGAAATAGAGCTATCAGAAAGCTGATAGCGACAACAATTATCAAAGCAATTATATTTGCTGACCTTGAAACTATCGTTAAGGTTGCATATTTCATTAAAGTCAAACAACATATTATATTTTGTACTTTTCTATAATTATTAATATATATTTACATTAGTCGTAAAAATCATGATTATTACTTAAATTTCATCTAGTAGTCTTCATCGTCATCTTCGTCTTCACCTTCGTCTTCATCCTCATCTTCATCCTCATCTTCATCCCCATCTTCATTCTCATTTTCTTCATAGTATGGTTGTGGATAGTAAAATTGGTTGCCATATTGCGGTTGTGGATAGTACAACTGTTGTCCAAATTGCGGTGGTGGGTAGTATTGAGATGGCAGACCATAGGGACCTGGATTATATTGACCACCATAGACGCCAAAAGGACTGCCATAAGGATTTCCAATATGTGGTGCATATGGTGAACCATATTGTCGCAATGGGGGGGCTCTAACCGCAGAGTTTTTGTGCTGGGGCTCTTCGGTGTCTCTAATAATAGTGAACAAGATCGTTGGTGCGGCTGTTGCCACCTCTTGCTCCTCCTGCACTTCAGGGGCATCTACTTGGTCAGTGGTCTGAGTTACTGGCTGCACTTCTTCCTGTGGCACTGTTTGGTTCGGCTGCTCGATGGGTGTGTTGGTTTCAGGATCCCAATAGACAGCCAAGTAGGGTTCGGTCGAAATGATCGATTCTTGCTCAGTATCCGGCTTCACCACCACAACGCAATTGGTAACAGTGTCCTCCTCGTTGGCATCATCATCGGAGAGCTTCCGCTTCATCACACACAATGGCTGCTTATCAGTTTCGATTGGAGACACCGCGCGACTAGTTGTGGTTAGGCCCATAACGCGCAGAAGCGATTGCAAGCCAGAGTCGAGAGTATTCCTAACCGAACTGAATCCGGCACTGATTAAGCGCGCCTCGGAGATGGCATTCTTGCCATCGGTCAGTTTGAGCAGACGTACATACTCCTTCTCAGTGACGGGATAGACACGCACAGGTTGCTCCACCTTCGGATGATCGGCTGCTTCCTTACTCATGGGTGGTGCTGCAAATGAGACGATGCGTTTTTAGGATCGAGCACAAGCTTGGCTCACAAGCAAGTACGCACCCGCCTTGGCGCAGCTGAGGCTGCCCAAAATCAACAATAGTCCAAAGCATTTAAACATCATCGATAGCATCGTGGACGCTTTTGTCGATAAAGATTTGCCAAACTAAAGATACTAAGTTCTTGGTGCCCAGCGATGGTCTTATTTATACATTCGCTTTCGCATAAGCTGTGGCTAAGACTAACGGTAGATATTTGTCAAATATTGCAATTTGATCATTTTTGGCCAAAAATAGCTGAATTCGCCATTTTAAAGCATCCCATTTCAATAAATTAGTTCAACTGGCCCACATTCGGTCAACAAGTCAACAAACGCATTAAAAACCAAGCCCAGTTGGGAACTATGTGAATGGAACTGGTTCTTGAGCCACAAAACTCAAATAGGCTTACAATTTCTGAGCAGACTGAATTCTAATTAGCATAACGCAGACTGAGCTGTGCCATAAATTCTCTTTTTATACTCTTCATTTTTTGTCCAGAATTCTGAAATACTCAAAAAGTATCGATTCTCTTCGTATACCTATTTAACAAATGCAAAAAAAGGAGTGGATGAAAATGGAATTAATAAATAAATTGAAGCTGTCTATTAAAATTTATGTTTTATTTGTGTTTCCCATATTATTTAGCTGTCTTTTAGAGTATTATGATCTATATATTATTCGTCTTATGACAACATCCAATTTATTTGGCGTTAAGCTGATTTCGCGATTCGTTCTAGTTGTAGATTTAAGCCGTTTTCAATATTGTCAAATTAAGTTAAAATTATGCTTATGACGCTTTCAATATATTAACCCATTTCCCTATAAGCATAATTGATTGAGATTTGAAATAAAAGACACGTTTTTATTAATTTTTCTAACTCATAATTATATTACTCTTATTTCGTTTAAATCTGTTGCTGTTGCTCTGTGTTTGAGTGTGTGTGTGTGTGTGTGTATGTGTGTGTGTGTTTTTTAGGTAGGCATGTTTGCGTGTGTGTGTGTGTGTGTGTGTTTCTGTATATATGAGTACCTATGCATAAATACTTAGTTAGATAAACACATCCCTAATTGTATGCGATCTCAAAACTAACTGTTCTTATAGTTAACACACACATCAAGCTGCACATTTGTTGAGTGTGCTTTTGTTGCTTTTTTGGTGTGTTGGTGTGTGTTTTTCGCTTATAAACCTGTATGCGTTTTATGTTTATAAATATTAGTTATCGTCTGTTCGGTTAATGCAAAATTATGTTTATTTACAAGTTGCTGCTATTACTTAAGTGTCTAATTACACACACCAACACAGACACAGATTTTTCCGTTTGTTTGTTGAATGCATTTTCTATTTGTATTTGATTTTATTTATTCAAAGGTGTTTCAATGTTTTTTATAAATATTTTTTTTATCGTTTTGTTTTCATTTATTTATTAAATATTTAATTGTTGCTCATTTGAGTTTCGTCTTTTTGTGTTATTTTGTTTTGTGTTGCCAATTTGGTTGCCATTGTGCCTCAGTTGTACAAATTAAACGAATTTTTAACATTTAAATTGTGTTTTGTTTTTAGCTGTTGTACATATTATTTTTAAGTGTTAATTAAAACTACAGTCGCTACTAATGAATTTATTTACAATGCTCGCCGTGTTTTGCCATTTGCATTTGTTTCCAATTAAGCACTTTAATAAATTGCATTTCAATATGCTCTCCCAAAACTAATTATTTTCCTTTATATCCGTATATATATATATATATATATATATATATATATATTCGTATGTATATGTATCTGGTATGTACATGCCATTAAGCCAGTTTGCTTACCATATCATTTCCCAGCTACCCCTTGTTTTTTCCGTTGAGTGCAGCCACCTCATTGACAGCCATTTCGTGGCAGATGCCACACCGACTCCCGCCGCAAATCAATCAATACAGTTTTAGAGGTAAGCTTGCCAAAAACTGCTTGCATTACACTGGCAACATAATATTCCGTAGTTGGTTATTTCCGATTGCAACTTTTCCGCTTACTTTGTTCGCATTACCCTTGCAAGGCTTGTTTCAATTTAGTCGCCTAAATAAAGTATATATGTGCAACAATTGGACTTACCAGATATATCATTAAGTACTTAATATCCTCAACAAATCTGAAGTGTTTCTTTTATTAAGGTAATCGGACTATCATCTTCCAATGAAAAACAAAATAAGATAGTTAATTTTGTTGTTCCCGAAAAGTGTTGAATATTCAAAATATGTACATTTTGTGAACGTTAAAGCTATGCAGATGCAGATGTAGATTCAGTTTTAATAGCTGTCAAATTAATTTGAATATTTGTGGCAAGGGTATTGCATCTTCGGTACACCGAATAAACTTATGTTCCTTTGCCGCCTCTTTGGTAAAGTGTGTTTTTTAAGAATTGTATTTGAAGACGTGATTGAAAAGAGCAAATCAAATGAGAATTTAGTCGCTACACACACTATAAGCCCACTGTGAATGTGGTTAGTAGTTAGTAATAGAGACTAAGCAGCTAATTAGCATTTATGTACAGCAAATATTATGTGTTTGATGCATACTGATTTCAATAGAGTACACAGTGGCTGTAATCGAATTGAGTGTGATACAGTTAGTTACAGAAGTATGCAAACGTTGACGATGAAAACTGACAGTTGAAAGAGTAAATGTTTGACTGCATAGATTGATTGATTGATTGATAACAGTTGAACTTGATTATAAAGCATATTTATAGCCTAATAAGTCTTATTTCATAATGAAAATGTTTATTTGTGTTTTTAACGCTTTGCTATTGGCATGTTTGAAGTGTGTGAGGGAGACAAATGCGCAAGTTTGATCACAAAAATCTCAAGATTGATGGACAGGTAAGTTGAACACCTTATGAATTGTAGGCTTTGCTTGGAATCATTTGAAGAACTTTTTGAAAATTCATTTAAAATTTTTTCTTATTATTTTTGTGACCCGCTGTGCATTTTGGTTTCTAAATTTCGCTTAAGCATTAGCTAAGTATTGTATGCATATATAGTTCATATATGTATGTATATTCCCATGTATGCACTGTTATTTGGCTCCTTTTTTATGGTAATACTTTTTTATTATTTTTATTTTTGTAAATATTGATCTTTATGGTTTTTGTCAATATTGTTTTTGTGTACGTTATGCTTGGCTAAACTTACTCAAAATCGCTTACAGCTAGAGAGTTTTATTCACTAAGTGCATTTTATCATAAATACGAAATCAATGCGATCCACTCGAATTTAACTAAGCTTCTTCAATGCATCCATCAACGTTGTGATCCTAATCATCATCTTGATCTCAGCTTCAATCATTCCTTCATCTTATGCACTGCACCCGATTGTTCGGATTGGGGCGACTGCTGCTGCTGCTGCTGCGGGGGCGGGCACTCAATGTTGTTGTAGTTGTTGTAGCTGGTGCTTCACTGGCTGCATGCGACAATTGCCGTGTTGGCTGCAACAGCAGCGCTGCCATTGTCGAAGCCGGCGCAGCGGCACACACATACCAGTGCTGCAGGCAGCAGGAAACGATGCTGAGGAGCATGCAACAAATGCCGCAATAGAAACTGTTGCTGTTGCTGCTCGAGTTGTGTTGCATGGCCGCCGGGTGTTCGCCTGCAAAACAATTAGATACACAAAAAATTCAAAAGTAAAAAAGCACAAGTAACAACGGTTAGTTTCCTTCTTAGTTCATTAGCTAATTGTTAATGCAGCTAAAGGTTAACGCAACAACAACAACAACAACGATACAACACGGATGCAATTAAGCTCGGTCCTTTGTAAAGAGTTGTTGTTGTTGTTGTCAGCTGCTTGCTTCCGATTGCCTTTGTAGAGGGGTAGGTTCAATCACCTGGAGCAAATCTGGGCTCTCTATCCCTGTACATCAACATCATCAAGCGGAGCATCTGGGCCAGATAATATCGACATTCCTTCAGTTTGCATGTGCGCATTTCCTGTTTGCCAAACAAGCAGCCAACAAAGAGGCAAACATCAGCAAATAACACCAACAACACCAACAACATCAGCAACAACAACAACTTGTTTTATATGCACACTTGAGCACACAAGCTGCTGCTCCTGCTGCTGCTGCTGCAGTTTTCCAGCTCAAGCCGGACTCGATTATTGGTGTTTTAGCTCACAAGAAATAATTTCCGCAATTCTTTTAAAGCGCTAACCAAAGGCAACGTGAAAACAGGCACTTGTTTTTATTAATGTCCAACCAGGGGATACCCTATTCATGGTCTAAACATTTCAACATTTAAATATTAAATTTAAAAAAATAAAACAAAAATCACTTCTGAATAGTTTCTGGTGTTGTTGTCTGATGACCACATAAAATTTGGACGGTTTTCGAAAAGTGAATTAGGCCTTAATCTATGCTTAGCTGGCATGACCAAAGATAGTAAATAATTTAAAATAATTTAAATTATTAATCTATTTTGCAATTTATGATATCGAATTTGCAGATAAACGGACAAGTTGAGATTAGGAATAAATACATAATTGAAAATAGCCTCTCTTTGGTAAAGGGTACAAGGTATACGAGAACCTACCTTGTCACAATCAAACACACACACAGACACACACACACACACACACACATTGACTGCACTTGGCATTCAGTGCAGTTGAAATGCTCAAATTGCAATGCGCGCTGCTAACAGGCAACTTCCTGTCATAAACATGCAAAACTGTCAAGCACACTAACACACACACACATACACTAACACACACACACATACACTAACACACACACACATACTCATATATATAGAAATGTGAATGCAGTTTGCATACTCACCAATAATTACGTGCACATAGACACTGGAGGTTTTTGCCACAGTGGGCACACAGGTGTAGTTGCCGGTGTCGCCGGGCATGGCCCGCTTGATTTTTAATCTGTGGAGCAGGCAAAGAAAGAGCGTTAGTTGAAAGTGAATGGCGGCAATACATGGCTGCAATGAAATGCACAAAGTAAGACAGACGCGGGATGGGAATGGGAATGGGAATGGGGACTGGCTGTGTGGCACATGCTAACATCGAATGAATGCCAAGAGTTATGCAGTGGCAACATTAAAAACCTTGCTACTTTAGGAACTGACTTATCCTGGAGTCAAAAGTGAATACGGTTGGATGGGGCAGGACTCTCACTTAGGTTAGCTAGTGGCATCTGCATTATATAGCTGCTCGTGTCGTTAGTTAACGGCATAAATGCACAATGAGCACATGTGGAACCGAGTAACGAGACTCCCTTTGAAGCCATCTAACTCCTCGACTCTGCAACTGCAACTGTAACTGTAACTATAACTGTGGCAGCAGTAACTAAGCCAAATTAAAAGACACACTCGGCTAACTGTGAACAATTGTGAGTACTGCTGTCATTGAGCCAAGTATACTTAAAGACTGTAAAATACTCTTTTTGGATAATGGCTCATGCAAATCCATTAACTAATTACACTTGCAACTTTGTAGTCCTTCTTTCGAAAAGGACTCGAAAGAAAATTAATTAAATTTGGCTTATTTAAAATGTTATTTCTTTAGAGTTTTTAAAGTGCTTGTAATTATAACAACAGAAAATATTAAATTAATTAAAAAGATAACATTATTAATAACTTGCTTAGTAATAATATAATTAGTTTCGGAATTTAAAACAACTAAATTAAAACTAAATGAGATGAGAACAGCTAATTGAGTTCAGATATTTTAATAATTTTAATATTAAATTGTAAATTCCAGCACATATCCGCACTCTTCCCCTGTTCCTCACATCTCCCAGGTATACCCATAAGAACCTTCACCCTGAGATACTCTTGACATTTTAGCAGTCGCAACTTAATTAAATGTGAGGCATTTGTGAATGCTAAATAACTGAAATAGTCATTGTTTGCTGAGTGGCACATACCTGGAAGTTAGGCCATCCGACCAATCATCCTCGACGAGTATCCTTGCCAAGGAGCTGTCGATTTCATTCTCGTTCTTGCCAGCCAGAATTTCGCTGCCTGAAAGTGAAGATGTATTTAAATATAATGTGAAGCTCGCGGAATGTCAATGGCAATTGCAAATTGAATTGTTTAAATTGCTTGAGAGCGAAACTCTTCCTAAGCAATGCAAACAAACTGAAGGAGACATTAAGGATACGCACCTTTGTACCAGAATATGTTGCCCAGCTCGTGTGGTGCCTGCATTATTTTGCAGGTTAGGTTAATGTCGCTGCCCGTTTTCACCATCAGATCGCTGGGGCCGAAGATTTCCGCTTTGAGCTCTGCTTAACAACGGCAATGCGGATGTTAAGAGAGTGAGAGAGAGAGAGAGAGAGAGGCACAGAGAAAACAAAGAAAAAGAGAAAGAAGCAGAGAAAAAAGTCACTTAAGTTGGCAACACACACAAACGTACAAAGCGCTTCTTCTTTTTTTTTTTGTAATGATAATAATAATAATAATAATAATGTTAATGATAACGCAGCAGCAGCTGAATGACTACTGCCTGCCTGCACCCGATCTGCTCCCCTTATCACAGCTACCCCCCTCAGCTGGATGCCTGTCTACTTTATTACACAGACGCGTGTCTCTATTATGCTGGCGATAAGCTTTTGTTATGCTTTATAAAAGCCAACAGAAACCGCATTCATATAACCTCACACACACTCGCACACACACACATATATATATATGTATAACACCCCCTTTTGTACCTGAATTTAAGGGCAAGTTTCATTCTTTCATTCTTTTTGTGGCCTGTGTCTCAATGGGAATTGTCTAAAAATTTGCCGCTTTTCATTTGCAGCCAGCGAAATCAAAGTGTCAGCGCAGTGTGAAGTGCCTTTTGTTATTACAGCCGCTGTCACTGATTTTCAATTGGAAAATTGTAAAAGGAAAAATGGCGAAATAGAATATTGTGAACAGCAGGCCAAATGCGATTTTGGGGCTTATGACTAACGTCTAGGTGTGAACTGCTAGCCAACTGCAGACTGTTTATGTAATATGTGATGTGTCCCGTTGAGCGCTGGTGGCTGGAATTCAGCTGGAATTTTGCTGCCTCATTGCCACTAATGTAAATGCTCAACTGAAAGTGGCACACACGAAACACGCTTCGTCATCGCGCGGCAACAACAACTGCAATCGGAACTATTCGAGAGGATATACTCTGTAACTGTAGCTCAAATAATATTCGTAGTTGAATTATAAATATGAGACTTTTGCCCAATATAAAAATCATTTCTACGGAAATAATCAAAATTCTGTGTAAATCGTGGGAGGTATCTAATCTGCTTAATAATTGTATTTATTAGTTTTAGTGAGTATAAAATTTTTATTTCGATACCACTAGCAGAACAGAACTGGTTATCGACCAGCTACATTAAACATTATATCTGTAGTTTATATATTTTAGTATATTGCTAAACTTCTATTTAATGGGTGCAGAGTATCAGAACAACAGCAACAAATACTCATGTTTCTATGCTCCACTTTTAACGGCAGCAGCCACAAAAGCTGAACGGGAAAAACAACACACAGCACAACACACACACACACTCACACACACACACACACACACACACACATATTGCATTTTCGCAACGTGGTTTTTGCGCCTTGCATCTTCGGCTCTAAAGAACCGCAAAGCCCAGCGTAAATAAATTGCTGCCATCGAAACTGAAACTGTAAGGGGAATCCTGGAATGTGATGCACATCTGGTACTTTTCACTGTTTTCCCATTGATGTGCCTAAGCCATGCCTTTGCTTTACTCCGGTTCTACTCCTCCTTCGCTCCTCCGCTCCTACGCTGTGGCAGCTATTCAATCGTGCGGCAACTTGCAACCATTTTGCAAAAAGCGTTGCATACTTTCGGGCCGTTGATTTGCATGAGCTCAAAATGCACCGCATATGTGTGTGAGCGGGTGTGTGCGAGTGTGTGCGAGTGTGTGTGTGAGTCATTAAATTCCTAGCGAGGGTTGCTTAAGCAATAAACATTACGTCCTCTATCCGATTTTTGATAAAACTTTTTGCGTTGGGTTTTCACAAACAAATTTTACAAAACAAGCTCATTTCTGAACTTTGGAATATTTTATGACTTCTCTTCTAGTATCCGTTTGCTCTTCTGGTAAAACCATAAAAACTGTAACTAACAAATTGGCTTAAATAAAGTAAAAGCTCACGCGCTGCCAATTTTCATTTTTCTCTGCTCGTAATGCGCTTTGATGTGGAGCTTACTTAAAAAGCACGTTGAATGTTGAGCTCAAAAAAAAAAGAAAAGAAAAAGAAAAACATTTGCTAAGGCGCTTTAAAGCAGTTATAGCCTGGTTTTCAATTTAAGTTAAAGGAGCGGGAGCTGAAGGGATTGGGGGGAAGAGCGTGTTGTGGCTGTGAGAAATGTTAATCTAAATTAAATGCCAGGCTCCATAATAATAGATTGGCGCTGCCGAAAGTGGAAAAACAAACCCCAAATGGAATTCGAACATGCCAGGCGATTATCTGGCTGCTTTATGGACCCGCGCGACGATGACTTGTTGTTGTTGTTGTTGTTGTAGCTGGTTTTGTTGTTGTTGTTGTTGTACCTGGTGGCAAAGCCAAGCCGTCTATGACTTGGCTACAACGAAGCGCCCAAAGTACGCAAACAAAGAAGCGAGCCAAAAATTATTGCCACACATGCAGCTGACAGAAAACCCTCTCCCCTCTCCCAACACCCCATTCCCCCTTCCTACAGGTGTTACCTCTGTTTGTCTGTGTGTGTTTTGTGCTGTGCCCGCATGCGGTTGGTGTTAAGCTTTTTGCTCTCCTTCCGTTTCCAGACGAGTTTTCTTTTTTTCACCTCATGAAACTTGCATTGCCTCCTGTCAGCAGCAAGCTGCTTCAGCTACTGTTTTCTCATGTCCAGCACATATATATATATATATATATATTTATATATAGTTGCTGTGGTTGTAATAGAAAAATCTATATATGTAATTGGAGGCGTGCGCCACACCCAGCAGCGTGGCAAATTGGCTATTTAACAATAATTAGATTAACTGTTTGCGGCAATTGGCATCTGGGCTTCCGCCAGGGAGCACCTGCATTATGGATCGCATGGCCAGCGTTTAGCACAAAGTTTGCCAGCTAAGCGCAATTCCTCTTTTATGAGGCCCCAGCTGTTTGAAGTTTTCATTAGTTGATCCAGGCCGAGAAGCCGTTGTTGGTTCTGGCCACATGCCAAGGCACAGCCAGAAACAGTCGACGGGCCAAGCAAAAAACGATAACACCAACTAAAGCTGGCAGCAACTATTGTGAGCCGAGCAAACAGAACTTATGGAAGGAACACACACACACACACACATACACACACACACACACACATACACAGACACACACACAAACGCATACAGAAACGACGGCTGAGCCTTGTTTACAGACAGTGTCGACAGTGGAACCACCGAATAACTTGAAATTTGTGCAGCCACTGACAAACAGACAGAGCGACAGGCAAACAGCCAGAAAGATAGACAGACAGACGGACAGACAGACAGACAGAAGGGATTGGGATAGCTGTGGCAAGGAGGAAAAACAGGCATGAAAATGCATTTTCATTTTTCTTGATTTCGCGCATAAAATGCGCATAAGCCTATGCCCATAAACATAAACATTTGGGGCAATGAACTTTGCGCGTGGCATACTTTTGGGGCGCCACAATGCAGCTTGTTATGCCCTGTGCAGTTAGCGTTAAATGGGTATATATGAAGCCAACTTTTATGTAGGTCAGTTGGATCAGGCAAAAACTTCGACAGCCCCACGTTAGAGTCGTTAAAATTGTGCAGCAAAGTTGGGATATGTTGTTGGAATTTCTTTTAAGGATATCTTTGGTAGATGTTGCTAGTTTTTATGCGACATGTGGTAGTTTGTCTATAATTCTGGAATCGAAAAGTTTCTAATACAATAAAATAACTAATAGATATGGTGGAGTTATTGTTTAAGCAGAGTATTTGCTAGTTGGTTTATAGATTGGCATTAGTCCATCGCTGCGGCTGCGGCTGCTGCTGTTGTAAAAATTTATTGCGCCGCATATGTTGATGTATGTTTGCACACATGTGCAACATACGTATGCAACATATACATATACAAGTATTTATTGCCTCGTTCTCGATTCACAGCGCTAAGTGACATACAATTTAACAGTTTTTCAGCGCGACCAGACTTAAAGCGAACTCGTGACGCTCTTTTTGAATGAGACCCTTGGCTATCAATCTTGCTAGGGGGAGCTGGGGGAACTTTAAACGCAAATTGCTTGGAATTAATTGTCAAATCAAATAAATAAATTCAATTTGTAAAAGTCAGTGTCAAGAGCAGCATCGTCTCAGTCGCCACACAGCACGCACAATTGATTGAAATATTCTTAAGAATTTGGCTGTCCTTATCAACGAGGACCTCAAACAATAGCCCAAGTGAAATGCCAAAACATCATCATCATCATCATCATCTTGTTCACCCAGTTGCTGATACACACGCTAAGCTATAGTTATATCCATGTTCACCGGCCCCCTTCCGCCCCATTGCCAATTTCATTCCCGTGCTTATTATTATTATTATTAATAATTCGAGAGACATTAATCATAAGCTCCTTCCAAGCGCTGATAATATTCCATAGTAATTTATCATGAATTCGCACTGAAGTAGAATCCTATTTATTTCCACCTCCCTTTCTCATTTTGAGGCCTGCCACAAACAATGAAATAGTAAAACATTTTATTATTTTATTATTACAAGCGCGAATTATGTTTGCTATTTCGCATGAGCCACCCACTCTTGAGCAACATTATTTTCACTGCTTAAATATAGCATAATGCACTTTTCTGTGTTTTTCCTTTTTCCTTTTGCGAAGCTAAATAAGTTTATAAGTTGGCAATTGGCCAAGGAATTGGGTCAGCGGCTGCCTGCCCCAAAAAGCCACAGCAATAACGAAACTGTAAGACAATGCCACTCAGTGGCGCAACTCGGAGTGCTCAAGTGTATTTCAAATCTTTTAATCTTTTAATCTTTTAATATGCAAATAATTGCTAGCTTATTGCTGCATTAGAAACCGCAATTTATAGAGATATTTTAACATGCGGTCTGCCACTCAAATTGCAGCGAATTTCAATCGAATTATAAAGTGTTCAAAGCTTGAATTAACTACAATTTATCAATTATTATTGCTTTGATATGAATGTGATTTACATGTAATTACTTAATTAATTATATATTCCACATGGCAAAACAATGCACTATGATTATTAAGTGTTATGCAAATTATTATTATTAAAATACCGATTCTTAATATTCTACACTGATTCCTTTTCACTAATTGACAGAAATATGCTCAAAATATATTTCAAATAACAAAGCATTGTTTGAATTTAGTGTCGAAAACATTATGAAAAATTAAAAATAAATGGAATCATTAAAGTATTAAATATTCTAAGAGTAGGTGTAAATGTAAAGCAGAATACGTGTTTTCAAATCCAAATTGCATGTAGAAGCCCAACCTTGATAAAAATAAAAAATATACGTATTTTTTATGAAAATCGCGTCAGGTTTTACAGAGCTGTTCAGTCGAGAAGATATGGAAACTTTAATGATAAAAATATTTATGTTTTGCAGGTTCCCTCTGTTTTTGTCCTGTGCCTGATTCGCATTTTCTTGCAGCTGTGAGTTGTGCGAGAAACTTATATAAATCTGTATTTTTATCCATTGTTTTCCTGCTTAGCGAATGAAAAAGTGCTATTTAAGTATGTCTTTGGCTCCACCTCAAATTAACAATATTGTGCAATAAAAATAGCACAACTTGAATGTTCATTCGGCACAGGAATTATTTACGCTTGATTGCATACAATTTGCTGGCTGCTAATGTCAACAAGAGCAACATGGGAGACACTTTGGGACAGAGCAATCTAGCAAATCTACCCATTGCTACCCAACCAGCTTCGCAGACATCTTCTTCACTTTCTGCTGGGTTACGCATTTAAATTGCCAGCATTTTGCTTAAAAGCCAAGCTCTTCCACCAGCTAGCACCTGACTTGGTGCATAGTCTGTGTCTTGGCGGCAAGCAGCGCCTCAGCAATTTATTTTTTCAGATATTTTTCTTCAGATATATTTTTTTTTTTTTTTTTGTATAGTTACGCTTGATTACTTTCGCGCTGGTAAACAAATTTTTTAGCGGCATCAACAACACCTTTTTGAAAGGTACTCGCCGCCATACTTGTCGTCTGTTTTGACGCACACACAAAGTACATAATTTCATTTACAATTTGCCTTCTTTATCAGCAGGCAGCTTGGTAATTTTCCTTAAATTCCAAATTAAAATCTACCCAAGCGACTCACAGTCACCGCCCACTGACTCCCGCCTTATGGTTCCACATCTCCTGCCCCACCCGTTTGGAAGTGGCAGAGTTGAGAGTCGAGTTCAGAGCAGTCAACTTGCTGCATAGTTTGACACCTTGTCGAGACTGGATAATAAACTTTGTAATTTAAGCAATTGAAACGCCTGCGATTGCATTAAAGTATTGAAAGTAGTAGCAGGTTTAGTGGGGGTCGAGTATTTTGACTGATGTTTATGGCGTTTCGGCCATCTTGGGAGGATGTTGATTTTATATTTTCATCAGACGCTACTTGCTTTGTAATGGAATTTCACTAACACACACACAACAAATAGAGTGTGGCATAAAACAACAAACAAATTTATGGAATTTTTAGTGCAAAATTTGTATTTGCATAAGCGCATAAAAAAGTCTGGGCTAACATCAGATGTGTGCAACGACGACAGCAGCTCATCTACAGTGGTATCTTCTTTAGAGGAAATTATGTCTGGAAGCACATTAATATATACAATATATATAAATTATATATAAACGATTGCTGTTGAAGAAATCTGGACAATATACAGAAAATTCACTTCCGATAGAGAATCAATCATCAATCAAATTGTAAATTTGGCAGAAAGTGTGTTTCAATTTTGATTTTTGGCTTTTCAGATAATCCCCTTGTTCAAATACAGTCAGACAAATGTAATTTTAGATTTATTTAAAGTTGCAGAAACCACCTGGCAGGCACTGTTACTGTGAATACCGTTAATAAATTAAATATTTATAGAAAGAACCAAATCTATATTATATATATTCGATTTTGGTATTTCGCTTAGTTGAATGAATTTCAAACGAAAATGACTAATTGTTAAACAGGGTTTTTAATTGATTTTATTTTTAATTTATTTTTATCATTTGTATAACACACGAAGCAATTGGCAAACAGGCCACCAGTTTTGCACCACTGTGGCAACATTTGGGTTGCTGCTTTCCACTTGAGTGGCATGTCGAATATTTTATATGCACATTTCTTTTTGGACATTCAAATGAGTACGAACATGAGCTGTGGAATGGTATTCGTTGATTGTTGGGCTGGAGCTGTTGCCGGGACTGGAGCGCCACTGGGCGTGGCATGCAGCTTGGAGTTTGGCAGTCATTTGCATTTCCACAAATGTAATATTTATGACCATTGTGTGTGCCTCTATGCAGCGCATGTCGGACTTGACGTTTGTTCTGTCAGTCTGTCAAGTTGTTGTATTCTTCACCCACGTGCGTGTTAACTTGTTTACACAGTGTGCACGTATGTGTGTGTATGTGTGTGTGGATGAATACTAAAACATTCATAACATTAAAGCTGACCAAGGCATAATAATCGGACCAAAGTTGCTGACCATGTGGCCAGGTTCAGTTAAGTTTGCTAAAACAACACACACGCACACACGCACACACACACACACGCACTTGCAGAACTTGCAGGCCATAAGACTGAGGCCGTACTTATTACTAGTCGGAAAGTAGTAGAGTATATACAGGTGCAAGTAAACAGCGAGGTCGTGAAATCGAAGGACTCCATTAAATACCTGGGAGTCATGCTGGATAACAGGCTCAGCTTCCGGCCACACGTGGAGTACGTCCGCCGCAGAGCTGCGAAAACGCAAGGAGCCCTGGCGCGCATGCTACCCAATATTGGGGGCCCAAAGCCAGGGAGGCGCCTACTGCTTGCGAGAGTGGTGGCCTCAATCTTGCTGTACGCGGCACCAATCTGGGCAAAGGAGGTGTCCAAAAAGAAAGGGTTGCGGAAGAAGCTCTCTGCACCTTACAGGCTAAGTGCGTTACGTGTGATCTCCGGATTCCGCACAGTCTCGGACGAGGCGGCATTGGTCCTGGCAGGCATGGTACCAGTTGACCTACTGGCGATGGAGATGTTGGAGATTCGCAACAGTAGGTTAGCTGCGGGTGCCACCATTACAATGGAAGCCATCCGAGGGACAGCGAGAGCTGCGACGATGGACGCATGGCAGCACAGATGGAGCTCGGCGACGAAAGGAAGATGGACACACCGTCTAATTCCTAGGCTAGAGGAGTGGACCGGGAGAAATACTGGTGAAGTTGACTTTAACCTTTCCCAGTTTCTTACAGGTCATGGCGGCTACAGGAGTTATCTGTACCGATTTAGGCACGACGACACCCCGCAGTGCCCGACCTGTCCGGACGCCATCGAAACCCCGGAACATGTGCTCTACCACTGCTCGAGGTACAGGGATACTAATACCTCAGTTCCCCCACCGGAGAGCTTGGTACAGTACATGATGGAGTCTCCGTCACACTGGAGAGATGTCCGCCAGCTCATAATAGGCATACAGAAGGATCTGAGATTATGCGAAAATGAGCGGCGAGTGACGGAGAGTGCCTAGTTAGGCAACCCACCCCGGCGAAGTAATACTTTACGGTAATCCCGCCGGGACTGGGGGTGTGTGTGTGGGGGATGGTTTTAGTACGTAGGCAGTGGCGCTGTCCCTGAGTCGTGCATGCAGTTGGCTCGGGCCTTCTGTATCTTTTGAAGATTTCCTCCCCCATGGCGTGAACCAAAAAAAAAAAAAAAAAACACACACACGCACACACACACACACACGGTGTACGCCATAGTTACAGAGATCAGAAATCAAATAAGCTCATTGAAGGCATTCTTCCGCACCAGAAAGTTTTAGCAAAAATGCATTGCTAATGCAATATATACGATAAAAATACATTGAACAAAAAATGCATAAAAATTGTACAGCAGCAACTTGCCACACACTTCCCCCGCACTCCCTTTTTGGACCAGATAAAAAGTTACATTAGCCAGATAAACAACACGCCCAAAATGGCTATAAATAGTAGCTATGTGTAATAGATAGGCTTGGGTCACAGTTGAGTTGCCAAAATTGTAAGCTATAAAAACATACCGATTGTTGCAAGACACTCAAGACACTTTGCCACCTCTCTTTTCAGGCGTTAGCCAACACTAAATAGAGGTGTTTGTAAAGCAAAGAAAATCATTAAATGCATACTGCAAAAACAGGCAACTTCATATCTTTTAGCCAAATAACTAAGAAGTGTTGAAGTAGTATGCTCGACTAGCAGATATCCCGACTTACATTCAGAATACATCATTCTTTGTTTAAGTTCTAACTGAAAAATGCAAAATCCAAAAAATTACTAATTGTTCGCTTTGTTCGACTCTTAGCCATTTTAATGGGCCCATGTTTCAGAAATAATCTTAACTTTCAAGCAAGTCAATTTGTGCATAATCGAATTTCCAATTTTAAAATCACACGGTGTGATTCACTTGCATTAAACACACACACACACACACACTAAACACTCTCTCACCTACACACCCACACTCACACCCACACACACACACTGACGTACACATGTGATGTGTAAATAACATGCATATTGTATGACTTCCTTAAGCTCATGAAAGCTGCATGCAGCAGGCAAACATTAGACTTACCAGCAACTGTATCTGCTACACACAGTTTGTATGTTGCCACACATTTTTGAAAAGCACAAGCCCCTCACACACACACACACACACACACATGCACACGCACACTGTCTCATAAAAGTAATCACTTCAGTGGTTTTGCGACCAATTTTAAGCATTGCCCACCCACAAGAGCCTTTAAAAATGTAAAATGTAAAATGTAGAAGGAATTGGATTTTTGGCAAATGTTTGTTGCCAGTGAATTTGCCTACTGTCGGATGTGGTTGGCCCGTTTTAGCCAACAGAGTTATGATAATTGCCAAAAGGGTAAAGTTCTTTATGCTCTGCATTGGCTATTAGCAGCCAGCTTCGCATTACGACTTGTCGATATTTGTTGGCTTTGGCATTCACTGAGCAAACATGTAAATTTCCAGGCAACAAATGTGCACATTTCGACACGGCCACTCATTTGGGTCCTGTGCTCTTTAATGCTGTTCCTGGGACCCACTCGTGGCCATCCAGTGCCTTCGAACATGTTCACAAAATAGTTGGAATTTGATTTTTCCTCAAGTTTAAATGTAATGAGTTCCTTCTTAAAGTTATTTCTATGTTTTCTCTCAATTATTCAATGCCATTAAAAATATTTTAATTTTACCTAAATTCTTATTAACTCGTTATGTTTTCTAGATTTAAACAAAAATATACAAAAGCCAATTTAATTCAACAGAAACTTGAGCATTTACATAAGACAAGAGCCTGCTTAGAAATGTTGTCCATTATTTGGATTGATAATTGCTTAAAGTTTCAAATTTGAAGGAATTCAAATTTCAATTAAAAACTTAAGCATTATTTTGTTTCAACAACAAAATTCACCAATATCACAAAAATGAAAATAACCCGGCATTCCCAATAGCTACTGAGAAACAGGATACCACATCCAGTATTCATATTCATGTCGATTCTGATGAATTATACTCACCCACAACATTGAATGTATACGAAAGTGACATTTTGGGCTCGGTGTTGATTTGGCACTCGTAGACGCCGGAGTCGCGTGGCTGCGGATATTTAATTTGCAGTGTCCAATTGGCCGAGTTATCCGGTCGTAATACCTGAGGAGCACAAAAAAACAAAACAAAAAACGTATATCAAATATAATCTTCAAAATGCTGCAATCCGCAACTAAGGAGAGGAGGAAGACGTTAGGAGCTCACCTGAAAACGTTGATCGGAGGTGTAGGTGGTGCCGCCAGCTGTGAGAATATGCAGATCACGTTTGCGTATCCACGAGACCTGCAAACAGTGAGAGAGAGAGAGAGAGAGAGAGAGAGAGAGATAATGAGTGAGAGAGAGAGATATAGGAATGTTGCTCAGTTCGCTGGTTTTCGTGTGTCTGTAAAGTTGAAAAATTACAAATTCCGCACTTAAAAGTTTCGCCCAAGTGCGTTTAACGGCGCTTGTTGTAAACAGTGTTGCCAGCATTTCGTGCCACACAGCCACTTGCCACTTGCAGCACAAACAAAGCGCAAAGTTTACTTTTTTGATACTTTTTTTCGGGCGTGGCAAAATGTTGATACTTCTTTCCTTCTACTCCTGCTGCGAGCGGTTGTTTGTTAATCTTTAGCATTTCGCTTTTCTTTTGCGTATTTAATCAACAAACAGCAAAACAAAAAAAAAATAAAATAAAATCAAGAAAGTAAAAGTATTGGAGAGTGTTTGTGTTGGAGATACCCTGTGGAAAGCTCCAACATATTTTTATACTTTTTACTTCCTAGATTATCGATAGAAATGTTATCGAAACAATTTTCTCACTTTGGTGGGGTGCATTTGTAATATAATCCAGAGAATATTTCTTAAAAAGTTAATGTTTTCAGCACATTCAGTATATTTATAAACCAAAGGTCGTACATTAATATTTATCAATTGTTGTTGGCTATATGTTGGCTATATTGCATGGCTTCATCTGCCAGTTACCTACATTTTTGCTGATGTTGATGGTACCTTTTTCTTATTCATTTGTAAAGGATACAAGGTGCAAAAACCAAAGTCAGTCAAGTCCGCATATGAGTGTGAAAAGGGTCACGTACACGGATCCAAGTTGACAAAGCGTAGAAAGCAAAGAGTTGGAAATGAAAGTAGCTCTTATCGATGCTCAAACCTACAATTTGATGGCGCCAGCTACATAAATAACTCAGACAATTGCAAAGTCTTTAAGCTGGCGACATTTTGCAGCCCAGTCCAGTCTGTCCTGCTGTCGGTTCTCGAATTGTTTCTAATGCCATTCCCTGAGATAGACCCTGGACCCATTGTTGTTGGCCTTCATTTGGGCAATTTTTATTAGAGCTTGAATTACATTTTCATTTGATTGCCTTGCCTTGCCTTGCCTGGGATCCTTGGGGGTAACCATTAGCCCTGGTTTTGTATCTCTCTGCTGTGATTTCTTTTTGTGCGCCCTGCTCGGGCGACCTTTGTGCCCTTTTGGCACATTGTTTTCAATTTATTTAATGACCTTAGTTTTGTTCTTTCACTCTCTCCTCCCCTCTTATTATTGTTGTGTGATGCTCAATTTTAATTACGCTGCTTCTAGAAGTTTTGCAATGCCAACAAATGTACATTTATACAAATATATACATATATATATAAATGTTTGTATATGTACTAACCTGCGCTCAATTAAAGTTTCAATATTTGCGACTGACAACATAAATGTAAAATATGCTAAAAAAAACTTGCCCAGTTCTTCTTCAGTTGGCTCGCATTAATAAACGTTATGGCCTGAACTTTAGGCATTTAGACGGAATTGGAGCATGTGCGAACAACAAAATCATTGACAATAAAACTGGTCGAACCAGCGGAACTATCAAGTACGGGTAAATGGCACAAATAAACAATCATTTACTATCCTTTCATTTCGAATCCTTTGCTTTGCTTTTGCCAAATGGCCAACAACTATTGCTTAGCCAATGTCCTGATCCGGGCCGTATCTAATAAATTCGTTGGATTGACGCTAAAGTCAACACACAACAAAAGCTGGCCATGAAAATGGCACAAGCAGCGAATGGAAACGGTCACGTAATACGTAAAAATAAAATTCATTTGCTTGTAAAAGTTTTATGCGGCAATTTTATGTTTTTCATCATAGACTCGACTCCAATCCTGCATTCCATGCCATTCCCAATAAGCCAATGCATTTGCGAATTCAAATAAAACGCCTACGACACAAGCAAGGAGCGCAGCAACCCAAAAAGGTCAGCGAAAGCAAAGCTCCACCAAATGGCCAAAAATGAACTGGAAACTAAACCATTTATCCACGATTACTGACCGAGGTCAGTGTTTTAATAGAGCAACCGGAGAACAGCACGAAATTGAGACCTGATATTACAGACTGTACATCTTTTCTATATCCGCAAAAGAAATGCTATTTAACCAAATCAAAGCCAGAGGACTGAGAAGAAATTCAGGAAGAACTATTTTTACTCTAGAGTATAATGATTATTATTAGGTTAGGGGGTGTGTGCACTGCGACCTGATAGGTCTATTGTGCCCCCTTCTGGGTTTAAAGATCCTCCATCAGCCCAAGCTATTGCACGAATGCTAGAATTTTTATTGGGTTGAGGGTTACTATGTCATTGGTTATCATGACATGCATCTCTAGGATGTTGCATCTCTTGCTTGCTAAGGAGACACACTCTGCTAGGATGTGCATTGAGGATTCCTCCTCGCCTTCACAGAAACTGCAGAGTCCTCTACTAATTATAACTAGCTTGGCTAGGTGACTTCTTAGTCTAGAGTATAATGATATAAATATATATATTTTATTTATAACATATAACAAATTTAAATAAATATTATTGTATTAAAAAAGTCTAAAAAACCTAAAATTTACAACTCATGATTGAATTGGAATCTATATTGAGCATTAATTATAATGCAGTAATTCAAATGAAAATAAAAAGAATGGAAAATCTGCATCAAAGTCTTAACTTCTTTAGCACATTTGATTAATTTTTTATCATCCAGCGAAACAACTTTAAGCAATACCCTACTTAGATTAAGATTTTTAAGATTTGACCTAAATATGTAAATATTTAATTTTCAGACAAAATCGAAAGTCAAAATTGAAAAGTTTGCAAACTCGTCAGCAAGGCTTTTCGACATTCACTTTACATAAGAAATCAATAAGTTTAAATCAGCGTTGCTTAGAGATTTGTCAAAGCTTTGCCACATGTTGCAGCCAAGTGAGCAGAGCAACAGCTACCACTACAACCAGATCCCGTGTGATTCCCCAGTGTGTCAACGGGACAGAACGAGCCAGAAGGAGGCCATAGAGAGCGGATGGAGGGAGCGGAGTGCAGGTGCTAAACTTTTGTACTCCGGGTATGATTCCCGTAATGTCTTTAGGTTTAAATAAATACCACAAGCATAGTTTTATATTATTTAACACTTTGTGGGCTGCCCGGCTTGAGCAAAAGTTTTCCTTGGCTGTTCCAGTTTTTTGGATGCGTTGCTTGTTTTTGTCATTTTACAGCACTGCCAAATGAACGAAGTTTCCGAGTGTGTGTATGTGTGTGTGTGTGTGTGTGTGTGTGTTTGTGTGCAACTTTACTGTGTTTGTGTATGTTGAAAAACTTGGCGAAAATACATTAAAAACTTTGCTGACGCATTTTCTGCGTCTCTAACCAAGGCGCCGACTGTAGACTTTGTTCTTTGGACACAACTCGCAGCTCCAAGGATAACTTGAGAGCAGCTATTGTTGATGTTATTCCTGTGTGTGTGTGTGCGTGTGTGTGTGCTGCTGTGGCAGACGGCACCCAACGCTCTTGCTTTGTCCGAGCCGGAAATGGTGTGAAAATTTCATTAAAATTGCAAATGCACTGAAAATTGCGCTCACTGCTTGGTTGCTGCTCTCCTCTACACAAATTGCCCTGGACGAAAATCTAATGAAGTTCAACTACAACTTAATGAAACGGTCATCAGCCGATCAGCTGATGGCCCTCAAGTGCATTCCTTGAGCACATGCCACATGCAACATGCAACATGCAACAGCTAGCTGTGATTGTAGCGCAATTATTAGACAAGTAAATTATGCGCATCGCGAATTAAGTGCTTCACTTTCTCCCACTTTCTTCACTCCGCGCACAGTTTGTAAATAAAGTTGTTAACCGATTTTTGGGACAAGGCGTCAGAAACAAGCAAAGCGGTCACGGTATTAAAAAGGGTTCGCAGCCTAAACTTCTTTGATATACACATAGAAATTGCTTTTTTACAGTCCATTTTGTTTTTGGTTTTTTTTTTACATGCCCAAATTGCGGAGGATACGTCTCATATCGTTGATGTTGAGCGGAACGCGCTTATGAGAATGTTCTGTGTTGGCTTTGAGCCCGACGCAATAAATCAACAGCGCACGGACTGAAGTCCTGTGAAGTCAAGTTGAACAAGCTGATTCAGGCAACTTCCGGAGCCCCCAAAAAAAAAAAAAACAACCAAAAAACAACAAGCGCGAGCAAAGGATAACGTAGAAAAGGGGGTAAAATCAAAAGCAGCAGTTGGTATGGTAATGACACACAGCCAAGAGATACTCCTACACCTACTCCTACTCCCACACAGTCACTGGCAGAGGAGCCTAACGAACTAACAGCGCGGGCATAAATTACCCTAGAGTAGAAGCCGACAACTTTGGAGCGAATAGTCGTCTTTTTGACTGCTGAGAGTGGTGCCTGGCAGAGTGGATTGTAGGGATTGGGAGGTGGTTACAATAGCGTAATGGAAGCCAAGCGGCGACAAAGTTATTTGCCGTAACTGCTACACTTTCAATTTGAGTTTATGGCCAAAAGCTGTGGGTGACAGGGCGCGGTTCCAGTCTGTCAATTACAATTAATGTTTGTTTCCATTTCTCTTCTTTTTCCGTCGGCTCTTCCAAAAACTAACTGATTTACTGATTGGTGTTCCAGAAGCTGGACAACACTCAAAGTTGATCGTTAATTTTTTGTTTTTGTCATGATTGCCATGAGTTTCGTTTTGTGTCTGGAATTTTTAGCAATTATATAGTTCACCTCTCTTGGCCGAAACTTGCCAGCTAATAAATGGATTACTTTCCCATGAAAAGGTGAAAAATCCAAGTTTGACAGCATTCGAAGAAACTTGCTCTGGTTAATGACGAAAATTGGCAATTGGTTCCATATCCACACACATCACACACATTCAGAATACAGCAGTCTCTGCAGTAGTCGTTAAGCATATTTGATTTGAAGGGCACACATTAATCGAATTATTTAGTTTTTCAAGGGAAAATTGTTTAAATTTTAGTAATTGAAGATCACAATTTAATACAAAGCTAGATAGCAATAGAGGAAGATCGAGAGAAGGAGCGTCGTCCTTAGATAAAGTCTTATGGGTATCAGCAATTCCCAAACAGAACAGAATGGAGAGCAAGCGATTTGGTTCGGATGAAAAGACTGTTCCTTTCACTTCAGATTCCGCTGCTGGTGGCAAGGACTTAGTGAAGCCGGATACCTTTTTGGAGTTGGATATCGATGAGCTTGTCTCGAACAGCAGCGCCGATGAGACGACCCCCTCCATGATTGTAATCGAGAAATGCATTAGCTCCAAGGAAGCGACTGCAATCAAGCAAGAGGAGAGTGAACCAATCGAAAAGGCGGTCTGTTCCATTTCTCTGGGTCTCAAGCCCAATGTACAGTTCCAGATTCTGTCTCAGAATGTCGACGGCGTCGGTCAATTGTTGGCTAGCACCGAGGCAGCTCTCGTTGCGGCCAATATCTCTACTGCAATCTCAGCTGGTAGCGATCAAACCACACCGAACCCAACTCGCTGCGAGGACAGCGGCACACAGTGCAACAACCTGAACCTGGACTGCATCGAAACGAACTCCAGTGAGTCGATGCCATCGATTGGCTCCCTCGTTTGTCGCATCTGCCACAATGCTGATAATCCTGAGCAGTAAGTAAACAAATGTATATATACATATATCTATAGTTATATCTAACTGATATGATGCTGATAATCCTGAACAGTAATCCTACAAATTTATATGTATACATCTGTAATTATATCTAGTGCTCATACATGATTATAATCCAATGAGTTGTTCCAGTCAGCAAATAGAAAAAATACCCACTTTTCTATAAATTACGTGCTTTTCATTAACAATTTAAATTTTTTTATAATTTCCATTGGCTTTTTGAACTTCAGTATTTAAAATCCAAAATATATTGTAAAAAATAATCTAATCGATATATTTCCAAGGCTTAAAGGCTAATTAATAAGCAATAAAATTAGTAAAATAAGAAAACTAAATGATTGTCTATAGCATATACCCTATGTGGATACTGGATACTGGGTATTTTAGTTCACATTTAAGTTTGAGTTTGGAAACAAAAAGCGAACAAAATTAATTGCATGACATTTCTAAGAAAAATTAGCGTATTGTCATTACACTATGTCTATCTTTGTATTTAAATATAAATTTAAAAATGATATATATTATTAAATATAAAATGTATTGAAATGAAGAGCAGTCGACGGCGACATTCAAATGGATGTATTTATATAGATGTTGAATAGAGTCGTAGTTTGCTGCGGATGTAGGTTGAACTGTTTACCCAATCTGTCCGCACATTTAATCCCCGCTTTTATTATTGTTGATTGTTGGCATCTCTTCTCTTGTTTGCAGACTGGTGTCGCCATGTTTGTGCAAGGGCTCCCTGACATATGTGCACGTGCACTGCCTGGAGCGCTGGATTAGCACCTCGCGCTGCACGATCTGTGAGCTGTGCCAGTTTCATTATAACACGGAGCAAACGCTACGGTAAGTGTATGTGTGTGTGTGTATGTGTGTGTGTGTGTGTGTATGTGTATGTGACTGGTGTGTGACAACCCCGGCCATGTACTTGACTTCCTGGTAAACCAAGTGGCAGCTGCTCAAAGGGCCAACTGTGTCATTTGACAGCCAGCAACCTCATCCTCATCCTCTCATGCGCATCATCATCATCATCACCATCATCTGGGCAGCTAAGAGCCGTCAGGCTTTATACGTTAGGCGTTAGTTGTTACGACTTTTAATCAGTGATCCTGGGCTAAGCACTCGACTCACTAATTGCTACAAATCAAGCAACACTTTGCACTTTCTGCCTTGTAACCGTCCAAACAGGTGATATATCAAGGGAGTCATGGTAACATCGCAGACAGTTTGAATTTAATAAATATTTTCTCAGCTAAATAAACACTTATTTACCACAATTTGGTATTTAGATTCTCACTTTGCATGTGCATAAATATTGATTTATAATAATGATAAAATGCAACAAGTAAGAATGCTGTAGTCGAGTTGGCTCGACTACGATATACCCTTAACCCAGTTGTTAAATATATATATACTCAAATGTTCAGTTCTGCAAATGCATTTCTTACATGTATAAAAATGTAGATAAACTTATTTGGCATTTATATTCCTGAATAAAATTTAGCTATGAGTGCCATCAAAAAATTTTCAAAATGCAAACAATAAAATCAGGGTTATATTTTGTGTATATTAACAATATAAAATTTATTTCCATTTTCGATATGATAGCCTTGTTTGGTACTTCCCGATTAGAGCCTACTCATTTGCTGTCCTGCTGTCCCTTAGCTACACCTGCCTGCAGTCGCTGCGTATGTGGTACTCCAGGACAATGAGCCGGCGCGCCCTGCAGGAGGATTGCCAGATGTTCTCCTTGCTGACGCTTGTGGCGTTTGGGATCATTGGCACCTTACTGGTGGGCATACAGTACTATGCGATGCATACTCAATCCTGGGGCCTGAGCAAATTGTGGACCAAGTCCTGGATGTTATTCTTTTTGTGTATGACGGTGCGTAGTAGAAATCCCAGCTTATTCGATATTCTTCTCAATGAAACAACTCCACAGATTACTGTTTACTTTGCCAATGTCTATATGCTGATCAAGTCTCAGCTGGCGCCCTGGTATCGGTAAGCAGCGCTGCTTTAGGTCTTTAACACACTTTTAAACACACTTTCGCCAGCTGGTGGCAGTCGGCACGAGATATTAAGCTTATATTGGAGAATCGCCGACCCTTTCCGAATCCCAGTCGCGTGCAGCAGCAAACGATAGAAACTGTCTCGACGACTGCTTCCATGTTTACGCATCACGATCAGTTGGATGTGGAGAGGTGCTCATCCATACAGACCCACTATCCGTCCCCATCATCCAGCGCAGTCTCGCTAACCAGAGCTGCGCCGCCCACAGCCGAGGAGGAGCAGCCGGAGACGGAGACTGTAAACGCCGATAACAGCAAAGATGCAGCCATCGAATTGAGCTCAATTCCGAATCAGAATCCGAATTCCAATCCAGACACCAGTCCCAAGTGTAGCGATGATGCTGACGCAAGCGCTGAGGCCGACCAGGTGACAGAGCGGGCGGAGAAGGGAGGCGGTGCCAACAACAACTAAGTAGTCGGTAATACACAAGTGGACAGTTTTGTAATTAGGGCTCAAGGACAAGGCTATCAGCTTCGATGTTTGCGTGCCATTTTCTTTAATGTACTTTCAATGCTCTTAATGAAGTCGTCGGCCAAACTTGTCTGAAGCGAGTCAAATTTCTCGATTTTTCCTCCTCTTTATTTTTTTGTTCTTGTGTATTGCTGGTAGATTGAACTCTGTACTTGGCTGCTTCCTTTCACTTCCATTTGGCAGCGTACAACTTCCGGTTCCGGCGTGAGCTGGTGCAAATTAAAGCTGATAGCGTAGCCTTGTAGCCCGCAGTCCTCCTTAAGGACGAGTCTGCACGGGCATGTCAAACAAGCTGATGGCACAGCTAGTCACGTGATTGATGGCTCATAAATTAGTCATTTCGCTTAGCTACCTCACTTTCCTAGCCCCAAAGGCAGCCGGTGTCGCCCCAAGACCTAACCTGGCTGTGTCCACATTTTTCGCATCGAGTGCAGCTCCAGCAATCAAGCAGTAATTTGTGCCTAGTGCTACGCATTTAATATCAGCCACATCCACCGCCATAAATTCCAGATGGCCCGAACTTGCCCATTCCGCCCACTTGTGTTCCGCCTGAGGCTGTGTTCCGCTGCGTGGGCTGATGTTGACATATTGGAAATGGAGCCTCTCCCCATTATTCAATGATGTCCAGCTAGTGCTATGTATATTTGGCAAAGGGTTAACAGCACGGCGACCTTCAATCAATTTTGCTGGCCAGCTAGCTGACTGGTTGGACATGCTTAGTCAATCACTGCGCGGACACCACGTCAGACCACGTCAGACCAAATGATTGAACGTCTCCTAGCTTAAATCGCTTCCAATCCTCTGTGCACTATTTGCCCGTTTGTTTCTCTGAGCGTTGTTCTTTTTGGCCGGGTTGGGGCAGCTTGTCAACTAAACCCCAAATTGAAAGCAAAATCAAGTAGTTCCCGGCACATCGCCTTTTGCAGCTTAAACCTCAATTTTGTCTTTTTTTGTGCGCTACTCACTCATAAGCTTAAATCTCTTAAGAATATTCTACTCAGTAATAAAAGATTTATTTTTAGGTTGAGCTTTTGCTGTACCCAATAATTAATAATTTTAAAAGGCTTTTTAGCGTTTAATACGTTCGTAGCATGCATTCAAAAATTTAATTAAGAATAGTGCTATTTTTTATACCCTTAACCCATTAAAAATGGGTAAAAAAGGGTATAATGGTTATGTGCAAATGTATGTAACAGGCAGAAGGAAGCATCTCCAACCCCATAAAGTATATATATTCTTGATTAGGATCAACAGCCGAGTCGATATAGCCCTGTCCGTCTGTCCGTCGTTTGGCATTTGGAATATAAGCTCTCGTGTACCAGGCGCAGATCAAGTTTGCTTTATTTTATCGATAACTGCCTCAGTTTTTTAATTATCGATACATTTTGACTTTCGATAGCAATAAATTCCACAATTTAAGAGGCAGAGGCTTATAATTTATACATAATATACATAAACATATTATTGATCAATTGACGAGTTAACTCGAAACCAGCATCTTACTTGTTTATAAAACACAATTAATAATTAACCCACAGAATTTCAGAAAAAACAAATCGCCTTGAATCTTAGAAAAATAAAGATGTTCTTATTTTTAGAAATAATTACCTTTGGCTTAAAAATAATGACGATTTTATTATTTTGTACACCTGTTTTTCGCCAAGTGTACATATTAAGCTAGATGACTTAATACTACACATAATCCATAAACTTTTGATACAGCCAAAAGCTATGGCTCGCCAAAGCGTAAAACTGAGGCAAATCCATAAACTACATACTCCAATTTCTGGACTAGTTCAATACTTACATCCTTGTCACCCAATCGCTCCACGCGGCAGTGCAGGAATCCCGTTTGGCCGACGGTGACGGTCAAGTTGCGCGGCACATCAAAGTCAAAATAGGGCAACATGTTTGAGGGTGAGATTGTGGTTGTTGTTGTTGTTGGTGGCGTTGGGGCTATCGCAGCGTTATATCCTGCAACAGAAAGAGGCAGAGAAAGAGAGAGAGAGAGTGAGACTTGAGAGTGTAAAATTGTTGGAGCGAATATAAAGAAAAACTTGTGCCAAATGAAATTTATTTTCATTTTCATTGTGCATACGTATTGTGTGGGGAAAAGGCCTTTCAATTCCAGGCCACAATGTGGTACAGTCTCCCACATGTATATGTGTATTAGGGGGGGAAAGAATGGAGGGGGGAAGTGGAGGGCCAAAATACTCGCAAAAAGTGAAACGTAATAAAATTCTCATAAAAATTCAGCAGAAAACTACAAAAATCTTCAACAAACAATTAAATCGCCCCTTTTTTATTTTTATTTTTAGCATTTGCTTTTTGCGTTTTGTGAGTTTTGTTCTGTTTGCGCTTCCATTTTGCTTTATGCTACAGTTTGCATATATATATATATATGCACATATATAAAGCCGATATGCTTCTGCGGAATGTGCCACATAACCGCACCCCTTTTGGGCTATAGATAAATTTGCGAACATGTGGATTATTAACGATTCATTGGAAATTCGGATTTATTTGGCTTCATTTCATGTTTGTTGCTCGCCAACTGTTTGCTCAGCCATATTGAGCTGTGCCTCTAGCTGTGTGTGTGTGTGTGTGTGTGTGTGTGTTGTGGCAGTGTATCGACTTGTCGGTGAGTGCTTTTTGCTTCGTGTTTTTTTTTGGTTTTTTTGAGCTCAAGGCTAGGATTTTATGCGGCATTAACAAACAAAACCGCACAGCAAAAGCAATATGAAACGCGATTTAATTGAAAATTAATATGGTTGGAGAGGTTCACAAAGAAAGAGAAAGAGAGAGGGAGAGAGAGAGAGAGAGAGAGAGAATAATAGCAAAGCTTATATAACATGAAATCAAAAGCAAATATAGCTTAGCCCAAAATGGCCAGCAAATAGCTGAAACTGGCAAGCGAAAACTTCTATCAGTTGGCTTCTGAACTATGTTTTTGCAGCGGCAAAACTTTTTGGGCAAAGAACCCCCCCACCCCGCCCAAGATAAAAGTCAACCGACAGAACACGTTTGATAAGCGCTGAGCCGGGCCGAAAGGAATCTTGTTATACTTAGTAGACAACTGGTGGAATAAGTTCATCAATACGAGACAGCCGGAGAGACGCAAAGAGTCTCAAACTTTTGCACATCAAAGCGTTTTGTTGGAATCAGCTCGCAGAGCGCATGCAGCCAACTGGAATAGGAATAATTGAATGAGTCAACGACGACGACGACGACGACAACGACGACAACGACTCAAGGAAACCAGTCAGTTTATCGAACTTTCAACTGTGGCAGTTGCAGTGATGGGCAGGGCAGGGGCAGGCAGAACGGCGGTGCGAATAAGAGTCAAATGTACAACGTACTCAAAAGAGTATGTTACAATTTTGGTTCCTATTTTTCTTTTTCTTCTTTTTTTTTGTCGTTGTCGGTCGCTTCTCGGCCCAGGAGCTGCTGTTGCACATTTCCTTTTCCGCACGCGCCCAAAAAAGACGCACGCAACCAAATTGACAAGAAAAACTTTTTGGCCAACCACGCACGCAAAAAGAGGCAGCTGCAAAGCATACGCAAAACTTTTACCACATGCGTAGCGGACGACGCAGCATGCAGCGGCGGCAAGCAGGGGAATCCCCTTTTTTTCGGGAAATTCAGTGACGAGGTCGGAGTATAACAAATTTAACGATTTACTGGCGGAATTCGAACGCAAAGTTAAATTTAATGTGCGCAACATTTCTGTACGTGCCCCAGTTGCCAGTTGCTCTGGCAATATGCAAAGTATCCAAATTGTAGATAATTCTAAAGACAACACGAAATGGAAAAGAGAAAGCATATAAACGAAAAGTTAGCTATTTCCATTTCCATTTCCATTCAGCTGGGCATCGAGCTGAAAGCACAAACTGAGCAAAATTTGCATATTTAATTCGGTGTTTGATATCTTATAGTTTATGTAGGCATATCTATGAAGAGGATCCAGGGACTCCAGGGAACGTAGTGTCTGTTTGTTTGTGAATAGTGTTGCAAGTGAGAGCACTTTTGACACATTTTCAACACACACAAATTAGCAGTTTGATTTATTGCACACTGCGTTGCAGGTAAGCTCAACTTGAAGATACCCTGTTAAAGTCATTTAACCATTTTACGTAACATTTTTATTAAAGTCTCAGATTGACTCAACTCTACGAACTTATTGAAAGATAAACGGACACAAGGCAATTGGCACACAACAGGGTAGAAAGTAGGCGGCCAAAGTTATGTTTAAGTAGACCTGGCTAACACTCGGCATGTCAAAAACTGGGCGCCCTGTTTCGTCGCCGTCGCCGTCCCCGGACCTGGACACGGACCCGGCCACAAGAGCCGATTCGATGGAAACCAACGAAATTAGCTTTGGAATTTTGCACGTATGCGTATGCGTGGAAATGCGTGGAAAACTCATAGAACGGCAAGGATACGTGTCCTGTGCGCCGGAGCTGCTGCAAAAGCTGAACTTAATTTATTGTTTATCAGCGGCCATGAAATTTATGACCAGAGCCGAGCATGAATCCCAGCAAAATGTTTGGGCGCCCCTCTGCGTTGGGCGTTAATTTTAAGTTTATGCATGGAAAATTTGCTGCGTGCTCATGTTGAGCAAATTAACGATGTGGCTGGCTGGAAAAACGTGGCACAAAGCTGTCGCCTTTGTTGGTTTGAGCCACTTTGGTATCGATCAGCCACCACCACCCACAACAGGCGCAACAAGAACAACAACAGCTGGTGTTGTCAGATTTCGGTTTGGCTTTGGCTTTGGATTTGGCCTAAAGCGTGTTTAATCAAAAACATTGAACAGCAAACGGGCAACGACAACAAATTGACATGATGCATGGCCAATAAGAGCCGGCTTTCGACAAATTAGCCAATGTGCTGGAAAATTATAACAAAGTTTACATAGCAAACGCAAATTTATGAACGATTCAAGTGCGCTTATTAAATTAGATCGATTGGAAAATGACGCCATCGAACAACCTCTTTTAAAATAGTTTCCCATTTCCCATTTTGGCCACATTAATTGAGCGTTAAACGCATTGCGCTCTGCCCTCGGAATATGCAAAACGAAGGCAAACATTTGTTCTGGCCAAACAGAGGAAATGATTAGTGATACGCGCTTGTGTGACAAGAGTAAACTACCAACAAATATCACGTATTGCTGCATGCAAACAAGCTACAACAAGCTACAGCTGCCTGAGGCATGCGAGGCATGCGAGGCAGGCATCGGCCAGGGGCGTAGTTGAAGAGGGCTCGTTTAATTTGTGTGTATATGCAGACGCCTTGAACACTTTTGTGTTGCCATCAATCAGCAGCTAACTAAACAAACTTCAAAATCAATCACACTTGCTCGAGGTTCAACCACCCCAAAACTCCCTGCCCCCTTTGACTCATGCCACTGTGTCTACTCTCTTGTAGAGCAGGTGCTTACCCTGTAACCAGAAATCAAATCCTAACTTTTAGCAGAAACTCAACTAAATATGTATCTAAATCAATGGCAATAGTTAATTATACTAAGTGACGAAATTAAATAAAAAACTGGGTAGCCTTTTTTAGTATTCGCGCCTGTTGTTAAATAAACTGGGTATCATATTATCGAGCAACTCGTTTTGCAGCATTTCTGTTTGTTTTTGTTTGCTCGAGCGCATGTGAACTTCAAGTCAATTTGCCAAGCGAGGACCTGGCTAAGATGCCTTGGATATATCATGATCTCAGGCACTTAAGGTTAAGTTGCGCCTGACAACACATTGATGCTGCAGCTGCACTCGACGCTGCAGCGCCTCTTGACTTGCCACAAATTGTCTAGACTGTTGCAGACGCCGATAAACTCAGAGTGGGGGGGGAGGGGTCTGCTAGAGATAAAGATGCTGCCACTGCACTCTTTTAAATATGTTCAACTATCGATTATGTGGCTAAAGTGTTTCCGCTTTACCATTCAAAGGTGGCTGGTGTGATGGGGATTGTGGCATGCCACAAGCTGAAGGCATGACAAGCACCGACACTTGCATCACACTCCGCTGGCAATCAATATTTGCATTACATAATGTGTGACACAACTAATTTACCGGGTAATAATTGGTTCAGTGGCTAAGAATCTAGCTATGCTTCGATTGAGATCTATTCGAAGAAATTTATAAGGAATAAGGATAAGGTCAAGTGTCATGATTATGTGGTTTCCCTTTGACTGTATATAAATACTATAATTACGTGACTAATACTTAACTGACAGTTGCTTTGAATTATAATTACGGCTTTTCTTGGTATTTTTATACATCAGTGTAAGAATCTACTTACAACACGTAATCAAGGACCTTTTCCTAATTATCCTTATTAAGACTACCTTGCTCTTATGATTATTTATTCATTGAAATATATAATGGCATACAAATGAAGTTGGGCTAATGCCGATGTAATCTATTATTCTCTTTGTATTATTATTGGTATTATCATTTTGATGCATTCAATTCTATTTTTGGCATGACTTTATTCGTTTCAACATATTCCTAATTATTAATTTACATTAACTATAAATAATTCAAGACTTTTAAATGGCTCACTTAAGTATCACTTACTTTGTCACCTGTATCTTTCCATGCTACATATTAACCTGAATTGAATTATAAGTAAATAAATAAACATTATCAACTGATTATTAAACATTTATATATTGTTCTCCAAGCACGCAAACATAATTACACAGATTTACACAATTTACTTAACGATTTTCTCTATGGCACTTAGCGTATGTCCTTGCCACGACAACTTAGTGGGGTTGAGCTATAGCTAAGTTGCATTTAATTTACAGTAAATGTGCATTAGTCAAGCTGAGCAAGTGTGTGACAGAGAGAAAGAGAGAGAGATAGTGAGAAACTGTCTCTTTCTACTCGCCTGTTTGGCGAGTTGTGGCTGCTCTTTATTCATTCGATAAGTTCAAGTGCGTAGAGAGACTTACGTGCGCGTATATAAAATGTGTGTGTGTATAGTGTGTGTGTGTGTATAGTGTGTTTGTGTGTGTGTGTGTGTGGCATGTAAAACTTTTTTGATGCGTCGCCATTTTTATAGCATGCCCAGTGGCGCAATGTCTAGCTCAGACTATGTCTCTATTCTCTGTCTCTGTCTCTGTCTCCATCTCCATCTCCGTCTCTGTCTCTAAGTATATCCTGGCATCAGTCAGCGCTGTGGGAAATGGTAGTTGGAGCATAGCAGTTGCCATTGAGCTAATGTTATTAGTGTCGCGCTTGGAATTTATTATTTTTTAAGGAAACCGCCATATACGAAGACTTTAATACATCAAGTTAAACTTGTCTAATATGCGTAATGCTCAGAGGAAGAAAAGAAAGATGACTCAGTCTCTGCTCGTCTAATCGAACAATTTAGCGAATTTGGCCAAGTTCCGTTCTGTCTTCTACTCCTCACTCCTAGCCACTGTTTTGGCTTCAAAAGAATCGCAAAACGATGTCGCGATGCTGTCTCATTTCAATGAATATACGACAAAAAATAAAATAGATAAGCTATCTTGCGATGCCGAAGATTAGATACGCTTATATTAAAACCTACTGAGCTACATAAAAGTCTGACATAATGCCACAATTCTCCCTGACTCGCTGCAAAAAGTTATTAGCCTTTGGAGACTTGGGTATATCAAAAAAGTTGATCTAGAAATGAATACTTCATAAGTTGACTCGTTCAACGGGGAACACATTTTGTGGTGCAATTAAAATATCCTTGGCAAGAGTATATTTAATATGTTCAGCCAGCGACAGACGCACTCTCATTTGAATCTCAGCCCTTGCCACAGAGTGGTTGACAGTCGCATAATATATGTGCCACATATTCGTAAACGCGGCACTCGCATTTTCGGCGCGAGGCGCCTGCCACATTTGCATGCGCATCACATGTCAACGATGACGACGCCAACGAGAAGCCAGCATGGTTAACGGGAGAGGAGGGGAGGGGCAGAGTTGAGCAATGGAAGTTGAAAGAAAAACAAAAAAAAACTGAAGAGTCGCAGAAAAAAATTCGAAGCGGAAACCAAATCAGATAAGCGCTTGGTGAATGGCGCCCATGGCGACAACTGACGGATATGCCTCGTAAATTCTTGTCAAGATTTGCAAGATCGTTTAAAACTAAATCCACAAATCAGAAATACACAAATCGGAAACAAAACGACAGTCGCCTTAGCGTATTTCAATACTTAAGCGGATTACGGAATGGCAGCAATCAGAGAACAAAAGTTACGCAAACGTGTATTTTCAATATCAAAAACCCAAAGGTGTTTTTGAGCATTGGTCTATAACAAATTGTGATGGCCCATGCGCTGAGTGTGTTGACAATGCCAAGCACTCTATCACACACACACACACACAAGAATACACACACTTGATGTAGCACACCACTACAATGGCAAAAGTGCTGGCGTTGCAGCTTTACGAGAAATTTCAGAAGGAATTTCCTGCTGAGCGCAGCAATTCCCCAACCCGACGACACTAACCCAAAAACGCATCGAGTGTGTGTGTGTAGGCGTGTCTGTGTGTGTGTGTGAGTTTGTGTGTGACACACAAAGTGCTTCAGTTAAATACGGGCATGAATCGAAGTTCGAAAATGCTGTTTGTTGAAGTTCACATTTGATGATTTTCCTCTTCATTACATTTCCACTTGGCCAATACTTAACCCTTAAGCTTAAAGATCCTATGTGTAATTCTTTAATTATCCCGCAATTCGAACAATTTGGTTTGGTCTTATGACCTGGCAGTGATTTATTATGATTTTTTATGGGCTAACCAGTAGCACGCAGAAAACACTTTGGAATAATTGCATTTAATTGATTGCATTCATTGCGTACACGCAATTTGTGGCAAATACATATACATATACATAATACATATTCATTGGCAGGCATTTATTGTAGACAAATTGTTGCCAACTGCCTGCTCGTGTATTTATCAATTTTTCATTTCCATCCCCAATCTGCCAACTCGCCCATTCTTAACAATCGAAGTCAACAGTCTGAACCAGCAATTTTCTATCCGGATTGACTCCACTTTGTCGATGCTTTGTGCCCCAAACTCACACGACTTGAACTTCTGCAACCGCTCGACGCACTTAGGCGCGACAATTAATTTACGGCGTAGACGTTTGCCAACCCATAAATTATCCCCGGACAAACGTGCGAGCGAGACAGCAATATTTGAACCACATGGCGTATGCATAACGAGCAGAGAACAGACCGAGAGTCGCTTCATAAATATGCTAGAAATCACAGCTAAATATTTCAGAAGTGCGGTTGCACATGTTCCTTCTCATATCCTTGCCACAGTTTGTGTTCATCAGAAATTTGGTTTAATTTATTTGCTAGTCGGATGATGTAATCGAATTGTTGCTATGAGTTACTGAAGAATTTTAAATATTGCTGAATTGTCTGCAACAAGGAAATGCAATTGTGATTGTGACTAGGAATATATATATTTATATTTATTTATTTATTTATTTATTTATTTATTTATTGTCAACTAAAATCAGCGACACAAAAAATTAAAAATTTGAATTAAATTAAATTTAAAATAAAATTAAAATTATAAGTAAATTAAAAAATACTAAAATATTTATAAGATTTCTAAGATTTCTGGGAATAGAAAACAAAATGGTCCAACATTTGTTGCATGAATTGGGGAAAAGTCAGAAAAATGCAATCCAATATTTATTTATTTATTTATTTATTTATTTATTTATTTATTTATTTATTTATTTATTTATTTATTTATTTATTTATTTATTTATTTATTTTTTTATTTATTTATTTATTTATTTATTGTCAACTAAAATCAGCGACAACAAAAATACAAAATTGAAAATTTGAATTAAATTAAATTTAAAATAAAATTAAAATTATAAATAAATTAAAAAATACTAAAATATTTATAAGATTTCTAAGATTTCTGGGTATAGAAAACAAAACATTTGTTGCATGAATTCGGAAAACCCAGAAAAACCCAATCAGAGTATATTTTTATACTTTTTACAAAATAATTTCAATTGAGGTCTGTTCTTCACATACAGAAAATTTAACTAAAATATATTTAAAAAGTGCATATTTGGCATTTAACATTTCTGTTTTAAATAAATGTCGAATTGTTACTATGAGTTACTAAAGAATTTTAAATATTGCCTTTTATTGATAACTTTAGCTGCAACCAAATCTAAAACTCATGAAGCTGCCCCGACAATATGTGACTGTGGGCTTATTGATGATTGTGCTCCTGACATCGACATCATGTTTAACTGCCAATGTATTTGTGCTAATGATTAATTTTGCGCTACACACACAAAAAAATTTGGCAACCCAACTGGCCGAAACTTTTCTTGAATTCCAAAGTAAGCCACAAATTATCAAAGCGAGACGTTTATTTATATGAATATATATAATATATATATATAAATATATAAATAAATCAATTTTTACATAAGGCACTTCTTCGGGCTTTGTGAGTGTTTCAAGTACGTCAAACTTTTCTCTCTGTGTACGCTCAAGTTGCAGTTGAAGGCGCCTAATTTTGCTGGAGTGTCATGCGATCAACCACATAATTCTATTCCTCTGGCAGTGTTGTTGTTGTTGTTGTTGCAGCTGCTGTTGCGGCTTGTCTCAGTGCGGCTAATTGTGCTCTGATTGAATTTCAAATTCTCCGCAAGTGGCAGTCAGGTGCAGCTAAGGCAGTTGGCCAGCTGACAGTTACTGATTAAGTTTCTCAAGATGGGGGTCATTCAGAATTCTGAAGGGAAAGCGGATCAACTTGATAATTTTCAATCCCACACAAACCTTGGCTCAACATTCAACTGGAGAAGTGCTCAGAAGTAGCGAACTCAAGTTAGCCCTTAAAAAATAGCGAGACTTCAAAGAGAGCAAAAAGGGAAAGGAAATAGGAAACAAACAAAAAATGACATGCACAAAAGACAAGTTGTCAAAGTCGATAGTGATTCGATATTGGGACGATGGATGGGGCGTTGTTCGTGTCGCATTTTATTTGGGCTCTTCATATGAAAAATGTGCAAACTGTTGGGGCGGGTTGGGCAACACCCCCCCGCCTCCGGCTCGTTTTATGTCAGTTGAGCTATTGTATTGTTTGCGACAGTTGCCATTGTTGGGCTGGCAACACTCAAAGCAGGGCGACTTAAATTGCCAAACAGACATTGAACTTTGCCCGCTCGCACAGAGAGCACAAAACAAAGCAAGTCGCTGGGTCACAGCTACAGTTACTACTGTACACACTGTGTATGTGTGTGTGTTTGTGGCATGCCTAAAGTTGAGGCATGCGACAATGCGAACTACATTGGGGCAAGAGCAAAAACTGCTGCAGACTTTCGGGCGTCGCTTTTATAGCCACGATTGCCAGCTCCCCAGTTGGCCTTTTTCTATACCCTTGCAGCGGGTATTACAATTAAATAGAGTAATATGTACCGCAACAAGGATATATGAGTAAATTTGAATATTAGTTTTGAATCATTAGTATGCTCGGCATATTTCTAAAAAAAAAACTAGTCCAGTTTTCTTGATGAAACTTTGAAAATAATAATATATTTAAAATAAATGCATAGCCTTAAACATTTTCTTAAATTAAGTTTTTGTTTAATAATTAAATATTAAAACAAGCATATTAGCTCTAGTTTCTGCAAGTGTATTTAATCTTCAGTGTAGCGAAGATGGCTGCTCTTTTTGGCATTTTTTATGGCACCGACATATCTAGTTTTAGTTGTTGTTGTTATTGTTTTCATGATTATGTGCCTCATTTCAGGCCGTTTTTGCACACAGTGCTCTAATTTAATTTAACAAAATGCCGCCAGCAACTTGGCCTCATTCCATTTGACCAGGCCCCAGGCTCCAGGCTCCAGGCTCCAGTTGCAGAACGAGCGAGTTCCTGGTCAATTTCTATAGCTGCGATTGTCCGACGCCAGCTACTACCACTATCTGCTGCTCTGTCATAATTTAGCACATTTTATTGGCTCTGCCCAGGCTCGATAAGCTCCACCAACGCCATAGATGCTCCTCTTGGTCCTATTCTATTCCCGCCAAGAAGCAGAAACGGGCGCCGCCTTCAAGTTTTCCGAAGTCGCGACGCTTGGACGCAAACAGACATCAAATTGGGTTAGGTTAGTGGCAACAATGCGTATGAGTGATTTTTATATCATTTTTATTCTTGTGCTGAGATTTAAGCACATTGTATTTGCTGATGAGTGCATCCATTTGGTATATGTGGACCCATCTAAGACACGTCTAGACGGCTTGGCTGGGTCGAGCAGTCAGCCCATAGACCACTGCTCACAGCCCTCAGCTCATTAGCCGCTATTTATAGTCAAGTTGTTGAGCACATTAACGCATAAAAAGTTTCGCAACAATTGTGAAACAAAAGCGGCGAGAAGAGTCTGCAAAATCACATAGCCAAGATGAACAAGTTGCAACAAACGCAACAGCCAAAACTCATTTAATATGCAAAAGATTTTCACAGAAGGAAGAGAGAGATGGAGAAAGAGAAAGAGAGAGATAGAGATAGAGAGAAAGATTTAAATAAAAAGAGTTACCATGGAATTCGCAAAATGCAAATAGCATCGAAAGTTTCTGCGTTTGCTTTAATCAGTGCGTAAAATATTCTGCGGTAAACATGGGAAGCAGAGAATTTTCTTTTGCTTTTCCTTAGCTTTTACTTTTGCTTTCGCTTTCGCCTTGTTGCTACTTGAGATTTTCTTTTCTTTTGGACTCAACCCAGTCGCGTTGCCTGTGGATGCAACTGCAACTGCAACTTACAAGAGTCGCGTGCCGTCGACTTATGCAAAAGGAAAATGGGATAGAGGGAGGGGCACGGAGCTACTACGTCTTTACTGCAACCGCAAAAGATTTATAGGAGTTGTGGGCACGTAGTCGCCTCAAGTAGATCCGTTTACCACACTGCCTCGTTCAACGACTGTACTAGTATTTTATTGTGTGTATGTGAAAATGAATTTACGCTTGCTCAACATATGCGTGACAGCTGCCACGATGCTGAAGGGGCTTACCACAAACAAGTTGCGGGCTGAGCTGGCTGAGGTGGTCCGCTGAGGGACGTGCAACTGCAGTCGAGTGACTGTAAATTGACTTTGACTGCAAGTTGGCGTGCAAATAACAACAAATTTAAACCCAATCATGGCTGAACAACTTTATTTTCCTTATTTAAGAGGGTTGCTACACACGATCTCCGCCTCACCGACCCAACCTTCCCTTCCCTTCTCCTTCTTTCTCAATCTGGCACGCACTTGTGGTCATTTGCATTAAATTGTTGCCTGAAAAGTATGCCACAATATTTCTGTGCCCCATTTCACAGATTTATATGGGTTAAGCATGTGTGCTGGCGATAAGGCAGAAGAGGGTGTGACAGATGCCCTTTAGATACTCATCGAATTTTCCTATTTTGTATTTCATTATTTCATAATTTAAGCTGTTTAAATGACTGAAGATGAATTTCAAGTAAACAACTTCTTTTTCCATAATATTCTAATTTGATTTTGTCATTATTTATTATTATATTAAATTAATTGATGGAGCTTTAAAAAGGAAATTTTCTCTTCTGGTTTATTTCCCAATTTTCCCATTAATTTAAGTTTCACTAGAAGCGAGGGAGGGAATGTTCAGAGATTGAGGCGTAATTTTAATAGTTGTAGCAGGTGGAAAGCTATGTGATTTTATGCCACAAATCTTTAAATAATCAAATTTTGATAGATGTTCGCTTGGATTTATATTCGAATGTAAGTTAATGCACATTCAGGGAGCAATTTATTGTACAGTTCAAATAATAGTCCGGTATACACGTATGGTCACAATCTCACAATATTTGCTTAGCGATGCCACATAATGTGAATCCTTAAGCGCTTAACAAACAACAGTAATAAGACCGCGGACCACGCCCACTGTACGGTAGACGCCCTCTCTGCCACAGAGACCCGGTCCGCGTCCCACATTCGGAAATTATGATGAACGGCAAAAGGCATTTATTGAAATTCTTGCAGCGCCGCCTGCGACACGAATATTTCTGGTTGTTGCTGCTGTTGTAGTAAATATTTCCACATACATATACATATATATTTTTTGCTGCATGACTGCCGTAAAATGAAATAAATTGCAGAGAAAATGAGATTAACGTATATTTGGGGCAGCGCTTTTTTATGATTATGAATTTGATTGCTTGTTGGGCAACATTTTAATGCTGATATGCCGGCCATAATTTTCATTTTTAATGATAGCGTCGAGAGCGCGAGCACAAATTCATAAATAAAATTGATTTGCCACTCACAAAGTGTGTGTGTGTGGGTGTGAGTGTGTGTGAGTGTGAGTGTGTGTGCTGCGTCATGTTGTGGCTTTAATAACACAGCATGAGCTGGCACTTTAAACGCGTCTACTTAAAAACCTCTTGAATAAATGGGTCCAGACTAAAGTCAACAAGGCCAGCAACAGCAACAGTTCACCATGGGAGATCCAGATGCCCCTTAAGATCTTCTCTATTTTCATGTCCAGCACCAATTTGCATTGAGTGGCTTTGTTGTTCCCTGTTACACACATACATGCACACCCTAACTAGGCGATACAATGAACTCGACAAACATCTCTATGGTAGTTGGCGAAATAAATATGTTTGGCATCTGGCCGGAAAATGTGTATGCGAAACAGAAACAGAAACAGAATATGTCCAGTTTTTTTGTGTTGGCTTATTCATAGTCCGGTCACAAAAATCAACACCTACGCAACTAGGACTGTTGCTCATGTATTGTGCCAATTTAGCGGCAAATAGTTGACCTTTTTCCTACATTCACCCCACGCACTACAATCTCCCCCTGCTCCTGCTCCGGTTCCTGCTCCTGTTCCTGCTCCTGTTGCTGGGCAACAAAGTGCGACCTGCGCCTGACAATGCATGCAAATGACGGTATTTGTTGTAGGCCAAACGACGTAGGTTTTTCACTTGTCCAGCATTTCGCTCCCATCACCAAAATGCCTACAATTTTCTTTTTGTTGTTGTGGGCTTTAACACTCTGCTCGCCGAGCGAACAAGAGTCGAATGATTTTATATATTTTGTATCAAGATTTATGTTATTTTAGCAAAGTTGTTATTTTTCTGGATTTCTTTGCTCTGACCGCCTAAGAACTAGACTCATTAATATTGGTTTTCTTTCTCACAATCATAAATAAATATCTGTGGAACAGAGTATTGAGCGGTCGAGACGTTTTTACTATTGTTTTTTTTTTTTTTGGTTTTTTGCTGGTTGGCTTCTTGCTACTGTTTTGGACAACTCTCTACTTTATTTTTGGGTTACTTTGCTGCTCGCATTAATGTCTTCACTTTGGCCTGGTCGAGTATTTGGCTTGCTGTTGCCTTTTTATTTCCTGTTTTTTTTTTTTCTTTTTTATATTTGTGTTAGCATCTCGTCGCCGTACTCATAAAACTGTCGGAAAGTATGCCATTCAGAATGCTTTGTAATTTTATGTTTGAAGCCACCTCAAGCCCTCAACCCATCGCCATCACCTCTCGACGTAGGCCGACTTTAAGTTCTTTGCTGATGACGTGTCTCCAATGGAAATATGCAAATTTCTGGTTCGCTACGCAGAAACAAAGGACTCGTAGACTCAATAGACTTTCAGCTACTGCTACTTGCCACTTGCTACGTAGCTACGTAGCTATAACAAGGACATCGTTTAGCTTTAATGCGTCATAATCAACACAATCATAATTTGCATGGGGGGCGCGCACTCTGCATAATTTTCCACATCATTACCACGCATCCACACTAATATGCCTCGAAATGCCACACTGGAAATTAGCTGACATTGCGGCCAAAACAAATACAAGCACAAGTTAAAGTACAAGACGGCTTTATGCGCCCATCTTATGGCTTATTGCGCAACCAAAAAGCGAAGCAACCTCAGCAACAACACCAGCTGCAACCCATTTGAGCACCTTCCTTTGTTTAGCCACTAATTTAACTAGCTGCTTGAAGATGGGCGAAACTAAGAGCACATGCCTCGTTTAACTCTCTAAAGGGGTACACTCGGGAGAGGGGGGCACAGACAGTAGCTGACAATACCTGACTATGTACTCTCGGATTGGGATCATTGTTTGCCCATTTGGGGCGGCAAACTTTCAAGTAGCTGTCAAACACGCGCAGCGTGACTTTCAGACACGTTTCTTTACTCTATACTTTCCCTCGGCACACCCTATCCACTCTCCCCTCTCCCCAGCACCAATAACCAGGAGCACATGTCTGACAACCCGACGAGCAGCAGGAGAACCTCTTACTTCGGATCGCACTTGAATTTCCTTTTTGACTGCGCAACTTTTTCCCCCAAGTGCTCGAAGCACACAAACACACATTGGCAAATTTCAAAGTGTTGTACATAAATAAATAAATAAATATATATATTTATGCAGATATGTGTGTGTGCAACTTAAATACATTAACAACTCTTTAACATTGCAATTTCACTATTAAGTTAAATGTGAATGAATATTTAATAACATTTAGTAAACGCAAATTAATTTAATATTCACTTTGCAACGTTTTAAGCTAACGTATTTAATTAAAATTAATTATTTTATTTAACGTCAATTAAAGTAGTTATAATCTGTTTAACATGGCTCTATTGATCCATCTTCAAAATGTGAAAGCATATTAGCTGGTTTCATTTAAATCATTAAGTCAATAAGAGCAATTTCGACAAAATGTATTGATTGCAATGTGGAGATGCCCTCAACTGTGTTAGCCTGATTCAGTCACTTGGCCTATTAAATTATTATAATGCCTGAAATTTGAGTGCAGACATTTCAGATTTAGAAATATTTCCAACTTTCAGAGACTAATTGAGCTTATATATATTAATAACAATACTCGAATTTAATTGTGCGTAAATCAATTTGAAAGTTGTTCGTTGTCATGAATAATGTATATATAAAATGAGTCCCATTATTAGCAATAAATATTTTATAATAAACTCTAATTGAGTGCTTCTGAATTATAAATAAATGTGAATGTTGAGCAACATATTCCAGGTGCAGGGCGAACGGAAGGAGTTTCGAATGGATGCCAAAACTCAAGTGCAGGTGTCAAGTAACATTTTGACAAAACCGTTGTCATTTCAATTCATTAAGTTGAAGGGGAAATCATTTAATTACCTACATATACACATATATATATAGATAAGTAATGAAAACTGAAATTAATTTCAATTAATTTCAACAGACTGATTTTTGTCAGCAACAAACTGGTTGTGTCAAAACCGCGAAAAGCAAACGTGACAGTAAATTGATTTCAAACCAGACATCGCGGCATATGTGTAATGACAAATTTGTGTATGCAAGCAACAATAACAAATATAACAATAACTAGTAGTAACAACAGGAGTCCAAAACATATATCTCAAATAGAATCACACACACACACAACTGTACAACGTGTACAGTGAGCGCTAATTGATGTGCGACCACATGACGTATGCGCATTATTTGAATAGTATACTTAATTATGTATGCCAAAAGCCGTGGCGGCTGTTGCGTGTTTGTCATTGTTGTTGTCACTCAACTCTATTAACAATTAATGGCTGCCACAAAAGTTGCAACATTTGCCACATGAAACTGATTTTGATTAAAACATTTCGCAATGTTTCACAAGTAGTGCCCACATATAAATATATATACATATATTTGTTTCCTATTTGAATACATAAACAACTAATATCGAGTTCTGATGTTAGGTGTTGTTGTTGTTGTTGTTGCTGGTGTCTAGAAACCGCAGCATCTTGCGCCAATAATAGAAAATAAATTTCTATATGTAGATACAAATTACTTTTGCGCATTTTGTTTTGCATTTTGATGAGTTTGGCGCACATCCAATTTGTGCCCACGGCTTTTGTCTGACTAGCAAATATGCCAGACTATGTGTATGTATATATTTATATATACACAAACATATAGTATACATATTTAAGGACTATCCACAAAGACGTCAATTTAGTGCCAAAAGCTGAGGCAGTCAAAATCGATTTTACGCTTTGCTGAGCTCCTGGTCAGAGCTCCTAAGAGCAGACACAGATGTGAGTAAATGTGAGCTGAGTAAACTTTAATAAAACGCATTTGGCTGTGCAATCGGGTCGGTAATTTTCCAAGCCAAGCTCATCGCTCAATTCAACAGCGCAAATCCCTCAAGAGCAACTCAAAATTTACATTAATATGCAGCGGACTGGACACAAGCTGCACCAGCAGCAGCAGCAGCAGCAGCGCAAGGCTGCCCCAAAGCGCTGACGTGGCCTATTCCTTGACCAAATATTTATGTGCACTGCGAGAGCAAATCAAGTAGGTTACCAGTACTATAATTATTCCTTTTAACTTAACTATTTTTAATTCTTGACAAAAACAGTAATTTTTTATTTCAGTGTGGAGAGAGTGCTCTGCATGAATGTTGCATGAATTAAATATTTTATTAATGCGCTGCGGACACAGAGAACTAAAAACAGAACCAAGTCGCGTCTCTGTAGTCGGACTTGGGGTTGATTGACCATTTAAATTGTGTATTTATGTGTGTGTGTGTGTGTGTGTGTGTATGTGTATATGTGTATATGTTATATTTTTTTTTTTCTTTGAGGCGCTAACACATCGCAGTCGGCATAAATTCCAAATGATTTGCGCTGATTGCTGTCGACATAATTAAACTTTTATAACCTAATTAAGGCGTTCGCGCAATGCGCTGCCACGCCCATTGCGCACAGCTGCTGCGACTGATGTGGCCCCGCCTGTCAATTAGGACACAGCCGTCGATCCTTTTGGCCAAGCAGTCGCATTCACAATTTAATGTCAGTCCGCAGCTAAGAGCACGCAGCGGGACTGGGGTTGCCGAAATGGCGGCGTTGTCAAACCGCGCTTCGCCATTGGCATCCTTGTCACAAAGGACGTGCCATAAAAGCGCCGTTAAATGCCCCAAAGACAATGACTAACCGTCCTGTTCTCCTGCTCTCCCCTTTACTCTTAATGCGTGTTTGTGTGTGTTTGTGTATGTGTTTGAGTCGAGGCGCATTTGCGGCCGTTTGCCGTTAATGGATGTAAAATATTCGCATCACAAGGACCAGCGCCTGCAGCCAAAGTATCAGGTTTATCTATGCGACACACACACACCCCCCCACACACACACGCACACACACATACACAATCGGAAATGTGAAGTGACAATGTTTGCTTTTTATACCCAGTGCATTAGATACAAACTGGGTGTAAAGCACAATCAAGATTCTTGACCATTTTGTCATTTATGCGAAAATAACGACATTCCTACTCCATATATAAGCAGATAGCTCGTTTGGTCAGCTTATTATTATTATTATTTTTAAATTTATTTAAATATGTATTTTATCTGGAAGCATTTTTTCATTCATCAATTTGAACGAGATGAAGCAATTATTTAAATCAAAATTGCAGACAAATTTAATTTTGCTTAAGATCAAAGAAAAGGTAGCTGAGAACACGAATAATATCTAAAATTGATAGGCTATATTATATCACTAGTTTAGTGATTCTATCTAAGCATTTTATGAAAATGATTTACTAAAATGTTAACTATGTTAAGTTTTGCAGCAGGCTTTGTAAATAACAGCCCCTCGTAATGTAGAACTCAGTCTGTAGCATAACATCTGTAACTTAACATGCCACTGTGAACTAAACATTGATATCGATGTTGATCGATTTCTATTGTGTGATCACCAACAAAAAAAAAAAAATAAAGATAGTTTAATTTTGACTGCTACAGTTTGTTGTTTTTATATTGAATACAGGGTATTTCTAAGCTCAACTCTTGCAGACTGCAGAATGACTATCGCTAATATTTACTAGGAATTTATCTAGGCAGAGATGGTGTTGCTTTGTGGCCTGACATTTATTGACTTCCAATCAAATAATCACAGTGGAAGTCATGAGTATTTTATTCTCTCATTTATATTTGATGTCGTTTGTGCTATCGAATTACTCATTAGCTCGTGAAATGCTTCTTTTGTCATTTGTAATTTGCTATTTGTCACTTTTATGAGCGCATTTATGCAAATTGACATCAGTTAAAGGGAGACAAAATGCAAACTGCCAATCAGGTGAGGTCCTCTCCTGTTGCAACACTTTTGTTGCATTATATATTTCGACTTCTCTTATTTTTTCACACAGTCTGCTGAAAGTATCTCACTTTGCATGCAAATAAACATTTAGCAGTACCTAAAAGCAAAAAAGAAGCGACAAAAAAAAATCATTAAAACCGTTTTTAGGGAAGCCTTAAAAATACTTGAGCGTGTAAAATGTTGCATGCAATTACCTGCTAAAAAAAAATAAATAAATAAAAAAAAATAACAAAACGATAGCAAACGAAATACGAGCAGCTTGTCTGCAACTGCAACAAGGCATAATGAGGGGCGCGTCTGGTGGTGGGTGGAACATCAAAACTAATTACTTTGTTTTACATAAAGTATAATTTGTGGTAGCTGCTGCCGTTGCCACTGCTTGCCACACCAAATGTATTTAGGCATTTGTGTACATAACAACCCAAACCGCTACTCCCCCAAACTCCCCCAAACTCGCTTTTAACCTGCTTCTGTCTGCATTTGCATTTAAGTGATGCACTTTCTTTTGAACTGGTTTTGCTGCAGCTGTGCTTTATGACTAATGCAATATTACTACTGCATAATAATATCTTAAGCCCTGGCCCTTATCGCTCTTAAATGTCCCTGTTATCCTGTTCTATATATATTTATTTTTATTTATATACATATATATTTATTTATTCAAACACATTTTCTTTGTGCCCTGATTTACTTATCTTTCTTACTAAATATTCTGTTCTGGTGCACGCTATCTCTCTCTCTCTCCCTCTCTCTCTCTCTCTCTCTCTCTCTCTCTTTCTCTCTTGCTGTCGCTTGTTTGTGGGATTTTGCTTTGGGCCATTTAAACTACAATTTTTATGGTAAACGGAAGGAATTTATCTGGCATGGTTGCTGTGGCTAAATACATTTAGACCGTTTTCTATGCACCAGCTCCTCTTTCATGATACAATTGAAATTATTAAGTATACATTGAATCAACGTTTAAATTTTTGTATTTGATTTTTTATTTAAATATTGAAAATGTAAGCAAATTTATAATTTTGCTATAAGGCATAGAAGGTCAGCTTATGAAAGTAGATATTTTCAATTCTTACAATTGTGTTGCTTTATTTATAACTTTTTGGCATGAAATTTTATTTCTAAAATTTTTGTGTGCGAAACACAATGAAATTCAAATGAGAACTTATCTCAAGCTTCTTGGATGACTTAAGAGAAAATGCTGATTTTTAAATTTCCCAATTTTATATGTAATTTTCTTATGCTAGATGTATTTTGGCATCGTCATGCGAAAAGTGGCAAAACATTTCCATTACTTGTTGGCATTTCATTAATGTGGCCCATTCATTAATTGGGATAGTCGTTAATTTATGATGACGATGATGATGATCCGGCTGATGATGCTGATGAGGATGCTGTCCGTTGTCCACTTGGTCGCAACACCGACCGCAACGTGAAAATGAGTTTTTGTTTACAAATGTGCTGGCTGAGAAGGGGCAGATGGAGGCACAACACAGAGTACAAACAGGCGCCGGACAAGACACAATGCGGAATCATGAAATGTAACCCAAAGACAACAACAAAAGGAACGGAAAGATGTGCGGAGAAACAAACCAAAAAAAAGAAAAGAAGAAAAACAACCTGACAGGGTGCAAATTACATGTATAATCAAGTGAAGAAATACGAGCCCACATTAATAAACCGGATTCATTAATGCGACGCAAAGTAAATAGCAAAAACAGCAGAAAACAGGCACAAGGCAAGCAAAATACACAAATTGCAGCAAACAACGGCAAAAAGGAAAAATATATCTGAATTGAGGAAAATGCGTTTCCTGCGGGCAGAGCTTTAAGACTGAGAAAACGCTTAAACCCACTTTTCGAAATGCCCCCTAAGCAAATTTAATAAGATTAATAATTTAAGCAAGTTTAATAAAGTCTGCAACTGCAACAAGAGACTCTAATGAAAGAAAAAAAATTATTTTTGGAAAACATTTTTGTGCAAAACAATACGTTTATTAATAAAATAAATAACGGTAAATATTAAACTAAATGATTATTAAGATATACATATATTTCTATTTCAAATTTAATAGACTACATAAATGGAATTATTTTTTTCGCATAAATAAAAAAAATATTTTTTTTTGCATTTTCATTGAGCTATTAATATTAATTAATATAATAATAAAATTGTTTTCTGTTTAAGGGTAGTTTCTTTCTTTTGTATTTTGTGATTCCAAAATAGCAGAATTAACCAAAGATTTATATTCATATTAGGGTAGTTTCTTTCTTTTGTCCAACAACAACAGGGTACTTAAGAGTCCCCCACTCGATTTCACAATTCAGTTCTCCTAACTTTGAGCTTGAAGTAGTTATTTTTCTATTTGGCTGCCTTTTTTATTGCAGTTGGGATTGTTTTTAGACTATTAAGTGAACCACTTGGCAGTCATATTTCTTGGCAAGGCAGTTGGAGGTTTAATTAAAGCAAATTTGCCACTCGCCATAAATAATCGAGTGCAAATAAAGACAAAATTAAATTATTTAGAATTTGTCAGTGTCGCGGTTTCGCTTGCTAAGTGGCTGCGATAGTAACTAGGGATGGGTGAGGATTGGGTGTGGGGGGGGGGGGGGATCTGTTGTCGTTTGGCAGCGGTGCCAGATGTGGAGGCGGCAGGCGGGGAACACTTGAAACAAATTTGCCACAAGTGGCGGCGACATCTTTTTGCCTGTCGTGCACCTTGGCAACCGCAGCAATAACCGCGACTCCCATAAGTCTTCATCAGTCAAAGTAAATAGCAGTTGAAGCACAAGAAGAAGAACAATCTGAAGCAGCAACAGCAGCAGCAACAACAACAACAACCGCAACGCACATGTCACGTCCATCGCCCACTGCCACGCCTCCTTCTTTTGAGGAATTTGTTGGTGTGCGCAGATTATTTTTTTAAATCATATTGTTGTTGCTGGTTACTGGTTGCTGTTCTGCTAACAAGGTTTAATTAAAAATTTATTTAAATGAATTTTTTTCAGCAATCGTTTTCAAGCCCACATGTATTTGTGAATGGGGGGGGGGGGGGCGTGGCAAGCGCACGAGCGCGTGATTTATAATGAAAAGTTCAAAAATGTGAAAAGTGGTCGCTGTTCTCAGTACGCTAACGAAATGCAAACATGCATACTAATTACATTTAAAACCTTCAGCTAAGCCAAGTTAAGCGCCCAAATAAATCCTTTTCTTCTCCTTGCAGCTGTATCAGTGGGTGTCTCTGCGTGTGCGTGTGTGCGTGTGTGTGTGTGTGTGTGTGTGTGTGTGGCAAGTGCAGATTATAAGCATATAGCGCACGTAGCTGCGTGCAAGTGTGTGTGCCATTAAGCAGCAACAATGACAGTGACAATTGCAAAGAGGGGGCGTCAAGGAAAGGGGACAATTTTCATTTCTCCTTTCTCCTTCCCCCCCTCAACTTGCCGCATTCCAAACTCGGAACACACCTTGTTATTTTTAGTTGTTGCCACTGTAAATGTGGCTCAAAGCTGGCATGGCAGGATTTTCCCCATTGTTATAACGCCTTCCTCTGCTGCCTCTGCTTCCTGGTGTTGTTGTTGTTGTTGTTTTTGTTGTTGTTTTTAGTGTCATTGTTGTGTGAGGTTCATGTTCGGGTTCGAGCTTATTATTTGCATAATGCTCTGCAAAGGCGTTGAGGAATACGCTGAAGTAGTTTATCCACTATGCAGAAGCTCGGGTTAATAAAATAATAAAACTATAAAAAGAATGAAATAAAATGCAAACAGTTGAAAGATATTCGCATGGATAAACTTATAAAGTGCAAAATAATTCTTGGTATGATCTGAACTAGTTTTGCTGCCTGAATATATACATATAAATCCGATAATATTTACAACTTGCAAGCACTCATCTTCAAGTTCTACCATATTGTTGCAAGGCTCTCACTACATTTTTTTTTCCAGCTTTCGTTTCTTGTTTGCGTTCTGGTAACAGCATTAAGCCAGATTAAAATCCCACACGTTTCTCGGTTGCTTCTGCTTTTGGCGTATTTACTTTTCAAAAGAATTCGCTTTCAAACTTTTTCTTTAAACTCCAAAGTGCTAATAAAATTATGTATCTGTGTGCATACATTTGTATATGTGTGTGTGTGTGTGTGAGTGAGGTGTACGCAGAGCTGTTGGCCTGGAGCAGGAGAAATGGTTGTGCGCTTAATGCGGTTTGTGTTTTATGATAATGTATTTAATGAAATGCCATATGTTTATTAGCATATTGTAAAAATTTACGCTGCTTTTGCAACATCACGTATACGCCATGTTTGCCCAGCAGCCAACCAACCAGCCAAAAATACCAGCCACACAAAAACAACAACAAAAAAAGAGAAAACAAAAAACAAAAAAACAAAAAAACAAAACAATTGACATTTGAAATGTGTTTGTGCTCCACTTCAGAAAGTTAATTAGCTGCGCTCAACTTTTACTGAGTTTTGCCTTATTTATTTAAGCTTCAATTTGCAGCTGCCTTAGGAAAATTTGAGTCATTTTTTTTACTTGTTGCCGGGTTCGAAGCTAACTCAAATCATAATAATATTTTCACATTTCCTTAGAAAAGTTGTGACTGATTGGCTGTGATTCTGCCATTTGTTTGGCTTTGACTGGCACATACATATGTGTGTATGTGTGTATATATGTGTGCTGAAGAGCCAGCAGTTCAAACATTTCCGCACACTCGCACACACTCAGCAACACACACTCACAAGCTTTGGCATTAATAATCTAGTTGACGCTTCATTGCATTTGCATTATTGGGAATTGGCTTACATTTAAAATAGATACGGCTGTTTCTCATGCTTAAGCTGGAAATATGATATGTGGCCAGAATGAAGCTGCATATTATACGAAATCTTGGTTATGGGCTGGTTAATTGGAATACAAACTCACAGGCATTCGCCTCAAAGCATTTATGCAAAATTTAACACGAAACAATTCATTTTCGCATGACACACTTGCAACAGACAACAACAGAAGCAATTTACTATATACTATATACATATATACTATAAACAATATATATATGTATCTATGTATATATACATTTGCTAAGGGGTAAATAAAACAAAAACAGTTGGGCCATAACAAAAGCAACAAAATGCTGCCACAGCGCAAGAGATTTGGGCAAGTGATACATCAGTGGCAGGAACAGCAACTGGAGTAGGGGTATGTGGGGCAGCAGGTAGCAGCAGCATCAGCAGCAGTAGAGATTGTGGCAAGTGAGCCTAAAAACGGGTTAATGAAAATGAATGCGGCACTCGTAGCTCGACTCTGCCACAGACAATCAACGTTATGCACATGTGTCCGTTTTATACAAGTGTGTGTGTGTGTTTTTGTTTTTATATACTCTGCTCCCACAGGGAAACGAGTATATTACGCTTTAACTTTGTATGCAGGGAATATATATTTTTCAAATCTCCCACTGGAAATCGATAAATGGCCACAAATGTATTAAGATTATGGCAGAGCTTGTAGATTTTAGATGGAATCTCAGCTTTGGACCCATTAAAAGCATAATCACAAAGATTATTAATTAGAGTATTTTGCCATCGGTTACGTTATCGTTATGTTATCTATCCATGTGTGTGGGTGTGTGTATGTAGTTTTTTATGCCACCTCTGCTGCTTTGTTTTGGCTGCCAGGGCGAAACCTCCGGGGGATTTTAACATAATGAATGAATATGAATTTACTGTGACATTTTAACTGTGGCGATATTTCGCATTGCATGCTTTTAGGCGCATCCTTTTGTTGCCCGTCAAGTGAGTGCACACTCACATACATAAATGTGGCAAGTCGTCGAGTTCTTTGTGCCAGACAGACACACAGACAGACAGACAGACAGAGAGGCAGGCAGTCAGCAGCAGCCAGGCGCGCATATATCAATCATTGTGGATTATAAAATGTGGCACTGCAACGCCAGCCAGAAGCAAAGCAAAGCGTACACCAAATGTGGCACCCCATCCCCGACAAAAAGACAAAAACACATTAAGTTTCAGGCAACTGCGAGGCAGTGTCAGCAAATGTATCATTAATATATAATGCGCTCAGCAAAATAAAAGAAGATGAACCAAAATGTATGCAAAACTTTTTTCGCACTCATTTTTTTTCGCTTTGAATGGTCTTTTGGCCAAAAGCTTGGCTGTGTCGACAGGGCCGCAATGTATTAAGTGAGTTGTGGCAGCTAAAAGCCATCGGGGGATTAGGTAACGCTTTCATATTGGGTTCGTCTCTCTGTTTGTGTATTTGTGTGTTTTTCCTTTCTCTCTTTTTTTTTTTTTTGGCTCAGTCATAATGCCAAACTTTTCGCATGAAATTGAAATCAAATTATGTCGGCGCATGATAAATTATTTAATCGAGAGTCCATTGCATATTAAATTTATGAGCTCTTAGCCTAATAGACAATCCAGACAGAGTTTTATATATTCAATATGAAAAACTTTTTTTTTATGATATAGAAGCTATTAACAAATCAAAAGCCATTCGAATAATATTGGAATATAAGCTTTAAGACTTTTTGACTACTCAAGAGTAAAACGTCATTTATCAAAATAACAAACAATAAAAAAAAAAATAAAACACATATATTTTTCTAATCTACATAAAAGAGGTATATAAATTAATGATCTTATCGTTGCATCTTATCCACATTTATGTGTAATTATATTGGCCATAACTTTAAATAGAAAAAGTCATAATTGGACATAACAATTTTCCACACAATAAACCACAGTTCACATAAATTACATGAATTATGGTTTATATTTTTCTAGTATTAATTACAGCTGCATATAAATTAAACATTAAGTTGTTCAAGAATTAGAGTGATTTTTAATATGACTTCATTTATTTGCTGTCATTTACAGTGTAAATATATATATATATTTATGTATATATCAATATATGTATATATCGCATGTGATAATTATTGTGTGTGGGAATTTGAAAAGAAATACTTAAATTTGGAATGTTGAGAGTCAGTTTTATTTACGACGAAACTAATTAAACAGTGGTACGAGAAGATAGTTATTTATCTAAAATACATAACTCTTTTTTCAATATATTTTATATTTGCTTTCCAGTAGAGGGTTTCCTATCTCTGCTGAACTTTTTTAATAACGTATTATCGAAGTTAGAATTTATGATATAAATAGGAAGAGCATTTAGATACGATTTCTTTTGCAAGTTTAAATAATAAGCGCCATGCTGGCTTATACATAATTAATATTTCTTTATACTGATATCCTTGACCCAAATTTTTTGCAGCTTCCACTCGAGGACTCTAAAGTGTTGCCACAACTGTCATAAAAGTTTTAACAATCAACGAGAGCGAGGCTAAAGACTCTTGCTTAAATAGTTTTTGTTAGTTAGGAGGATGTTGTTTTCTGATCATCTTGGCATCCTTTCCTAATATTATAGTGCACATGCACTTAAATAAATGTAGTTTCTCATACAAGCATGGATGTTAAAGTGCAAAACAAATGAAGCTGTCAACATTGGGGGCCAAATTTGTCTTAAAGTCAAAAAATATACAAAGTAGAAAGCTGAGACGGGCATTAAGGCATGCCACAAGCAAATTGCTGGCGAGCAACAAACTGCAACAGCAGCAGCAACAACAACAACAACAACAACATCGTCATGCCCATGAGGCAGCTTATTAACTGCTTACTGGTTTCTGCTGCAGGAAAATGCAACTGCAGCATGCCTGCGGCTGCCAACAGGAACAATTAAAAATAATTACAACCACAACACGACGAAGACGATGACGATGACGATGACGACTATGAGAAGGACAGGAACAGAACTGCAATCGCAACAGCAACAAGAGCTTCATATTCAAAGTAGCAACTGCAACTTCAACTGCAACTGCACCTGCAACATCATGTTTGCCAGCTGGCATAAAAATATTAACCTGATAAAATACTGTTATGGCCGAGGTGGTTGCACCCGGAAGGAGCAGCTGTTCTTTCGCACGGCGAAAATTACATACCCTTGCCAAGGAACAAGAAGAAGGGATTGAGAAATAATAGATTTTATATGGAAAATAAAATATGTAAAAAAAAACTGCTGCTTTTATATATATAAATATTGAGCTATATTTTCTTATGAATTGAGCAACAAGTTTGCAAAATAAAATATTATATTTACTCAGTTAGATTTTCTTTTGAATCAAGAAACTAGTTTTCCCTGGAGATGACGCAATTATAATATGCTACTGTGCAAGTGCTTCAAACTACAGTTCATTCGGATCCTTGAGCAGCAGAAAAATACATGATTTTCTCTAAGTAAATGTTTGCGTGTTTTGTGTGTGCTTTGTGTGTGTTTCTGTGTGTTTGTGTGTGTGTGTATAAACAAATGGTTGCACATCTTAGCCGGTTTTAACTTGCACTCACTGTGCAGGCGGGCAGGCGTGTAATTACAGCAATTGTAGCAAACAGCATTTTGTGCAAAGTTTTCCAGCAGCTACACTCAACTCATATTACGTATACGGAGCACAGTGGGACAACACGGTTGGGAAAACAAAAATGAAAATGGGTCAGCAATGTAATTTGCAGCAACAACAACAATTGGCGAAAAGTTTGCGGCAAAGTGTTTAAAGATTTCACACCCAAAATCCAACGACGGCGGCAAAAGTTATAATTTTCATGTTAATTTTACGATTTAATTTAAACTACAGTATTTTTCAGCTGCAGCTAAGCTGCGATTTCTTAAGGGGATTAACTCTTTTTGGCAAATTAGCCAATTAGCTCATGAATTTTGCACAATGATTTTTGGGGCTTAGCGTGTTTGCATTTGAGCCAAGTTGAGAAGAGGAATTTTTAATTACGAATAGCAATGAATAATAAAAGTTGTGCTTCGGTGCGCCTTTCGCCTTGGCCAGGAATTGGTGTCTCTTGGGATTTTTGGGCCAGAGACACGTGCGACAGTCAGTGACCTCTGCCTCCAACTAGTTGAGTATTACGTGTAAGCCATATGTAAGACACACACACACATACACACGTAACACACACACATATCACTGACAACACACAGGACATTGCTCAAATTATTTTAGATTGTCGCTCAAAGTTGGCCCCGTTGCGGAAGATGGAGCCAAAGAGCATTTGAGGCCCCTTCTCTGTCGGCTTTGGCAAAGCTCTGCTTATTGCGTTTGAGTCCCCACTGGGCCTAATGTCCACACGTAGGAGTCGCCACCGGCCTTAACTACAACAACAACAATATATAGAAAACTTATACAGGACACAGCCAGAGACACACACAATTCATTTGCCGCCTGTGAAATTTAACATATGTGCACAATTTGTAAGTGTGCCTTGTATTTGAAAATTGCGTAATTTTTCAGCAGCAGCAGAGGGGCGTCCCTCAGGGCTGGGCACTGCCCATGGGATATATGTAGCTAAACAGCGAGCAGAGGGTCATTGCAGAATGGACCTTTGGTCCGCTCCTATTTTTCAATTTAAATGACAAACTTTATTTAATGCTATAATTTATTTGCTCCAATTCTTTCTGCCGTTGAAGGCCTACGCCTAATTCTATTTGACGCTTCTATGAAATGGTCTACAATTTAAATTGAATTCTGCGTTCCAAACTAGCAGGAAAAATTAAGGTTGTTGCATTTGCTGCCTAATAAAAGACTAAAGCATACCCTGTACCCTGTAGAGTTTACAAACAAAATGATTTCTTTATTATTTAATATTTTAATATTTAAACTCCAGGTTTTTTTTCGGAAAAGGAAAACCAGAAAAGAAATTACTTTAATTTTACAGCAGTAAGAGTCCAGATGAATATTAAAATATGGTATTAATTAAATCTATTAACAGGACGATACACGAGTTATTTGTTATCGATATACCCGATTTAAAAATGTGATTTCCATCCAATAAACTCGTAATATAAATGATCGAATCGTGTCTTCGAATTGCCAGTTTTATTGCCTCTTTGAAGCTAAACACAAAAATAAAGCAATTTGCGGAACAATCTAATTGAAAAGCCTCTGGCTAAATTGCTCTAGAAAATCTTTAAGATCGCACTTGTCGATGCAAATAAATGTGGCCGGGTCTGAGCCCGTCTGCAATTAACATAAAAATCTGCACGCAAGACCAAGTATTTAGACAGCAGCTGTGGCCAATCTCAGCAGCTATATATAGTATAAGTATATAATGTAAGTAAAACAGGCCGCAGCTGTTGCTGCGGGGGCCACAGACACAAATTGTAATTTGAAATAGGCAAAGGCAACCATTAAGCCGCAGACAGTTTCAATAACTTGACCGGTATTTGTCTGTGGCCAGCTGACTGCGAGCGTCGATTTTAATTACGCCCTATAGACAGTAATAAAATACAAACATTTTGGCTTAATTAAGCAGCGTCGCACGCAACTGGCTTTTTGATAATTCAAAGCGCTGTCAAAACACAGACCGTGCAGATAACAGATACCCCCGCCCCCCTCTCAAGACCATAACTGTGTGGCAAGAGAGCTGACAAAAAGACAAAAAAAAATGAGAAGAAGAAGATGAGAACTGCCGCTTAATATTCATGGGAAAACTCGACAAGTTTGCGTCCAAAACAAACATTTGACACCGCTCCGTTTTCCTCGCCGGCACCCCTTGGGCCCACAAACTCGAACAAAACTGGGCGCTAAAATGAACAAAATGTCTGTGCGCGTTGCCATTTTGATCAGCCATTGAGGCGGCTTAATTACTCCCGTAGAGGCAGGGATGTGGCATCAAAAAAACGAGCAAATTGCACACATAGAAACCACAACCTATAGCAAAATACAACAACAACAACACCAGTCGCAGTAGCGACAAACATAAAAGTAAATTTGTGAGCGCATAAAAAGTTCAATAAACGTCGCTGCCAACGGCGTTAGCCATGAATATGAATTTCAATGGTCGACGACGATGACCTGGTCCAATCGATGTGAGCACGTAATACAGGCACACCAACAAAGACACACACACACATACACACACTCACACACACAACCGCAAACCGTTTAGCAGAGATATCTCACATTTTGTTAGCCGTATTGAGTTGCCAGAACTTTGTGCACAAAGTGTTGCCTGCTTTTCAGCGCAGATACAAAATGTATCGAAATTGAGCAGATAATGTTGCCTACTTCTAAGCGCCGACGGGAATTTCCTTTTTGACAGCCAAGCAAAATAATACAATTTGTGTACACTACTCAAATTACAGATTTAGAGCCTAAAAATTTGTTTTGTATTTAATTTACATTTAATATCTAGTTAACGATGAAGGACTAAAAACTATACTCGACTGATTAATGCAAAGGAGATTTTTTCTCGTTGGCATAATTAATAAATAAAGTCTTCGCTACGCACATGACTATTTGAGAGTGTTAAGACATTTTTTCTGGGAATTAAATGTATATCGATAAGAAAGAAATTTGTACTCCTTGGCATAATTAATAAATAATTAATAAATGACTACTTGAGAGTGTTTAAACATATTTTTTTATTTTGGGAATTAAATGTATATCGATAAGAAAGGGGCAAATATCTAGTATAAAATGGGGAAGTGAATTTATTTGCTGACAAATTGCCAAAAATTTTGGCTGATTGCGGCCACCGCCAGCCGATGTCAATAAATGGTCACACTGGCCGTCAGTATTGCTCAATCGTTACATTTAATTCCCAGTGAATTTATCGCACATTTCAAAGAGGCGCAAAACTTGTGCGAAGTTCTGTTGAGAAACCTGACCCTAATTGAGTCTCAGACAGGAAAGGGCATGCAAAGTGCTGTCAGCATATTTATATTGTTGCTTACTTTTACACACAGACACACACACACACACACACATACACATATGCGGACAGCATCTTTGTCTGTGGCAGCAACTTTAATCGCTTTCCGTGCAAACAAAATGCCAAAGTTTAATTGCTTTCTGCTGTTCTTGCAAACCAACCAATGCAGCGTTGTTCTTATTGTTGTTGGCCGCATGCCAGCAACACCGACCGATTGGCATTGCTGCTGCTGCTGCTGCTGCTGCTGCTGCTGCTGCTGCTGCTGTTGCAACTTCTGCTGCTGCTGCTGTTCAATTTTCACAGTCGCCGTGCACTCTTCAGATGTGTTTTTTAACACGGCTGAGCACCACAAAATTAAAGCAATGGCAGTTCGTTGAACCAAATGTGGGACAGCACAGTTTTCTTTTTATGTTTTTTATTATAGTTGTTTTTTCTTTCGATCAGTGCTGACAATCGGCGACTACAAAAAATGGCCATAATTGTTAAACGCGGCCATAAAACTGTCAAACGAGGCCATAAATTTTAATTGTAAACGTTTTATATGATAAATGAGTGCTTGTGAATTAGCAACAGCTTTTGACAACAAATTGACCAAATCGAAAGACTTAAATGTAAAAAACGATACAGCTTTGATTTGAGTGTATTGTTTATGTAAGCAATGCTCGATTTTTGCATTTCAAAGCAGACCGAACTCCACTGTCTGGGTATCGACAAGCAGGAATATGTAAAGCAGCACACATACACACACAGCCACAGTAACAATGTGAGTGTGCGTAAAGGGAATAGGGGGCGGTGCTACAAACTTCCCATGACGAAATAAATAAATTTGACACGCGCGAGCGCATGAGAAGTGCCTCAGCCCTTTGGGCAACACAACGTGTTGAAAACTCTGCCAGCAGCAACGATAACATCAACAGCACAACGCATACCCTGTAGGCTTGTGTGAGTCCAGTGTCATAGGACACCCACAGACCAATGCCAATAAATAAATATCTCAATTAGCGCTCAAAATCTAGGCAGCAACTTTAATGAATTCATCTGTTGGGAAGAAAATGTCAGAGAAAAAAAATAAGATCACAATAATAATTGCTAAAAATAAATAGATATAAATATATATTTAATAAATATGTATAAAAATTATTTCATATAAAGAAATATTTATATGCAGAATGAAATTATGCACAATTTGCGTTACGAGTAGCTTTAAAAAATAATAGAAAGAATTATTCAATGTATAACAAATTAAAACAGAGTTCAAAATTACTGATTGTTCACTTTTACTGTTTATGTTTATATCATATTTCTATATATTTAGTTTTCATTTTTACAAGTCTTTATTTTAGATAGTATTATAAAATATTTCTTATTTTTACATTTATTTATTACTCATTTATTTTTTATTTTCTTGCTACTCATTAATTTGTTTTGATTTTTTGTGTCTTAAATATTTATATCTCTTAACGCTTGGTATCAGATATTTGAAAAATTGTAAAGATCATTGTAAAGGGCCATTTCGACTCAATTCTTGTTGATAAATTCTATGAAACCCATTTTGCCTAGATTTGCATAGAAATGGCAGTGATACCCTGTGACCCATTTGGATGCAGGATATAAACAACAATGCGGCAGTCATTTTTGTAGATAAGGCTCAAAAACTGAGCCCCCAGCAAAGCCTTTGAAAAAGCCGTCTTCGTGTGTATCAAAGTGTGTGTGTGTGTGTGTGTGCATGTGTGTGTGTTGCTGTGAAATATGTAGGAATGACAAAGCAATAAAACAGCAACAGCAGCAACAATTGCTAAGGCGGGTTGTTGCCATTGTTGTTGTTGCTGTTGTTGTAGTTGGTGTTTGTGTTGTTGTTTGCTGGTAGTTGGCTGCCTTAAACATGCTTAAGCAACGATCCCCACTCCGCTCCCCGCACCCAGCTCCGCGCTCAAAGTGTGTGTGTGTGTGTGGAATTTTTAATAAAACGGCTGAGGCAAAAGACAAGCAAATGGCTCAAACTCAAAAGCTTCTCAGCTATGCGAGTGTGTGTGTGTGTGTGTGTATATATATAAATAGGTTACTGGCACGCCTCAAGGTATGCAACGGAAGCTGTTGACACGTCTTGTTTGCTGCTGTGTGTGTGTGTGTGTGTGTGTGTGTTAATAAAACCAAAATGAGCTTGTATTGCTGGAAAATCATTGAGGCCTACACGATTTAGAGCCGCGCAACTGGTTTATCGTCTGGCCCTCCCTGGCCCCAACTATTTACGATCCATAGCGAAATGACAGCGAACATCGTTTTACGACTTAACAGTGTGTGTGTGTGTGTGCGCGTGTGTGTGTGTGTGTGATGCGTGTGTGCTTTTTGGCAAAGGCTTAAACATTTGTAGCTGTGAGCCGCAGCTGCTCGATTCTAGAGTGCTTTTTAATAGTCCACTTCATGTTTTTCAAAGTTTTCGCCTGGGGAACGAGAAGGGTTGAGGGAGTAGGGAGAAGGGGTGCCTACAACTCTCCCTTGGCGCTGCAATGAGCCCAATTTATGATGGCATCTAATTTGCTGAGACGTGCGTGAATTTAATTATATTTATGCCGTTGAAAATTAGTTGAAATCAAATGCATAAATTCTCTAGACGCGCCACAACAACAACAACAACAACAGCAAGCGTTTGGTTACGTGACTGAAATGCGATGAGCATAACAAAAATTCTGCCAAATCCCCTAAAAAAAAAAACAAAACACACACAAAAATAAAAAAAATACACATACATACATAACTCGTGTGCTGGTGTGTGTACAAATAAATATACAGAGGGGAAAAAAAAACAATTTTCTCTGTGCTTGTAAGCCCGCACGTTTTCCAAGCTGAAATAGAAAAGAAATAGCACACCCACACATATGATGCACCCAAACACACACACACACACACATATACATATACAGAGTGTTCCATATTGCGTCTTGTACAAAATTCCAACTGCCATATAAATGTCAAATCCATAAGTGTTACGCAAAGCTCAAAAATATGTTGCGGCATTGCGGCACAAAACAAAACTTGAAGCACTTGCGGCTGTTTTTTCTTCACACACACACACACACACACATACACAATAAGCAACATCTCAATAAAAAGAGTGTATTTTTAATGTATACAAAAGTTTAATCCGAACTCAACTTTTGTCATAAAGCGGAGAAAAATTCTTCAAGATTAATAAAATTACATAAAGGACTAAACAACAAAGTAGCTTTGGGGTTGGCACTGATCAAATAGGTCTATATATTTACATATATATGTTCTTTTCATTGTGCCTGTATTAGTTACCCACTTTATAGGCTGATAAAACTTTTTCTAAGGTTAGAAGTAAGGCATAATATTAATTTAGCAACCAAATCCTTTACTTTATTCACTAGATTCAGTTCAGTTAAATTCAACAAGCAAGTTTTCCAGGAACAAAATCTAGAAAATAACTACATAAATCTTTATTTTGAGTAAATATTTTCTTTTCTAAAGGCATTACCCATTTTCCACTCTTTGTTTTGCAAAATGAAAAATTCATAAATTCTTTAGCCAAGAGACCTAAGCAAAATTAGTCTATAAATCTGAATGCGTGTTTCTGATGTTTACTCCAATATTGCTATTTGCATGCTTTTTGTTTTTACTTGAATGAGCACGTCGCACACCCTCTTCCACCCTGGACCTATTAAAAATGGGTCAAGAGAGTGAAACTGTTTTATACAAATTTGTGTAACAGGCAGAAGGAACCACAGCGCACATGGAGTATTTCAGTAATCATCAGTAAAGCGATACAAATCGATTATCGATAGCGATAAGAGCAGCACCTTTAAATCCATTTGATATTTAACATTTAAAAAAAAACTTTTTATACAGAAATTTAGCATTATAACTGATATATATTTAACAGTTATATTCAGGGTATTTAAAACTCGAGCTCATTCGATTACAGGACTGTTGTTTGTTTAGCATATGGCTCTTAAATCAACAAGACGTTCTTAAAGATGCCACACGGGCGGAAAACACACGCACACCCACACACACACTCACACACACAGTGATGTGAATAACGGTAGCCTGTCGGCAATAATTCTACTTCTCTTTCTTCACCGACTTCGTTTGCTTTGCGCTTTGCATAATGTGCGGCAAAAGAAAATTCATCGATTTGACGCTGATATTCTTGTGCGTGCCTCGGCATGCGTGTCCAAGTCCAACTCTACGTCCGTTTCCATCTCCACGTCCATGTCCATCTTCATGTTCTTGTTCATGTCTATGCGCCTGTTCATGTTCATGTTCATGTCCATGTCCAAGCGGCCGTCGCGCTCCATTCATCAGTCTGATCAGACTACGCCTGCCTCTTCCACCACTCTGCCCCTGCTGCCAAATGCCATGGGCCACAAGTTTGCTGTGCGCATTTCATCAAATTCGCGCCTACACCCATCAACACCCATCAACACCCATCAAAACACCCATTAACCCCACGCGCCACAAGCGATTTCTGAAGCATCATGCTCAACTTAATATCCTATTCCTCGCTTTTTTCTGCTCCTAGTCGAAACAGGATGTGCAATCTTTTAACTAAGGTTTTCATTTCATAAATATATAATAACACAGACTACAGACTAATCTGTAGAGATATATATTCTATATCAATATATATATATTAATTTGGAAAAAACAAAGACTATAGTGATATCTCAATAATAGTCAGATGCAAAAACCACTTTGAATTTAATCAATAATGTTATTTAATTTAATAGAAATGCTTAATACTAAAGCTTTTGAAGTTCAATAATTCTTGTGTAAATTAAATGATTGATATTAATTTAATATTTGTTTAAATTTTAATTTGATAAGTGCATTTCGTGTGCAAGCATTATCCCACAGTGGAAAAAGTGGTTTTTTAAATTGCCGCGCCCACAAAAACATGTGTTGACTTAAAATATTAAAAATGATATACAAATATATTTGCAGGATGCACTGTTTATTCAAACGAAAATTGTTGTATTTTCAGATAAAAAATATATAGAGGCATAAGCTATTAAAAGACTTATGGGAAAAATATTTGCAAACTTGTTTCAGTTTTTTACTCATGGCGCTGGATACCTTTCAGCATTCGAAGTGCTGTTAAAATCAACGGCTTTTAATTAAATGCCTTGCAATATTAAAAACGTTAATTTTTTATTTGAGGGACTTATCAACAGTTGAGATTATTAACAATATAAATAAGCAACATTTAATTGCAATAAATTATATAATCAAGAGCAACAAAATAGTCAAGCTTTTTAAGTACCATTAAACCGATATTTAAACGGAAAGGAATTGATATCTGAATTTATCACTGTTTTTTTATATTCGTAGTATTTTTTTTTGTCAGATATGTTCTTTGATATTTTTATTAATTCAGAAATCAAAAGTGAATTTTGTGTGCATTAAATGGCCTTTGGCAGTAAATCACGGAATGTGGACAGGACATGGAAATATTTACAAAACTATTTCAATGAGCCCACATTCAGCTGGCCATAAATATGCAATGGCAACAACAGCAACAACAACAACAACAACAACAATTTTAACTACAACAAGCTAGAATGTCAGAGACGAGTCAGCTCGACTACAATATACCCTGAACCCAGCTGGGCAAAGTTTACCTTTAAAAGTTTTGTACACCATATTTAATAATAAATTCTTACAGAATTATAATTTCATATCTGATGTTGATGAATATTATTCAGTTGATTATATATATATATATATATATATATAGCTGAACTTAAATTTGCATGAGAACTTGTTAAGTATTTGCGAAACGTGGCCATAGAAAAAATATATATTTATTTTATGGGGTGGCTGATGTTTCCTTCCGCCTGTTATATACCCTTGCATAAAATCATTACACCCTTCTTACCAATTATTAATGGGCTCATGGTATAACGGGACCAACAGCAACAACAATTTGTTTGCGTTAAATGTCGAACAGCTGTGCAAATAACTGCAATTTACATTTACCACATCCGTCGCATATTTTGCACACTAAATAAACACATAAAAAAAAGAATGGAAAAGAAACAACCACAAGTGCAAATACACATGTACATATATATATATATATGTGTGTGTATATTAATATAAATATTGTTATGTGTAGGTATAGCAAAAGCATTGAGTATATTTTCTGAACTCATTATTGAATTACATTTATTTATTTAAATACAAATGTTGCACACACTCACACATATAAGCATATTTACACAGGCATTCATCTATGATTGTTGCAAGTGTTTTCTTTCTCTTTTTTTTTTGCAGTGCAAATGTGAACTGCATTCGGCTTTGCTTGGGTGCAAATGTTTGTGCACATTTCATGGCCAGACTTTGCAATTTCGTATTTGTCACATTTCCCGAATTTGTGTGCCACACTACTTATATTTGAATACGGTGTTTGTGCCACATACTTTGAAATTGCGCTTCTCGCGACTCATTTGCAAACAAGTCAGCGAACAGATGTCTTCCATGTGTGTGCAACGCCATTTTGACTTATTCAACATGCGTCAACGTCAGCGCCAAATGCAACAGCAACGTGGCAAGGAACAGCCACATTTTCCATTTACACGAAACTGTTGCAATTTAACGGCTGATGTGTGTTATTTTGTACAGATTTTGTGGGGTAGATGAACATATATGTTTACAGTTGTGTACTTTTGTTAATTGAGCCACAGCTATTTGCCTTGTCTGACCTTCGTGCTTAATTCTTAATTCGTTAAGTTGCACAGCAAACGAGCAAACTAAATTAATGACAAATAAATGTTGTGGCTCAAATCTAAATAGGATATAATTGTGCTTAGAAATCCCACATTAGGGATAGATTTAGAAGTGAACCACACCCATCCCCACCTAGAAATTATTCATTTCTTCATTTGTGCCAAATTTAATGTTCCACAAGTTTAGATTATTCTAAATTTACATACTATATATTTTATATATAAAAAGTTAGGTTTCAGTTATCAAATATTGCCAAAGAGTGGATAAGTCCACATGTGAGAATGTTGCTCTTGATGAAAATTGTCAAGTTTTCTATCTAGTTTTTCTATCATTGGGAGTTTTCTATCATTGGGAAGTGTTTGACTTTCAAATAATGTTTTTTGTTAGTATTGGAAATTTTCAATTTCAATTTACAGTCTCCAGCTCTTATAGACTCGGGCATCTACTTGTGTACATAGACAGACAAACTGAGTATAGTAAAAATACATCTTAAAATTAAACAAAAAAAATAGTAAAAAAATAACTCTGTGAATTACAAAACTCCTTACCAAATATGCCAACTTTGTTGGAAATAAAACTAATTTGAAAGCCTTTCTTGTCAAACAATGCCAACAATAAACAAACACAATACAAATAATGTGTATAAAATAATATTTTGCTGTAAATTTCTTGATTATTTGTACGTTTTTCCATTTTGTGGCCTCAAGTGGCATCGTTGCGCACTTGTATTATTTTTCAATTACGAATGACTTAAGCTGCTGGGAAATTTCAATTTGCCTCTTATTTTTGCAAGCGACAAGTAGCTTTTAGTAAAATGAAATACATTCACTCCAACAGGCACACAGATAGAGAGACAGATAGATAAATGAAGAAAGTGAAGTGAGCTGAGGTGGGCAGTGTAAAAGGAAAACAGCTAACGTTGCAACAATTTGCAGCGGCAAATTGCATTTGAAAAGCATTTCATTTGGAAATTACAAAGCAGGCTGAACACGATGCCTCGCGGCCAAAGGCAAAATGAGGGCTGAAAACGAAAAAATAGAATGAAACTGCAACATGATGATGATGAGGATAGTAATGATGATGATGATGATGATGATGAAATGCGTTTAGGCGTGGACATCCCTTGGCGCACATCAACTTGCCAAATACATTTTATTACACATGCTTTTCCAGTGTGTGTGTGTGTGTGAGTGTGTTTAGAGGTGTGAGTGTGTGTGTGTTTGTGTGTGTGTTTGCTTTTTAGGCACTGTCAGCTGCCCGCTCTGACAATGAGTCCATCTGCGGTTGCAGCAAACTCACAAACAGTCCTCAGCAAAAACCATTTCATATGTCAACTGCAACAACTGCAACAACGGCAACAACGGCAACAACAATAGCAATACACAATCTTTGCCACATTCAACAATACCCTACCTTAATCCCGTTGCAAAAACCAAAGTATTCTTGTGCAAAAAGTGTTTGACAAATTCTTCAACTGAATTTCAAAATATATCCTAACCGATCTGGACACCGCATAAGCTTGTTATTTGAAAACAATGCGATTTTTAGACAATCGAACAAAAAAACACACAACCAACAATGCAACCAAAAGAATGTTTTTGTTGCTTAAGCAAACAACTTTGTGCTAAACTATTATTTAAATATGCTAAACAACTTTAAAAAGTAATACATTTAGTATTTTGCCATTCAATTTTAAGCATAAATAACAAAATTGCATCGATTCGCAAAAGTTATGATTTTAAGTTTTTAATAATTTTGCAAAATAAGAAGAACTCGAAAATAAATAAAGCTGAGATAAGATTAAATAATTGCAATACTTTGTACGAAGATTTCAGGCTAGAAGAAGATGCACGTCTGAGTAAAGAATTAAAGAATAAACTATAAAAGCTAAATAAATAAATATTAAAAAAATATATATTTAATTTTTTTTATTTAAAATGCATTATTTAAAAAACTTAAAAATTAAATGTAAAATTAGTATTAACAATTACATGGCGTTTAATTAAACCTAATTAAATTATAATTTTATTTTATGTATGTTACATTTTTACTGGAATCTTAGTAAATGTTATATAAAATATTTCTTGCTTGTTTTATTTTTATTAAAATATAAAGTGAGACAGATATATAATTAATTTGATTGCATTACAAATAGTTTGTAATTTCTAATTAATTTGATGCAGTGTAATTAAAATCCACAGCAATAATGTATACCCCAAATGTATTTTTTGTGCCCCAAGGGTGTAGGCACAACAACAACTGCAACAACTGCAACAACAACTGCGGCTTTCAAGGCAGCGACTGCATTTACGAGTGCGCCTGCAGCTCGTTAGTTTGTCATCCTGTGTGTATCTGTGCCCATGTGTGTGTGTGTGTGTGTGTGTTCTTTTTTACTTTTTCCAACTCGCGTTTTTTATGCACTATTTTTTTTTTACAGCGCCAAGCGCCGAAAGCGAAGCATGAATTGAAAATGAAATTTTGTGTCAGTGTTGCAGAAAGTACGAGTTTCAGTTAGTTCTGCAACTGTTTGTGTGTGTGTGTGTGTGTAAGTGTGTGTATATGAAAAGTTGGCGGGACAGATAGCAAACAGCACACACACACACACACAGTCGCACACTTGAATATATGCAGATGATGGTAAGAGTGCTGGGAGGGAAGGTGCTGAGGGCTACAAGTGTTTAGCTGCCATTCAACACTTGACTGGGTAAATGGGTGGTTGGGTGGTTGGGTGGATTGGTGGGTGCGTGGTTGCGTGGTTGTGTTTGCGCGACCTTGCCACACATAAATGAGCAAACGAGCATGTTATTTTTCTGTGGATCGCGGCTTTAAACAATTCAAGCGCAATTAGCTCGCGAATGGATTGACACAGTCATCATCAAAATAATAGAATAACAAAATAACAGCAACAAAAGAAAAAATTAAAAAGGAAAAACGGGTGGAAATGACAACGAAACTTTTGTCGCCAAAAATTGAAATTCCACACAGCAAAATTTAAAGAATTTCAATTGTGAAACATTCCCTATTCCCCCAGGACCTCTTTTCGTCGATTGCCGGCGCCGTTTCCGGAAATTAAACAAGAGAAAATTCAAAGCGACTGAAACAAACAAAAAGCGCTGGCAGCAATTACAGCCGCCAGGACGTGCCTTTCCTTGCTGGTGGGACAAGGGGGTACGGGTGGGGGTGGGGGTGGGGGTGGGGTCTGGGTTGTGTTTTAGGGGCAGACAAATTAAATTTAATTAGAAATTAAATGAGAATAAATTGGATTATTTAATTAAAAACTCACCTTGCACGAGAAGCAGCAGCAACAAAAGCGCCAACAGCCAACTGATGAGCCAGTTGAGTAATCCGAAATTGGCTCTGCAGCTGGCCGACATTGTTGTAGTTGTTGCCGTAGTTGTTATAGTTGTTGTTGGCCTTGTTATCCGCATTTTATTGTTATGATCGCTGTTTTTGTAGTGCTTGCTGTTAGCAATTCGCTGCGGTCTTTTTGGCCTTGTTAACGTTTACGTTCTCGTCAAATTACAGGCCCCAGCCCAGCTCAGCCCGGATCAGCTTAGGTCGCGTCTAAGCGCTCGCTCGGGACCAATAACAAAATGAGTTTGCTATCTTTTTAAATTGTATCTATATAATTTTCTATTCTTTTTTTTTTGTTTTTTTTTTTTGCTGCGCTTTTCACATTGTTTTTTCTTCCTTATTTTCCGCACTGATTTGAGCACTTTCTTTTCGTGTTTTTCGTTTTATATTTTCTGGTTTCGCGTGCGAAACGCAAAAGTTTTGTGTTTTTTGTGTTTAGTCAAATTGCTGTAAATTCAATTTCTTTGTTTTGCGCTTTTAATGTAATTTGTTGTAACTTGTTGTAATATTTTGCTGCCCGGAACAACGAGAGCCGCATAAATCATACGCCATGTGCGCTTTCAGAAGTCGCCTCAAAGTATGCAACTCTCAACACAACACACACACACACACACAGGCACACAGAAACACACACACCGCAACACACACACAGACAGTGTTGCCTTCGTTTGTTATTTGCGCTTTTGATTTGTATTTGGTTTTAGATAGCAAAGTGAGCGCCAAGTAATTTATCTTGTCGTTGGCGGCTTAGCACTTTCACTTGACTGGAATCAAGTTTGTTCTTTTTCTTTTTTCTATTTTCTCTTTTTTGTTTTTTTCTTTTTTTAAGTAAACAAGAGTGTGTCTCAAGTTTATGTGGTTTGGGTTCTTCTCCAGTGTGTTGTGTTGGCTTGTTTTGACAGTTGTCGGATTGATGGAATGCCACTTACACACAAACACACACACACACTGGCGCACACACACAAGCGCAGAAGCACACACACACACACACGCACGTAGGCTTATTAATGCATGTGTTTAATGCAGCTTAATCACCTGACATTAACGGGTCATTAACACGCACGTTTTGGGCCCATTAAGCCACTCCAAATTGCGACTCTGACTCCGACTCCATTCGATTAGGCAGCACGTAACACTGTTCAGCTACTGTTGGCAGTCTGGCAACACTTTTGTTTTTGGGGTAAACAGCCCACACAGCAGACATAAATCACAAAAACGCGTGCTTTGCAATCGAGTCACAGGATTGAACTGAATGCGCCTCGTCGCCAGGCAGCTCGCCAATCGTTGGCCGCCCACGAAGTGGATGCCGAAGCAGCGCACGGCATCGGCACACAGCAAAAACACGACGCAACGATTCGAAGAGAGCGAACCACTTGCTCTTAGCTGCTCAAGAGTGGCGTTCTTCTCGTTGTTGTTCCCCTCAAAACAATTGGTGCACGAAATTGCAGCCGAACTTTGGAGTGCTCTTTGAAGACTCGCCGTGCTCGCACTTAAGAGCACAAGCATCGAAGTTGCTTTTTGTATTGTTTTGCTGTTGCATGCTTTTTAGTTTGATATGTGGAAATGATTATAAATTAAAACACAAGTGAATTTTCAATTGCTTGGAGCGTGCAACAATGGAAACCTGCACAAGTACAAATGTTTATCACAAATTAAAAACAAATATATATATATTTAAGGTCTTATTTTTAATATAAATTAAATAAATAAGGAAAAATATAAATTAAAAGAAATAATATGATTTATTATTATTATTTAATAAATGCAAGCTATGTTAAAAATTTAATTGACTTTACTTTCAATATTTTTAAACAGCACAACATTTATTAATCATTTTCATATCTTCATTGTTTGCATCTCTGTTAAGCTCGTCACAATTCTCTTTTGTTGGTTTACAGTTAGTGCAAATTTATTGTTTAATTTCCGTCCATTTCTCATTGTCTATTTAGCTGTATTGGCAGCCAGTCCAAAACTGACCGCCTCAATTTGGAAACGCTGTAAACTGTAAACTAAGTAACAACATGTCGTAGGTCAGCGTAGCCTCGTATAAGAGTGCGCACAACAACTCTTATACTGCACAGCAAAGAGAAAATTACCCAGTCAAAGCAGTGAAAACATGGCTTTGATACAAACAAAAAAATGCAGTTTAAATTAATGCTTGTAATTAGCCATAGTTGTTGCAGCTATTTTCTATTATTTGCCTTTTTGTTTTTTGCGGTTTTATTGTTGCTAAATGAACACACAGAGAGACATGGTGGGAGGTCGATTTTCAATCAATTTGCAATAGCTTTTAATTACAAGTCAATTTCATTTGAGTAAACAAATAGATAATACAGTTCACTGCTGATATACATTATTAGTGCACCGCAAACACACGCACACACACGCACACACACACAAACACACACAAACACACACACCCATACATAGAGAGAAAGCATCGCCTGTTGAAATGCTTCAATCAATTAAATTAATTAGTGGCACAAAGTAGTTCAACGTTGCCCCGATAAGGTTGCCACATCTTTTTTTTATTTTTTCTTTACAGTGAACTCTGCATTAAAAGCACAAGTCAACTTGTTTATTTCATTTAATTGAATTACTTTGGTTTAAATAAAACTATAGGGAAAATTTAAGTATTTATTAATTTGTTCAGCTACACTGAGTAAATAACATTAGTTTTTATTTTGTAACTCTCTAATAATAATGTTCATTTGATTTTTTATTACTATCATAAATAATTTGTAAAATTTATAAATATATATGTATTAATTAAATTACCTATTTTTTATTTAATTGGGTTTTCTACAGAAAAGCAAATGTTGGAAAAATATACCTTTAATTTGTATTTGTAATTTAATTGAAATTACTTTTACTTTTATATATTTTTCTGTGTAACCAGATCCTATTCCTCATTAAATTAATAAATAAAAATGACAACTTTTTTTCTATTTTCTCTTTATGTTCCTTAAATTTTTGCAAATTTTCATTAGCAAGTCTGCACTGTACTTATATTCAATTAATTTGCTGTTTCAATACTCAATTAGCCTTATTATATATATTGTGTGTGTGTGGTTTGTGTGTGTGTGTTGTGTGCATTATGCAATCGTGTTTCTTGGCCTTATAAATCCGCAGCCAAGGCCAAAACTGTAAACAAAATAAAAACCAAAAAGTCAAAGCCAAATTAACAAGTTTTTTGCCTTAGACATGGACTTGGACCTGGACTTAAGACCTCATCTACGCTGTCCAGTGTACACTTATTATGGCCACAATTAGCGACCCGAATTGTTGTTGTTCCTTTTTTTTTTTTTTTTTTTTTGGTCGTCGGAGCACGTGTCAATCGTAGCGACGCCCAAAGCCGATTACACGCACCACCCTCCTCATAAGCCACCCAGCAACCTAATCCACTCCCAGGCAACACCTAGATGCTCAAAGCAAAACGGGGCCGTAAACTTTTTAATTGAAACAATTTGTACAAAAAAAAAAGCTACACAAGACAGCAAAGGCAACCGAATAACAATAACAATTGCAACATCAACAGCGAAGACAGCGTGGCAAAGTTTCAGTTGCTTTTAATCTGGGCCAGCGGCTAGAAAACTGGCCAAGACTCAGAGCCATGTGCCCTGCGTCCGTCTGCTCCTGCTCTCCCCCTCTCTCTCTCTCTCTCTCTCTTTCTTCCTCTGTGCCTGCCTGCGTTTGTTTTTCTTTTCTTTCCTTTTTTTGTTTATTTTTTGGCGGTTTGCGTGATTCGTTTTATTGAATTATTCGGCTGCTTTAACTTGCCACCGATACTCGATACCAATTACGTAGTGGTTCAGCATAAGTATATACATACATATATATACGAGTATATATTTTTGTATACATATATATTTGTCTGTTAACTTGGTCTTGAAGCAATTCGCATAAATTTGTCACAATCATTATTCGAATCAGATTCGCACGCGCACAATTGAATTTGAGAACGCGCCGCACAAAACAAATCAAATATCCATTAACACGGCTCTCTTGGCAGAGTCACCTCCCCTTCCCGCTCTCCACCAGTGATATCCGATTTTCGATTGACAATCCTCACACCCCCTCGCAACCAGATTTGGTTGTGGTCACGTGTCACACGAATTGCAATCATATCGCGCGATATTGTTGACTAAAGCAAAAGCCAACCAGGGGTGGCCTTGCGGCTTCATTAGAGTGCAGCCAGCAAGCACCCTGACTCCCACTCCCACTCCCACTCACCCCAACCCCCACCCCACCCCCACCTTCGGTTGTTTATTAAAGCAGCGAAAGTGATGACCCTTATGCCTATCTGCTGTTTTCGAGGGTTCCTCAAACATTTTATATTCATGATATTTTTATTTTTTGCCAACGAGAGTACCATTAATTGAAATGCCAAGCAGCGAGTGGTGGCTTACCCTCCCCCATCCCCCCATCTAGCATCCCTCTGAGCTGCAAGCAACCCCCAGCTCGTCATTTGGCTAACAATACATGGGGAGCAAACAATCCCAGCTTTATTCGCCGATTCTTCTCAACAGATTCTCAACTGGCACCTGGCACAGAGGTCAGTCTCCACAGAATGACCTTTAAAAAGATAAACGAGCGCCTAGGACAAAAAACAGCCAAATGGCAAACAAAGAGCAGTGGTAAACGCCTATCTTAGCTAAACCGAAGATTAAATACCCTTGCAAGCAGGTGTTTAGCTACTGGCATCAACATCATTATGAAGTCGATAAACTTAAGTTGATTGAAGTCAACTTAAACTAATTTAGCATATCGAATATTAGGTATAACATTGGCCAACAATTGAAACTAATTTTAAAATTTAATCGTATTTAATATCTAACTTTTAATATTTTCAACTATTTAACTCTTGAAAACCGATTACTCATTAGTGACTAGTTACTTAAATAATAAACTTAAGCTTAATAAAAATTATCTACTTTACTAGGAGACTCAAATTAATAAGACCAATTTGCAACATCAAAATCCTCTTGCTAATTACAAAAATATATAGAAGCTGCATGATTTAGCAGTCTACAGATGCAAAGTTACTGATAATATTGCTAAATATCGATAACAATAACTGGAGAACATAGTTTACATTACTTATAAGAAATATGAGTTATTTTTAGACAAACAAGAGTTGTAATTTTTCTAAATAAATTTAATAAGCTAAATTATTTGTCAACCAATATATCAAAACATATGATTGTGGTAATCTAGCAAGCCACTAGTATAATTCTTACACTGTAAACTAACAGCTGTTACGTAACATACAACTGTGAATTTAAAATATGATATCGATATCGATAGATATCTGCCGCTTGAAGCAGCAGAGCTGAATCGTGTTTTTATTTTTATATTATTTATTTATTGTCAACTAAAGTCAGTCGACAACAAAAATACACAAATTAAAAATTTCAATTAAATTAAATTTAAAATAAAATTAAAATTATAAATATTAAAACCCAATCAGAAGTATGTTGGAAAATAAGCAGAGGTGGTTGTAAAAGGAATATAATTTAGTTTGTGCTTTGATAACTGTTGATCAGATATTTATCGAGTATAGATAATATCAGATTATATTAATTATGTCAGCTGAAGTCAGTTTAGCTCGTTTTCAGTTAAGTATTCAATAATTTACTGCAATATACGTTGTCTCACACGTTTGTTGACTAAATGAAAATAACCCCCAAATCAAAAGGTAAGCAAAGCAGAAAAGCAGAAAAAAGGAAAACTCAAGCAAGGCTATGAAAATGAGCGGCAAATGCAATAAAAACCAAACCCGCATAATTTAACACAAGTGCGCTCACTTTACCAGCATTGCTATCTGTGTGTGTGTGTGTGTGCGTGTGCGTGTTGACTGGTTGTGCGTATGTGCTTGTGTGTGTGTGAGTGGGCTGGGTGTGTGCACAAGCGTCTCAATTATTTGTTTGCCTTGGGATTTGCAGCACGCAGTCTCTTGTGCCAAGTGCGTGTGGCAAAGTGGGCGTCGGTAGTCGCCTCCTTTTATTGTGGCCAAGTGGCAGCAGCGAGCAACAAACAAACAGCACACAGCAGCAACAACAACAATCTGCATCAACAACAAGCAACATTAACATTTAAAACAATTTTCAATGCTGTAAAAATAACTGTAAAAATTTCAGGGCCACAAACCGAAACAAAAACAACAAAAGCATTTGCTATTTATTGTGTGTATTTGCGTATGAGTGTGTGTGTGTGTGTGCTTGTGTTACACGCCTGCATACTTAATACCCAAACAGCAGAAACAACTACTGCCACATTTTCCTTTCAACAGTCTCCCCCTCCCCCGCTTTCCATCCCCCATTCAGACCACGACTAGCTTTCACTAAAGCCACACAACAGTTTTTCTTATCGCTCAAATGTCATCGACTGTCGACAGTTTTTGGCTTTGCCACTTTGCCACTTGCCTCCTGCCTCTTGCCTCCTGTTATCCCCGCCGCCTATTCCCCCATATCCACGCTTACCACACAGTTCATCCGGCCAACACGAAGGCGTTCATTTGTGTAATCCAAGCCATGCCCATGGGCGGCACTTGCGGCATTTAGTTTGTAATTTAGCGCATTTAGTGCCCCATTGCCGGCTGGAGTCCTGTTGCCGGGATTGCAAGTCTTTTGCTCCATTGCTTCTGGCTGGGATTGCGACTGAGATTCTTCAACTGTACACGCACACACACATCCATATAAGGGAGAGCATGTGAGTTATTTTGGCTATTTAATTTGTTGGCTGCATAAAAACTTTGAGCTGGTCTTAATGGCTTCTTAATTTGTCTCTTCAGCTTGACCAATTTGAAATTAATTTAGATACGCTACAAGAAATCCTCAGCTCAGAAGTATACTATATGCTTCAGATATATTGTGATATATTTATATCCTGTATCATAATTTAAATTTTTGTTGAAGTTTTGTATTTAAATCGGGTAAAAATATATATAAGTTTATGCCTACAAGAAATATTAATCTCTGATTTATTCCTTGATTATAAGAGCTGATATTCACTATATATCCCAAATTTATAGGAAGAATCATAAATATCTAGAATCATGCTTTAAATGTTGTCCGAGTTTACTTTTCTAATAATATATTGGTTTAATTTTCCATCATAACTAAAATTTTGTTGGAGTTAAAAGAATATTCTTAATTTTTTTATTTTTATTTTTGTTATTTTTATTTAATTATATTTGCATTTTAAATGTACTCGCCAAATAGTTTAGGGATAAGATAAAAACATTTATGACATTACCCGATGAAATCAACTCAAATACGACGAGTCAATAGAAAATAGCTTTTAACGTATTAGCATTTATAATATATGAGTGCTAATGTATTAACCTTTAGACCAGGCCCAAAGCATAACCTGATAGAAATCAAACTGAAATATGCTTAATAATAATTGCCATAATGCCAACATCCCAGATAGGCAGAAGGAGACAGCAGTCAACAGTTGCTGGGAGTCGGTGACTGGGGTCCTTCGGGCACATAAATTTCGCATCAAAATCAATAGCAAATCAAATGAGGGACACGAGATGGTGAATGCCACAAGAGCAGCAAACTGCCTACGTTGACATTGGCTAGTGTTAAAGTTAATAAATTGTGGCCAGGATTTATGGGTTCGGCCACTGAACTGAAGCGCCAGCAATGACATTTCAATGTTTACATAAGCCGATATATATATACATATATATATATATATATATATGGATGTATGTGTGTGTGTGTGTGTGTGTGTGTTACAGTGGAGCAAGTGGTTTGCGTGGTTGTTTGCATTAACTTGTGTTTGTGTCCACGCATGACATTCCAAATGGTGACATATGCATTCGATGGAAACCTTTTACACAATCACCCACCCAACCGACTCCCAACCCCAGCTACCTTTGGCTGGGGCTCGTTTTGATGAAATCAGCCAGGCGAGAAATTCAATCAAGCTGTGGGTCCGTGTCAGATGGCTTTAAAAGGTTTTAGCCACATTCTGGCCTAATGATTTGCTTCCTAATATTCGACAGCATTTCACATGTCATCAAGCAATCATTAGCCACGCCCACTTCACCATCGATTCAAATTTAATAGACTTGGTCAAAGTAATTAATTATTAATAATTTATATATGTATATTCACTAGTTTCAAAATGGGCAGCAACCGAACAGTTCACAAAAGTTTGACAATTATAAATCAAATATAATGATTGAAAAGTATTTAAAAAAAAAAAATATATTAATGAACATTTTCTAATGGTTAGAATATTATTAAACATAAGTTCTTTATGATTTTACATATATAAGCATTTTAAATAGTTTATAAATTGATATCATTTAATATGAATAACCTTTGATTGTTTTTTTGATTGTCTTCAAACTCCAGTTGAGTTGTGTCACAAAAAATTAAATTACTAAAACACAAATTTATATATCAACAGATTTAGGGTTATTTCTCGTTCGAGATAGGCATAGGCATACATGTCACTAGGAACACAATTTTTTGTTCCTATGGCAGCCATAGGATATAGTGGTCCGACCCGGTCATCTACTACCTACATAAATATGGACTATCTTCAGCAAGAAGTAAAATACATATGAAAATGAGAGAGTTCTGTGTTTAGACCAAAAATTCGAAAATGGCACAAAAATAAGAACAACTTTCAAGTTTTCAGAACGATTTTCAAAAAATTATGTCGATTTTTTTCTGAGTAGAAGTATAATTAATAAATTATATAAATTATTAAAATCTTAGAAATATTTGCTATTTGTTAAATAGCGATGCAATCTTATTTCAAAATGTATGGATAAAAATTCAATTTGTCTTGCTGGCAGATTGGGTTTCTCCAGGCGGGCTAATCTCTGTTACAGGACTGCGTCGGCGGCGCACAAGAGCTCGTCCTCTGTTAACTACAATGCAGGTGGTTGCTTTGTTGCCGCTGCCCGTATCCTCATCATCGTAGTAGTAGTCATCATATTGGCGTCCCTCCTCCAGCTCATCAGCCAACCGATCGTCGTATCCGAAATCATCATCATCATCGCTAATATCATTATCATAATTGTCATTGCGCCCTCGAATCAGATTCCCATTCCATTGGTCACCACCGAAGCAGATTTCCTGCGTTGTGCCACCTTTAGTGGCGCCACCAACTGTCGTGGCATTCATGTTGTTCATCAGAGTGTTGATGTAGGCAGCCGTCTCGTTGGAGACCAACATATCGTAGAGAACGGCGCCGCCAAGTCCATTAGCCACGCCCAGCGTGTATCCGCCTATCCCAGCATAGGCAGCGGGCGTGACACGTCCCATTGGCTTCACATCTTCTTCCTTAAATCCGGCTTTGACCAGGGCTCGACCCACTTCCTGCGGTGTCAGTGGTCGCAGCGCCAAGCGACCCGCTGCAATCGAGTATGTGTTTAGGCCAGGCCTAAGCCAAAGGTGCTGCCATGTCAAAACTCACCTGCAACTGAGCTGAGAAGAGTGCCCAGTTGGATTAGGGCAACAGCCCAAAGTGCTGACTGCGATTTCATGTTCTTTCTGGCAAACCGCTCGCGAGTTAACTAAACGCCGCTTGAGGTTTGGACCAACTTTTATGGCCGCAAAAACAAGCGAAAGAAAGTTGATTAAAGCCAATCAGTTTTGCATATGTAAAGCACACAAAACACACACGAGTTTACCCTGCGTTGACCCTTGACTCTGCGATGCTGCCAAAATGGGACAGCACTTAACGGAAAACCGGTTCTGGCCCAAAATCCCAACTCATCTCTATCAATACAAAATACAAAACATTTTTCATCAGAATTGTTTAAGATGCCCAATTATTATATCTTTGAGTGTGTTTGTCTCTATATACATATGTCTAATTATATCTGTATCTGTATTTATGTATCTATGTATATGTTTATATCTGTATCTGTTTTTATATTTTTTCTCTGTCTGACCCAAATTTTCGTAGACAAAGCTTATCATAGTCATTATCATAATTCGTAGTATATTTGAAGCGCTCTTTCATTTTACTAAACCGCTCTCTGTTTCACTTTCGCTTTCACTTTCGCTGAGATTTGTCGTTAATTCATCGTTTTTCGGAACGTCCACAAGTGCATATTTTGAGACTACAGCAAATCTATTGGTGTAAAATAACTATATCTTTTTTAAAGTTCTTTAACCTCAAATCGAATTCATCAATTTCCACTTAGCCGATGCCAAAGTACAACGAATTAATCAACATCATGTTCATCTTCATCAGTGAATATGTAATTTAACTGCCAGCTGGTTTTTGTGAATAAATTTGCAAGTCTATTAATCACATTAAGGAGTTTCGCTTATAAGCCTATAATTGAGGAAATATTTCCAGCAACTTTCACGTTTCGCCAATTTCTTTCCACAATCAAGCCGAGAAACTAAACCTTCATTTAGCAAACTTCAAACTCTCGCTGGAGGCCATCAATAGATTACTCATCTTTTTTTAACTTGTATGCTAAAATATTTTAAACCTTGTTGAATATTTATTATTATGTTATATAATTTGCAAAAATCTTAAAAACATCTTCAATATCCACTCATCATATTAAGTCACGTTTATTTACATCATCAAAATAGCAACTAGATTCAGTTAAGAAGTAGAACACTTGCTCACAAAAATATGAAGAGTGCTGATCACTCACGACTGCAACCTTCTTTCTCTAGTTGCACTTTCACTTATTTGCTTGGCAAACAAAAATTAATATTTCTGATGGCAACGAGCAGAGCAAAACCGAACCATGTCAAAAAGTATATTATATAGCAAAAAGATACCCCGTCCGCATAGTCTCCGCTAAGGATACAATTTTTTCCGCTTGTTACCATATTTTTTTTTACTATTTTGGCTACTTATGAGCTAACATTTGGGTTTGTTGCAGCTGCAAGTAGTTATTAAACCATAAGCCGCTTTCATGGCCAAACAAATGCACGAGTTCTTAACTGGGTCTAGAGGCAAGAGGCAACATATTGTACATTCCATTTTGAGTGGCTGCCCCGTTCCCACTTTCCATCCTTTATGATGTCGTCCATTGGCATCGTTGCATTTTTATTTGGCCACGTACAACTTTCGGAATAGCTGTTAACTGCTGCATAAAAGTTTTGCTTGCAGTTCTGAGAGGCGCTTCGGCTTTTATAACGCAAATGGCTTTAAGCCAATGTCCAATGTCTGCCAATTGCCGGGATATTTCAAAGTTTTGCGACCCACTCAAAGTGTCAACCGATGCGTCGTTTCCCAAACTCCTGCTCCATAAAAATACCAACACACAGGGAATAAAAGCTATCTCTGCCACACCAAATATAAACACTCTTGCAAGGCAAATTGATCGATTGAACCCATGGGGAAAAAATAGTTAAGTCTTAAAACAAGAATATATTGTTATTTAACTACACGATTACGTGGGCTTATTCTAATAGTTTAATAAACAGTTTTAAATTTAACATTAGAGCTGGTTGTCTTCCTAGTTTTTATTATTAAAATTGTTTTTTGTTTTAAATATTGTTTAAAGCATTTATAGAAAATGCTACGCTCCCTGAAGATGTTTTTTATTTTACTATTGCTCCTGCTACGAACTTTCGCAGAGCAATAGCCAAAAGCCGACAAATTAAATGAATATAGCTATAGCAGTAGCAAGATCTGGAAACTTTTCAATATGCTTTCTGTAGTTGCAGCAATAGCATGAAAAACAAGAGCAAAACAGACAAACTATAATAGCATATTTGCTCCGAGTAACTGCTACGGCGGTTGCTATCAGAGCTGCTACGGAGTAGTAAATTCTAATAATGATTTGAGCATCGCCTGTTTTTCGTTCTAGAAAATTCTTAAATTTTTCCATCAACGTGTTACACATTTCATGGAAATATTATAACGCCCACAGCAACGATAAGTTTATAGACACAAGTGCAACAGCTGCGGTGCAACAAGTGAAACGCATCGAATACCAAGTTGTCTGCGCACTTCAATGCCACATCAACAGCAACAGCAACGGCCACAACAACAACAGCAGCAACAACAACAGTATCAACATCAACATCAACAACACCATTAGCAACATGTTTGCAGTTTTGTTGCCTCGCATGTTGCATGCTGCGCCTCAGGCGCAAATGTCACGCTTCCCCCACCACCCTGCAACCCCCCTCTCGACACGACACACGCCCAACGGTTTGTGATTTACGCACACTGGCTTCGCTCGGGCAAACAGCATCATTTGCAGCTCATTAATCAGCTCTTCTGTGGACTGGGGGTCTACCAGGGAGTCGCCGTCTTGGTCGCATGGCCACATGCCACATGCCTCGTGCGCCATAATCGGATTTTCTTCATATTTAATGAGCAACAGAATACAAAAAAAAAAACATACATTTCGCAAATATTTGCGCAGCGCAACAAAACTGATTGAGACGCATTTTCCGCCTTTTGCCCTGAAATGCAATCCAGGGCAAGGGCAACCAGGCAACCATCTATTATACTATATGTATATGTTCAAGATCTAAGACTCAGATAAATAATAATATGTGTACTTCCAGCAAGTCCATAATAAGCAAGGTTTGATTGTGCAAAATATATTTGCTCATCATTTGTCAGCTCCTGTTAACGAGGCTAATACTTGTTGATTTATTTCCATATGGAATAAGTAGACAAACAAATATTTGTACTACATAATAAACAGAGTAATTGTTTATATATATTTTGTGCTGGTCAGCATTTAAATGCATTTTATAGCTATTAGAAATTTAAGTAATTTAAGTACATTAGTTACGAAATAAGTTGGCCAACATTCAACAATTTAATGCACGGATCGTTTTGCCTAAATCACTTATTTTTTGCATTCTTTTTTTTATCTTTGCATCGTATTTTATATCTTGCAGCTGATTTAATAAAGCACTTGAGAAAAAAGCGCAACAATACACAAGTAGAAGGATACTCATTTACCTTAAAATACCCTGTGGTCATTAAGTGACCAGAAAGGAGTATATTGAACTAAATTAATATTCTTTCACCTGAAGAAGAAACAATTTGTGGTAAACGATGATTAGAAAATATAAAATAAAATATTAATATTTTTAGAGAGCCCATCTAGAATGTGGTTAACTATGCCTGACGAACATTAACTAAGAATAGGACAATACATTTTACTGTTAATTATATCTGCATTTGAGATATTGGTAACACAACATGCCTATTGGCTAACAACCGTCTAAACTAAACCAGTCTATGTCAACCGCAAGTAAAATAAAAATTATCAAAAGGTTGAAATGTGTGTTGACTTTCGACTTGGTTACAGGGTATCCTTTCGTCTGAAGGCAATCATCTGTAGCCAGTTGTTTGGTGCTGGTTTTATGTTGCACGCCACAGTGGTTTTTATGCTGCAGCAGGCCAAAGGAGCATGCAACATCGCGTCGTGGCCGGAAAGGGCGGTGTCCAACAACGGACGTGGGCATATTTCAACAGCAAAAGATAAAAGTGGCGCGAATGATAACACTTTAGATGGGTGGCAGCAGCAGCAACATCAGCAGTGGCAGTGGCAGTGGCAGTGGCAGTAAGTAGCAGCAGTAACTCCTGCTCGTTAACATTAAGCGCATTTATGCATGCAATTTTTGATATTACGAATATTGCAAGTGTTACGAGCACTCAGTGTAGCAACATTGCTGATAAGTTTGCAACAAGGCTTTCACAACAGACACTTTCAAGTTTTGATGGGCTCGAACGATGCGTCGACCATGTATATAAATATTGGCATATTTATGTATTTATGTATAAATTTATATATACATATGTATGTATATATTGTGCATTGGCAATCAATGCAGACATTTATGCATTTATTGCCAAATTGCCAAGAGGGTCATTGATTTGTGGGCTTTTGTGCAGCGCTTGTTATCATAATATTTTAATTTATGATGCACTTTACGACATTCCCAGAGCTTCCAGACCTGAGCGGCACTTGCCACGCCGCTTAGTTGTTGATTTTCCCAGTGAGCAACATTACTGAACTGAATTTATCGACTGAGCAAGAGAGAGAGAGGTATATAGTGGCACTAAGTACACTGCCACACAGCCATGACATATGATTCTATACATAGTATTTTATATAGAATATAGTAAGTCAAACATGTGTAGTGGTGTACATATATGCACAATACTATTAATAAACAAGATAGAACGTTGCAGTCGGACGTAACCGACAGCGAAATACTATTATACCTTAATTTGTAAACAGTTAAGAAATACTTGAATTGCGGGGCGGGAGTGGGCGTGGCTCAAAAAATTTTGGAGTTCGATCTTAGTAATATACCTTCTAAGTTTGGTAACTGTAGCTCTTAAATTGCGGGAGATACAGGCATTTAGCGTTTTTTGTGGGCGGGAGTGGGCGTGGTCCAAAATTTTTTTTACACATTTATGAAGGGTGTTACTAGCAATATACCTTTAAAATTTGGTGACTTAAGTTTTCAAATTGCGTGAGATATATGGTGTTATCGATTTACACCAACAGGTGTATCGGTTTAGGTAGGTGGAGTGGGCGTGGCCATCCAATTATTTTTATCGATCGTTGGGGGAGTTACCAGTAACATACCTGCAAAATTGTGCGACTCTAGCTTGCAAATTACGGCAGATATGCGCATTTTAAATTAATAGGGGCGAAGTTCGTGGGGGCCGCGGATGTGGGCGTGGTCCAAAAATTGATATGATAATCCTTGGAGGAGGTTGCCAGCAAATTACCTTCAAAGTTTGATTACTCTATCTTTAAAATTTTCGGAGATATACGGAGTTATCGATTTACAATCGGAATTGTCGATTATAGGCGCAGGTGTGGGCGTGGTACCACAAGTTTGTTATCGGTTCTTAACAGGCGACTACCAGTAATATACCTACCAAATTTGACGTTCCCTTCTCAAAAACTGCGGAAGATATAGCCATTTGAAAATGTTATCGATTTGCTAAGATCGATTTTCGCAGTTTTCTAGCTCCCTAGTGGACGTAGGTCCAAACCCAAGACACTTTAACTTTTGAGGGTACTTTCCAGTATACGTTCCAAGTTTCAAGTCTCTATCTCTAAGGGTTTCGGAGGAACGCGCGTTCATACAAACGGACAGACGGACAGACAGACAGACGGACAGACGGACGGACATTGCACAAAACCAATATACTATTATACCTTTTTGGTATAATAGTATAAAAATTAGATCAATTCGCACTGGTAACGTTTTTTGAGACGCGACTGTAACAGCGAGCAGCATGTAAGAAACAGCTGATCGATAATGATGCGTTGGCAGGACCATTTACACGCCGACCCAAAAACGCAACCTAACTTCAGAGCAACTGTGCGTAGTGACGCCCACGCTAATTGGGCGCTTTTTTCTGCAATTGCAAGGCACGCGAAATTCTTATTGCATCGGCATCTTAAATCTCGTTTTCTTAAATTCAATTGCATAAACTAACAAAGAGAATAGGGAAAAGTGCGGTCACACCAAAATTGTTTAAATATAAAAACAAACTCTGCATAATATTATATTCAAAAGATTTTTGTGTATAGGCATCTTCCAACACGTGGCGGCTGCCATAACCAAATAGTGACAGGACGGTTTCACCAAGCAATCAAATTGTGATCGCTTACAGTGAACCGGTGTCCTTCCCTGCACTTGAAGCTGCGCAGTTTGCCTGTTCAATCTCGTCCAGAGTACTGCAGCCGTTGACGATTATTCTGTTGGTAATCTGTTGGTTGTGCAATACAGGAGGAATAATTTGTGAAGCCCTGACGCCGTATATATAGAGCGCACGTTGAGCTAAAGCCTCTTCAAAGGCGGATCAGCTCCGAAGAACCGATCAAAGCGGAATGTAGGGCGCAAACTCCAACCTCTTCATCGCATGGAGTGCGCCCACTCGTGCAAGAACGGCGGCTGACCAAAACATCATGAACCTGAAAGACCAGTTACCGCACAGTTCCGAAAACTTTTATTAAATTTTATGGAACCATTCACAACCATTGTTAATAGTTAAGTCTGTAGCTAAACTCTGTTAGAATTAATTTAGAAGAATTAATATTTAATTTTATAGATTTAACTAAATTTGGTATGGTATGTATATGTAATATCTGCTGTTATATTGTCTAATCCGATTTGAAGTTCACACAGTATCGTCATCCGTCTTCAGGCCTGTCGACTACGATGGACTACATAAGCCGCTGCAAGTGGTGCTGTAAGTACGGCATAACCGCACGCAAAAACTGTAAGTTAAAATCAAACCAATATAACAGTTGTCCCTTACCAAGAACAATGTAAATACCTGTATAATTTTAGTTAACTCAATTAAAATAGCTAGGGCACATGCCATTTCATTCATTATAGTTTTGTTCCACTAATGTTTGAGATTTAAAATTAAGTACATAGTAAAATGCCTTCGTTGCACACACTTCTCATTGAAATTAAAAGAGAGTTAAATTTGTAGTATTAAGTTACACTGCCCAAAATGAAATTTGAAGAAAATAGTAATTAAGTAAAACTCTTAAAAATTAATGTAAAATTAAGAGTATAAAATAATGATACAAACTTTCAAATAGAATATTATCGAGAAGATCTTTATCATTGTAAAGAAATAGTTATGAATTAAACAAAATCTAAATGGGCTGATATCTATAAAATCTAATGGCCTGATATAAATATGGTTTACCATCATTAATAGGGTAAAGGCATTGAATATCAGTCCTTAAAGGTTGGGTGGGTAAAGAAAGAAGAACGTCACCATCTTGGTTCTTCGACCTAAATATAATTAGTGGATTCCTTCAGCCATTCCGTCTGGTTGTTTTATTCCGTTCCTTTAGCACTCTGTCTACTAATTTTTAGTTATGTGACACGGCAGCTTACTAGGTAGCAAAGCACCAACCCCACTTTCCCTGAGCACAGTCGACCCCGTAGGCAGAGTTTGCATCCAGTTTGCTGCACACTAGAACGTGTTCGTTACACATGTTAGATAGAATATCATTCATAGAAAAGTGAGTTTTATACCCTTAACACATTAAAAATGGTATAATGGTTTGTGCAAATGTAAGTATCAGGCAGAAGGAAGCATCTCCGACCGCAGAAAGTATATATATTCTTTATCAGGATCAACAGCCGAGTCGATATAGCCCTGTCCGTCCGTCTGTCCGTCTGTATGAACACGCGGATCTCAGAGACTTCAAATTTGGAATATATGTTCTCGTGTACCAGGCGCAGATCAAGTTTGCTTTATTTTATCGATAACTGTCTCAGTTTCTGAATTATCGATATATTTCAATTTCCTATAGCAATAAATTCCACAATTGAAAAGGCAGATGCTTCTAAATTACACTTAATATGCATATACATATTATCGATCAATCGCCAACATTTCATTAAGATCGGATAATAAACACCAAAGTTATAGTCGAAAATATATTTTCGTATTGATCTTCTTGCTGCCAGGAGCCGCAAGCATTTTCTGTATGCATAAATAGGCGAGCGCATGTGTGAGAAAGAGATGGCATGATAATCGTCGCTAGCGTCAATATATCAGTGTGTATTCTGCAGAGCCCCGATAACTACTATTTTGTCTACGTATGTATTTATACGTGTACGTTCTTGTAGCCAGCCAGTTCGGGTCAGTTTGGGCTTGTGAGTAAAAATACTTTTTAAGAAATGCACTTGCAGAACTGAACATTTGAGTGTAAATCATCTTAAAGGGAAATTTGCCAATAAAATTAGTATATATTTAACTGGGTTAAGGGTATATCGTAGTCGAGCCAACTCGACTACAGCATCTTACTTGTTTTAAGATTTCTCGCTGAAAGCAATGAAATTATTATCATTGGACTTAAAGTTCATTAATATTGCTTTTAATTTTAAATATTTTTAGCATTTGTCTAAAAATATCATTTTATTTGGATAGCGCTAAGACAGCAAAGAAAAACCCATGCCATAAAAGCAAACAGTTATCGAAAACGCAAAAGAAAAGCAAGCAACTCTGGGGTCAAAGTTTTATTGTGGGAACGAACATGCGTCGCCAGCTTTTTCAACATAAATCATTCGTTATTTGAAGCAGGTCAGTGGCACTGCCACAAGCGTGCGCTCCCACACACTCACACAAACACACACACACTCATGTAAACTTTAATAATGAATGGTGTTGGCCAAGGCGAACATTAACACCTACCTTAGAGCCGCAGCAAGTGCGTGCCCCCGAATGTTGCTAACAAATCAAGCCGAGAAACTGGAGCCAACGAAATGTTGCTTCATTTTGTATCTTTTTTTATTGTTTTTCTTTTTTTTGCCTCTTGCGTCTCATCATTCTGCACTGTAATTAATTATAGTGTTATTTAATTTAATTGCGTGTGTGGCATTAAGACGCAGTCAGTTGGCAATTGCGTACAAATGTTTGCCCTATTAGCAGTCAGAGATACTGCCACAGACCCCGTTGCCTTTTAAATACACGCAGCGAACTTGCACTTTGCAACACACACACACACACACACACACACATACGCACACTCACAAAAACACAGATACTGAATAGGGGCCCGCCTGCGGCTAGACAAATGTGTTTTCGTGTTTGGCAAGCAACTCAAGCATTTGTCAAAGTGCAGTTAGGCATACATCTTTGTGTATGTGTGTGTGTATATATGTGTATGTATATGTGTGTGTGTGTGTGCTGCTTAGGAGCGCAAACTTGAGATGATGTTGATGAAATATGCGGACAAACCGCTGTGCCTACTGTGCGTACACGCATTATAATCCCATTTGTAGCGCTCAGTTCGCAGCAGCAGTCAAGAGTTTAACTCCAATAAAAAGAACATGAGCTGAGAGCTGACAACTTTGTTATTATTGCCGTCACTTGAACTGAAATCTAAAATAAATACCTACGTCAACATATATCTCCGACTGACTGATTTAAGATTTAAATGTAGACTTCCCAACTAAATTTGGGTGATTGAATAAAAGAACCTCTTTGATTCCGCGGGCGGAGGAAAATGCATTGTTTGTGCATATTATGCATAACTTCAGACCTACATTTTAAAATCATATTGGAAAATATTTTTCTCCGTTTCAAAATGCATCGCACATAAAAACAATGGTTAGTAAAGTTAAGAATCATATGCGCAATTTGTCTGGATTGTTCCAAACTATGCTTACCCCCTAGATTAAAAACAAAAAAAATACAAAATGGATATAGGTCTACACTTCCCAGTACCATAACTTTGTCAAAAGTGATCAAATTTTACAAGAAAATAGTTTAAGTCATTTTTGACCTCTAGATTAAATCTGAAAACGTGATTTGAATTCGAAAAACAAGTCAAAATCTTAGCAGAAGAATTTAATTGGAAATTTGTATAAACTTCCCGTTAACATAATTTTATGAAAACTGATGCAATTTTTAAAAAAAGGGCGCTTAGTCGCTTGGTTTGATCTCTAGAGCAACCGCAGAAGTGCCAGTTGCAGAAGCATCTATGCGGCGGAAGGCAGCAAATTCCAACGCCAGCAGCAACTGCCTAGGAAGTGGCAGCAACAACCTAATCAGGGGCAGCAACAGCAGCGCCGACATCAGCAGCTGCAGCAACTGCCCAGCGAGCGGCAGTCGGAGTGCGGAGTGAAGATAAGTTGACAAGTTTTGGGGCATGTAAAGAAAAGCGCACTAAAAGAAAGGACTTCATCTTCAGGCGCAGCACAACTTTCAGAAATTGTTGCCGTCTCAAATTCCTCGAATTCCTGCAGAAACAGACCAGCTCCGGCTGTCCCTCCTTATCTGACCCTTCCCGAAAACCAGAAAGACAATGATTAGTAAAGTTATAAATCTAATTTTAAATTTGCCTGGACAGTAAAAAAGAAATCTAGTGAATATATTTCTAGTTCTATATATGTATATATGGAGACATTAAGGTAATTGAATATGCGGGATTCACACTACTAAATGCACAGTTTGATTCGCTTTGTCGCCCGATAAACATGGGATGACTTTTTGTTTCTAGACACGCATGGATCAGTTAACGCTTGCTAAAGTGACAGCCAAGCAACAACAACAGGCAACAGTTGAAACCCAAATCAGGTCAAATCAACACTTGTCTTCAACAACAACAAGAAAAGCTTTATTTTTGATGGGGGTCATGTAGAGAATTGGGGTTGCATTTTCCTCATTTCCTTTCCTTTTTTTTTATTATTTTTCCTCTCATACTGGCATTTTAAATTATCGCTAATTGAATCAAGCAGAGAAAAATGTTTCCGTTGTCAGAGCTCAGTCCGTCCGTCCGTCTGACTGTCTCATTGTCAGCCTGTCAGTTAGCCAGTTAGTTAGCTGTCACATGTGCAAATTTGTTAAATTACTTTTGCCATGGCAAAAGCCAATGAATTAGGACTCCCAAATAAGTTGAAGCACTTGACAATTGGACACTATTATTTGACAACAGACAGCGAGAACTCAAATTATACCAAACATATGTGACCCACTGACTTTATATATTAGCTATATTAGCTGCTAAACTTTTAGTTATCAGTTATAGTGTTTTTTCTTCACATGTTAATCAATATCAATATATCAAACTGATTATATCAACAGCTCAATTACTTAATATTCACGTAAAAAATGCAATGCAATCGAAATTTTGTGCATTATTTTGTCTGCAATTATTTTGCAAATGTCACATGTACACTTTTTCATGTACAACTTAAATAAAACAAATTGTGTACAGATTAAAAAAATAGATTAACATAATTTTAATTCAGACTGAAAAAAAAAACAGAAAGGAACACAGATTGTATTTGTTATACCCTGTGTCATGTAAAATAATATAAGAAGCAATCACAAATAACAAAAATTTACAAATATTAATAATATAAATAGTCTTGAGCGACAAACTGAGTCAATATGTAGAATCCCTAACTCTATATATAAATTCTAGTATTACTTTAATGCTTTTATGCGTAACTATCGGAATAGGGATATATCTATCCTATCCGATAGTCAAGCAGCAATAGATGCAATTAGTGGGATGAAAATTACGTCAAAAGTAGACTATTAAATACGATCCAGACCCTAAAATGGGTTCCGGGCCACACGGACATAGTAGGGAACGAACTGGCCGACTGGCAAGCAAGATTGGGGGCAGAGGGACCTCTAATCAATCTCAATCTTAGAGTACTCACCGGTCTACTGACGGGACACTGTAGACTAAGAAGTCACCTAGCTTAGCTGGGTATAAGTAGTAGCGGACTCTGCAGGTTCTGTGAAGGCAAGGAGGAATCCTCAATGCACATCCTAGCAGAGTGTGTCGCCTTAGCGAGGAAAAGATGTAACATCCTAGAGATGCATGTCATGATAAACAATGACATAGTAGCCCTTAACCCAATAAAGATTTTAGCATTTGTGCTGGAGATTGGGTTGATTGAGGAGCTTTAAGCGCAGAAGGGGGCACAATAGACCTATCAGGTCGCAGTGCACACACCCCCAACCTAATAATAATAATAGTATTTTTTATAAATTCTAGTATTACTAGTTTTTAGTTAATAATTGTTTGTTGACTCCTTCTTTCGCACTCTGTGCTATTTTTTAATCTACGGCGCGGACTTGCAGATATGAATTATTTTCGAACGATTACAGGGTATATCCTTGTCTGACACTCTCGATGAGAGCACCTGCTTATCTAGAGAGTTAGCGAGCCATTAAATCAACAGTAGGTTTTTTAAAAAATATGTTTTTGTGTGCAGTCAACTGTTGAACCCAAATGTGCAACGACAATTTATTAACCACTCTTTTCGCAGTTGTTGTTGGTGCTGCTGCTGCTGCTGCTTTTGTCATACGTTCACTTATCTCATGCCTAATTAATTTTCCAAACAATTTTTTTTTATTTTTTTTTTTTTTTGTCTTTTTTTTCTTACCATTTTGGGCGCAAACTCATAAATATTTAACGCAAAATAATTAACACGCCAACGCGAAGGGACGGGGGCTGCCACGCCTCTTGCTCCTCGGTCGAGGCTTTGATTGATTGCCTCCTGTTGCCAGTGGACAATCATAAAATTTTCGTTAATCAAGTTTAATTAATTAAAGCAGACAACAATGCTGCGATGCTGCGAGTGGATGCCAGAGACTGACAAAATGACAACGCCATACTGGCATATCCATGTCAATATTTCCGGTTTTGGCCAGCCGTAAATTATACAATACTTTCGGTCTGCTGCTAACGGAAACACTTACCGTTACGGCGTTGGCGTAGACGTGGCAATAGCAGTAGCAGTGGCAGTGGCAGTGGCAGTGGTGGCACGTGTCGACATCACTTTAGCTTTGTCAACGTTCGGGCATCATCAGCGACTCTTGGAACAACGCCAGCTCCGAGGACAGTGGCCATAATCCCTCGGATTACGCTGTTTAATTTAAGCCACGAACCAACGATGCCAAAAACAAAAACAACTATTGTCTTTTGCGCTCAAAGTTCATAAACATTGATTTATCCTATTTCTGGAAATCATTCCAAGACGAATTGTTAGTATTTAAAATGTACATTCAAAATATATACTATATATATATAATATATATAATGTATACATTTAAATAATTACAAATTCATGAATTTATTTTATGACCTTGTTATAAAACATTTTCAGTTCAAATATCCGCAACAGTTCGATGATATATATTCGAATATACACCATCTATATATATATAGATATATATATCATGCAGCATACAGTTAATTTAATACTTTGATAATATAGAATATGGTAAAACGTTACCTAAAAAAGCCCATATATCCGGAATTTAAGAGTGAAAGTAGCTTATACAATTTTCTGTGTCTGCTCTCCCCGTGTTATTCTGCTAACCGTCTTTAAAAGCCATCATATCCATATTTATTAGCAGAGAATTAACAGAATGTGTTCCCATTCAAAAAGGCAAGCTTGAACAGTATTTCTTGACTACACACAAATTATGGTATAATAGTATTTCGCTGTTGGTTACGTCAGACTGCAAAGTTCTATCTTGTTTAATTAAAGAGAAGTTAGCCAACCAAATCAATCAGATTGACTGATAGAAGTATGTTTGTAAGCTCACATTAACATGGTACCTAAATATAGTTCAGATATGGAATCGATGGAGTTAAATAATTTGTTATTTCTCGCTTCATTGATTCATTTATATAACTTTATAGCTATACTTCTCTTTTAATGTAATGGTATCTCGAAATCACAATTTTAAATAAAAAGTAAAATATTTTTATAATTCCTAATTAAAATGGCTTTTAAATTAGTTTTTGTTTATACTGAACAATTAACATAATTGTTGACTGTCAGTAAAATGAATAGTGGAAAAATCGTTATTTGCCTTATTATATTTAACTCAGAAGTTATACTTAAAATTTATTCACAGAATAAAAGGAATGCAAATTATTAGTTCCAATTTTTATTGTGTATAATGTTTGTAGGGTACATTGAATCCAATAAAATTTATAGCCAACTTATAACACTTGGGGGCATACGTTGAATTGAGGCAGTGCGCCCCTTTTTTTTCAGTGCTTGCATTTCCTTAACTTCATAATAAAATTTTATGGCTCCAACGGATTTTGTTGGTCGATCGACGTAATTCTCAAAAATATTAACGACCATTACGTAAAAGCCTAACGGAAATATTGGCAGCAAGTTCACATCAATGGTAACGTTGCGGGCAGATAGATGACCCTGTGAAATGTAAATATTAATTAAGACATCTTTAAAAAAAATATATACATATTACCGTTATAGGACAACTATGATTCACATTTGAGTATTTCTTGAGTAATTTCCAAAACATCGTTCCGTAGGGTGTGAATTTTCTTTTTGCTACCACGTCACACATATTTACAGTGACATTGATCAAAAATGGCATGTATCGATTAGTGTAACTCTTCTTAAGGATCTCAATCTGAAGCTGGAAGATTACCGGGATGATTGTACATAAATATGATACGCTTGGATATTGCTTGCTTACCGATGTGTTTGATAATGGATAAATGAGATCGCAGTCCATTTGGGCAACTGCTGTATTCCAATTAACGGCCTTTAGGAAACAAGTCGAATTTTCAACGTAAGACGGATCGGGCAAACATTCAATGTTTGTTGATTTATACACAACCATGGGATCACAATACTGTAATGGCAATTTATAATAACAAATAATTATTGATAATAAAACTATTAGTTTACCACTTGCAAAATATGCGAGAGGCACAAAACGACTATTAGCTTTGAATTCATTGTTAAAACTGTGAATATGATTAAATATGCTGTAATATAACAAATGGTTTTATATGTATTCTGCACTTATTCATAATTTAATGTGGTTTTAATAACAAATTAATTATAAGTGGTTTACAAATTTTAGGTGTTTCTGATCCAACTGGTCCGATATGGATTTTTAACATCAATGTTAAACATGATGTTGGTCGATACGGACTATGTACATATATTTTTTGACAATATCTACATTTTATTTTAGTTTTTTTCTACTTAGAAACAAAAATTTACTTAGCAAACTGAGCATCAGAAAAAGCAACATCCATTCGATTTATTTCCAATGCTTTAATTCCCATAGAGCATTTTTACTCACAAGCCCGAACTGACCCGAACTGGCTGGCTACAACCAAGTACATATACATACATACATACATACGTACGTATATATATATATATATATATATATATCATGCAGCGTACAGTTAATTTAATACTGTGCCTTTGATAATATAGAATATGGTAAAATGTTACCTGTACAATCTATTGGCATTCAACAATCGGTTGCCAATCAATAATTGAATTCAAAAGCTCCTCAAATTTGTACACCACTTATAATCAGTTTGTTATTAAAAACTCATTAAACTGTGGATAAGTGATATAATGTGTAGAATACATATAAAACCATTTGTTATATTACTGCAAACCATATTCACAGTTATAACGATGAATTCAAAGCTAATGGTCGTTTTGTGCCTCTCGCACATTTTGCAAGTGGTAAAATAATAACTTTACTATCAATAATTATTTGTTATTAAAAATTGCCTTTACAGTATTGTGATCCCATGGTTGTATATAAATTTACAAACATTGAATGTTTGCCCGATCCGTCCTACGTTGAAAATGCGACTTGTTTCTTAAAGGCCGTTAATTGGAATAAAGCAGTTGCCCAAATGGACTGCGATCTCATTTATCCGTTATCAAACACATCGGTAAGCAAGCAATATCCAAGCGTATCATACTTATGTACAATCATCCCAGTAATCTTCTAGCTTCGCATTGAGCTTCTTAAGAAGAGTTATACCAATAGGTATTATCCATTCCTGATCAATTCCACTGTAAATTTGTGTGACGTGATAGCGAAAAAAAGTTTCATACCTTACGGAACGATTTTTTGGAATGTAATCAAAAAAAATACAAATGTGAATCATAGTTGTCCTTATACGGTAATATATCTAAATTTTTTTAAGGAGGTCAAAATAAATATTAATATTTTGTTTACAGGGTCATATAGTTGCACGCAACATATACATTGATGAGAAGTTGCTGCCCACATTTCCGATAGGATTTTACGTAGTTATCCTTAGTGTTTTTGAGAATTACGTCGATCGACCAACAAAATTCGCTGGATCCGTAAAATTGTATATTGAAGTTAAGGAAATGCAAGTAAGCAAAAAAAAAGGATCAACTGCCTCGAAACAAATGATGCCCCAAACTGTATTAAGTGAAATATAAATTTTGTTACAAACATTATCGATTGGAACTCTTAATTTGCATCTATCAATTATGATCAATTATCAATTATATTATGTGCATAAGCTCACAAAAATCAAATGTGTTTAAGTGTTTCCATATCCAAGGTTAAATCACTCTTTCGCTGACAAACATTTTCCGGCAGGGTTCGGTCAACCATTATGCTGATTTTTCAGTGTAATCGAAAATTAGTTTAAAAACAATTAATTTCGGACAATACTCATTACCTTCTCGTACTTATTGAGTGTTTTGCGTACTTTTTATTGGTAACGAAAAAACATTATAAGCTTTACGAGAATTGGCATAAAAAATATGAACATTGATTTTGTTGTGCTAATGTTTCCATTGGGCATTAGCATAGTACACTCAAAAAAAAATCGACTTACATTTTGGAAATCGTAATAAAATATACAATGCTTTTCTTGTTTTTATACCCTTAACCCAAGGTATAATTGTGCAAATGTATGTAAAAGGCAGAAGGAATCATCTCCGACCCCATAAAGTACATATATTCTTGATCAGGATCAACAGCCGAGTCAATATAGCCATGTCCGTAAGTCTGTATGAACACGCGGATCTCAGAGACTATAAGAGCTAGCGACTTCAAATTTGGAACATATGTTGTCATGTACCAGGCGCAGACAAGTTTGTTTTATTTGATCGATAACTGCCTCAGTTTCTCAATTATCGATACATGTCGATTTTCGATAGGAATAAATTCCACAATTTAAGAGGCAGAGGCTTCTAATTTATACATACTATCCATATACATTGTTGGCGTCAGCACGAAATTAGTTAGTCGGTAATTAGATAAACATTTGGAGCCCTGCGTGGCTCAATAAATATAGAGTATTAGTAGTTGCATTTACACATGCAAATTATGTTAAGCGCAGTTCGAGCTGCAGCAGCCAGTTTTATCAGCGCTCTTCTTCACCGCGCTCTCTTGTGCAGCGCTCTCTCTCTCTCTCTCTCTCTCTCTCTCTCTCTCTCTCTCTCTCTCTCTCTCTCTCTCTCTCTCTCTGTACAAAGGGCGCTCGCTGATCCGCCGGCTGATGCAGCTAGTGAGTTTACACTCTACAATTGATAGTTGATAGCTTAAGTTGGTTCGCAGAACTCGAGCGGTACTAATTTAAATACTCTATCGTTGTTCAAAGACTAAGCAATTGGCTTTTAGTCTATACTAATCTCTTAATCAAATTCATTGTAAATAAATATAATAACGTTGTGAAATAAGTTTGTGTACTTATTTGAAACATAGCCATCAAAAAGCTGATAGCGCAAACATACATATTATTGATAAATTGACCAAATTTCATCAAGATCGGAAAAGAAGCACCCAAGTTATGGCCATCAGCAGCCGCAAGAATTTTCTGTATGTATATATTCTGCAGAGCACCGATAACTACTGTTTCGTGTACGTATGTATGTTTTTATGTATGTATGTATGTATGTATATGTACTTGTTTGTAGCCAGCCAGTTCGGGTCAGTTCGGGCTTGTGAGTAAAAATACTCTATGGGACTTAAAGCAATGGAAATAAATCGAATGGATGTTGCTTTTTCTGATGCTCAGTTTGCTAAGTAAATTTTTGTTTCTAAGTAGAAAAAAAAAAACTAATATAAAATGTAGATATTGTCAAAAAATATATGTACATAGTCCGTATAGACCAACATCACGTTTAACATTGATGTTAAAAATCCACATCGGACCAGTTGGATCAGAAACACCTAAAATTTGTAAACCACTTATAATTAATTTGTTATTAAAACCACATTAAATTATGGATAAGTGCTGAATACATATAAAACCACTTGTTATATTAGATCAAATCTCAGCACATCCTCAGTTGTAACAATGAATTCAAAGCTAATGGTCGTTTTGTGCCTCTCGCATATTTTGCAAGTGGTAAAATAATAACTTTACTATCAATAATTATTTGTTATTAAAAATTGCCTTTACAGTATTGTGATCCCATGGTTGTATATAAATTTACAAACATTGAATGTTTGCCCGATCCGTCCTACGTTGAAAATGCGACTTGTTTCTTAAAGGCCGTTAATTGGAATAAAGCAGTTGCCCAAATGGACTGCGATCTCATTGTGCAATTCTCAAATACATCGGTAAATAAGCACAATCAATGCGAATCATATTAATGTACAATCATCCCAGTAATCTTCCAGCTTCGCATTGAGCTTCTTAAGAAGAGTTATACCAATAGGTATCATCCATTCCTGATCAATGTCACTGTAAATATGTGTGACGTGATAGCGAAAAGAAGTTTCATACCTTACGGAACGATTTTTTGGAAAATAATCAAAAAATATACAAATGTGAATCATAGTTGTCCTTATACGGTAATATATCTAAATTTTTTTAAGGAGGTCAAAATAAATATTAATATTTTGTTTACAGGGTCATATAGTTGCACGCAACATATACATTGATGAGAAGTTGCTGCCCACATTTCCGATAGGATTTTACGTAGTTATCCTTAGTGTTTTTGAGAATTACGTCGATCGACCAACAAAATTCGCTGGATCCGTAAAATTGTATATTGAAGTTAAGGAAATGCAAGTAAGCAAAAAAAAGGATCCACTGCCTCGAAACAAATGATGCCCCAAACTGTATTAAGTGAAATATAAATTTTGTTACAAACATTATCGATTGGAACTCTTAATTTGCATCTATCAATTATGATCAATTATCAATTATATTATGTCCATCAAATGTGTTTAAGTGTTTCCATATCCAAGATTAAATCACTCTTACGCTGACAAACATTTTCCGGCAGGGTTCGGTCAACCATTATGCTGATTTTTCAGTGTAATCGAAAATTAATTTAAAAACAATTAATATTGGACAATACTCGTTACCTTCTCTTAGTTATTGAGTGTATTGTGTACTTTTTATTGGTAACGAAAAAACATTATAAGCTTTACGAGAATTGGCATAAAAAATATGAACATTGATTTTGTTGTGCTAATGTTTCCATTGGGCATTAGCATAGTACACTCAAAAAAAAATCGACTTACATTTTGGAAATCGTAATAAAATATACAATGCTTTTCTTGTTTTTATACCCTTAACCCATTAAAAATGTATAAAAATGTTATAATGGGCTTGTGCAAATGTACGTAACAGGCAGAAGCGTTCCTCCGACACCATAAAGTATATATATTCTTGAGCAGGATCAACAGCCGAGTCCGTCTGTCCGTCTGTATGAACACGCGGATCTCAGAGACTATAAGAGCTAGCGACTTCAAATTTGGAATATATGTTCTCGTGTATCAGGCGCAGATCAAGATTGATATATTTTATCGATAAGCACCCAAGTTATGGCCACCCGCAGCCGCAAGAATTTATGTGTATGTTTCTGTATGCATATGAATAGGCGGCCGCATGTGTGAGAAAGAGATGGCATGATATTTAATGCTAGCGTCAATATATTTGTGTGTATTCTGCAGAGCACCGATACTGTATGTACAGTGTCTGGGAGCTTATTTGGGACAGTGCCTAGCAAAAATTTTAATTGCCTGCCATAAAGTCATTATTCAATATTTTTTAAAAATTCCAAGGACCCATGGCAGGTACATTCATTAACCACCAAAATTAATATATGACCCTTATAAGCTGTGGTTTTTCCACCTGATAGGTAGGGTTATGTAAAAAAGTACCTGTTTTTATGGCAGGAGCTTATTTGGGACAGTTACGTTATGGACACCTGGGTGCTATAAAACCCGGATTTTTTACCTAAAGTTGAATATTTTCGGTATAAATAGACCAATCCTTCTAAGTCAGTTTAGTTGTAATCTGCATCTCGGGTGTAATAAGTCAACAAGGACTATGGGCAAAAGGACTACCATTGATCAACGGAAAATCATCCTGGAACACTTAAAAATCGGATATTCATATCGCCAAATAGCTAAAACGATCAATCTAAACAACTCAACTGTATTCTACATCAATTGGAGCTTAGTCGACAAAAATTGGATGGAGGACGAGGGCGGAATGGCACCAAACCCGATTTTCACCGAGCAGGACGAGACGAGGATCATCAGGAAAACAAGGGGAAATCTTAAGCTATCGGCTCAAAAACTGACTCAATAGGTGCAGGATGAAATAAGGAAAAAGTTCAGTATGGGAACTGTGCTCCAAGTTCTGCGCAACCATGACTTAAATGCCCGAAAACAACGGAAAAAGAAATTTGTAAAAGCAAAAATATAGGGTCTAGGATGACGTTCGTCAAAATCCACTTGGGCAAGGATTTGAAGTTCTGGAACACAGTTATATTTGAATTTGAGTACAAATTAAACATTTTGAGCACGGACGGACGGAATTATGTGTGGCGACACTCCAATACTGAGCTGAGCCCCAAAAACATAAAGGCAACAGTCAAGCATGGCGAAGAACGTGTCCTGGTATGGGCATCTATCTCGGCAGCCGGTATCGGAAATTTTGTGATTATTGAAACAATAATGGACAGGAATGTGTACTTCTATATACTTAAGGAAAATTTACTCCAAAGTGCCGAGAAACTGGGAATCCCACGTACTTTCCGGCTCTACCAGGACAACGACCCTAAGCATAAGGCCGGAATAGTACAGTCCTGGCTTAGATCGAACTGCCCCCACATGATAATTCCACCGGCCCATTCTCCACATTTAAATGATATTGAAAATTTGTGGGCTCTGCTGGAAAATAACATCCGGAATCACAACATATCCAGCAAACAAGATCTCAAAAATGCTCTGCTGGAGGAGTGGAGCAGGATCAGTCCAGAAACTACCAGGAAGCTGGTATCTTCCATTAATAATAGGTTAAGGGAAGTTGTTAAGGCTAAAGGATATCATACTAAGTATTAACATCCTTATTTAAGCTTTTATTCGCCAAATATTTAACTTTTCTTAAGACTGTCCCAAATAAGCTCCTATACATATTTTGGATATGTTTTCAGTTTTTGACTAATTTTAATTAATTAATTAATATTTTCATAAAAACTAAAGTTTGTTTTTCAAATGTGATATAACATTAAACAAATTGGCATTTAAACATTTTGAATTTGTTTCCGTGTTTAAGCTTTATAGCACTTTAATATTTTTGCTAGGCACTGTCCCAAATAAGCTCCCAGACACTGTATGTATGTACCAGCCAGTTCGGGTCAGTTCGGGCTTGTGAGTAAAAATACTCCATAAAGCAATGGAAATAAATCGAATGGATGTTGCTTTTACTGATATAGCCTTCTACCTGATGCTCAGTTTGCTGAGTAAATTTTAGTTTCTAAGTAGAAAAAAAACTAAAATAAAATGTAGCTACTGTCAAAAAATATATGTACATAGTCCGTATCGACCAACGTCATGTTTATACTATTATACCAAAAAAGTATAATTGGTTTTGTGCAATGTCCGTCATGCTGTCTGTCCGTCTGTATGAACGCGCGTTCCTCCGACACCCTTAGATATAGAGACTTGAAACGTGGAACTTATACAGGAAAGTACCCTCAAAAGTTAAAGTGTCTTAAGTTTGGTCCTACGTCCACTAGGGAGCTGGAAAACAGCGAAAATCGATTTTAGCAAATCGATAAATCTACATATCTCTTACAATTTAATGGATACAGTCACCAATTTTGGTTGGTAGGTTGTTGGCGAGGTCCTTGAAAGATTGGCATGTGCCACGCCCACCTCCGACGCCCACATCACCCCCGCCCCTAAAATTTTCAAATGGCTATATCTTCCGCAGTTTTTGAGTAGGGAACGTCAAATTTGGTAGGTATATTACTGGTAGTCGCCTTTAAGAATCTTAAACTTGTGGTGCCACGCCCACACCTGCGCCTATAATCGACAATTCCGATTGTAAATCGATAACTCCGTATATCTCCGAACATTTTAAAGATAGAGTAATCAAACTTTGAAGGTAATTTGCTGGCAACCTCCTCCAAGGATTGTCATATTAATTTTTGGACCACGCCCACATCCGCCGCCCCCAGGAACTTCGCCCCTATTAATTTAAAATGCGCGTATCTGCCGTAATTTGCAAGCTAGAGTCGCACAATTTTACAGGTATGTTACTGGTAACTCCCCCAACGATCGATAAAAAAATTGGATGGCCACGCCCACTCCACCTACCTAAACCGATACACCTGTTGATGTAAATCGATAACCTCATATATCTCACGCAATTTGAAAACTTAAGTCACCAAATTTTAAAGGTATATTGCTAGTAACACTCTTCATAAATATGGAAAAGAAAATTTGGACAACGCCCACTCCCGCCCACAAAAAACGATAAATGCCTGTATCTCGCGCAATTTAAGAGCTACAGTTACCAAACTTAGAAGGTATATTACTAAGATTCAACTTCAAAATTTTTTGTGCCATGCCCACTCCCTCCCCCAAAACCGATAAACGCCCATATCCTCCGCAATTCAAGTATTTCTTAACTGTACACAAATTAAGGTATAATAGTGTATTAGGCAATAAAAGATAACGTTGATCTATTGTAATTCTTTATTTAAAAGCACGTCTACTCATATCAACGATCATACACAAGACTCTCTAGAGCTCGTCAGTCTTTACATGTCTCGTTGGTTTCTCATTAAACAGATGTTAAATGAGCTTAACATTATAGCGTACAGTACTAGCGATGGGCTAATACCGATGTGTGTTAGTGGTGTCCTGCTACAATAATATTTCGCTGTCGGTTACGTCCGACTGCAACGTTCTATCTTGTTAACATTGATGTTAAAAATCCATATCGGACCAGTTGGATCAGAAACACCTAAAATTTGTAAACCACTTATAATTAATTTGTTATTAAAACCACATTAAATTATGTATAAGTGCAGAATACATATAAAACCATTTGTTATATTACAGCATATTTAATCATATTCACAGTTTTAACAATGAATTCAAAGCTAATAGTCGTTTTGTGCCTCTCGCACATTTTGAAAGTGGTAAACTAATAGTTTTATTATCAATAATTATTTGTTATTATAAATTGCCTTTACAGTATTGTGATCCCATGGTTGTATATAAATCAACAAACATTGAATGTTTGCCCGATCCGTCTTACGTTGAAAATTCGACTTGTTTCCTAAAGGCCGTTAATTGGAATACAGCAGTTGCCCAAATGGACTGCGATCTCATTTATCCGTTATCAAACACATCGGTAAGCAAGCAATATCCAAGCGTATCATATTTATGTACAATCATCCCGGTAATCTTCCAGCTTCAGATTGAGATCCTTAAGAAGAGTTATACTAATCGATACATGCCATTTTTGATCAATGTCACTGTAAATATGTGTGACTTGGTAGCAAAAAGAAAATTCACACCCTACGGAACGATGTTTTGGAAATTACTCAAGAAATACTCAAATGTGAATCATAGTTGTCCTATAACGGTAATATGTATATATATTTTTTTTAAAGATGTCTTAATTAATATTTACATTTCACAGGGTCATCTATCTGCTCGCAACGTTACCATTGATGTGAACTTGCTGCCAATATTTCCGTTAGGCTTTTACGTAATGGTCATTAATATTTTTGAGAATTACGTCGATCGACCAACAAAATCCGTTGGAGCCATAAAATTTTATTATGAAGTTAAGGAAATGCATGCACTGAAAAAAAAGGGGCGCACTGCCTCAATTCAACGTATGCCCCCAAGTGTTATAAGTTGGCTATAAATTTTATTGGATTCAATGTACCCTACAAACATTATACACAATAAAAATTGGAACTCATAATTTGCATTCCTTTTATTCTGTGAATAAATTTTTAGTATAACTTCTGAGTTAAATATAATAAGGCAAATAACGATTTTCCACTTTTCATTTTGCTGACAGTCAACAATTATGTTAATTGTTCAGTATAAACAAAAACTAATTTAAAAACCATTTCAATTAGGGATTATAATCATATTTTACTTTTTATTTAAAATTGTGTTTTCGAGATACCATTACATTAAAAGAGAAGTATAGCTATATAGTTACATAAATCATTCAATGAAGCGAGAAAAAACAAATTATTTAACTCCATCGATTCCATATCTGAACTATATTTAGGTACCATGTTAATGTGAGCTTACAAACATACTTCTATCAGTCAATCTGATTGATTTGGTTGGCCAATATCTCTATATATTTAAAAAAGACACATTTTCCACTGCATGTATGTCCTTTGAAATTTAATAATCCTAGTTTTTTCATTGTTTCGATTTACAATATCAGTTATAATGGTTTTCATTTGCAGAAGTTACTTGTTCAAAATGTAGGGAATCTAGCTTAAAATGTGGATTTTGTAGTCATTTTCGATTTTTATGAGCTTGGTTCTGCTGGTTTGGCTTAGCTGATGCATATTTTTAGAGATGCATTATTTAAAGTTTCAAGTATCTAGTTATAAGGGTGTTAATTCATATTGATGGACTAACGGACCTTTTACAAAACAAGTATTCTCTTGTTCCTTTGGAATTAGAGCATTCAAATTCCACTTTATAATTGGCTTCATTGCGGCAGAAAATTATACAGAAAAACAATTTGGACATTAATAATTTTACTATCATTTTTTTTTCCACTACGACATGTTATTGCTGTAAATATTTTTGGTCCAATCAATCTAATCATAGTTAAAAACAATTAAACAAAATTTTTCAGGAAGCTTTCAGCTTTTATATTTCCGCTGTGGCCAATGAAGCATGAAATATATCTGTAAAGCTGTGTATTTATTCAAATTATTTGTATTGCATTGTATTTATGGATTAAATCAGAATAATATATATTTATTAAAGTGTTATTCCAGTTGCGAATACAGGTCTATAAGAAGGACTACATCAATCAATATCAAACGTTTCTTATCGATGTAAATGTTAACCTGTGCCACTTAAATTCATATAATTAAAAAATGTACAAAGTCCGATACAAAATCTCCATAGTCAAAACACTTTCTGGACAGTCAACAAAAGTGGATAATTTTAGTTTTTAAAATTTCACAATAAATTAAATACATATATGAAAATTATTAATTTGAATGTTAAGTAGTTTAGAAATATCCATTTAATAGTAGAAAAATAAGAAAATAATTAAAAGTCAATAATAACATACGTTTTTTTGCAAAAGAATTTAAAAAACTTAATTTTTCCCTATGTAAAAACACATTCTGGACAAACTGTATATATAATATATGTGGGTTGATTTGTGGTTTCTGAGACCATTTCCAACAAGAAGAGTTCGGCCGTTGACGGAATCGGTTGTGAGAGCTGTGCCTCAAGTCGAGAACGAGTTGAAAGAAGCAGACTTGATTATTACAAACTATAAATTTTATTTTCGACGTTGAAGTACTAACGAGCAGTACATTCAAGTGGCCCAACGATACCAAGCTCGGGCTAGTTAACGCGCGGACCCAGGCGAAAGCAGCCCCCCCCCCCCCACCAACACAACCGACCGAGGGTCGACCGCACGAGTTACTGATACGAAGATCGCGAAGAGGAAGAAAGATGACACAACAAAACATTTTTAATTACATTAATAGGGGAATTGCAATTAATTAAAGGGAAAAGCATATTATAAATAGTACATAAAATTCTAAATGGATTATGTAAAGCATAATTCGAACTACAAGTTTGAAGAAAGATGGGTAGAAAGTTCCTTGTATTTCTGATCGGAACTATAAAATTTATTTGGCTAATTAACTCCGAAGAATCAATCTCACCATTTATAAGCTTGTGAAAAAAGATTACGCCAAGCATTGTTCTACGATCAGAAAGTGAAGGAAGATTTATTAATAGAAGTCTACTACGGTAGGAAGGTAAACTAAAGTTAGTAGTCCAGTTTAGACGTCTAAGTGCAAATAAAAGAATTTGCTTTTGCACGGATTCTATTCTGTCCTGATGAACCTTGTAATTGGATGACCATATACAAGACCCATATTCAAGAATAGGACGCACAAGAGACATATAAAGAGTTTTAGTGATATAGGGATCGTCAAATTCTTTTGACCAGCGCTTAATGAAACCTAGGACACCAAGTGCCCGATTAGCGGTCGCAGAAATGTGCTTGTCAAACTTAAGCTTGGGATCTAAAAGGATACCCAAATCATCAACACATTCTATGCGTTCCAGTGGTTTGCCATTAAGGAAATAATTAAGTAAAATAGGCATGCGCCTATAAAAGGACATGACTTTGCATTTATCACAATTAAGATTTAAAAAATTAAAACGACACCAGGCTTCAAAACTATCTAAGTCAGCTTGAAGCCTCTGTCCAGTAAGAGAGTCAGTAGTTGATAAACACAACTTAACGTCATCGGCGTACATCAGTACCCGAGAATAACTTATAACGGACGGAAGGTCATTTATAAATAAAGTAAATAACAAGGGACCAAGGTGACTTCCTTGTGGTACTCCGGAAGTAACCTGAACAGACTCTGAATTACGTTGTGATATCTTATATTCACTATATTAGTACCGTTAAGTAATAAAACTCCCACATATATATCACTTAAGAGTCTAGTCTATTATTGGTATAGCTATTAAAATATCCAATCTGTGCTTTAAGTGTTTACAATTGCTTATATTTATACTATAATTACCTTCTAACAAAATCTCTGGGTGTCATCTGCAAATTATACATCACTCAATCAATCACATTCGGAATCAATCATTAAAATGCTTAATTTCGAAATATCTGTAAGTTTATAAATAATTCAGATAATGTACAATTTCAGGACATTACACGACAAAACGAATAGCCTTGATTACCTTCGGTATCAAAGTACACAAATTAATGAACTTGATATACTCCGGCTATAGCCGGATAATGGTTTCCAGTAAATTATATTTCCGCTGCTTCTAATGAAGCATGCCACATATCTTCTAACATCTCATTTAATTATTGTTAATTACATGATTATCTGTAGTTGGTCTTTGTTGCCTAACTGTTTTAATACCACATTTTAGTAATCAAAGCGTATTCAAACACTGACCAACGATGATTTCAAATAGTCCGTAAAAATAATGGCTGTTCTTTGTTATATTTTTCGAGAGCCGGAAACTCTATATGAGTGCATTAGTTTGAAATTCCGACTGCTGTCAATCCTCTGCTGCAACGGCTTCTTTGAGTATCGCGGCCGTTTCTTTATCAACAAGTGGACACGAATCTACACCCTGTCCTGTGCCTGCCTGGCTGTGCTTGGACTATCCGGCGCCATCTTCGCCCTGCTGCAGAATGAGCTGCTGCGAACGCGATTGCTCCGACTGGACAAACTGGTCCTGAGTATAATTGGACTAGAAGTGGTGATATCGACGCTAGTGTTTATTATCACAGTGATCTCGCTGCAGGCCTGGGCCCATCATCAGTTAAGCATCTACAAGCGGGTCGCGGCGATTGATAGGTCGCTGATTGACGATTTTGGCGTCAATCTCAACTATTCCAAGCTGATGCGAAAAAATGTCTTAGTTCTCACAACGGTCAGCATTTTGTATTTGGGTGCTGTGAATACGGTGATGGCCAGTCTCGCTGAGGGTCATAATTTGGGGCTGGTGGTGCCCGCAGCACTCTGCTACACTGTCATCACCGGTGGACCACATTTAACGGGCTATGCTCACATGATACTTACTGAGCTGCTTACCATTCGATTTCGATTAGTGCAGAAGATTCTCAAGCCACAGCTACTCTACAGGCAGTTTGGCAAGGATCAGCTAATGGAGCGCCGAATGCGTAGCTTGGTGAATATGGTCAAGGAGCTGTACTACATCATCCAGTTGATCAATGAGGTGTACAGTCTCAGCTTATGGTCTGCCATGGCACACGACTTTACCCTGAGCACTTGTGAGCTATATATTATATTTGGTCGATCCGTTGGCAGTAGTGACCTTAGCGGTAAGATCAGCAACAGAAGCAGCAACAATAGTGAAGACAAATTGTCAATTATGTTGCTCGTTTTTCTGTCCGTCTGCATGCTGGTGCCGTTCTACAAGATGCTCATCGGTCCCGTCTACTGCAACCACAGCGTGGAGGAGGGACGCAAGTGTCTGCAGCTGTTGGAGCAGTTAGACAACTGGTTTCCAGGCCGCCCATCCATCAAGCAGCTGGTAGAATCCACGATGCGTTGGCGTCTGCAGTTTAAAATCGAATTCAGGAGCGGCACAAGCACTGTGCTTAATAAAACTATAATCACACTGGTAAGCATACAGTCTAATTTTTTCAGTGTATAAATTACAAAATGGTCGAAGAGAATATTTATTCGTCTATCCTCTATTTTTTTTAATGCTATAATAGCATTAGCAATTAACATGCATATAGAAAGCTATGAATATTTTTCACAGCTGTGCACAGAGCATCTGTTTGTCGCGCACTCTCGACTACATCAATCTTCCTTGTTTTCTCTGATATAACTATAAAATTTCTATTTACTTTCAGTATACATCGATTGTGTGTAATTATTTGCTGGTGCTCATCTCGTTTGCGATGACACAGAAATTGGGCGAGCAGGTGGAGCAACAGAAAGTCGCATTGCAGGATTGGATAGGCTTTTAATGAACAGTGGGTTTGGTGGGGGTGCTGCCACTTTGTTGCATATATCATTAGCTAAATTAATTTACGGCTCGTTAACATAGAAACTCCATAAATATGTCAGCGGCCCCAGCGGACGATGGCACCCTCCATTGCAATCAGGCAACGGCAACAACTTACTCATCCCTGGCTGCTTGGCTGGCTGGGGAAAGAGGATTGCACCCAGGGGGCGGTCACAGGCTAATGATTATAATGTTTGTCGTTTATTTTATTTGAATTTTATGCAAATTAAGCAAGCCACGAGCGAAGGCAGCCCGACATCACGCTTTATCAATGCGGCCAGCCCAAACTTTAGTGGGTGCTTCATAATACTCAAGTTATTTTACATTCACCCAACCGCTCACTAAGTCACCATTCCATTCCCATCCCATTCACGACGGACCACTGCACTTTTCTCCAATTGTGCTTGACTTTTAAGTATTCCTTTTCACAGGAATTTATTCCGAATTATTACGCAATGTTTGCAAGAAAGTGCAATTGAAAATGATACTTGAATAATTCCTTCAGCTGCTGCTGTCTTATAACAAAGCTTTCTATTTATTTATTTATAAAATAATTAAAAAAAAAAAAAACAAAACAAATACAATTTGCGGCCGAAATGCTTCTGAACAAATCTCCGAGATTTGTTGCAATAAAGTACACAACAGTAAAAAGCCTTAAAGCTTGCAGAATATAAAATTCATAAGTTTATTGTTTTATTCAAAGAAGAAGAAATTTACAAGCAATTAAGCACATCAAAACTTAAATGAAGCCAAAAATGTTGGCTTTGTTTTAGATTTTATTAAATAATGAAGCAGTTAAAAATAGTTGTTCGCATATTGATTTTAAAAACCAAATCCATCGCAAGAACAAAACATATACGAAAAACAAGTCCATCAATGAGAAAATTGCTTCAGTTTTTGTTGATCCATATATCCTCTTGCTATTATTATACCCTTAACCCATTAAAAATGGGTAAAAAAGGTTATAACGATTTTGTGCAAATGTATGTAACAGGTAAAAGGAAGCATCTCCGACCCCATAAAGTATATATATTCTTGATCAGGATCAACAGCCGAGTCGATATAGCCCTGTTCATCTGTCTGTCCGTCTGTATGAACACGCGGATCTCAGAGACTATAAGAGCTAGCGAATTTTGGAATATAAGTTCTCGTGTACCAGGCGCAGATCAAGTTTGCTTTATTTTATCGATAACTGAATTTTCGATACATTTCGATTTCCGACAGTAATAAGTTCCACAATTTAAGAGGCAGAGGCTTTTAATGTATACATAACATACATGTACATATTATTGATCAATTGCCGAAATTTCATTAATCTCGGACAAGAAACACTAAAGTTATAGTCGAAAATATATTCTTATATTGATCTCATTTCTATCAGCATTTTAATGGGAAATTTGCCAATAAAACTAGAATATATTTAACAACTGGGTTAAGGGTATATCGTAGTCGAGCCAACTCGACTACAGCATCTTACTTGTTTTACATTCAATTTGGTCATGGAATAAGACTAATAAATGTAGCCACCATTCATGGATGATGCGTGATATAAATCCCGATGACAAAAGCCGTCGCGATTGAATGAGTTTTGTTATGCGCTGTGGACAATTATTGGGATCTCTTAAAAAATGAATATTATTGGTCTGTGGGCCAACTCTGAATGAATATTGTAAATGAGACCAGGCAGCTGGATTCAGATTGTGATTGTGATTGTTATTATATCGCACTTATTTTGGGGCAGCGGAGAAGAGCTGGAGCAAAGTAAAGCTCAAGTTTTTATTGCAACGCATATTTTATGCCCATCGTTGGCATAAGTGAGGCGCCTCTACTGCCTGCCTCATTGCAACATTCCCAATGGCCATTGTCGTAATTGAATAATATTTTTTTCGCTACTGGCATTCTTTTGTTTCGTTGGCATGCAGAGTTTTTCCATTATATATTTGGTATGGCAGTCGACGCCTACGCATAATGCAACCATATATGGCCAATATAATTTGCGATAATTGCGGCATGCCGCGCTACAGTATTGAGGCGTTTTTGTGGCATTTAAAGACTGGGAGAGAGAGCGCAAGAAATAATCAAAAATTATTGCATGAGCCTAATTGCAAGTTAATTGCGTGCATTTATGCCTTAATTACCACATACACAAATAAAAAGTTGCAATTAATAGAAAGTTTTTGACTTGTTTACAAACAAAATATCGCGTTCGGATAATTGCAATTTTATAGCCAAATTTAAAGCATACCAATTAGCGAAACAACTACTTAGTTATTTAACAGTTATGAGTTAAACCTTTTGTGGGCACTTAATTAAGTTGTTAGAAAATCAAGGAAATCTTTTCCCATTAGACCTAACAAGTTGAGTACAAATTAATGGGAGCCATTTACTTAAGTTGCTAATTAAATTGCAATGGGCTTACAAATTGACAACAAGACACTTTGATTAAACACTTTAAATACAAAACATTTTAGATCGGCTAATTAACCAATCGAAACTTTATTAAATTTGTATTGAATGTAAATCATTAAATTACAAGTAAGATGCTGAAGTCGAGTTAACTCGACTACGATTTAACCTTAACCCAGTTGTTAAATTAATTCTAGTTTTCTTGGCAAATTTCCCTTTAAGATGATTTGCACTCAAATGCCCGAACCGAATGGCTACAAACACGTGCATATATGTACATACATACATACAGAATACACACGTACACGAAAGAGTAGTTATCAGTGCTCTGCAGAATAGACACAAATATATTGACGATAGCGTCGATTATCATGCCATCTTTTTCTCACTCATGCGCTCGCCAATTTATGCATACAGAAAATGCCTGCGGATGCTGATAGAAATGAGATCATATGAGAATGTATTTTCGACTATAACTTTGGTGTTTCCTGTCCGATTATAATTGGTCAATAATATGTATTTGCATATTATGTATAAATTAGAAGCCTCTGCCTCTTAAAATTTCGAATTTATTGCTATCGGAAATCGAAATGTATCGATAATTCAGAAGCTAAGTCAGTTATCGATAAAATATTGCAAACTTCATCTGCGCCTGGTACACGAGATCTTATATTCCAAATTTGAAGTGTCTAGCTCTTATAGTCTCTGAGATCCGCGAGTTCATACAGACGGAAGGACAGACGGATAGGGCTATATCGACTCGGCTGTTGATCCTGATCAAAATATATATACTTTATGTGGTCGGAGATGCTTCCTTCTGCCTGTTACATACATTTGCACAAAACCATTATACCCTTTTTATAAGTATTGCTAACGATTTCCAGAAGTCCTTTAAATTAACTACAAACTGCTTTGATTTGTGATTGTTATAAAACAATAAGATGTATTTGTTCATCGAGTACGATTTTCAACTAGATATATTTCTTAATTTAATTTAGTTTTTTTATATCAATAGTGTATGTTTACTACCAGAAGATGGCTTACAAATGTATGTGCAAAGTACTGTTTGTTGACAAATACAAAAGAGGTAGCTGAAGCACTTTGACTTAATCCGCTTGTGAGCTTCTTCCACACATCAAGGATCTCTGCAAATTGTACCATCAACTGTGTGCATGTAGTATATAAACGTGACAATCTGTGTTAGCTGCAAAAGCTGCCAAGCTTTTGTAATGTCCAACCAAAAACTCATAACAGCATTACCCGCTTTACTTAGCCAACTCATTTAAAAGTTTCACTAATAGCATGTCACACATGCAACCCAACGAGTGGGTCCTGAGCTTAGCCCAATTAAAATGTGGTCAGGGCTGCCAACTCTACTCGCGACCAGCAAGTGGCATGGAATGGAATGGTTGGGGAGGGGGGAGGGGGGGCGCAACACATGCTGCCCGCATCCGAGGAGTAGCGGCATCTGTTCTATGTATTTTATGCACAAAAGTTACTGCAACACAATGCGTTTGCACACAGTCTATACTCAGTTTTCCATTCAGCTCATTCTATTCTATTCTATATCTTTTTTTTATTATTTTTTGGGTAGCAACTTAATTAGCAGACGGCGCATTTTTTATGCGTGATGCAAGAAGTTTTTGTCGCACCTGCATAAGGAATGCGAACACAATGAAATGTTTAAGCCTGGCAATAAAAAGCTTCAGCTAACAAGGAATTAAGGTTAAGTTAAGAAGCGTTAGCAGCAGCATCAGCTTCATTATAATTATGCGGCTGAGCGAGTCGTGTATTATTTAACATATAAACATACACACATACATACATATGCCAGATATGGCAGCTAATTGCCAACTTTGAGGTCTATAAATCCAAGTGGTCATGAGCATAAATCATCATGAAATGACTAAGCTAATTAGTTCAGTGTATTCACATCAAACATTTCAGGCTGCGCAAATATTTAAATTAGTCTATTGACAAGTCAATCAAAGCAGCAGCAGCAGCATTTGCACATCTTTTATTTGCATATTTCACTTAAAGTGTCAAGGATGCGCACACACACACACACACACACACACACACACACACTACGTACACACAGGAAACATTTGAGATTGTCAACGACACTTGCAAATTATCAAGTCTCTTATTTACATATGAACCATTCTCTCTGCTGTAATATATATAATTTTGTGCATGTCCTTTTTGAGTTTTTCGAGAGGAAGTTTTTCAAAAGTCAGTTGCAAATAAACGTATTTAAATTGCTGACATTTCGTATTATTTGGCAAATATTTAAACAAATTTCTATGCAACATTTGTCACTTGACTTGATCAAAACTAAATTTGTTTTGTCAACGAATTCATTTGGCAACTAAAATAAACAAATGTACGCATTATAAAAAATGTATTCCAGCTTATTCTGGTTCTTTTATAATAATATTTATGTTTCAATTGTAAATGTCAATAATAAATAACTGCACGTGGAATGTAAAATATTTGATCTACAATCTTTTTAACTCCTGTTTTTTATTTGTTGTCCCTATTTTGGCTATTGCTGGAGTTACTTGCGAAAATTAAGTATACCACACGTATGCCTCATTTTGATGTGAATAATTTATGAAGCAATCAATTAAAGCCCACTCCACAAACTGTCTTTAGTGCTCCTGTTGCTGTTATTGTTGCTGCCTGCTGGGAAATTTTGTGTCAATTTCGAATGCAAATCCACTTAATTAAAGCAATTTCAATGCAATTTTACGCCTTCAGATTGTGTTGGATGCATTAAAAATGCATTAACCCATAGACGAGCAACATTTGTGTTGTTTCTCAGCTGCAACACGCAGCACAGCTCTGGGCTTATGCGTAACGACGCATTGTGGCAAATGAAAATTGCATGACACGAGTCCGGGACAGATGCCCGAGGCCCACAACTTAACTTCAATTGCTAATGAGCCAAGACGCCCCCGAAAAGGACACTCTCAACGCACTTTGCACTAAAGCGTCGCAGTTGGCCGTGTAATAAACATTTTTATGGCCAGTTTAAAAATCAACATGCCGCATTTTGTTTCGCGTCGCGATGGCACTCAAACGTGTCCTTTATTTATTTAAATGCAAGCGAAAATAAAGACGTGGGTTATGCATTTAAAATAGCATCAAATGCCATAAGCACCCCCCACTGTCTGCCTGATGACACTTAACAAGCCGAGGGGTTTACGTTAGCTGCCGGCCCGGGTTGGTTGGTAAAATGTGCTGATCTTGAGGCGTAGTGCAATCAAAACGGCAGCAAAAAACACTTCAGGCGCCAAGCTGAGCATTCTAGCCATGTCATAGCGTAAACATTCTAGCCTCACTTCACTCGACACAAACACAAGTACACACACACACACACACACACACACATACACACACACACCGAGTCGCAGGTGTGTTTGTAATGGGGCGCAAATTTGCGAGTTGAGCGCTTTTGACACGAAGCGCTAAGCTTAGGCTGAGCACAAGGCTGAGGTTGCACCTGCAGTTGGGTCTTGGCATTAATGCATTTACTAGTTGGCCAGGTCCTGCCCGCTGCTGCTGCTGCTGCACTCTCCCTCTCTCTCTCTCTCTTTCTCTATTACGCTATATGGCTGTCTCTTTCGGGCGCATATTGTTTGCACGGTCCAAGCAAACGACTTGACAAGTGCCACAGCTCCAAGGACACGAAGGTGCAAAGGTAAAACTGAAAAATAACACAACGTATACCGAAATACTTGTTTACCTGTGTGTGATTATGTCTGTGTGTACATATGTGTGTGTGTGTGTGTGTGTGTGTGAGTGTGTGTGTGTGCTTGCGAGCGCTCATCTAATTCAAGTGCAAAGAAACAAGCAAATTACAAGCATTTTGTGCAAGCTGCTTAAGCAAAATAAACGAACGCATCAAGAGCACGGCTAAAGTGCAAAGGTGAAGGTAACTTCTGGCCAAGAGCTTTGCCTGCTCTGTGATTACATATATATAGTATTTTTGTGTGTAGGCGTGTGTGGGTGCTCAAGTTTCCTTCTGCGTGTGGCATTTGAATGCATAACGCTGCCGAAATGCCATTAAAACAATATTTGTGGAAGCCAAATAAATATCCAAATGCAATGCATGCATTTGGCTTAAAGGGCAAACCTATAAAATAAGCTAAAAACAAATATTGTTTAAATTTGAAGGCAAAATATGAATGCAGTAGGCACTTCAAAGTATTTTAGTGGCATTTCCAATTGTTACAGAAATTCACATATTTCTAAACAAATTTGAAAATCAAAAAAATCATAAATTGATTTGTAAGACAATAGTTAAAATTAATTAATGAAAATTATTAAATTTCTGAAGGATTGAAGGAGCTTGTAATTTTCTAATGCCCATCAATCAAAATATACAAAAACCCTTGATTAAGTGTTTAACATTGCACAATAAATATAAGATATTCCGCAGGATATTATTCACTACAAAACATTACTTCTGTAATCTGCGACATCAGCTGAAAGCACTGATATATTACGCGATTGTCATCTAATTCATGCTGACTGCATTTTCAACAGCAGCCAGTATATTTGCATACTGACCACAATCCAAATGCAGAGTCGAAACAGAAGCCAAACCAAATCCGCTATGCAACGGTACAAGCAACAGCAACAGCAACAGCAACAACAACAGCAGCAACAACATATGTGGACACACACAAATTCACGGATTAAGTCGCGTTCCGAAATAGCAGATTGTAATTACAGTCTGTCACGCGTAGTTTGGACTAAGTGCGATGCGAGATGGGCGAGAGCGACAAGTCAATGACGCTAATTCGATTGGCGTGACGCCAACAGACCGACATTTTGCTGCAACCCCCACATGGAAACACACTGCGTATGCGTAATAAAACTGAAGTGATTCTAGAAAAGCCCGGTTTGTGGGTTCGATATTTCACTGGCAGTAAATAATTCCGGATCCATGTTTATTATCATAAAAATTTATTTATATAATAACATATTCACTGCATTTCACAACTTTAATGAGTTGATTGAGCACGTGTGCGTTTCTGGTGAGATCCCGGCACCGAATGATCGCAGAACTCACCACCACTCTCACTTTTCTCTCGCAGTGAACTCACCACCATTCTCTCTCGCAGTGTCTCCTCGTCTCTCAATAACGGTGACCTCGTCTGTCTCTGTCTATTCACATTCCTACATAAATGCAAACATAAAAAGCGTTGCATACTTTGAGGAGCCGCGCAAATTTAAAGTTAAAATTTTACCAATGTTTTAAGCTTGTTGCTGACATCCGGAGGATGTCTGCGCCAAAAAGGTAACTGAGTGCAGACGATGTGGGAGTGGAACAGCCTGATTACGACAGATATAAATGTGTGTCTGTGTGTGTGTGTGTGCTTAGCTATTTTCGAACAGAAATTGCTTTGTAATTTGAATTTGATGCTGGCAAACAATTTGGCAACGCGGAAATTGCAAGCGCTTTCAACAGCGCTGCTGCTGCTTCCAACTCAGGACCGGTTACACAATTACAAACGGAAACTGTGAGCTGCTAGGCACCCATAACAACAACAACATCAGCAACATTTTGTACAGCATTTGGCAATGTGGCCTAAATGCAGACCAACAAGCTGCAGACGCAGCACGTTAAGAAACTTTCGCGGTTCCAGCATTTGATAAATTGAGTGACGAAACAAACACAACACAACACACACACACACACACTCACACACACACTCACATGGACAGACACAGCACTCTCCGTCCTAAAATCCACTTACACAAAGTTCACATAATGGTCGTCGACCCGCAGCGTGTGCATCCATTTAATTGAAGTGAAATAACATTCTGCGTCAGCATCTAACGAGTGCAACGCTTTTCTTGTTGCAGTTGTTGTTGCAGTTGCCGTTGTCGTTGTCGTTGTCGTTGTTGCTATTGCTGTTATTGTCCCTTGCTAATGCTACAACGGGTGGCACACATTGCGTATGCGCAACATAGCGCCCAAAATGCTGGAAAGTGAATATGTGCAAAGTGTTTTGTACTCGCATATGGCAACATCTGTGTTGCATGCATCCAACTTGCCCCATTCTTCATTCATGTGTGTATTCTTAAGCCAAATTTAATTGAATAAAGCCGCCATGTCAAACTTCTAAATTTATTTCATAAGATTTAAATCTTTAGAAGATGGTGACACATGTATTTAACTAAATTTACTTTTAATTAATTTTGCTACTTGCTGAAATTGATTAAAACAAATCAATCGAAACTTATTTTTCAAGAATTGTTCATCTAAATTAGCTATAATTATCATGTTATACTAAAAACTTAAATGTGTTAAATTTATCATATGAGAGTTGGTATCTTATGCCAAATCTAGTACAAACTATATTATGTATTTTATCAGAGACACACTCATCTCTTAACTATGTAATCATTCATTAATTATTTCTACCTGACTAGATATAATTGCAAATTAGGTTATCTTGAAAAATAAAAAAGCGTTTGATAAAAAACTTACTCTTCGATACTGATTTGCATATAACTATGGCTATATGTAGTCGCAGAGGTTTACATCGATGTGTTCCAAAGTCAACAACAAAATGAAAATACCCTCAACAAGGGTAAAAAAAAAAAAAAACTTAATTATTTTTCGCTTAGCTGCATATGCTATATTTATCTTCAGTAGGTCAGAGGCAAAATCGCTTTACTGCTCTGCATTTAGCCAGGCCTTGAGCCATTTTTATATTATTTCAATTTGTGCTGTTTGTTTTATTTTATCACCATTGAAAGTGTGTGTGTGTGTGTGAGTGTGAGTGTGTGTGGTTGAGTGAGGGATGTCCGCACATTTGGTCAAGCTTTTTGCATTTGACTTACTTAACATTGTTGCTTTTATTTTAATTCATTTACACTTTTAAAGTGTGTGTGGGGGGAGGGAGGGGGCGCTGTGCCCAAAGGAACGGCTTGTGTCGAGGAGCTGGGAGTTGGAGCTAGCTCAAGGTTGAGTGCTGTGGACCATTACGTGAAGTGCCGTTGGGCTGGAGCGTCCTCATCCTGCAGGAGGATGGAATGCATTTGTCACTGTGGAATGCATTTTAGCAAATGTTTGCCGCACGTTTGAATTACATGACACAAATAGCAATTGTGCAACAAAAAGAAGGTCCGTCGACTGCCTGCTGGAGCCTCTTTGCTGTCTCTTGTGTGCCAGCTGAAATTAATATTTACACTCAAAATGCAATTTTCCAGGCATTTCCTTTTGTTCGCTCGTTGCCGCTACACTTGCCGCCCCTTCACCCCCCCCAGCCACGCCCGGATACTGTGCGTGCCTTGTGTGTTGCGCGTCCATTTTATATTTTGCCGTTTAGCAGCATGACAAATGCAACAGCCAACAACAACAAGCGACAAGTATTTGTAGACATATTTGCCATTTGTCATGCTAGTGCAGAACCCCTATTTTTCACACTATTTATATATACACTGCATGCAGATGTGGCATATGGTTCTCTATTTTTATATAATGCGCTCAGGTGTCAAGGATGTGAAAGGCAAGGAGCAAGCAGCCAGATATAATTAAGCAGCTGCTGCTCCAGCTGCTTGCACCTTGTGCATTAATTGCATTATTCATGAGACTGTCGCATGTGTCTTCCGTGTGTTCCATGTGTGTGTGTGTGTGTGTGTGTTTGTATGTGTGTGCTATTTTAGCGACTCAATTGCATAACAACAACAACAACAACAAAGACGAGCACAAGTTCAAGAACTCAATTTGGTTTGCTGCAGCTTCTGCATTTACTTCTGAGTCCTTTCCGAGCCCTGCTTTAATCTCGCAAGCAAATTCATATTAAAACTCCGTCCTGCCTGCCTCGCTGGGCAACTTTCATGCAACACAACTGGCGCAACACAAAGTTGTTAATTTTTCATCACAACTGCAGTATGCGCACTTTTTAAGTACCCTCACACACACACACACACACACACACACACACACACACACACACAGTCTGGTTTTCCACTTAATGCTGTATGTTTGCTCTGGAGTTGTATTTTTGTTTTATTTGCTTACTGCACTGCACTTGCAACAATTTGTTTATTTGGGGCACACTTTAATGCCAATGCAATTGTGTGTGGACTCTAATGTATTCGAGTTGATGCCACGTATTGCGGCTTGGAGTGGGACGTGTATTATAATTAATAATTAGCTGCAACAAAAAGCATATTTAAATAAAATGTTTTTTATATGTGGCAAAAAAGTTATTAAATTTAATAATTAGTTAAGCTTAATAATTAATAGCAAAAACCAAATTGTATATGCCACAAACTTTGCGCAAATAATGAGCTATAAATTGAATGGACTTTTGAAATTTTCTTAAATTTTGTATTTATTGCATCAATGTTTAACTTTTGTTTTGAACAAAGCTGATTGGATATACCATCAAATAATTTAGTAACTAAACAAAATTTGAATAAAAGTCGTTTCAAAATATTGCCATTATAAATGCACTGCGAAAAAAATACAGATGTTTTCAGATGTTTTTGTTTTTTTTTTTTGTGTGTCGAGTACTCTAAAATTATAACTTATGTATAAATACTTGAGATAGTTTTTAAATTCATTCATTTTGATTTTTTTTTTAAAAGCAATAATAAATAATAATTAAATTTAATTAATTGTATTCAGTGTATTTAAAAATTATTTCCATAAATAAGAAAAATGTTGTAGTTTTCAGCGCAATTTTGAAAACTTATACCATTTTTCTTCGAGTGTAGTATAGCAAATTCATATCAATTACCCTATGAATGAGTAGATTTTGTGCTCGAACCAAAGTTGACTTTGATCCGCTGTGATTCAGTGGTGTAGTTCACTGGTTGCCTGCAGCATTACCAACATCAGGAGCAGAAACAGCAACAGCAACCACAACGCAGCAGCAGCAGCAGCAGCTACAACAGAAACAACGGAGATGTGGCTGCAACTGCAGCTGCAGATGCATTTAACGGAATTTGTAGCCGGCATTTTCGCACACACATGAGGGAGCCTTGTGTCGCCGCCAGCCAAAGCAAACAAGCAACGAAAATGTTAATGAGCCTTTCCGTAATTAATTTTCACATCGCACAAACGCAAACTCCACACACACACACACACACACACACACATTCTGCACACACAAAGATGGAGCTTAGGTGAAAGCAAAGCGTAAATGGAAGGTGGATGCCACAAGCTGCTGTTGCTGCTGCTGCTGCTGCAATTTCTACAAATTAAAATTGTATTAGCTAAAATATAAATATTTCATACTGACAAGCTAATAAACACACAAGCAGCTAGAAAACTAGTTTCTCTATTTGCATTTTCAGGATTTGTTGGAGTAGCCTGAGTATGTTTTATTTGTCAAAAAATATATATTTTAAATCACATTTATGGCATACGCAACTTTGGTAAGGAAGAGAAAAATATAAGGTATGTAGAGAGTTTGCCAAGGCCACAAACAAATTCATAGCTATATTTGACATTTATATGATCCCAATATTATAAGTATGCTCCGAATGGCAATAATCCAAGAGTCAGGCTATAAAAAGTCTACTCTCAATATACTCTATACACACGCGCAGCATTTGAATATGCTACACAAGTTGGCCAACTTTTCAGTAGAGTGCAGGCCACCCCCCTCCCCCGCAAAACCCCTCTCCTCCCCTGCTCAAAAAGCGAAGCGAAACTGAGCAAACAACGAGCACACGATAGCTTTTTACTTGGTAGGCAATTTATTGTACATGAAATGAGCATAAAAACAGAACAGTAAACCAAAAAAAAAAAAACAGAAAAAAAAAACTGAAGGAAATATAAAGCAGTCATGAAATCAGAAAATAATCCACATGGAGCTGCCTGCCACAGCAGCCGCAGCAGAAGCAAATTCGAATGAAAAACTTTCTAATGAGTCCGCATTACAATTTCAAATTTGTAGCGCAAATTATTATAAAAGTTTTTGTGTGCTGAACAACATACTTGCTCCTACTCAAACTTGTATACTTTTGTATATATGTATGTACATATGTATGTATGTATATGGCGGCATACAAATGCCACAATAATTTCACCCACACACACACACAGAGAGAGAGCGAGACAGACAGCCACACGCACGACAAGTCACACAAATACAAAGTGTAACAGATACAGATAAAGATAAATAGATACATAGATACATTTACAAGTACATTACAGCACAGCCTAGTTTTTTGTCAGTCAGGATGTTTATAAATTTTCCTTTTTTTTTTTAACTTTATTTTGTTAATTGCATGTATGTGTGTGTGTGTGTGTGTGTGTCGTTTCAGTCAGTTATTTATGATGTTTCACTATAGTTTTTGGCAGTTAATTATTAATTTATAATTATTTGCCAGGCAGGCAGAAAAAGCACTTCAACTAAAGTTTCCAATTACCCATTAAAATTGTGCAACAATTTTGCTTTCAATTGGAGCAGCAATTAAATGTTTCTGACAGTTGGCCATTTAAATTTGTTCTGTTGGCCCGTCCAAAATTGAGAGCAGCTCGACAAATTGGTTTAGCACCAGAAGCAGCAGCACCAGAAGCAGCAACAGCATCCGTGAAAAACTCAAAACGAAATAAAATAAAACCGCACACAACAATTTGCACCTAATTCTGTTTATTATTTCATGATTTAATTTATTCGGACTGCGGTCAGTTTATAAAAAAAAAAAAAATAAAAAAAAAAAACAAATATATAGCATAAATAAAATAATTTTTGGTGGCGCCGCAGGATATTCAATGCTCTCTAAAATATTCTTATTTATATTGTCGAAAAAGTAGCACAACTTTAATATTTATTAAGGTTATTAATTTATATAGTTTAAAATGATATTTAGAACAACATATATTTTATTATAAAAAAAACCAAGGCAAACTTCGTGGTGCAGTTGGACAACTTGTGGCAAGGGTATTCGAATAAGGCAGAGTCGCCTCAAAATCAGTGGCAAAGTGGAACCTTGAGCGCTGGCTGGACTCGCTCGGGTAGTAAATAAGTTTTTGAGCTTTCGCTGTGTTTATTATGTAATACGGAATTGTTGCATAAGTAATTTGCAGCATTGCCGCAAAAATGCGTGTTTTAGCGGTGTTTTGAATATTTAAACAAATTTTATTTGGCCAGCACTTAGAAAGTGGCACATTTTGCGGAACACCGCCCACAAACAGTCGGTTGCACTTTCCGTACAATCAATTATTAAAACAAAATAGAAGCCCAATTTCCACTCCACCCCCCCCCCCCCCCACCACAACTTTCTCTCCACATGAATTTAGATTAAACAATTTAGCAGCCACGCAAGCAACTGCGTATGGGATTATATAATATTTATATTTATGTATAACTTTTGAATATATTTGCATTTCATTGCAAAAACTGCAGAATTTCCAAAATGATGCCACAAAATAATTATCTAGCTTAATTATTTGTTTAAACCAATTCAAATACATTGAGTTGTCAATTGCGATTTTAAATGATGGCAGAGAGGATTAAATTTTGCGCACAACAACTTTTCATTTGATTATTTAACTATTTGTTGTTTATTATATTTCTCACTGTTTTGTGGTCAGGAGTGGCTGAATATTAAATTAATTATTATTGACACAAGATTTAATTTTCATATAAACCAAATATTTTTAAAATAAATACTAATGTAGAAATGGTTTTCAACAATTTTTAATACATAATTAGGTGATTGTTAACCACAAATAACTAAAATGATTATTTTTTAAATTGTTTATTATTTGTATCTTATCGATTAGGAATTAAAGAAACTAACTTCATAGCTTAATGGCCAAATCGAAATCAATTTCATTAATTTCATTTAAGATAAACAAACTTAGAAGTCCTCATTAAATCGAGTGCAAATGTAAATGAATCCGGCGGAGCTGCTGACCCTCCTAATTGTTCATGGCATTTAAATGTTGAATCAACATTATTGATTCACTGAACTCTGCCCAAATTCCCAAATGTGTTTGTGAATCCAATTTCATTGAAGTTAGTGTGTTAATTATTTGCTTGCATCCTTGCTGCAGTTTTATTATCGATTAGCAGCTAAGGATGCACACACACACATACATAGGCATTTGCAACAACAGATCCATGTTGCATCCTGCATAGGCCTTTGTGGAACAAATGTTACTTTGTTAATTGCACTAACAAACATCTTCTTGTGTTGTCCTGGTCAATGAGTGCTAACGGGGATTGGGTTGGGGTGGCGGGTTGGCGACGGAAGCTCAAATGGCACTTGATGTGCATTCGACATTAGTTCGTTAGCTGCACCAAATGGGCGGCAGCAACACTTAAGCGACGGTACGATACGAAGACCGGGTCCAAAGAGCGGCAACCTCCTCACAGCGTTGCAGGGCCAATTTAATGTCAGCAGGGCAAAAGTCAGGTTAAGAAAAGTCGCAGTCAACACACAGATATCTGCATAAGTGAGCTTACATAAGTATATATGAGTGTATGTATGTATGTGTATGTGTATGTGTGCAGGAAACACGAGCATGAATAATAAAGAACGAGAACACACACACACACACACATACACACATAAACTGTATATATATATATAAATATATATTCATCTGTATATGCAACGGCTACAGTAACAAAAGAGCTGCAAATTAAAAAGAGACAAGCAATTAAAATGGCTTACAACACAGCGCTGACTGCAGCAGCAACAATAACAGCAACAACAACAACAACAGCAACAGCAACAACAACAACAGCTTAGCCAACGTTAACAGCTGTAACTGTAATTGTTGTAGCCGCCACTGCCGTTAGCCCTGCTTCTGGGGCCATAATTGCTGACAGGATGCGATGCACGCGACCACTTCCGCATGGCAGCTCAGCCCCAGCCCCTGCCCCTGCCCCTGCCCCTGCCCCAGCCCCATCCCTGTCCTTGTCGCTGTCCCTTACCCATCTGCTTTAACCGAACTCAAGTTGGGGTCTGCTTTCATAACGTTGGCACATTTTACGTGCAAAATAAATGGCAAGCCGAGTGCAACAGAAATTAAGTGCAGTGCAAACAATAAAAGGGCTGCTCCAGCTTCTGCTCCAGCTTCTGGTCCTGGTGCTGGTCCTGGTCCTGGTCACGACTTTTGCTGATGCGTAAGTTGTCGTTGTCGTTGTCGTTGTCCTCATTGTTGTTGTTACCAGCTGGCAGTTGTGGACAGTTTTTGGGGACGTCCTCCACTGGTCACCGCGACGGCAACAGCTGCAGTCCGCCACTTTCCGTTGGTTTCACATAATGCGCATACGCAGCGTAAGGAAGTCAGCAAGTCACCAACAACACCATCAAGTGTTACTTCCGGTCTTAAATGCCTGATGAGCGCACCCAACAACAACAGCAACCAACTTATATGCATAAGTGCATATAAGTAGCTACGCGACAGCAAAATACCGGCAATAACTGTTCTCAGATATATATTTACAGCAAGCTGAACAAAACGTTTCTTGTATATATAATACCCTACAAAGTTGTTGGCTTTAAAAGTACCCCTAGATTGATAATAACCTGTGCATAATAACTAAAAATTAATTATTCAAAATTAAATGTATGAAAATAATTATATTTATATTAATAATTAAATGTAACTAAATAATCCCATATGTGCAATACATTTTTATATTTCAAATCATTTATCCCAAATAAACTAAAAATAAATTGATAAAAATCTATAAAAAAAAAATTAAAATTAATTTAAATTTAAAAAATAAAAACGAAATGTATGAAAATAAACCCGTATAAAGAAAACAAGGTTATATTTCAAATAGTGTACAGAAAATAAGCTCTGAATAATATTCACATATGAAAATAATTCATTTTATTGAAAATTATGAGTATAATTTAAAAAAAAACCCTAAACAAAAATTATGTCTATTAATAATTAAATGTAACTAAATAATCCCATATGTGCAATAAATTTTTATGTTTCAAATTATTGAACCATAAATAAACTAAAAATAATTATTCTCAAAGTAAAACAAATTGAAATTTTATTGACAAGTATGAAAATTTAATTAAAATATTTTAATGAAAAAAATAATTGTATTTAAAAATTAAGCAAAAGAATATAATTCCATAACAAGAACATTCGAAAAAGAAATATCATTGTACAGTAAACATATCATTAAATCCATTTATTCATAATTAAATTAATATTTATTTAACGTGACAAACTGTAAGACGTAGTTGATACACTCTCTCCAAAAAAAGGATACACCACATTGAAGGTGGCATAATGAAATATGAGCACTGACTGAAATCCAATGTTAATTTTTAAGTAAATGGAGAATGCGTCGCAATTCGTGGAGCTGCCTTTTCGGCTTTACATGTGTCCACATGTGCATGTGCAATTTGTGCCCAGATCCAACCACGGCAATCATAATAATGGCCCATAATTTTACAGCATTACATATCGGAAGGAAGTCGCAGTGGCCGCAATCTGTGCAGCGTCTTTTATCCCGCTGCCACCAGGCAGTTTCCTCCGGAAAAAAACGTACCTTGAGCCGTTTGTTAGTGCAAAAATTGTACATATACATATGTATATACAGAAAGAGATAAAATGCAATCATAAGTTTTCGCTTGTGTCCAAGGTGATCATTCAATTAAAATTCTTAAACTAGTGTTCCGTATTTCTGCAACTTTTCGACGCATATTGGACACAGGTGAAGGTCAACGTGGTGGGGGCAGCTTAACAGTTTTATCACGCAGCCTTTGGCCCAAGTACTGTTGACGATGGCAAAACGACATTTTCCTGGCGGCAGTTTTTTATAATTTTTTTTTTTTTTCTTTATTTTTTTATTGCAATATCCTTGGGGACGACAACGTGCCTGAGACACGGTGTCCACTTTGATTGCCGGCTCCAATTAGCGTAATATTCGCAATATGCTTTTGCCAGCGTTTGCCTTTTATTATCATCTGTATTTTTCATCTCTCCCATCTGCATCTGCTTCGCGTTATTTTTGTGCTCGCAATATCTAGAATATTGGCCACATCTCCTGCTGGCACTGCAGAAAGTTCAAGCAGCAGCCGGTTTTAATTGCTCGACAAGGAACATTGCCATTGCCGTAAGAACAATCGCGTCGTTTTCTTTTATGTCATCGCTGAAAATTGCCAAGTCTTGTCTTGGTTATTACGAGTACATACTTTAAATCGCAACTAATTGACATTTGCAAATACGCACATGAAGAGCGCGAAAGCCACACCACAAAAAATAACATCGTCAGCAAACGACATCATCGAATTCACTGATAACCCAGTCACGTTATGGCTGCCATAGTGAAGAAGTGGGAGCCAACATGGCTACCAATTCATTCACGCAATTCACCTGAGATAATGGTATGCACACGGTTCGTACGACTGCTTAACTGATTAACAACTTTAGGCTTCTTTCCATAGTACCAGTAACACAGATAGTGAAGCTTTATGTGCCGCATTATCAACAGAATATGACGAAATGCACAAGGCAACTAAAAATTACACTATAAATGTAGAGTTCAGCAAATCCAACAAGCATATGTATAAATATCATTCATATATTGATGTACCATTCGATTTTGATTAATTAAGATGCATATATTTTGCATAATAAAAAAAAAACCCCTATTTTTGCTGTTCGCCACATTTACACAATTCTTATTTTTCTAAACATATTCCACATTTAACAAAACATAAAACCTTAATGCTAACTAGATACATCGTACAGCAGAGACGACAAGCACTTGGTACACTTACAACTAGGTTGAGTTAAACCATTATATACACTTGAAAGGGACGCAGCCCTTTTATTCCTCATCCTTAATGCAATTCTCGACCAGCTCACACAGATTTGGGTTCTCCATGGCGGCTGCAATGCGTTCCTTGTCATTAATTTGTTTATTGACTGGAAGACAGTTGAAATTATATTTTTAAATTGGTATTCATTTATGCATCAGGAAAGGCAACTCACTCTCCTCCTCAGTTTGGTGTGCGCCCTTCTTTATGTAAATGTCCAGCTTGATGTTGTGGGGCAAGCCGCGCTCCACCTTGATCCGTATGCATAGACCAATCAATGTGGCCAGCGAGCAGTGCGGAACTGTGGGATTAAATTCAATGCGCACCTGCAAATTTAACCATTTAGTATTTATGTGTCAAATTCAGTTAACGTTGCTGACTTACCACCGAAACATTTGAGCGTGTTGGCGGCATAACAAATATGCCATCCTCATATATGACATTCAAATCCTCCAAAGTACATGGCTTCTCCGGATCACGTATGGTGCGCAACAGATCTGTCAGCATTAGCATATAACAAATGTCAATTATATAATTGATTTAAATTAAAATACGCATTACACTCTCACCGTAGATGGTCTCTTGCAGATCGGTGGCATTGCGATAGCCCAGCTCGTGCAGCAATGCATCCTCCCCGTAGGCAATTCCACCATTATCCAACGACATTTCGCTTGTTTTCCGCACCAGCTCAGCGGCTGTTGTGTTGCTATTGCTATTATTGCTATTGTTGGTATTGCTGCCAGTCGCGGCGCTGTCCGATTCAGAGAGTTTGCGCTTAATGTAAGACAACATATTTAGCCTTTTGTTGCTGCTCTAATTATTCCCGTACGTATCTGTGTATATCTGTGTGTGAGTATGTGCTTATGGGTGTATTACTGTTTGGCACGTTTGATTGGAGCGCTCTTATCGCGTCAGTGTTTTTTTTTTTATTTATCTTTTAAGTTTTGTGTCGAACTGTGCTCCTCGTTTGTCTGTGGTGCGTTGCTGTTGCTGTTGTTCTACTTTCTATTTGTATGTTTGTGCAATGCAGCATAATATTCTTGTGATATTCTGAATTTTGTTGAACTTTGATTTTACACTTTGATTAAGTATTTTTCAATATTCATTAAATTTACAACGCAGCACAATGAACGGTACATTTATAAACAGCTGTTTTTTGTTTTGGTATCCACAGGGCTGCACACGCAATGTTCATGTATCAATATTTTTACCAGGTAACCCACTGCGCATGTCTGCTATTTCTCTTGTCTTGAGTCCGTGACGTCACAACAATGTTTCTTTTGCGCCTTGTAAAAATGTTTAAATAAATACAAATGCTCGAATTCAGCTACATGAAAGTTGTTATTGAACTTTTCATAAGATGATTTTAATATGTATGCTGTACAGGTTAATTTTATGCAGCCCTGGCACTGCTCATCTTTTTACTCAAATCGCGTTTTGCAACGGTTTTCGTGCTCCAATTTTAAATAAACAGCTGCAATTAGCACCAAAATGCATTGGACATTGTAGCCTTTAAAATTACATGCGTTGTGTTATTTATTCGCAACACTGTCGTTCATTTGTCAACACTGTAGAGCTTATCAGTGTTCGCACTCTTCGCTCGTGCGCTTTGGGCTTAGGAGAGTTGCACATGTAATAGCTGCGCCGGTCGGCTTCTTTCGCCTCACGATAAGTTTTCTTTACCGTGGGCTCTTCCAGTCAAGAAGACGAGTGTTATTTGTAATTAGTGTAAGTAGAATATGTGCAAAATCAGTTCAGCAGACTGTGTTAATCGATTTTAATTGAAATGTTAAGTAACATACAAATGTTAGCAGAACGAAAGACACTCTGTGAGCGCAGTGTCAGTGAAAGCATCTGCTAATTAGGCTGCGCATCCCATTGTACTTGGCAACAAAATTATTTGTAGTAGGCTTTGAATTCGAAATTCCTACTTATAGCCCGATTCAATTACGGTTTGGCTCATTTCGTTTTTGTTAGTCTTACGAATTGTTTCTTATTTGTGAACGCTCGTCGCACGGAAGCAAATCTCGTCTTTTTACCCTTTTGAAAAATAAAGGAAAAAGTTGGTAAAAAGCGAAAAATACCATCGAATCGAAACTCGAACAGAAAGTGTAAAAAAGGTGAGCGAAAAATGACTGCCTGTGTTCGTGTGAGTGTATGTGTGCGCGTGTGCAAAACAAATTTCGTAAAATAAAATGGCGTCGGGCAAAAACTGTCCTGGAATTATTCCGTTAGCTTAGAGCTTATCCAAGAAATTGTTGCCCCCAATTCACATTTCAGTTGCAATATTCGTTCTTGCAGGTCACGATTTCTTCTGGAATATATTCCTTCTTTTTTTTTTTCTTTCTATGTGAGCTTTGTTTTTTTTAGTTTTTATTAATATTTTTTTTTTATAAATTCTGATTTAATTATATTATATATATGTATGTATATAAATATTTTTTCCTAAATCTAAAATAGCAAAATGGTTGCCAATAAAGTGGATTTCGCTGCCGCGGATCAGTCCACGGCTGTATCGGGTGTGGCCATAAAGGATGAGCTACCCAATGGAGACTATATCCCGGTTGCCGTCGACATTGATACAACTGGACGCCGTCTAATTGATGAGGTATGCATTTTATTTTGTTTTTTTTTTTTCCTTTCGGTTTAATGAACTCTTGCTGCAAAATTTAACCTCACTTTATTTTTTCACTGTGCACTTTCAAATGTGTGGGGACAGATTGTTCAGTTGGCTGCTTACACCCCAACCGATCATTTTGAGCAATACATTATGCCGTATATGAATTTGAATCCAGCTGCTCGCCAGCGTCATCAAGTTCGGGTTATTTCGATTGGATTTTTCCGTATGCTGAAGTCGATGCAGACCTACAAGGTCAGTGCAGCTGTTTAATTACCAATTACCAATTACCAATTGCTGAATGCATTTTTAATTTTCATTATATTCTAATCAAATTCGCAGATAATTAAATCGAAATCGGAAGTCGCTGCGCTCAAGGACTTCCTCGACTGGCTGGATCAGTTGAAATTAAAAAATCCCAATGCAGATGGCATTGTCCTGATATATCATGAGGAGCGTAAATTCATTCCATACATGATACTGCAATCGCTGGTTAAATATGGCATGCTTGAGAGATTCAGCAAGACGGTCAAGTCATTTGTGAACAGCTTCAATCTGGCCAAGTCTTCGATGGGTGACACCAAGCACTACGGTCTACGCAGCCTATCGAAACTCCTATCCAAGGCCAAAGAGGAGAATGTCCTCAAGCCAGATAGTAACTGCATCAGCAGCAGTAGCAGCAGCAATGGCGCTATAAAAAATCGACTACACAGGGATCGAGATGATTTCGATGGCAGTGCCAGCGTTCGTGCCAAGCTTGTCTTCAATGTGGCCCTGCAGTTGAGCCAGTTGGTTGACAGCAGCGTGCCCAAATCATCAGATGACTCGGATCATCTGTTTAATGCCCTCAAACCGTTCATCGAGGCCATTAGCTGCGATGTCGATGAGCTGGACACCCAGAATGTGCATTTGGAGCGACAGAACTCGTTCCGTCCGGTCTTCTTGCACTATTTCAAGACAACGCTCTATCATCGTGTGCGCGCTGTCAAGTTTCGCATTGTGCTCGCTGAGAACGGCTTTGATTTGACCACGTTTGGAGACATTTGGACCGATAAGCATAGCGAGGGACTGCAAGCTGCACTCCAAGGCATTGACAGCCTGAAGATGGAGGATAAGTGTGAACTGGTCGAGCTGCTTGACAGCTTCTTCGATCCCAACAAGACGACGATCAAGCCGATCGTCAAACCAGGCACCATTCGTCGGCGCCACAAGCGCAACTCGCTAAAACACAAATCTGGAGCTGGCGACGAGTTAGGCGCCGGTGGAGACAAGCCGCAAAGTGTGTCCTCAGTGCCCGACTCAACCACGAAGACACCGCCATCATCCTTTAGGAACGGAAGTCGGCCACAGCGCAAACGCAATTCGCGTGCCAGCCTCAACAACAAAAACAACAACGAAGTGAAGATCACCGAGTCAGATTCGACTAGCATCTCGGTGGCCGGCACCCAACAGCAAATACCCATTGCGGCCACCAACTAGAGGGAGATTTGGGGGCGCAGTCAAGTAAATTACCTTATTCGATATTTGCTTTTAGAACTTGCATTTTAAACCCAACCGTTTTGTAGCTAAATTAGTATATATATATGTTATATATATATATTTATATAGAAAGCGCTTCTATAATGAATTTTTATGAATTTATGTTGCTTACTTTTATTAATTGCAAATCTTTGCTTTGTATTATTTTATTGAATTTATTATAAAAAAAACATGAGATCTTGCTTGATTACCTGTTATAATTTTCTTTTCCATTTCTGCAGCCACAAGAAAGCAAATCAAAAAATCTTTGGTTTAAATAAAAGGAAAAAGGAAACAGAATGCGGAGAAATATTGAACAACATATGAAAAATGAAATCTATTTTCCTTTTTGAAGAACGCCACAGATTGGAAACAAATTTTTATTCCAAATTTCAAGAGTCATCGTAAATTTTCAGTAATTTTTTTTTTTTGTTGGAACGTGTTGGTCAATTGGAAATTCAAGTAATCTAGTGTTAAATGTATACAACCTATATGAAATTTAATCGAATCGCTGGAAAGAAAAAGAAACTAACTACGATTATTGGCTGCACGAAAAATAATGCTAATCTCTAAGATAACGCAATTATGATAAATAATATTTAATGGTGCTGCAACTCTTGTACCACTACTACTGCCGAAGAAACAAATTCACTCGAAACTGCATATTGTATTTGAATATCGAGTCGGAAGAAATCGTCCGTACAACTATGTTAAAACACTAATCAAATATCGTTGCGTTCAGGCATAGTTTTCCAGCATATTAGGTGCGAAAACGCTTGGAAAAATATGAACCAAAAAACGCTTCGATTGGAACAACGTTGGGTATACCTAGGGAAAATACATAGAAAAGAAAAATGTAGGATACCCAATGTTTCAATGAAGAAGAAACTATACACATATTTATTTCTCAAAACTAATTTCGCATGAGAGAGAAGAGGAGAAACTATAGCTGATATATTAACACACTCGTACACTCATAACCACATTTACATATATAATAATTATATTACAAACACATCAACGAAATATTTGCACAAGTTTTTCAAAAAATAAATTCAACACAGAATCGCAACGTATTTTTGTTTTAAATGTGGGCACACTAACGAGCAACAACAGGGTGGTGCAATGATGTGTTAAGCAACAGCTGTTCTGTTAAGGCTCCGCTCTGTGCATGCACCCAGAACTGTATCTATTGGCTGTTAAGCTGTTAATCCACCATAACACTTTACAGTAACATTTTCGTTGCTGACAAGTGTGCTCGTGTTAAAAATAAAAATAAAATAAGTGCTCATTTTTTTCTTCATCGTGTGATCAGAAATTCGGAAAAATAAGCGGCCAATTTAGCTACTGCACGCTGCGTCAGTTGGCGCTGCTGCTAGAAAATATGGAAGTGGATCCGGATGAGGAGCGTGAGGCGGACACGTCGATCTACGACATTTCCCTCGACTTTGGCTACTTCAACTTGGCGCACGGCATGCTCGTCGAGATTGAAGAAGATCTCCGCGCCCGTTTCCCCGGCGAGCCCCGCGTTCCCTATTCCCAGCTGAACACCCTCTATTTGGCAGCGCGCAGCAGCCAAATGATGAGCTTCGTTGAGGCCCTAAACACGATCAGCTCGGCGAAAGTGCAAACGCATTTGGTCAACACGGTAAGTAAAGTTTTTTTTTTTTTTTGTTATTTGCGTAATGAACGAAATTAACTCAACTGCGTCATTAATGAAATTTCCACCTATATTTAGGTATTGTTTTGATATGTAAAGTCGAATTTTGTTGTTGTGGTTGATTTTCCTATTGCTGCTTGTGTTTCTTGACGGCTCTTTGTTTATCGCCACATCTGGGCGACCAAAATGAGAGCAGTCTCTCAATAATACAGTAAGCACTCGATATGTAAAAGAACCAAGCTAGCATTTCAATTGGTATTGTTCAGTTATCACTCTTCAAAGCATTTGATCAAAAGCATTAAATTGAAAAACTAGTTGTTATTTGCGAGTGATCACTGTACCCACACATAGTGACTGCGTTTTATTTATATGGCCAACTGCAGTAAACTCTGTTAATTTCGCTATTAATTTTGATATGAAAATGTAAATATAGGCAATATTTACTACAATGTTTTCAATGTATTCAAATGATGGTCAAAATATGCCATGTCATCTCAAATTAGAGATTGCCGACGCAGTCAGCACCATCTTTAACTAATTACTCATTCACACATATGCGAGAGATCTCATACTGGACACGAACTTGGCCCAATGCCAGCATTCAGTTTTTGTTCCTGAAATGCGCGTTGTTTAATCATTTGCCTATTTATGAGAAGCGTAGAAAAGTGTGGCATGCTACAAAAACATTAAGACACAGCTGCTAACTAACTAAATCCTTGTCGAAGTTAAAATACCCTTGCTAACACATATTTTTAACTGATTATTTATATACATATTTCAATCTTATATGAAATTATTGTTTATTTTAAAATTGAAATATTATTGTTATTAATATTTGTTTTTATTATAAATTAATATTGTATTATTATTATTTCTGGTTTGCATATTAACCGGGATACCCGCCGATGATAGCTGTTATTATTCTAGGCAATGTCATCGGTTACGTAACCTGCATGTTGCATAACAGCCGTTGCAGCCGTAGGAAAAAAAGTAACAGTAATTTTCCACTGTAATCGATTCCCCACTCAATATTAATATAAATTTCTGAGCATTTTAATGGAATGTGAGCGAACAGCTGGCAAAGGTGTAAACAAACTCCCCACTACCCCGCTCTGAGAGTGCAAGCTGCTCTCTCTGAGAGTTGCGTGTTGCTCTCTCCGACTTTCGTTCTTTTATCAGCTGTGCTGTCTACCCTCGCCTGCGTTGCACACTGTGTCCTTTATCCACATCAACCCCCAGATGTGCGAGCCATATGCAAACATGGGGTTGGGCGCAGGACTTGTGGTGTGTTCGTTGAGCTCACGAAGTTTTATCGAATTTTTCGGCACTGCCGTGCAGGAGTTGAGCCTGCAGCTGCGTCCTTTGCCACACAGCTCCAGTCAATCGTTATTATTATTATTGCCCGCTAGCCAGGAGCAATGCACGCGGAGTTATATCGGTAAAAAGCGTGCACATTCAGCCAACAACTGAATCCTTTCAAAAGTAATCTCGAATCCTTCTCGCATTCTTTGCAGCACACGCAAGCGCTGGTACGAGTCCGCCTGGCCAGGAGCGAGCTTCTGGCGCGGCGCTAGCGACTCATTGCCGCTAACCAACTATATTACCTATCCGGCGGTGAGTCTCCGACAATGGTCTGTCAGTTTCTTGACCCACTTGCTATTTTCGTTGAGCAGCGAGCAGCCAGCAGCCATTTAAAGCCAAAACGCAATAGCTGACTTTAAGGGGTCAGCCCCTGAAAATGTCTGCTGCTTGCCTTGGACTTTGTCTCCGCCTGGATATTTTCTTGTCATCTATTCATATAGCAGCCATATATACATATATATATAACATATATATTTAATTATATATATCTACACAAGACAAAGAGCGTGCAGTTTGTTCTAATATTTACATTTGCCGAGCCAAAAGAAAAGCAATGCTCTACGGAGCAAGGCAAGAGGAATCGGTTCTGTGTAAACAGTTTTCCGACAATTTTCTATGCACGTTTTTAACCGAAAGAAAAAAGAAAAACAACAAATTTATGCTGAAAATGCGCTCAACGCACTATTTTCGGCAAGCCTTGACTGTGAAATGATGAAAAAGATGCGCACGCACCTCAAAAGCATACATATAAACAACGAGAACAACAAAATAATATACAGTGAAACCCCAATATAGTAACAAATTATAAAAGTTGAACAAATACAAATGTTTCCAATAATATCTATGTAGAATTTAAATATAATATTTGATTATAAAAAGATGATTATAAAAACTATTAACAAACAACAATTAATCAATGAAACAATCAACTAATTGATAAACGATGACCACAAAAAGAAAAGCATTTTATTAAGAATTTGTTTAGTAATAATCTTCAGCGATTTGGAATCATTAAAATCATTTTTCAACCATTACAGACAATGTTAATTTTTTAAGTATATTCTACTACTAGTATTTCTAATAAAAAAAAAATAAGAAAACTATTTCTCAATAAACATTCTCCTCTCTCTTTTTCCACAGAGCTTTGATCAGCCCGATGGCCAATCGCTGACGCCGCTCACCATGGCCGCAATGTCGGGCAATGGGACGTTTGTGAAGACGCTGCTCTCGCACTACGATGTTGATCTGGAGAGGGAATGCAATGTCATCTTTGATGGCCTTGTCGTGTATGGGGCGACTGCGTTGTGGGTAGCGGCTGGCATGGGTCATCTGCAGATTGTCAAGATGCTGGTGCAGGCAGGCGCTTCGATCAATCACAACACGAAGGCGCAATCGTCTCCACTGCGCGCCGCCTGCTATGAAGGTGAGTCTGTTTCTCTATCGAAATGCCAACCTCAATTTCAAATTGGATTTCGCTTTCAGGTCGCTTGGACATTGTTGAGTTTCTGATTGAGCATGGCGCTGATGTGAATGCCACCAATTTGTTTAACAACAATACGTTAATGATTGCCGCCTACAAGGGTCACCATCTGGTCGTGAACACGCTGCTGCAGAACGGCTCGCATCCCAATGATCAGGCGCTGTGCGGTGCAACGGCGCTGCACTATGCCGCCGAGAGTGGTCATCTGGAGGTGGTCACCACCCTGCTCGATCATGGCGCAACGCTGCAGAACAATGAGGCTGGCATATCGCCGGCACTGCAGGCTGCCGAGCGGCTGCACGAGGATGTCGTCGAGGCATTCATTCAGCGTCCGGGCCTGATGAGCAAGGAGGAGCAGATCACCGCACTGGAGCTGCTGGGCGCTACGTATGCCAACGATAAGATCAGATACGAAGTGAATCGCGCCTACAGCTATCTGCTGCGCGCCATGGAAATGCGCTACAGCGATGCGAAGCATGTGGTGCGCAAGAAGGTGCAGCAGCCGGTGCCCGCCTACGACAGCTGGTTCGAAACGGAAAATCTGCCCGAGCTAAATGCCATCAAGCTGAACCACCACTCCATACACATGGAATCGCTGGCCATTCGTGAGCGTGTGCTGGGCAAAAATAATCCAGAGTTGCCGCAGGCCATAGTCTATCGGGGCGCAGTCATGGCGGATCAGGGTCGATTCGAGCAATGTCAAGTGTTGTGGAACTATGCCATCGATCTGCGCATGCGCAACAATGTGAGTTAACCGAATTGACAACTCCTTGCCAATAATCCCTGATTGAAAATTCACTATTTGTACAGGTGTCTGTGGAGCGAGATTTGCTGCGATTTGCTCAGTTGTTTGCGCAAATATTACGCGTCGAGAATCACCGTTTAACGTTGGATCATGTGTTGCCCGTGTTGGAGAAGTGCCAGCAGGAGATTGAGAACAACAAGCTCAAAATGATGAATGATAAGCCAAATACCTGCGCCAGTTTGCTGCAAGATCAGAACAACCAAAACTGCATCACAGCGTTGTATTTAATTAAAATAGTCACTCAGCTGGCACGTCGCCGAAAGGATCAGGAGATCAATGAGGAGCAAATACAGCAGCTGTTCCTTACAGTGCGCAAGTTCATCAAGCACGATACCCGCTGGCAGGATGGCCAAACGCTGTTGCATCTAGCCGTCAACGGAGTGACGCCTGTGGATGAGTTCTACACGAACGAAATGAGCAAGTAAGTCGGAGTTTTTAAACAGATTGAAAAGAATCGTCGTTAATTTAGTTATTTGTGTTTTGTTAGATTTCCCTGCTATGCGACCGCTTTGGTGCTGGTGCACTGTGGCGCCTCTGTTGTTGCTGTGGATTCAGCAAGGAATACGCCGTTGCATATACTGGTTACCAAGATCGATGCCACACAGGATCGCCAGGGCGAAATTAAGCGCATTTTGCAGCTATTTGTGGAGGCGGGCGCACACTTGGATGCGGTGAATGCAGCGGGTCAAACGGCAGCTGCAGCCTGCAAGCAGGGTAAACTTCTCTAATTTTCATTAAATATTTTTGTGTACTTAAAAACGTTTGTATTTTACTTGCAGCAAACTTGGCCAATGTGCTGCATGGACACCAGAATGCGCACACCAGTTTAAAATGCCTGGCAGCACGCTCGATAGCCACGAACAAGATCAACTTTAGAGATCTGGTGCCCAAGCAGCTAGAGGCATTCATACAGATGCACAGCGTGCAGAAAGTGCTGGCATAAATAATACAGATATATATATTTATATGCAACCCAAAAAAAAATGGCCAAAAACAAAAAATGAATATTAACAATTAGGGCCAATAGAAAAACAAAAAGGAAAACTGAACTCAACTTAACTTCAAGTCATTAAAAACCTGTGTATATTTTGAGCCACGGCACATGTCCTGCTGCATATGATTGATTGTAAATGTGTATCGAATTTAGTGACTTAATTTAGCCAAATGCCAACATTTATATATATATATATATATTTATATATATTTTTACAATACGCACACACGAACACATGCACACATGTGTATACACTATTTGTATGCTTATTTAGATTGTTGTTTTTTATTTTTTTTATATAGGTTTTCTCGGCTTACTTTTTACGACACACTCTTTCGTCTAATTATTTATTTACAACTTAACACACACACACACACACACATACACACACACATGCACACACTTTGACTGATTGTTTGTTTGTAATCATATGTAAAATCATTTTGTACATTTTCTATATGTCTATAATTCTAAATGTTACTGCTAATGCGGGCTGCGGCATCTGTGGAATCAATTGAATTGATTTTTGGTTGCCCGTTGACCCCACAAATAAATCTATATATGAAATACGCAATTTAATTTACAATTTGTTAATATTATTTGAATCTGGTTAGCTATATTTAAATCTGAGAAATCACAGCTGACAAACAAAACTACATATTTACAAGCTTGGAATAACTTATGTATACATATGGTATCTTAGAACCAGTCGTATAGCTCAGATGTTTACATCGCTAATCTTATGGTTATTGTGCCGCACCTGCGGATAAACTTGCGGCTGACGCATTACCTCCTCATACGATGGAGGTGGTGCTACAAAATAGTTGAATTTCAATTAATGCTTAATTGTTGTTTGCGCGGAATACCCACCGTTAATGACATAGTCCTCGTCGTGGGTGTAGGCGGGATTGATGACCGCATCTGTGGGATATGTTCGCTCAATGGTGCGCTCCTCGAGCGTCGATCTATGCGAATAGCGCTGCAGGTTATCCGTCTGCCGATGAAAACTGTTCATATAGTGATCCTCCTGCTCAATATCCTCGTTCTGCAACTGGATCACGTGCACAGACGGACGACGTTCGCCCCTCTCCGCAATCGCATCCGTGTAATTCTCGCCAAAGCGAAATGGCGCCGACAACGATTTCTTGCACTTGAGGAACAGCACGATCAATATCCAGCCCACTATGAGCACCAAATAGACAAATCCTAGCATGCTCATCTGCAAGCCGTTTAGCGGGTTGGCGCCACGGGCCACGTCCGGCCCAGCTAAAGCTGGCACTGATTTCGGGCAAGAACTACGCTTCTGTTGTGGCTAACAAATGGGCAGTTTTTGCTAACACGCACACACAGATAAGTTGTTGGTCGGTAACGAAAATCGATAAATGCTAGCACGTCCTGCCAGTGGCCAGCGTCGTTCTGGTCGGGCTCATTGTCGTCGGCAAACTGACATAAAACACATTCAGCGCGAGGACGCCCTGCCGCCATTGGTAAATGAGGGCGAAGGCGTCGCCATATCAGCGATGGCCACAACACAAATTGACCGCAACTACAGCCCGGCCAAGAGGAGGTCACAGTCTAATGGAAATGCTACACTATTTGAGTATCGCCGACTTTGATTTCTGGATGAGCCACAGTCCATGACTGGCGTGTCTTCAATTCCCACTCAACTCTCCCTATTTTAAATGCCGTCTGCCTTTTTCCTTATGCTAATTTATCAGCGTCCCTCGACAAACCCTTTGCGGACTCAACTATGAGGTCATTGCATATTTAATTGGCTAAATTAGCTGAAAGTTACGTGTGTTGTGACGTCATAAAGCATGCATATAAAAAACGGGGAAATGTTAATAGTTCACTTAAAATGATGTGTCCCTTTAGAAATTATATAAAAATAGCATACCAAATGGACGAGCTGACCTTCTATAAGGCTTCAATAGTCTATACTCTATACGTGTTTGAGGAGGCGGGTATGTTGTTTTCGATTTTAAGTTGCAATGCAAAAGTTTGACAAGTTCTTAGTATTTGTCTGCCACGCCCACTGGGAAGTGGGCAAATCGATTGAACCTATATAAACCCCCCAAGTTGTAAAGTTAGCCAACATTTTAAATGAACATAAAAAATAAAATTTAAAATTCCATTTAGACTGTGGTAAGGGTATGTATTCTTCGGTGTGACTAATACAGCTTTAGCTTTTCTGGTTTTCCTCTCCTTTTTCAATATGCACTGAGAATCCTCCACCCACTTTAGTTGAAGTAAAATTTAAGTTGAATGCATTGTTTGTGTTTTATTATCGCTTCAACATTTATTTGTTGCTATTGCTTGCATACAATTTGTTGTTTGTGCTTGGTAAATGGTTAATAAATTATTAAAGCCTTATTCCTAGGGTCATGACTTACAATTTCTTAGTGCTAAAGGGCTAACATGCGACGTAGACGTAAATAATTAAACCTATTTATTAACAAATTGTATTCTTTGAGTGGCGTTTTATAGATTCCGATAAAATGAGTATATTCAAATGAGTTGAAGTATAGGTACTGAAATGGATAATAGATAATAGATAAAAAATACAAAATTATAAATTTAAAATTCAGAAGTTCAGTTCATGTAATTAAGTAATTATTTATAATAAACTGGTTATCCCCTTAACAGTTTTTCATAAACAATTAACTATGGATTTCTTTATAGAAATAAAATTATAGATTTAAGATTCAGATCAGTTCACAAAATGAATAGAAAGTATAATTTAAAATAAACAGGTAAGTTATTTATAGTTTTATATTTTTATCATTTTAGTATTTTCAATTGTTGATAGATATCTGAAAAACAATTTCCTATGGATTTCCTATCTAAGAAAGCTCCTTCGAAATTGTGTAAATCCATTTGAATTTGAAGTGTTCATTTTGTCAGTTAGTTTATGGCACAATTTGTTTAGTGTTGGGCCAAGTATTTGGATTAGTGCAGGAACCCTAACTACTGCTCATACTTATAAGCGAATATATATAGCTAAAGATATGGGTACAAGTGCTTGTACTATCACAAGTTTGAATTGATTGGTTGGTTGGTTGATTGTTGTTGCTCTTAATTCACAGGCTCGTCGTTGCCTGCAGCTTGAGGTAACGCGTCCCATTCTCCGCATCCGCCATCCGGGCTATGTGATCCGAGGCAGCATAGCAAGTGGTTGCCGTTGGAGTACCCGGCCTGCTGTTGCCGCTGCTGTTGTTATTGTTGTTGTTGTTGTTGTTGATGTTGGTGTGATGCATGCTGCTGCTGTTGCTGCTGAGACTTGCCTCGCCGCCCCTGTTGACGGCAACATTCTGGCGTATGCGTGTGGCGCCCCAGATCAGCACAACCACCGATGTGACCAGTATGCCCAGACCCAAGCCAGGCAGAAAGCTCTTATTGAGTGAATCAATTACATTGTAGGTTTCCAGCAGCCTCGGCGGCGCCTGTTGCTTTGGATGCAACTGCTGTTGACTACTGAACTGTCGCTTGTTCACCTGATAATCCTCGCCAGCATCGTGTTCCGATTCCAGCTCATGCGGCGTGTAGTAAGGACGACGCTGATATTGCCGCGGCACGGGCATCGCCCCAGGACTGCTCAGCTGCAGCTGCGTTATGTTTGAGCAGCCTATATTCAGATCAGCCTTGGGATTCTGCTCCTGCACCATGACCAAACAGAAACGATAGCTGTGAAGTGCACAAAGTCATAAGTATCTGTTGGGTATATATATGGTTACCGTACACACCTTTCGCCTATGTCCAGGGAGGAGCTATCGGGCACTATGACACTCACAGTGTTCTGGCCATTGACCACCTTGCTCTCGCAATGGATCTGTAAAAGAAGCAGAAGTTGAACCAAATCCTGGTTGAGGTATTTCAAGTATTTCACTCACCGGTGAGTTGTCAATGAGTATTTCGTTGATGTTCTCCTCCTTGTAGACGAATATGGCATCGCACATGTAATCCTTTTTGCTGAGATTAAGCAGCCAGGTCAGAATGAGTCCATAATCCGCCGAGTAGTGCAGCTCATGAAGGATAATCTATAGCAAATATCAAATCAAATAAAGATGCAATCGAATTTAGCTTTTTACTAGGACAACGCACCTCCTCGGACAAGTCCTTAACATGGGATGCGGTCTGATTGGGTTTGGCCAGCGTTTCCAGGTGCTCCATAATATTTGCATTATCCTTCTCCACATTGTCCATGTCACAGGTGAGCGTCTCGATGGGCACCTGCAGCAGCGGGGCACCCTCCAGACGTGGCGGCGTCACACACGATGCGCTCAGACTGGACGAGAGTTTGGAGACCTGCAGCCACTCGGCGAAGGGTTGAATGCTGCAGTCGCAGGACAGCGGATTATCCTGCATTTGCAGGCTTTGCAGCTCCTGGGCGCGATCCATGGCATTTCTGGCAACAATGGAGATATCGTTCCCGGCGAGACGCAGTTCCCGCAACGAAGGCAGCGGCGCTATCAGATCCGAGGTGAGGGCGCGCAAGAAGTTGTGCGTCAAATCGAGCACAGTGAGGCGGGTGAGATGCTGCAGCGAGGCACTGGAGATGGCCACAATGCCATTGTAGCTGAGATCGAGGCTGTCGAGGGCGCCCAGCCCATAGAAGGCATGATCCTGCAGCACATCAATCTGATTGTGACGCAGCGAGAGACTCACCAGCCGGGAGAAATTAGCCAACGCCTTGTTCTGTATGCTCTTAATCATATTCCGATTGAGATTCAGGCTCTCCAGATTCCTCAAGCCCGGCAGCGTCTGCTCGCTGAGCGGCCCATTTAAATTGTTGGCTGTGAGATCCAGTTGACGCAGGCTCAAGCACAGACTGAGAGCTTTCAGGCTCTGGGCATAGTCACCCAGTCGGTTGCCGCCCAGCTTGAGCACCTCCAATTTGCGCAGGCTGCCAAAGGTGCGCTGCGATATGCTCGAGATCTGATTGCTGCTCAGCTCCAGATACACCAGATTACTCAGCGCCACAAAGTCAGAGGTGCCCAGCGCCTTGATCTTGTTATTCGCCAAATCCAAACGCTCCAGCGAGCTCAGCGTGGACAGAGCATTCCAGGGCACACTCAACAGCGCATTGCCAGGCAAACCCAGCGCCTGCAACGGCCCCTTGATGCCCAGAAATGCGGACTTGTGCACCCGCTTAATCTCGCCCGACGAGATGACCAGGCCATGCAGCGAGATGCCATCAAAAATCTTTGCATCGCTCAGAAAGGTGACGTTCCGCAGCGAGCAGTCCAGCAACGAAATGGAATACGGAGAACTACGCAATCTTTCTGCCAATAACTGTTGAAAATTCAAAAATAAATATTATTTTTATTATATTTTAAATAAACCTAAAAGTTGTTGAAATTAAATGTGATAATAAAATTAAATAAGATAGATTTAAAACTGACGAACATAAGTTCATCTATTCATATATCCATATTTATGGATTAGTTCTTTAGAATAAGGGACCATAAGTGCTACATCGGTACAACTATGTAATAGGAACCATCTAAGCTGTCTATCAGTAAATATAAGAAAAATAATAAACCAAATTAAAAATTATTAATTTTTTAAAAATTTTTGCTTGCTATTTAAATAATTTAATGAAATTTATCTTAAATTATCTCAGAAGTAATTATATATCCAGAAAAATAATTATATTTGATCTATAGCAGCTTTTACCGGACTTCTAATTGCTATAATGAAAATGAAAATTTATTAAAGCTGAGCTAAATATATTAAAGAAAAAATTATTAATTAATTAATATTATTAATTAATAATTAAATTAAAAATTATTTTCCAATCAGTAAGTTAAGGGGCCGAATTGTTTTTTCATATATCTTAATCTAAAGCAAGCTTCATTCATTGTAATCAAATCTATATATAGTAGTAGTCTATAGTTGATATGTGTGGCAGCTGAGCACCTGGGGGAGTCTTTGGGATTTGTGAAACTTGAAGTAAAAATTAAAATTTCTAAAATTTAAACTAATTTAACGAAAAGTTTGTGGAGCTGAACTACACATTGTGGCAGGCAACATGTTTTTAATTTTCTTCCCATCTCCTATAAAAATACTGTTCCCATACGCTTCCTAAATCCTTATTCCTTAAATAACTACATGTATTGTAAGCATGCCAAACCAAGCTATGTCCCATTGCCCATTTCAATTCCCAATGCTCACCAAAAGACCATGCAAATCGATGTTGCAACGTAGCGTATGTGGCAGATCGCAGCCGCACTCGAGTTCCGCATTGCGAGTACCCGAAATGTTGGGGCACTTCCACTCGAGCAGGCCATCCGTGTCGATGGGCAGGGGCAGGGAGGATACCTCCTCGGCCTTGCGTTTCTTGGGTGCGCTCTTATTGAAGTATTTGCCATTGGACAACTTGGACTTGGGCTTGGACATGGGCGTGGCTGCATTGTAGGCGGGCACAGCAGCAGCTGATATAACATAGGCGCTAATTGTGGTTGCTGCCGTTGTTGATGTTGTTGTTGTGGTGCTTGTTGTGGTGCTTGTTGTGATGCTGGGTGTGGTGCTCCTTGGGGTGGTGTCCTCGAGCAGATCCCTTAGCTGATTGGCCGCCACCAGTGACAGAGCCAGCAGCAGGCAGCTGAAATGGAAAAATTACGTTGGACTCATGGAAACTTTTTTGACAAAAATAAAACGCTTAGTGATAAACTTTTGTGTGAATTGCATTTGCATAAGTGAATTTGAATTGTGCGTTTTTTTTAGGTCAAGCAGCGCATCAGATACAGATACAGATACAGATACAGATACAGATACAACTAAAGATAGTGTAAGATACATTTACAGATGCATTCGCAGTGATGTGCAAGACGGCAATTTGCCAATTAAGCGCTTAACACAATCAACGGCTTGCGATTTATAGTGTGAGATACTTTTGTATCTTTTACATTGTAAAGAGCTAAAAACAACATAGACAAGTAGGTTATTTGTCGATTGCCAGAACAGATAGTTCCCAATTTTTACACCATCTCTTCTCACCCAGGGCAAGAGCAACTGAAAGCGAAAGCAACGCAATAACAAATGTTCTCCGGCAACTTATTGTTATTGTTATTATTGTTATTGTTATTGTTGTTGTTGTTGTTGTTTTTGTTATTGCTGTTGTTGCTTATGACGTTGCTCCAGCAGGCTAATTGGACCTAGGAGCATGCATGTCACTTATGTGTGTTCTTATTATGCCCCAGCAGAAAGTACTTGCACTTTCTAAGAAATTTGGTGCATGCAACACAACCCACTATTAAATTTTTCTGAATGTTTTAATTATGTCTAGTTTAAGATATATTCAAGTTTATACTTTTTAGAAAGGTAACTTTAATATGATATAATTTTAGAACCGGTTTCTAGATATACGAATTAATCGTGGCTTATATTGAAAATGATTATAATTCATATTTTTGAAAAAACTAATCTTGATCTGGATAATAAGATGAATATAAATATATAATTGTGTTTATATTTAAACTAAATTTTGAGTATATTTAAATCTGAAGTTTGGAGGAAAATGCCAAGATTTAACGCAGCCAAACTTGGCCGATGCATATTATTTGATTCTCCTTATGTTGTCACAGTTAATAGCAAAAATAAATATTAAATATATTTTTTATTTAAAAAGCCTTGTTTGTATTTTCAATAAACATTTAGTTCAATAGCAAAACACAGCGTCCAAAATTGTCAAAGTAACTGCAAGGGTATTCAATCTTTGGCATGCTGTAGATAATCACTGCTATGTCGGAGCATACATATATCGGACAAATATATATATATATTTATATATATATCATATGTATGTCAAATCGTCTGTGGCGTGACGAGTGAGATTGTCTAGCAAGCAAAGAGACATCAAATTTGCGTGCGAGGCTTTAAAAACCCAGAATTCGGGAGCTACGCGTGTTTAGTCGTAGTTTGGCAGTTGCTTCGGAAGCGCTTTAGGATTAAAGTGGTCCAGGCAACCAATCAGCCATCCAGTCAGTCTGTCAATCGGTCAGCCAATCAGTCAGTCAGTCAGTCAGTCAGTCAGTCAGTCAGTCAGTCAATCAATCAATCAATAGTCCTGTCATATGCATCACGTACAACAAATGGCTGAGCAGTTGAGAGCATCGAGTGCGATTGTCCTGAGCCTGATCCTGCTGCTGTCGCTGTCGGAGACGGAGTCGAAGCTGCTGACACGCTGCCAGCTGGCCAAGGAGCTGCTGCGTCACGACTTTCCGCGCAGCTATCTATCCAATTGTAAGTAATGTAGTTACCACTTGCCACAATCTTGCGTTAACGGCTGCTCCCCCCTCCCACCACGCAGGGGTCTGTCTGGTGGAATCGGAGAGCGGACGCAGCACATCAAAGTCAATGCAGCTGCCCAATCAGAGCGTCAGCTACGGACTCTTTCAGGTATGTGCATCGTTAGCTAGCAACCGTGTGCTGTGCCATTCTTTACCTTATCAGACAATTAACAGATTAACAGTAAGAACTGGTGTCGCAAGGGACGTCGCGGTGGCATATGCAACATCAAATGTGAAGGTAGTCGACATATAATTAATATACAGCCAAATAAGCAGTTAAAACACATCTCTCTTTAGAGTTCCTGAACGATGAAATCTCCGATGACTCTCGCTGCGCCATGCAGATCTTCAATCGCCATGGCTTCCAGGCCTGGCCAGGATGGATGAGCAAATGTCGCGGGCGCACGCTGCCCGATGTGTCGCGTTGCTAACTTGGCTTGCAGAGCGCTGGCTTTTGTGCTAGCTGTTTAATCCTAGGCATATATGTTAGCTGTTAATTGTAAGACTCGCTCACATTATCAATTCAATAAATTTTACGCATATGCATACACACAAACATATATATTGTTAATACATTTTCCATCGAGATTAACATTTTCCAAGAATTTATTATCAGTTTGCTCGAAAAAATACTTGAATATTTATTGACTAAGTGATTGACCTGTTAAACATGAATCTTAAACAAATTTCCGCGCTGTTCGCAAGTTGTTTAAGTGTATATAGGGTTCATATGTTTTCGATTCCAGATCAGTTTCAAAAAACCATATATTCAATCTAAATGCTGAAGTCATGAATTTTTACTGTTGTCATTTTGAGTGACTATACAAAAAATACTTCTGACACATCAGTAATATCTGTATGTAAATTCAACTAATTATCTCAAAGAAATATGATGTTGTTGAAACCTTCTTCATTTCTCGCAATCAAGTTCATCCCACTAAAGAATGTTAACTTGTTTGCAAATTGCACTGATAACATTTCAAATAAATACTGATAACTGAATGACAATTCGGAAATGCAAAGACAAATAAGATCACTGAGTTTCTCATGCCACAGAGAATGTTACGGCACAAGCTTATCACTAAATCAAATTACCAACAACCAATATAGTATGTATATATATATATAGTACAGTGATGGAGCGTAAATTATTCTCTCCCAGTATAAAAAAAACCCATATATGGCGAGAGCAGAGCTTCACTATAGTCCGAGCACTACATAAGAATATTTAAACATTTGAGTTTTTTAGTATCAGTGTGGGGGCCAGCAGTGCCGCACATGTGAAGCGCCAGCTCTCGCCAAAAATTGAAAAAAACAATTAACTATTTGAATAAAGCAGGAACACAACTCGAATCGAATACAAAAGAAGATACAGCTGCGACTCAGACAATCGCACTCACACTCGCACTCGCACTCACACTCGTTTTCCTATTCGTATTCATATTCGTATTCGTATCGGAATCGTGTTGAAACTAGTTTTTGTTGTCGCTTCAAGTCGCGCTCCGTCTGCTGTGTTGCGTTCAGTTAATTAACAGAGGTAAACATTGTAATTAATTTGTAATTCAGTCAAAACAGCGCACTTTTTGGCCAAAACATTTTGGTATGCAAAACATTTGCGAACCGCCGAATAATTGGGAAATGTGGTGAAATAATAAAACAAACAATATTTGAGCCATTCCACAGAGCCATACAGAAACCAGCTTAATGCAATATTTTTTATTCTTTTTTTATATTAATTAACTAATGTACATTAATGTATAAATAAAATTAAAATAAACAAGTAAAACCTCTGCTCTGCTCTGCTAATAAAAATAGTGATTTACATTCTTAAATGTTTTCTAGTAAAGTACAGTGCTTAATAAAATTATATTTCTGTCGATATTGATGGATGGAATAAATGATATATAGAATGATGCAAATTGTGCTATTTGTATAATTTCTGGTTTTTAAAAGGTATTAATTTTTTTACTTATATTAATTTCCTATTTATGTGATCATCTGAGTTTTAAATAATTGATTTTTCAACAATTCTATTGCAGATTTTTCTTATATAAAATATATAAAATAGCCATAAATTATAGCAGATATTTTCTGAAAAAAATTAAAATTTCTTTAACAAGATCTTTCTATATATTCTTTTTGTCATCAAAGCATACTTTATTTCAAGTGAAATTCCACAACAAAATTCGTCTTAAAATTCAATAGCTCAAAAAAAATAGTTGACTGTTTTTTTGTGCTTTCATTGATTTATTGTTTACTTAGCAGCAGTTCTAAAGAGTCTCAATGGAATTCAAAGATACATTTATTTGAGGATGGCTTAAATTATTATTATTATTTGTTTTCAAAGTGCTAATTAGGCAGACACTTTAAAAAATGCCAGTAAAAAACTGACAGACTGTCAGCTGAATATTGCACGGCTCCAGACCGAAAAAAGGCGTAACTAAAAAAAATAAAAGAAAACCTGTCTTCAGCTACACCGAAGTTTGCATACGCTTTAATTTTATCAGCAATAAAACAGTATACATTTTTTTTACTTTTTTATCTGGCAAATTAGTCAGAGTCACGACAAAGAAGACATTTCGATAACAAAACCAATTTTTGAAAGATGTGCAGATTAGATAGCTTGGAGAGGAAGATAAGAAGTATATATTTTAACTAGGTGTGAATATATTGTGAATCCCAGTGAATGGAACACTTTTGCGACAGTGTAGAATGGATGCACCTAGCTACCCTTTTGAACTTGTTGTCTATTCGTGTATAGACTCAATGAATGCCCATTTTTAATTAGTCGAGGTGCTTATCACCCATTCCTGGAGCGAATGAATTTCATCTACATTTAAATACATACAAACAAATACACGTACATATGCATATGTATATATTTAAATACGACATTTCAAACCAATGTTTTGATTCTTGTCAGAAATGTCGCGTGAGTCGAATGCCTCAAATGTTCGGATGTTTGCTTTGCTGCTCCTCCTGTTGATGAGTGGAGAACTTGTGCAGTCCAAGCAGTATATGCGCTGCGAGCTGACCCGTGTGATGGTGGAGAACTATAGATTCCAAAAGACGCTAATGTCCAATTGTAAGTTTTACATGCATTAATGAGACTCCATCGAGTTGATAACTGATGCGTCAACAATTTAGGGATCTGCCTGGTGGAGCATGAGAGTTCATTGGATACCAACAAGGTGACTAGAAATGAGAACAATAGCAAGAACTATGGATTGTTCCAAATCAACAGCAAGGACTATTGTGCAGAGGGACGCAAGGGTGGATTGTGCAATATAAAGTGTGAAGGTTGGTTGGGAAAATTTCAGCAATTTGTTTAGATTTCCATTCATTTGTGATTATTATTATAGATTTGTCTAACGATGATATTTCGGATGATATTGCCTGTGCAAAGATAATACAACAACGCGATGGTTTTAAATATTGGAAGGGTTGGAATCGATTTTGCCGCAATACTCAAAATCTGCCCAATTTGGATGTGAGCTGCAAACTCAGCAAGCTGTCGCCTCTTCGAAGTCCCAGTCCCAATTCCTTCTACTAGCAGGACAAAGGAAGAAGGTAGCAAGGAGTGGACAGTTTCCAAGCGAAATTACTTAAACTTTAGCTTCTGAAGTGCAGTTTTGATATTACTTAATTGGCAATTGTGAGAATTGCTTATGGCCTCATTTCCGGAATTAATTTTAGGAATTTCGATTTGTCATTGGGTCATAAAGAAACCACAAGAAAATTGTTACATACATATATATACACATATATAAATTTAGTTGTGAATCAGCAACAAGTTTAAGATTCAGCCAATTCAGGTGTTTTAAATGCAAAGTGAAAAGAGCTGAAATAAGCAGCATTTAAAAATGTAAACATTTTTGGAAAGCGTTTAAATGAAGTCAACACCAATATTGCCAAAACAATTATTAATATTTAAATATGATTGTGCATCTGTCAAATTATAATGAAATCATAATCAATTTATTTATATAAATATTTGAAAAGACATATAGGTATATATATATATCTATAATATACAATATCATTATGCAATGTTTAATCATATGTATACATATTTAAAACCAGAAAGAACTAACAGGAAAAATATGACCTGGCCTTGTAAATCGAAGTTAACATACCGACATCGAAATTTTAGACCGGATTTCAATATAATATTATATTTTTTTACATTTTATACAATCTTTTTTACTGATATAAATGTATCTCGATTGGTTCAATTTTTGTATTTCAATATTGCTATTTCTTGGTAAGAAAAAATAATTTTTCATTACGAGAACAAAACATTTGGATCAGCTATGGTAGGTATATGATATAGTGGTTCGAATAAAGTGGTCCACAGCTAAAAATATGGATATATAATAAATATAAAGGGGGAGTTTTGTTTATGAACAGACGAACCTGTGTCAGACACACATTTTATATATATACTGATCAAGAATATATCTACGGAGATGTCTCCTTCATTGCGTTACAAAAACTTTACGGCAATTGTCTAAAAACCTCTCAAAATATTTCGTTGCATGATTTTAGGTGTGCAAATTTACTTTCAGATATTGTAACATATCCAACGGCTGCTAAGCTAATCCAACAACATTTAATGGATCTGAGCTGGTTTTACTTGACTATACGAATAGGCCAAACACATAATTCTACATTTTTTAATTGAAGCAAAATTGGTGCAGACGTCCATTGTCATTGTCCACGAGACGACTAACATTTGTTATTCTTCAGAAATATTTCGTACCTCCTCGATATACCCATCAGGACAACTGTAGTCTATGCGGTATCACAAGGAGTCAATCTGGTCTTAATTGGGCTTGGTGAGATGGGCTTCTCTTCCCATCCCGCCCAAAAACCTCTCTAACCTAACCTAACTTAATTGAAACGAACTTGGTTGGAGCTTAGAAAAAAAAAGTGGAAAAATCCATAATGTTTTTGGAATGCAATATTTAATTTTATTCTAATTAATTCAAGATGTAATTCCTGAAGCTTGAAATATGTTCCTTCAATGCGTTATTTTATTAGCAGCAAGGTTGGTAAGGTTCGTTCCTGTTCCTTCCTCTGTATGTGGTTCCTGATTGTGACACATCCTCCTGCAGAAGCAGCAGCACGTCTGTCAATAAGTCTCCTCCTGCGAGATTTAAGATCGGCGGTCCTTGGCTGTGCCATTTTGGCCATTTGACTTGTTAGAAGCAGAAGCAAATTCCGCAGAAGCAAGTTGCGCAACAAAACCATCTGGTTGACTGGCAAGTGACCATCCTTCGCCTCCTCCGTGTCCTCATGCAAAGAATAGTGCATTGTATCCTCATCAGTGCTGGTCGACGCACTGCATCGCTTGAAGGGGCCACCGTTGTTGCGTCTGCAGTCGCTGCTGCCGCGATGCCACAACGCATGGTACAACGGGATCAGCGACAACAGACGCAACAATAGTGGCCGGTGCAAGCGCTGGAAGAGCGGCGATTAACACTGGGGTTGTTCCACAACTTGCGTCTGCGGAGTTTGCTGTTTCTAAAAAGTCAAACGGCCACAATGGCACAGCCAGGGACCGCCTTTCTTAATTCCCATCGCGATACCAACAAATGGAACTGAACATCGAATGGTGGCAACGTTGATCCATTATATAGCGATTTTTAATTTGCCAATTTTTGTAGTATGCAAATTTACGCTGCTGTGCTAACAAATGGGACACAATAATCAATAATTGAGTAGACAAATGTAACAATTGATGGTATTACGACTTTATGCCCCAACATGCAACATGCAGCATTTAAATGAATGCATGTATATCGAAGGAGTCTAAGGAGTATGTGAACGACAAAATCAAATGGATGCCAGTGATAGGACTATAGCTAATTACTATTATTTAAAAAAATGAATAACACACCTTTCATATATCAAAGATAATCTGATAACATTCTATTCTATTTTTGTAAGTTTTATGCAAACTCTTTTTATTGAATTTATAATTTGAGGAGTGAACTGAGAACTCAATATTCAATTATTCAATATTCTAAATTCGGTCAGTCTGCCAAGGCTATATTGACTCGGATCAAATATATATGTATATATATATATATACATCATCTTAAATGCATTGCAAACTTTAAAACAATATTCAAATTCGCCTTATATACAATTTATTTTCAATTATGGTATATTGATTTGGCAAGGGCATTCAATCTTCGGCACTCAAGTAACTGCTGTATCTGCTGATTAAATGTATATTCAGGTGTTCTTTAATAAGTCAATACATGAAAAATATACATTGACTTATATATTTCTTGACATTGTTAGACCCATGTTTTATCTCCCATTGTTTTACTCTGGAGAAGTTCCATTGTTAAGTCGTTATATTTTTAATTATGTTCTCAAAGGTTATTTTTGGAATTTATACTGTATCGTTTTGCAGCAATTTTAAATTACCAGTGCCACTATGAATTTTTATTAATTCAAAGTAGAAACATTTATTAAAAAATACTTGAAAAATTAATACCCTGCCAATTATTTTATTTGCAATATTCATTTTTTGTTTAAAAGAAACATCACTTGTTATATTGCTCAAGCAAAGGATTTGTTAAACGGCAATATTAAAATTACTTACGTAGGTATAATATTATTATTTTGTATAATTAAATGAAATGGTTATTAGAACGATTTTTAACTTTTTTGAAAGCGAAAAGATAATCGTTCCGTTCGACTTTCTTATGACAACTAGTTTAGCTCCACGCAAAACATGCTCTTTTATCTCTCGAAGCGGACCACATTCGCAGAAATACTAGATACTAAATACCAACTCAGCTCTAAACTATCTTACACAAGACTTTATCAAATTTCTTCGTATACCTAACTTAATGTATTGGTTACGAAAACATTAAACAATTTTTTAATAAACAAAATAAGTAAAAAAAAAATAAATTATGTTTTCCGATTTAAATGTAGATTGTAATGATTATATACAATATATACATTGAAACTTGGAGGACGCTCCAAACTATTTAAGTATTTTTCATTTATTTATTTTGAAAAGAAATATTTTTTTTATACATATTTTTATTCATTAAGTTCCGCGAGCTTCACGAATAATAAGAATAACAAGACTTTAAAAATGTAAAAACAATTTCTTTTTGTAGCATATCTGACGGCAAATTATTTATTTATTTGTCAACTAAAGTCAGTCGGCACCAAAAATACAAAAATTAAAAATTGGAATTAAATTAAATTTAAAATAAAATTAAAATTTTAATTAAATTAAAAAATAATAAAATATTTATAAGATATATAAGAATGTATAATTATTATTATTATTATTATTTTTTTATTTTAGATTTCTAAGATTTCTGGGGTAGAAAACAAAATAATAAATAATAAAAAAAAATATTTAGTTAAGATCCACCACATGTACATGCAAAAAAGTTAATCTCTAGATAAGACATTTAGAATTTAGTTTTTAATTAGAGAAATGGAGGACTCTGAATTGATTATATTAAAACTCTACTCTTATTCCACATTTCTTAATCGAGTATAAATATATTAAACAATTAATATAAAACTGACAACTAAAACCGGATAACTTGACAAACATATCAATATTTTAATATAAATATTTAAAAAAAAATGACACATATATAAATATTTATTAATACATGTATATACCTTCATAAAATGCATATTTATGATTGATAATGTCAAATTTAAACACTTTCTTAACAGAAAACGCCCTCGAATTGTGTTCAGTTTGTTGCTTTGTCACATATTTGTATTTATGCTCTCGCAGAGGAGCAGTAACTTTATCGCTATCGTAGCTAGCTCCGGCAACACACCTACGCCTAACCAGAAAATAACAACAACAACAACAACAACAAAATATTTACCACGTGGGCGTCTTTAGTTGCTGAACGTCTGAACGCCTCGGCAAATGGAGTTTGTAGTCGTAACTCTGGCGACATCAAGCTTGGGCATCTGCACTTCCTAGACGCCTCATGTTGTTGCTGTTGCTGTTGCCTGTTGCAGTTGCTGTTGTCAGCTAGAGCTGCCTGTTAGATGCAAGGGCGTTGGGCAACCTACGGCTTTTCTGTTGCTGGCCTAATGAAATTCAGTTTGCTGTAGGTAAAAAAAAAATGCTCTTTGAAAGCATTGAAAGGTTCTGTGAATGGACTACTAAAAAATATACTTTTCTGTTGCAAGTTACTCCAAAGTATTTTGAGTCACTTTTACGAGCGTTCACTTTGTAATTGATAGGCTGTGGCTAGCTGTGTGCTGTGTGCTTGGGTAATGTAAAACCAACCAAAAGCAATTCTCGCACAATTCCCGGTAATGTCTACACACATAATATCATTTGCATTTCCGTTCAACAAAAGAGGCATTTCCGTTTTTAGATGCCCCACACAGACAAACAAACAAACAGAGAGCAACCAAAACAAAAAGCGAAACAATGGAAAATCGGTTCATTCTACAAAGCGGCGTAGGGCTTCAGGGAAGCGTGCAAGTGGCAACAACAATAGCAATAGCAACAGCAACAGCAACAGTACCAACAACAACAATAACAATAATAACAATAACTATAATGTACAATCTACGGCAACAGGTGAAGCTACAAATGAAACTCAAAAATCAGAGCGTAACTACAAATTACAATGCGCAATGGCCAAACGTAGGCAGAGTTGCTGCTGTTGCTGTTGCTGTTGTTCCATTAGAATGCGTTTTGCATATGTACGTGGTCAAAATAAATCACAGACAATAACAACAACAAATAGAAGCAACAAAAACAACAACAGCAGCAGCAGCAGCAAAGTGTTGATATTGCTGCGTAGTTGATCAAAAGGCACAACAGCAACATCCTCTCTGGCTGCAAACATTTGAAATGCAGCTCTGCTGCCGTCTCCTGCTCCGCCCTTTTTTGGTCGTCACGCTAACTGGCCATAACAGCCAACAACAACAACATGGCCAAAACGTAATGTTCGAAACGTTTCAGTGCGTTTAATTTCCGCTGCTGTTGGTCAGCTTGCTGTGGTCGTCATCGTCGTCGTCGTCATCGTCGTCGTCACTGTCGCTGGTTAGCTAATTATGCATAAAATGCATTGACAACAACAATTTGATTTTGGCCCACACCAAAATCATAAAGCTAACCTTAGACTAGATCTAGTCTCAGTGCCGGCAATCACGTTGTTGATCTCTGCCTTTTGATCCTGCCTTTTGATCCTGCCTGCCTGCCTGCTGACTCAGTACCAATCAGGCATGTGCTAATCGCATATCCATTTGCCAAAGGCGTCTAGACGGCATTGGCAACCAACTTGTTAGCCTTACCAGTTCGGTTTTTAGCACTCGCTTGCTAATCAAGCCAAAAAGCAACACAAACACAAACACCATCACAGCAACTCAGCCGCAAGAGATCCGCACTAAAGAGTTAACAAAAAAATCCCAATCCGTTGCCAGTTCTACATTAACATTCTTCTGCGCAACAAGCGTCTCCCACACACTAAATATTATAGCTAATTCATCCAAATCATAACGAATTTTTAATACTCTTTTTTAGCACAAAACTTCGAATAGTTCAGACTACTTTTTTATAAGCCCCTTAATTGCCTAATTGCAATCTTCGAAAGTCGCTGGTAAATGTTAATATTCATCTCAAGTTTTTTTTCTTTAAAAATTCTTAACCATTCCATTCAACTTTTAAATTAATTATTAAAATTCTTGATTTTTAGGCACAATAAAAAAGTGTGACCCTTGTTAGTCTGCATTAAATATATAAATAAATAATTTATATTTAATTTTAAACCTAATTTAATATTTAATTTTAAACCTAATTTAAAATGAATTCTTTACGAGAAATGAAAATGAAAATTCAACAAATATCTGTATTTGAAGTCGCTTTATTCTTAACAAGACTAAACTAAAATTTTCAGTTAAGATTCTTAACTAACTTACAAACAATAAAAAATAGTTTAGTTAATTTTATACTTAAAAAAAAAAATATAAATAAATAAAAATGACTATTGCTCTTGTGTCAAGTGGCGATAATGTTGTCTATAGGCAACAATGGTCTCGAAAGGATTAACTAAACACTAACTTAGTATTGGCCACTTGCTAGTCCAACTACCCGTTCCACGCATAGAGTATACGCAAAAGCTCTGTTTGTGTGGGCGCAACCATAGCGCCGCTTTTAGCAGCAGAGTGAAACCCATCCACAAAGACCTGGCACAACAGATCCACTGCTGCCCGCAGCCAAAGCCCAAAAAATGAATCCACACAACTTGGATGAAATTAAGGCACGTCAACGGAAATAAACCACTTTTTTATTTTTTTGGCTAGTGCGCACCGCCAAATGACTCAAAATGTGTTGTTGGTAACGGAGTTGCAGCTCTTTCTGTGGAACAAGACGAGGCTGCTGCTGCTGCTGCTGTTGCTGTTGCTGTTGTTGTTATTGTTGTTGGTTGCAAACACGCTCTTGAGGTTGCTGCTGCTGCTGCTGCTGAGGCTGATGCGGTGCTGTTGATGCTGGCGATGTGCAGATAAAGCCTCAGATACGTATGATAATGATGTTGAAATGCTGAATGGCAACAGTGTGTGTGAGTGTGTGTGTGTGTGTGTCTGGGTGTGTGTGTTCGACACCACACAACGCGCGCAGCTGACTTTGAGGCAACATTTCAGATGGCTATCATTAAGAAAACTGATTTAGAATTGAGCCCAGAGCGGAGTGGCCATTGTGGGTACTTTACGAGTTCATTTCGCTTGGATAATGAAGCAACTGTGATCTCGAATATATATTCTGATGATTATATATGAAATGGCAACCTGTTGCAAATTGGCAGTGCAATAAGCAGCAACAAAGGCGTTGGCCGCCTGCTGAGAGAGCAAAAATATTCAAGAAAAAAACGGTGGCGATAATCGCTTGCAATGTTTTGGCCTGTCTCCAGCTGCTTAGCCAGGCCAAAAGTGCGCGAATTGGCAAACGAATTTTCACATAATTTAATGCCAAATCAGCACGCAAGTAAAACACAAACTCACACATGGCCAAAACAATACACATTATTTTCATTCCGTTTTTTGTTTATTTATTTTTTCAACATATTTGAGCTCCCAAAATAGCCAAAAACATGCGATAAGCCACCGAACAATTAAAAACGCGTTTTTTTGTTAGCTCGCCTTCTTTGATGTGGCAATAAGCCAAAAATAAGCCAAAATAAATCGAAGGCAAACTACTTACATTGCAACGAACTATGCACACCCTTTGAACAGTTTTATACTGCTAATAGTATATTTAAATAATTTAATATATAAATATTTAACTACAAACATAAATTAATCTACGTAGCTATAGTTTTTACTTAAATCCTATTATTGCTTAAAATATTTCTAAACATTCTTTTAAATTTTTTTTTATTAATAAAAATCAAAATAAACATGAAATAATAAAAATAGTTACAGTTTTCATTAAAACTTAATGCTTAAAGTATATGCAAAGATATGTTAACATTTTTTTAAGCTTATGTCAATGTTTTTAAATAATTGTAAAAAAAAAATCAATTTTAAAAAATGTATTTTACATACACAAATCACTCAATATTTGGTTAGAGTATGCGCTTAGTCGCATAGTCATTATTACGACAGTTGCGGGCACTTTTTACTTGTCAGTTGCAACAAATTGTTGCAGCTGCTGAGCATTGTAACCCAATGACAGAAGTCAACTTCGCTTACCAGTGGTTTTGTTGCACATTACCTAAATACAATTTGCTAACTGTACAAAAAATGAGCTGCTGCAGCAGGCAAATTATTAGGCAACATGTTGCTAATGTTGACAGCAACATGTTGCTGCAAATTGAAAAGGCCAAAGGCTAAATTGGACATTTCAGTTTGCATTTTTTTTTTTTGTTGCGGTCTGTGCCATTTTTTGGTTCGGTCAAAACTCAATATCAACCTGCTGCTGCGCCTGTTGCTAATGTTGTTGTTGTTGTTGTCGTTGTTGTTGTCGTTGTTGTTTGTTGTTGCTGTTGTGGCTACTGCTGCTGCTGCTGCTGGTGCATTGTTATCGCTTGACTAAACTTTTAAGTTGTGTGCCGAAATCAGCCACGAAATACGCTCGAAAGCGCAACGAAATAAATGTGCCTCAGGCGATGCAACACCTGCGCGCACATCTTTAGAAACACCTGACATGTATAATATAAATATGCAAAATATATAAATATATTTTAACTTGCGAGAATGACTAATGTGCAAGATCGATAGTAGAAAATGTAACAATAGAATACATTTTTTGGAGCACTTTCCTTAAATTTTGAAAGGAAGAATTTATTAAACAAGATTAAGCTTTTATTATATCGTCATATTTAATTTGATGCCTTTCTTTTTGGAATACTAAGTTAATATTAATCTACAATTTAAGAATAGTTGCAAGTATTTCTACAATTACAATTAAATTAAAGAAATTGCTTACACAATTTACTTTTAATATTTAAATATATTATCACAAATCTTTTATGAAATTTTCCTAATTTCCAGAACAGCTTATTAGCTGGTGCCTCTATTTAGGTGCACACCACTGTATGTTTGTATGGTGCACACCACTGTATGTTTGCTGAAATTCGTATGCATAATTCAGTTGCGAGTACTGAGATGCGTTTCTCTATTATGTTTTGCGCATGTGTGGCAAATGAAATTGCTGCATGGCGCGTGAAGAAATAGTAAAAGTTGAGGCTAAGCCAAAGCCAGCCAAAGGTCAAAATGTCACGCATTACAAATACAAACACAAGGAAAAATAGAGATAAAGGAAGAGAGAGAAAGAGAGAGAGAGAGGGAGGCACACACATGTGTCTGTGTTTAAGTAGCTGCAACCACACAACGAACGTGCAACAAACAAAAGCCACCGCAGCAGCAGCTGCTTTGAATGTGAGCTTGCTGCAAATGGGCAGGAAACCGTCAAGGGATTTGATTGTGCCCCCTGTCCTTACAAACGGCCTTTCCTGTGAATGAAGTGAAATAAAAGTGCGCCGAGCAATCGCAGACGCATTGTGTGGCAGCGTATTAAGACGGAAGCGGATGTTGTCCTTGTAAAACAAATAAAAACACACACACACGCACACACACACACAGCCAACCAGCCTTTCTCAGGGAATGCTTAAGTTACGCACACACACAAAGATCAAAGATCAAGATCAACAAAGTGCAGATCGCAGGTCACAGAACAGAACCAAATGAACTTGGTTTTCATTCTTTTGGCATTGAGCAAGTGTCAAAATAACAATTACGGGAAACAGCTAAGAAATGTGTCAGAAGTTAAGCCTATTAAAAAAAATACAAGAAATTGGGGCCATCGCTTGAAGTGCAAAAGTGTTTGTGCAAAAGACAAAACGAAAGACTCAAGAAACAAACTTGAGCAGTTCTAGGCGAGTGGGTCGCGTGGGCAGCGGCAATAAGGAGTACTCTGCACCACTTACGAATGCAGTTTTAATTAGTTGAACGTTCGCGTTAACATCAATTGGCAGTTGGCCCGCAGGCAACTTAAATGAGGTCTGAGTATCCTACGGACTGTGGTCATAAATTTAACGCCAAATTACTTTTAGTTGTAGCTGCCACAGCCGCAGGCTGCATTCATATGCAAATGCGCATACAAAACAACCAAATGAAATGCATTTAAGCCAAAAATGCTGCAGCGAACGAAGTTAAGAAAAAAAAAAAAGTAACAACCAATTTAATTTAAATAAAATTCAGTTTTGGCCAAGGTCCAAACGCAGGTAAGCGACCTAAGCTGGGCCACTCTACCTGGGCCTTACTACTGCTGTTGTTGTTGTTGTTGTTGTTGTAGCTGTTGCTTGAGCGGAAACGGGGCAGGTTCTAGAGTCCATAAAATGAGTGATTTGGGCGCGTTGCGACTGCAGACAAATCCCGGCTTAAAGTCATTTCAAAAATGGTTTGTTTACCTTTCGGGATTAAGCAACTGCTGTTGTGTATTTACTTCGATTGTGGATGTTGTATTGTGTTTATCTCATTTTGTGTATTTTAAATAATTCATTGTTTGGATTTGACCATTTATTTGCTTTGAGATTTGTTGGATGGCATTATTTGGTTGCCAATTCAAACAGGTCTAACAAAAGCCAAACTCAACTTTCAATTGCTGTCACTTATTAGGCATTTTTAATTGTTCAAGTGTTTCTTCATATGCAGCATATATACATATATAATGGTGTGTGTGTGTGTGTGTGTGTGTGTGTATGTGTGTGTTCAATTAAAAAGTAATTTGCCTAACAACAAACAGCTAGCAACAGCAGCAAATTCAAATGAGAAACCAAGAAGACACCCACACATTTCCGTTTCTCAACCCACTCTCGAAATAATGTTTACCAATTTTGTTGCTGTACTTTTGTTGCTTTTGTTGTTGTTGTTGTTGTTGCTTAGCGCATTTTAATACACAGATGAAAAACAAGTTTGTAAACTAATTTGCAGCCGCTTGACAATATTACCTGTAATTTAAAACTAGAAACAAAAAACAGATGGAGCTACTAATACTAATAGCAACACAAACACAGATTGAGATACAGCTACACAAACAGATCAGATACAGATAAATATATATATATAGGCTGAGCACAGTGGAACTGTCGAGAAAATATTTGTAAAAGTTAAATTGACGAATGATTTCAAAACTGAATACTTTTTAATAACTATGCATTAACACAACACAGAAAAATACAAATTTTAAATGAAATCAACTTAAAAATAATATTTATATATTTTAAATTAACATTAAAAATGTTGAATACAAATTTTATAAAATATATAAATAATATATAATAATTAGCAATATATGGTGATTAAATATGGGTAAATATTAATTTATTTAATTATGCGTTTTGTGGCCATGTTATTTTTTGTTGCTATGTTTTTTGGACAATTTTAAGCAATAAATATAATCCATAAATAGATTGATTTTTAACACATAAAAATAAATATAATCCAGAAGGAATAAAATATGTTTTGTAATTTATTTAATTATTCAGTCCACTGTCTTCGTGTTGACCACAAGCCACATGACAAATTCACTCGGCCCAGGGATCGTGTAGAGTAGGTTACTGATTGAAAACCAACCCAAGTTCACAACCCACGCATCGCCCGCGACGACGGCGCCGCCAACGCACGTGCATAATGTTAAATCGGCTGTTAATTGCGACATTTCGAAAGTCAACACAAGATCGAAACATACTTGAAGTATACATATACCCATCTATCCGGCCAAAAAAGCGTATTTTGTATACCCTTAACCCATTAAAAATGGGTAAAAAAGGGTATAATGGTTTTGTGCAAATGTATGTAACAGGCAGAAGGAAGCATCTCCGACACCATAAAGTATATATATTCTTGATCAGGTTCAACAGCCGAGTCCATATAGCCCTGTCCGTCCGTCCGTCCGTCTATATGAACACGCGGATCTCAGAGACTATAAGAGCTAGCGACTTCAAATTTGGAATATAAGTTCTCGTGTACCAGGCGCAGATCAAGTTTGCTTTATTTTATCGATAAATGCCTCAGTTTCTAAATTATCGATACATTTCGATTTCCGACTCTATAAGAAATGCACTTGCAGAACTGAACATTTGAATGCAAATCATTTTAAAGGGAAATTTGCCAATAAAACTAGAATATATTTAACAACTGGGTCAAGGGTATATCGTAGTCGAGCCAACTCGACTACAGCATTTTACTTGTTTTTATTTGGACTCTGTCAGCATCAATGAAATTTAAGCGTAGAAATACAAATGCTGAAGAAAGCAACTTGATATGAGCATTTCGTATGCATTTTAATATCAATTTGCCTCTAAACGGCATTCAATGATGTGGGCGTGGCCATGCCTCATGTGTCCAGCTGAACATTGAGAGCGCAGAGATAGAGTTGCTTTACGGAAATAGATTTGAAATGGACCAAATTAAAATGATTGTATGAGTCGTACAACTCTGCATGAAGCAGCTTCACAATGCGGCTAACATGTCATACCACACACACACACACACATACGCATACAAATACAGATATAGAGTCATAGCCCACACGTAGCGACATCAGACTGTGAAAAGCATCGAAAAACCCACACACAAAATGCCAGCCGCTTAACTTGTATGTCAAGAAATTGTAGATGCTGTTTGCTGTTGTTGTGCTTTAGTTGTTGTTGTTGTTGGTCTGTCTCTGTTCGAGTATTGGATGTTGCGGAGGAGTATGCTAAGTGAATGGCTCTAGCTTCTAGCATTCACTGCAAGAAATGCTTTTTCATTAGCAAATTAAATGCCAAACTAAATAATTTAAGCTTGTGCTAAATTAAGTTGCGGCTCAGTTGTTCTTAATGTGCACATTTCGCAGCAATTTATTTATTTGATTGCCTGCCTGCTGGTCGCAATGGCGACACACTTATCAATATCGCAAGTGGGCAGCGATTTTATGCTGCTGCTGCTGCTGCTGCTGCTGCTGCTGCTGAGCTCCCATTGCCAAATTTGGCAACTTGTTGTGGAGCAGCACTGACAACAGCAACAATAACTGCGACAAGTAGCACACACACACAGTTGTTGTATTTCTTGTGAAGACTTTCTTGCTGCCGTTGCTGCTGTTGCTGCTGCAAATGACGGCTTATAAATGACGCCCACAGCTGGCCAAACAAAAGACTTAGGCAACGAACTTGCTGCCAGTTGTCAGAGCTCAGAGCTCAGAGCTCTTCACAAAAGAACAACAACTACGGCTAGGCAAGCCAAGCGGCTAATGAGCACATGTAAAGCAGTAAAAAATTATATAAACATTAATTATGTACATTTTTTCATTTTTTTCATCCTCCCTTTGTCTGTCTCTCTATCTCTCTCTCTCTCTCTCTCTCTCTCTCTCTCTCTCTCTCTCTTTTTATTTGTTATCCAAAAAAGGAAACGTTGTAGGCGTTGGGAATGAAATGAAAATAAAAACTTTGTTTATATGTCGGGGGGCATGCTGTGAAAATTATGAATGATGTATATGAAATTAGAAAACATAGCAGAGGAGCTTCGGAGCAAAGCAACAGCGAAGAAAGAAAAGAAAATAAAAGAAAACAACGACAAAGCGCTAATTGCGCTTAAACTGAATAACTGCCGCACAGTCTATATGTATGCATGTGTGTGTGCGTGTGTGTGTGTGTGTGTGTGTGTGTGTGCGTATGAATGAGCTGCGTAGGTTGAACAAACTTCTTGTCTGGGCCCGCTTGGAGCCGTCCAAGCTGTCAACAACAACAATAACAACAACGGCAGCAGCAATCACATCACATTTAACTCTTTTTCGTCTAGGTTTTCATTTTCTTCAATTTACACACACACACATACATAATTGTTGAAAAGTTTAACGCATTTTGGATTTTAAATGACAGCAGGGAGTCGCAATAATTGCCGCACAACGGAAGTGCGGCTGTCTAACGAAGTTAGCAGCGTTTAATGAGCTCAACCAGCATCAAAAGACCCAACGACATTATGACGTAACGCACTTTTCGATTTTACATATACATATATAAACAAAAAAAAAAATAATAAACATATATAAACCACAACATAATTATAAATTTAATTATCTTTTTTCAATTTCATTTCATTAATGTAGTTTAATAACGTTAATGATCAAAGCGATATAAATAGAAGCTTTGACCTAAGAGAAGAACAAATTGAACAAATTTAAACACAGTAGCATTTATTTAAATGAGGCAACTTGCTAAAGACCAAATTTAACTATATATTTTAAATATATATAATACAAGACTATACTCTAAAGCTTTTCAAGTGATTTTTGTAAAAATTCAAATAGCTAAATATCTAAAGAATTATGTAATCTATATGCGAGCCCCAAGCGAACAATAAGACGAATCAATAATCAACTAATTCACCAATTATAAAGGCCGCTAAACGCTGATTAGCTTTAAATTCTTAGGCTTAAGGCTTAATCGAATAACGCATAATTAAAGAATAATTCGCAATTTTCGCATTTTTCACACACAAGTGTAGTTTTGATATGACCAAAGATTAGTCAGTGGGGCTAACGATCAGTTTTAGTAAGCTATACAGATCAACTTGAGTCTCCATGGCCACATTTGATATGCAGATCAGGTGGGCGTTGTCCGATACCCATTATTATTATTATTATTATTATTATGTGCATAAAAAAGTAATATAACCAACAACAATGTTGTTGAATGTTGAATAAACATTTTCATTGAAACGTTTCAATTTTATGGGCAACATTTCTCAACTACTTAAATAAAATGTGTCAGTTTTAAGTACCACAACAAGAATAAATACAAAATGTAACCGGTTCAAAAAAAAAAAAACACATAAATAATAATAAAATAAAATTGTTTTGCCATAAAATTAGCTCAGTGGCGTTAAAAATAAGTAAGACTCACCTTAGTTTGGGCCACATTCTGTTGGGCGCGTGTTGTAGGAACACTATTTATATTTGTTTGGATGACTGTCTGTTTATTTGCGCTCTGTTTCAAGTTCGAATTATCAGCGTGCGAAAATTAAACAGCGGAATATGTACGACGACAACTCGAGCGATTTATCAGACTGCTCGAGTGACGTTTATAGATTGTTGCTAAGACAATAACCGGCACTAACTTGGCCGAATGTATGTGAGTGTTTTTTTTTTTTTGTCTACCTGCGAGCTGAGAAACGGTTTCTGCTCCAGAACGTAAGTAAGCGCTTATTTAAAATGCGATAAAGATCTTTACGGTGCACTGCCACACGGCCGGGGTCTAGTTGGTAAAAACAACAATGGCAATGCTGTCTCAGTTGACACCGCTGGTGACGGCGTTGCAGATGGACATGACGCACCAGCACACACAGCACATTTCATTCATAAAGCGAAAAAAGCGTTGAATACAACACAAGTACAATGATCAAATACGAATATCAGCAGCAGCAGCAGCGGCAGCAGCAGCAACAACAACAACACAATACAATGAGCCGGAAACGGATGCGACGTCGCTGTTGATGTTTGTTGTGCCTTTGTGTGTCTATTTGCCTGCCTGCAGGATGCTTAAGGGATGGCTTCAGTTAACACACACACACATACACACACACACACACGCGCGCATACACTACTAACGTCAATTGCCGACGGCTCGTACAGAATTGTTAAAATTTACATTTGCATTCAAATTGCACGTTTATTTATTTATTTATTTATGATGGGCTCTTGCATTTGAAACGAATGACTGCAGCAACGAACTTTGCACACATTTATTTACATATAACACACACAACTGTTGCAGGCGGCAACAAACAAAAGAGAGAGAGAGAGAGAGACAGAGTGAGAGAGATCGCTGAGCTAAACAGCTGGCAGCAACTGAACGCGCCGACGACAAAAACTCGACTGAGACGAGAAACGCACACTGAAAACCTACGCTCAGGTAAAAAGAAACGAACTCGCGCCCCGAGCCACAAATGATTCGTGCATTTTCATTCACAAATACTGGTCTCTGCTGCGCCGACTCGGGCGACTTTACAATGACCAACGGCTATGTGGGCAGCAACAGCAGCAGCAGCAGAGACAACAACAACAAAAACAAACAGCAGCAGCAGCAGCAGCAACAATCATCAGTCCAGTCGTCAGGCATTGAATTGTACTTTTCAGCGCAGACAATTCCACAAGCGTTGCAAAGATTGCGATTGCATGCCAGCCATATTTGGCCAGCCAGCCAGCTAACCCAAATTCACATTGAAAACTAAGGCCAAGATCGTCTGGCAAGAATCGCTCGCTGCAGTGTGCACAATAAATATAAGAAATAAATCACAGCCACAGGAGGAAAAAGTTCTCACACTCGGCAACGACGACGACGGGTGTTGCATGTTGACCGGTGGCTATTTGATTTTCACATATGATCTGTGCCGCAAAACAATTTTCTTCTTGTTGTTTTTTCTCTTTCTTTTTTTTCCGTTTATTCTATCAACTAACTAGACTGGGAGTAGCGCACATGCACAAATATAGAGAGATTGGAAAACGGGTTGCGACTGCAACGGCTGTTAGCGCAATGATTAGTACGCCGTGCGTATTGTATTCCATGGAAACGGACGCGTATTTAACTGCATTAAGCTGCGTTATTGTCCAGCGTCTCGCTCTTGATGGGCACTAACGAGGGCGGTATATTCAGCGTCTTGCCCGGACAGGCAGCCTCATATTGATGCTTCAAGCTTTCCATCTCATAAATGCACGTAGACAGAGCTGTGCGCAATTCACATAGCAACACCATATCCGAACGCAGCTCGTTGAAGGATGTGCATATGTCCTCCGTGGGCGGTGGGCCGGGATCTGCAAGCAGTCAATTGTTGTAATGGTGCACAAATTGAATTTGGAACTTGAATTACTTACCAACTTTGAACTCCTGTATGGCCTGCTCGAGCGCTTTCACCTTGCGCTGTCCTATATTCGCCGGCAATTTCATCTTTTGCGAGCGCAACGATACGCCAGAGCCGCGCAGATCGGCAAACTTGATGCCGCTGCTGCCAATTTCGATGGCATTCACCACAGAGTCCACCTTTGAGGGTCGCGGCTGATGATGCACCTTCTTCTTGTGCAGTTTTTTCTCGTATTTTCGTGTGCTTGGAGTACTGGCGGCGTGTTCGTTCTGCTGATCCGCCTGCGATATAAGTTTCTGTAGATCTTGTGTTTTACGTTCGCGCTCCTTTTTGCGCGCCTCGATCTTCTTCATCTCATTGATCAGCATTTGCTCCTCCTCTACCTGTTGGGTGGTGCGCTTAAAGAGTTTCTCCAGCTGCTCCTTGCGCCGGCGCTCGTGCTCGGCGTCGTAGACAAAGGTTTTCTTTTCGCTCGACTGATTCTGATTCTGATTCTTGGACTTGGACAGAAGTGCAATGACTTCGTAATAACGCTCCTTAAGCTCCTCCACGGTTTTGATGCCATGTTGCTGCCGATTCCAGCGATCAGCCATCACAATAAAGCGCAGGTCAAAGCTGTATGCGAATAATTAACAAAGAGTTTCTTAGTTAAAAGTGCCCTGCTGCAAGATACCCTGTACTACCAATACATTTTCAAACTAGTTTTCTATAGTTGGAAATATAATATGACGGAAATTAATGCATCTAACACTACAACAATTGTTCAATTTCAAATGGCACAGGGTATATTTAGTAACATGCTTACCGCCTGGCCAGGTCAAACAGATGATCCGTTTGCACCTTGCTCCAGTTCTGTATGTTGTTGCGCAGGTGTGCATTGTATTCCGTCATTGTGTAACTTGGAATTTCCAGCTGCTTATTGAATTTGGCAAATGGATAGTCCGTTGAGTCGTCAGTGATGCGTTTCCAGTGATGAAAGACAGCGGCATCGTTACGCGCTGGATTAGAAAATGGTGCCCATTCCCATTTGCGCACCTTTTTCATGCCCAGCCGTGCCTTGTTCTGTTTGTAGCCCGCGCCAATGCCCAATGCGGTATCTGTGGGTAGCAGCGGTGGTGCATCTTTCTTATCCGTGTAGAGCAGTGCGAAGACCTCGCGGTGCATGCCCTCTGGACGCCGTGAGGCATGTTTGGTACTGCAATAAAATTTTGCTCAAAAGAATAACCAAAATTTGGAGATGCACCGGCTTCACTTACCGTTCGAAATTGCGTTTCTTTGTGGCGAGAAAAGAGTCTCTTGTGATTTCGGGAGTATTGGCACGATCAATGTCCAAAATATCACGCACATCTGCCGACATTTTTTTTAAATTTGACAATAAAACAAAATATTTTGTGAATTCACTTTTATTGTGTACGGTTTGCTCGCAGTGTTAGACAACGTTTTGAAATCTCATATCGATAACTCTGTTAAGTCCAAGAGCTGACTCTGTTATTGAAAGAGAGACGGTTCTGTTAAGTTAGCAGTAGTTCTCAAAACGTGCCCGCGTTTCGCAATGTTGTTTTTTTGTCCGTCGTGCGGCAACATATTAATTATTGAAGAGGATACTTCCAGCCATAGATTCACGTGCAACACGTGCCCATTCATATCGAAGGTCAAGCGCAAGATATCAACAAAAACCTTTCCGCGACTTAAGGTATGTGCTATAAAAACAGAAAGTGATGCAATTTCTGTGGATCTTTTATTCATATTGTTTTCCTCGACCCACGCAGGAAGTGGATCACGTTTTGGGCGGTATTGCTGCTTGGGAGAACGTGGACTCGACGGATGCCGAGTGTCCTAAGTGCTCGCACAAGCGCGCCTATTTCATGCAGATCCAAACACGCTCAGCGGATGAGCCGATGACCACATTCTACAAGTGCTGCAATCACCGGTGCGGAAACACTTGGCGCGATTAGTCAAATGCGCCATTTACCAACACTGCTACTGAGACGCACCAAGTCCATCTGCACCAGTATGAAAAATCAGAAGGAGCAGTCGCATTCCACGCCAGTCTGTGCTGTGGATGCGGTGAACGCTCTCAAGCTGGCCGAGCAATGCCTGCAGCTGGGCAAGGTGATTGCCCTGCCCACAGATACGGTTTACGGCTTGGCCTGCGATGCTAACAACGAGGAGGCCATACAGCGTCTCTACGAGATCAAAGGACGTGACGCGCACAAACCCGTCGCGATCTGTGTGAACAGCATTGCTGCACTGCGTCGCTATGGTCAGGCCAGCCACTTGAGTGACGAGCTGCTAACTCGCTTGCTTCCGGGGCCACTGACCATTGTGATCGAGCGTTCGCCGCAGCTAAGCAATCGCTTTCTAAATCCAAGCACCAGCCGTATCGGCATTCGCATACCCGATTTTAAATTTATGCGCGATCTGTGCGGCACATGGCATGAGCAGCCCCTGGCGCTGACCAGCGCCAATCGCTCGAGTGCGCCGAGCAGCCTGCACATCACCGAATTCCAGGCGCTCTGGCCACAACTGGGCGCCGTCTTCAATGCCGGCCGCATTGGCATAAGCGAGGAGCAGCGTCTTGCCTCCACAGTCATCGATCTGGTCACTCCCGGATGCTATGACATTGTGCGCGGCGGCGTCGCACTCAAACAGACGCTAGCGGTGCTGCATGAATTCGGTTATATTTCCAAATCCCAGTTGGGGCCCATTTAGTTGTACAACGATTAATTATTGGAACTTTTTCTATATTAAATATATTTTTATTGATTTCATTGTTCTCAGACAATCCACTAGTTCAATTATTTAAGAAACAAAATATGAAACAAATGAAAAGGAAATTAACCTTTACTAAAATTTTACTATATTCTATATACATGTACATATGTATATCTGACGCGGATTCTTAAAATCGGCATTTTGTTAGAAAGCAAATTTTAATTTCTACTTTATTTTTACGTTCAATTTCCAAATTTTGAATATAACTTTTCCTTGATGGGAAGGTAGCGACGCACCCATGAACACAATATCGATAATTAAAAAAAAAAAATATATATATACATATATATGTACAAACAGTGAGATGACTACTGCAATAGGGGAATCAAACAACCGCACTCGGGACTCAGTCTTTAGGCTAGTTATAGTAACTGGTCTTTGCCACCTGAACGGGTCGACGTCGTCGTGGCACCTCATTCTTAAGCAGACTCCAACGCTCGGGTGGCCAAACAATTGCGACTGCTCGCGCCGACATCAGACCGAGGGCTACAGGGCCGAAAGTGTTGCTGTCCAAGGAGTGTCCCGTATGATCTCCCTCCACCCAACAGTGGCCGTCGGGAACGCGGACAATCTCGTGCTTGTAGCCGAGCGTGGAGACCACGTCGCCCTGCATGCCAACCACCCGCTTGATTATCTTCTGCGCTGGATCCTTGGGCGAGGTTAACGATATGATATCACCCCGTTCCACGGCGGTGCTGTGTATGCCCCAACGCAATAGAAACACATAGTCGCGCTCGTCTGCAATGGGATTTAAAGCGGGTTGCATCGAAGTACCTGCAGAGCATAAACTTACTTAATACAGTAAACTATTCCGAATGGTTGAAATATAGCTACCGTCAACTCTGGCCACATAGCCGACGCAATCGAGAAACGTGATGCCCAGTGGCAAACCGTAGAGCAAGGATTTACCAAAGCGACGAAATGCCATGACGGCATGGCTTAGTGTCTATTTGCTGGCAATGCTTGAGGTCCTTCCCCTTATCGAATTAGTTGCAAATAATTCACCACAGCTAGCACATTTGGTTGCATACATACATATGAAATAAGTATTTGTTGAGCTTTTGGAATTAATACATAACAAATAACTCAAAGGTACTGTTCGTGCAGCTGTTCGCCCTCAATTTTGACAATCACATGAATACGTTGCCGTTCACATATTACAAAAACAAAAGAAAACAGGGTGTCGTCGTATACAAGTGATTATTTAAAGGTAAAATTAGTTATTACAAATCAAATTCCAGCTATTGTACTATGTTTACAGGTGTTTTTGATTTCATTTTTAACTGGAACTGGAATGTGATCGTGTACATGGTGCGCTCAGCAGCCCTCCAGTTCGCTTGGAATGGGTATATCGTTTTGGATGGCAAACTGCAGCAGTGCCTTGTATTTGTTCTTCCAGTTGCCCACGTCCAGGCGGATTTGCTCGTTATCTTCATGCATCTGCTCCAGCTCAGTCCATTCATACGATTTTTTCGTTTCCAGTTCGTCTTTCTGTTCAATGCGCTTGATCCGACAACTGGCTGCATAGCCACGATTTTTGAGCGTTCGACGCCTCTGCTTCATTCGGACAATCTCGTCCCTGTTTAATCCACGCATTTTCAGCGTTCGATTGAGATCCCGCACGGAAATCGTAACGAGTTCATCGTCCGTAATATCTGGAATTGGACATGGCGAAAGTGGAGCCTAAGAAAAACAAAAAAAAAAATACAATAGAAGTGTTGCAAGTAACTCGTATGTGTACAATTTGTAGTTGTACCTACCAGAGAAGACTTTCTCTCACGCTTGGAGTCCATAGCTAATTACATAAAGGCTTTGAACTGTTCACAATATAGTTTTATAATAACAAATTCGCAATTTGTATATGTTTTTGCGTATTACCATTCGCAGTGAACACAAGTACTTAAAAACAGTGTGACCAGCAGTGGCAAACAATAAATTGCACAAACTTAAATACTAAAGTGTGCCATCTCCTTAAAGATTTAAAAATACCGCGTTCGGTCACGCTGATAGCAAGTACTGCAAAGGATAGACGGAACAGAAGAAGAAATCAACGGCAGCAGATGCCATATTGCAATCCATATTATTTTGCTACTGCTGCCAACTAACTTGAACTCCGCTATGAATACGCCAGTAATTTACAACAATGTGCCCACAACGGGCTGCATTCAAACTCCTCTTTCGGTCGCAACGCCCGACGGCGGCCTGCTCTACACCGGCTTTAAATGCATCAATTATATATCGGCACCGCCCGCCAACGAACAGCAAGCGGCCGAAGTGAAAACCATGTCGACTCGCATAACAATCAGTGCACTCGATGTTAGCCCACTGTGGGCCAAGAGCGATGCATCATCAAGTAGACACTTTGCCATCGTCGCCGAGGATCTGAGCGTTCAGGTTTGGGACTGTACCCTGGGCGAGGTGATCATCGGCCATAAGGCGCATCAGCATCAGCACGAGGCGCGCGATGTGCGCATGTATCCACTGATAAATGTGCTAATGGGCTACGTTGCCAATGGCAATATACTGTCGATAGATGCCAGCGATTTGGTCATCTACTGCGTTGCATCCAACAGCTACTGTCGGCGCCCCACATTCCTATCGCCACGAAACCATCAGCTCACCGTACTTCGCTGCTCGCCCTTCGATGAGCATCTGTTCGCGCTGGGCACGGTATCGGGCGCCGTTTTGATTTGTGATCTGCGTAAGATGTGCATCGTGCACAAGTTGAATGCTCATGGCCAGAACGTGCGCATTTGTGATCTGGCCTGGCGCGAGATGTCGTACAGCAGCGAAGATGCAGCCATAGATAAAGCAGCCAAGCCTGTAGGTGAACAGTGGCGCAGTAGTCCCGCTGATGTACCCGCATCCGCTGAAGCTCCACCAAAAGCCCAAGTTGCAGAGTCGGATGATCCCTTTGATATCTATAACTTTGATCATCTGGAGTCGGAGTTCGGTGCGCCTGCGAATGTACGTCCGCGTCTAATCAGCAAATCCTTTGATGACTGTAGTGATTTTGTGGGCCTGGAGAGACCCACTGACAATGTGACCATTGACTACGTGGAGGCCTGCGAGCGCATGAAGGCAGAACTTATGGCTTCGCCTGACATTCCGCAAGTAGAGGTCACCCTGCAGGACTGCCAAAAAACGGGCACACATGCTCCACACAGCGACAGCAGCAACAAGTCGGAGAAGGGAAGCGGCACCCTGGTCAGCGGGTCTAGTGAGGGCAGTCTGGAGGTCATACAGTTTAGCTACTCCAGTGATGATGCCGTCCTTGTGGATGGCGAGCCGCCAAAGCCCAAGCGTGAGGTTCTCCATCACATCTATCACCAGGCGGAGGTGCATGATGCACCAGAATCGCCAAAGCTACAGACTCAAAACAGGCCTAATCCTAAGTCGGGCGCCAAACTGACCAAGGAAGCCAGCATGGATGCGCTTAGTTTGATTTCCACTGAGAAGCGCGCAAGACCCGACATTCTATTGGTGTCCATTAATGACAACGATGTCATGATGGTCTGGAATACGCTAACTGGCGAACACTGCGCCAAGAACTACAGCAAAATGAATGCAACAGGCAAGTAAAATCCCAAGCAGAGTAACCAGCCAATTCTGAAGGACATTCTCATTTATAGGTAAATCCAGAGAAGTGCATTGGCTAAATGATCAGACCATTGTCTGCCAGAATCGAAAACAGTTGTTCTTCTGGTCATTTGACTTTGATTCGAAAACGCTTCGCTATAAATTCCAAAAGGATCAGCTGCACAAGAGTTCGGTTCCAGAGATTTCCACGTGCGCAGTCAAGTGCGCCAATCAGCCACAAATATGGCTGACCACGCTGAATCGCCAGGTGGGAATCCTGAATCCGCTAAGCGGCCAACTAACTACCGTCTATGGCTGTTTGCCATTTGGTGTGCGGGCAATTGCCGAATGTCCGGATGATATGAATAAGTAAATGAAGCTAATTATGCTAACATAAAACACTAATCCATTCTTAATCTATCCCGCAGGATCGCATTGGGCTGCTCGGACAAACGCCTGGCTCTGTTCGATATATCGAAGCTGTCGTCTCGCTTCATACCCATTGAGAGCATCCACGTGAGTAGCGTCGTCTACTCGCTGGCCTGGAGTCCGGACTGTCTGCAGCTCGCCTATGGCACCTACGATGGCATTGTAGGTTTTAACTGAGATTTTATTACGAGGAACGAATCGAATGAACTACAAACATATTTATTTGTGCAGGTGGGCATTCTGGATGTGGAACGCATGCGGGTGAAGACGACTTTTCGTTCGGTGCAGAAAAAGGAGATCTACTCGCTGATGTGGCAGGCGAACTACATTTTCTGTATTGTGAATCGCATGCTGGCCATCTACGACCTGACGCAGGCCCAGAAAGGCAAGTTGCACCAACACTCACAGATGTTGTCTTGTGTTATAGGTCTGATTCTGGGCATTGCGCTGACCATAGGTAACCTTGGTCTGGGCGTCGTGCGTTTGACGCTTGCGTATCTCGGCCAGGTGTATGGTCTCGCGATGATAGTCCCATGCATTCCACGTCACGTTAATCCAATTGGACGGCGAGAGATCGTTGGTAACCACCATCTCGGTCTGACCATTAAAGTCGTTAGTCTTTGGCGGCTCCACGGGGACCGGTTGTAACTCCTTTTCAATCAGCGCATCATCCAGTTTGAAAAGTAACGCCAGATTGGCGCTGTTGAAGATGGCGTGCCTCAGGGCGGTGATGAAACGCTCGAACCACAGCTCGCCGATGCGGGCGTATTCCTCGTCCTGGAATCCAAATTTAATGTCCACATTCATGCACAGTTTGCGCTGCACTTTTGCCGGCAGCAGTAGTCCGTTTGTCACGGCCAGCGTCAGGCCGCAGAATTCTTTGATGTCCGCTTTGGCCAGACTGCAGAAATTGCCATCAGTTTGGAATTTCTTGAGGGCGTCCATACGCTCAAGGAAGCTGCACTCGAACCAATCCTTTCGCCGCTTAGCCAAATCTTGTATCTGCGCAATGGTATCCTTAGCACGCTGCACCATCTCCTTTGTGACCTGCTGTTCCAGCTGCTCGCGCAGCTTATTCAACTCGACAATGTGATTCAAGTAGTGATTCAGATTGCTCCACACCTTGGAAAGGTATACAAAGTGTGGCTGCGGGAGGCGGACACAAAAGTTAGAATCCTTCAGTTTTGCCCAATTCTTGCGTACTTACAAAGATCAGTTCCGACTGGATGGAGGTGCGCATGCTCAGCGTATCGTTGATCTTGGCCACAACGCACTCATAGCGACCCGTCTCCACGCTAACCAGATATGCGGTGTGCTCAAAGCTGCGCTTCAGTGCGTTCAGGCAGCGCTGCAGCATGTAGAATGTGACGGTAAACTGGTTGATGCGATGCAGCTGCTCCAGCGGCACGCGATACAGTAGCTTTGTCTCCTTGCAATTGAATTGCAACTGATCGCTAACTGCCGTCTGGCATCTGTCGCACAAGTTCTTCAGCCGCTCCAATGCCGCATCAAAACCGGCGTTTGTGTTGCTCTGCGCCATTTCCAGATCACCAATCACTGCGGGCAGTTGTTGTGCATAGCTAGGGTATATTTAATACAAGGACAGTAGTATTTGACAGCTCACCATAGCGCACATTTTCGCGATCGCCATCGGGTCCGTCGTTGTTGTAGATGACAATGCCCGCCACGGTGTCCGCCAGTCGCTGCAGATACTCCTGTCGATGGTATTTCTTCTTGAGCACATAGTTCTGCAGATCACTGCGCCCGATAACGCTGTTCAGCGCCATGGCGGTCAGCTTGCGCAGCACATGATTCCGGGGGCAGCCCAAATGATTGGTGGCCACAATGAAGACCTGCATTTTGTCAAAGAGCTGATCCAGCTGCAGCTTACTGCAACTCTCCGGATACTGCAGAATGTCAGCGATGAGCAGCTTGAGCTGTTGCTGGAACTGCTGCTCGTACTGTTCACGCACATAGCTCAGCTGTATGCCGTGGCCCATCTTTATGATCCAGGACATGCGCATGTTGGCCATCGTGGTGTCCGTATTGTCCAAATACCCGCTCACAATGTTGTCGATGAATGCGCCAATGTTGCACGCACTCGGCTTATTCAGATCGGTGTGAAGCAGCCCGCGTCGCATGTCCCGCACCAGCAGATGCACCACAAACTTCATAAACTTCACATCCTCGTCAATGTCGCGTTCTTTCAGCTGCGCCAGGATGCGCTCGGTAATCTCCTCGAGAAACTTGTGTTGCGGATGCGACATGTTCAGTATCCGTTTAACGTTCAATTTGTATGCCTTCCACAGTAAAACATATATCGAACGGAATTTGAATTGTTTAGTGTGTGTTAGCACAAAAAGTGTTTTGTTATTTTGAATGACAAGTTGAAGACTAGTTGCCCCTGGTAACAAAATGTCAGAGAATGCTCAAATAGGAGATACTCTATAGGCAACTATGTTGTACAAAATATATTTAGATGCTTATTATTATTATTATTAGGTTAGAGGGTGTGTGCACGGCGACCTGATAGGTCTATTGCGCCCCCTTCTTGTCTTTTTATTGGCTTGAGGGCTACTATGTCATTGCTCATCATGACATGCATCCTAGGGTGCATCCCTAGGATGTTGCTTCCCTTGCTAAGGCTACACACTCCGCTAGGATGTGCATTGAGGATTCCTCCTCGCCTTCACAGAACCTGCAGAGTCCGCTACTAATTATACCTAGCTTGGCTAGGTGACTTCTTAGTCTACAGTGTCCCGTCAGTAGACTGGTGAGTATTCTAAGATTGTTGTTACTCATGGCTATAATCTGCTTAAATCGCTTCTGATTATAGCCACCCAAAAGACATTTGGCTTGTCGAAGTCCTGGTGACTCTGCCCACCTCCGCTGCCTCCTCTGTCTTTCTTCGTTTCTAAGCTCCTGCCGTATCGTGTGCCTTCCAATGCCACAATACGGATCAGGTCCTACTAGGGGTCTCTCCGCCCCCAATCTGGCCTGCCTGTCGGCCAGTTCGTTCCCCACTACGTCCGTGTGGCCCGGGACCCATCTTAGGGTGAGCCTATTGGTTGCCCCGAGTCGGTCAAGTCTGGATTGTGCTTCTAGGACCACTTTCGAAGTGATTTTCGTCGCACTAATAGCGTTTATCGCTGCTTGGCTGTCGGATAGGATGGATATATCCGTATTCCGATAGTTGCGCACCAGATTAAGGTCCGCAGATGCTTGGTTGTTGACATAATAACAAATCTTTCAGATTGCAATCCGTATCAAACCACAATCAGCTTATTATGCAATTGCATTATTCATCCCTTTAATCTCTCTTGTTTGCTCTGCCCCTTGACAGATGCCCAACTGCTGCGGTACATCGAACGTCCCAGTTATCTGTACGTCCGCGGAACGTTTCTCTTTATCGGCACGGAGAATGGCTTTCTGCAGCTGTACGAACGCACCGATAGCAAGGTGTTGGGTTTTACAAGCGTCAAGCAGACTGCGCTGATTTCGCGTTACATCACAGACATTGCATTTAATCCGCTGGAGACCAATCAGTTCGCCGTTGTGGGCCATGAGAAGCTGCTGTACGTCTTGGAGTTTCAGGAGCAGCAGCGTGACTGGATCAAGCTGCATACGTTCACGGCGAGCGATCCAAAGGCATCGATAACTTCGGTGAAGTGGAGCAATGCACAGTCGCATCTGCTGCTCAGCTTTCACATCGAGGGCAAGGTGTGCCTGTGGAGCACCAAGCAGCCGGATCAACCGCCACTGACCATCACCTATCACTGCCCCATGTGGTGCGGCCTGTTTCTGCCCTCCGACGAGAGCATTGTTATGTGCAGTGGCAAAACACTGTCCCTCGAACTGATTAGCATCAAGGACGCGTTGGCGCGCAACGAACAAAATATTTGCTCCAAAATGGATGCGCTGCTTAAGGTCAAATGGGCCAGCAAGTCTCTCACTCAGCCCCATGTGCCTGCGCTAAACGCCGCACAGAAGAAGCGACAACGTCGCGACAAACGTAAGGCAAACCAAGCAGCTGCTTCTGCGGTTGCCATGGAGCAGCCAGCAGTTATGAACGAGCAGCCAGCTGAGCAGGTCGAGCAACAGCCCGCCATTGAGTCCATGCTAGGAGCGCTCAGCCTGGAGACAAAGAGCACCAATACCAACTCAGCAGTGGAGTGCAGCAAGTGCAAGGAACTGAAGTCGCAGCCGAAGCTCGACAACTTTTTGGCTGTAAGTGGGAAACTGTTTAGCTCCTCCTGCTTCAGATGCTTATAATATTAAATCCTTGCTTACAGCATAGCCGCACTTGTTTGTGCCTCACACAAAAGGAGCTTAACAAAAGCGCTCTGGAGAAGTTGGCCATTGTGCTCACCGAAGATGCGGCTCAAATAGATAAGGCCGTGCTTATGTCCAAGCTATTTAGCACCAAAGTTATGGCCAAGAACTTGATTGCCACCGAGCGTAGGTTTTGTACTTTATTAATTAGATAAACACTTTTCAAACACCAGTCATCTTTTTTAGTTACTAATCTCAAGCATTCCAATAACAAGGACATTGCGCCACTCTGCCTAGCTGTATCCACTTTTAAGGTACGCGACGAACTGCAGCAGCACATTGACAACAAGACGCTCAACGAGTGGCATGTATCCGTGGCGCCCTCAGTGTCCTTTGTGTGAGTAAAGATTAATCCCAGTCCATGACTATCAGCTAACTGTACTCCTTCCGTGCAGCTTCTGGCAGAAGTGCTGCAAGGCATACGCCCAGCAAATGGAAGAGCAAGGATATATTTTGCATGCAGCAACCTATTTGACGGCCATTGATATGCAGACCGAGGCCATTGATTTGTTGTTGAAACATGAGTACTTCAGGGAGGCATTGGCGAATGCCCGCATTCATTTGCCCGCCACGGATCCCGTGATCAAAACCATTATCAACAAATGGCTGGAACAGCTCGAGAAAACCGGCAATTTCGCAGCTGCAGCCCTAATGTAAATTTTGCTTACATTTTATGAATACATCAATTTTAATGCGAATCTTTTAATGCCTTTCAGTTGTGTGCTGGACAATGAGATGTTGCGTGGTTATACGTATCTGCGCAAATTCCGCAACTGCACTCCGGAAATTGCAGATCTCATGGAGCAGATCAAGCGCATTGGACAGCTGGGACCACTGTTTGATGACGCCTGCCAGGACACAGCCGAAGCAGCCGAGAATGGCTGCGAAAAGGACGCTGAGAATGCGGCCTAAAACACCGTCAACTGCCAAATTACTCATGTCTGTTCGGGCATAGATTAAGTTAGATGAAATCAACAAATGAGCTTCTCGTACCAATGTAGCAAACCCCAAACGGGCAGCTTCCTCACATTAAAAACGAGTTTTATTTTATGTTCCACTTGATTTCCACTAAAAAAAACACATTAAGGAAATTATCACATTAAAAATATGTCATTTAAAGAAACGTACAAGAGAACAATAGCTTAAGTTTTTTTTTTTTAAATTGAATAACACTGAAGAGAGCTGTTCACCAATTATGAGTTCCAATAGCTTGTAAACCGTTTGACTTTCGGAAAGAAAACGTTACATGAATTTACACAATGTCCAAGGCACATTTAGCTATTAGAAATCAAACACAAAGAAGAATACACATACATATAAATTAAATGAAAAGAAATACAAAGTTTTTTTTGTTTTTGTTTTTAATTAGAACATCTTGAACCTTAACCAAAGGTTTAGGTTTACAGACAACGCGGCCCATTTGTTGTCCGCCAGCACCAAACAAAATGCGATCCCGTTAGCCGGGGGCCAAAGACAGAGAGACGCCGCACAGCACAAAAACAGCTTAACGAGTATTGTTTTGGTTTTGTCAGACAATCAAATTATGCAAATGCAGCGCGGCCGGCCTTTCCGACAATCAACGTCAGCCAGAAATTAAGTTTATTTAATTGCTTGAACTAAGGTCTGCAGCGACAGCGGCACCTGCAACGCCGGCTGAGGCAGCAACGCGCAGTCGCAGCAGGGCCAATGCGAGTGAACTTGCTGCGCAACGAGACGCAGACAAATTAAAACAAAGAGGTAATTTGTTCTCGAGAAAGCTAGGCAAGAAGATACCCTGTACCCAAGCGTTTAGCAGTCTTAGATCTTAAGTTAGGAACAACTTTTGTTTTTCTTAAATAAACCTGAATGAATTTTTTACTGCTGATCAGCAACATATATTTCTAACAAATCGAAAAGCTATATTTTTACAAATTATGGTTTTTATTGAAATCAGAAACGGATTTTCAATGGATTATAGTAGCCACAAAATGTATGATATAACAGTCTCGACAAACGTATAACAACTGAGCATGCATTAGTCCAGAGTAATCGACTGGATAAAGTACCGTTACGAACAACAAACCCATTTCAAATGGGAATTTGTCATCATCAGTTTTCTTTTAAAATTGCTTAATTTTTAACTGCATTTTCGTTAACTTGTTTCTAATGATTCGCTAGTGTCATCCCGTTGCAGTTAACCATTTTTCTTTATTACACCCACTCGTTAACCACATTTTAATGAGTACAAATATTTATTTCAATAAGCAACGAATGACGTCGACGTCGCGACGTCGTCGCTGCGCCGCAACGCAGCTGAGCGTCGGCCGCAATCAGAGACAGAGGCAGAGCCAAACGGGCAAAGCCGAGGCACTTTTCAGTTGTTGGGCAGCCGCTGAGCTCAGCTGACGCGTTGAGAGCTACAAAAGTGTTTTCGGAGTCGCGTTCGTTGCCAGAGTCATTTGATTTTCACTTTTAACTGTTTGGAAGCGCGCGCGCGCGTTCTTTTAACCGTTAGCCATTAGCCGTGCGCACGTTACGGTTTCCCTGCGAGAGTGTGCGTGTGCGTCTCTGTGTGCGTGTGTGTGTGTGAGTGTATGCGTATTTATACAATACCTATCTTATTATTATCAACGCTACGCATGTTTGTGCTGTTCTCACGTCTCTCATCCACTCGCAGACTTGACCCAGAGACCGTTGTACAATTAAGCCGCAACTCAATTATAATTTTGCTGAAGTGCATTTCGCTTTTGCTCAAGTGAATAGAACGGAACGGAAGAGAAGAGCAAGAATTACGTATTTACGTATTTAACGTATTTAACTCACAGCAAAAGTGTTTGGAGCAAGTGCGCGGCTATTTGTTGTTTATTTGTTTTTGTTTTTGGCTGCTGCTGCAGCTGCAGCTGTAGCGCTTTTCCGCTGCCAATTTCCTGGCACACATATGCCACATATTAATGTCGGGTTTTTTGCCAGCACGCATTTACATATGACAGCAGCAGCTGCAGCAACAACAACAACAAAGCAATAGCAATAGCGGCGACAACGGCGACGACGACAACTTCTCCCATCTGCATGACTCAACGCTAAACAATTTTTTGTGTGTCGTTGTTTTTGTTGGTTGTTGCTGTTGTTGCTGTTGCTTTTTTGCGTAGTTATACCCGCAGCGTTGCTGATGGGAGTGGATCTGAGGCTGAGGCTGCGGCCTGTGGCGCATGTGAAATCATTTCTTGCTTCAGCGATAATTTCTACAATTCGAGTTTCTGTTTCTCCCTCATATTTGTATTTCTTTAGTGGCCGTAACTTACGACGGATTAATGCTAACATCGCGCTGCAATAAAGTGAAAGGTAAACCCATCAAAAAACGAACTACATTCATACAACATCAAATCGAAATCAACAATACTAATCACACACACACACACACACACACACACACACACAGACACACACACAAATATTTATTGCATTTTGAAACGCATTTTAACGGCAACGCACTCACAATTGAATTCCTTTTCCTTTCTATGCTTTCGACATGTAACTCGTTAAGATTTGCATAATAGTTAAACATCTGCTCGCGTTGCATTGTTGTTTATTCATGCATATGCACCGATCATGCCACTTCATATTGTTGTTCATTCCATTCCATTATTAATGCTATATTTATTTGTTATTGTGAATGCTATTGAACTCTCCTGCCGACAGTCGCAAGCAACTGCAACTATTAACATTAATGTACACACATGCAATACTACAATCTCCACGCCCGTCATACATAATAATAATAAAATTAAATATATAATTCCAAAAACACAAACACAGTGCGACAGAGACAGAGATGGCGAATAATATACAATGCAAATTGTTGTTGTTGTTTCGAAATATGTTGAGCGCAGTTTTTCACAGCAAATTAAGCGGAATCTACATAATTTTGTAATCCACATCCACATCCAACGTCGACTAGTGTTACAGATACTCCATAAACATAATACACATAAAAGTTAAGCTGCTGAAAGCCGCACCAAAGGCGTGGCAGTCAAGGGCGCGATTTTGAGTTTTATTATAGCTTACATACTCAGTCTTGCAAAGGGGTCATTATGACTGGACTGCAATGTTGGACACGTTTTCGAAAAGCTTTCTAATCCAAAATCTATTGACCAGAATGTGCCAACAACTATGTATATATTGAACTATTGCACATAACGAACCGGATATTTACTTAGTATATCTGTCATATAAGTACAAATGATCGATCAATTAAAGTGCCATAAATGATATGCATTATACCATTATTATATGCATTCATCTGTTGACTATATGTTCATAAGCTATTTATATTCATTTATTACTGCACTAGTCAGTAAGAATGCTGTTTGAATACAAATTTAGTTTAAAGATGCTTCCATCTAATTAAGAAATTAATAATTATAATTTACCAAAATCCATTCAGCCTCAAATCTCTGTTAAATTCTAGAATAAATACTATCACTAAGTCTACTTGATATTGTGTCTAGTTTTCATTTTATAACTCTCTTGCTTACGTTTGCAATATTTTATTTTTATTGTCAATTGGTATGCCTAAAACCTTTAGCTAAGACCTATTAATTTAAACATAGCGTTAGCTTGAATATTTTAGTCAGTCAGTCTAGTCACCTCAAATGGAATCTCAATGAATCTCATCAATCAACCAACAATAATAAAATTGATTTGTTATTTATGTTAACGCATAATTGAATTCAAAGTTCAGTATTTGATAAATATTTTCGGCGGAAAAAAGCATTTTAAAACAAGTATGATGCTGTAGTCGAGTTGGCTCGACTGCGATATACACTTAACCAAGTTGTTAAATATATTCTAGTTTTATTGGCCAATTTGCCTTTAAGATGATTTGCACTAAAATGTTCAGCTCTGCAAGTGCATTTCTTACAGAGTATTTTTTACTCACAAGCATATACATACTTAAATACAGACATACATACATACATACGTACACGAATCAGTACTTATCGGGGCTCTGCAGAATACACAAAAATATATTGACGCTAGCGTCGATTATCATGTCATCTCTTTCTCACACATGCGCCCGCCTATTTATATGTATACAGAAAATGCTTGCGGCTGTGGCAGCAAGAAGATCAATATGAAAATATATTTTCGCCTATAACTTTGGTGTTTCTTATCCGATCTTAATAAAATGAAATGAAATAATATGTATAAGCATTTTATGTATAAATTAGAAGCCTCTGCCTCTGAAATTTTAGAATTTATTGCTATCGGAAATCGAAATGTATCGATAATTCAGAAACTGAGGCAGTTATTGATAAAATAAAGCAAACTAAACTTATATTCCAAAGTCTCTGAGATCCGCGTGTTCATGCAGACGGACAGACGGACAGGGCTATATCGACTCGGCTGTTGATCCTGATCAAGAATATATGTACTTTATGGGATCGGAGATGCTTCCTTCAGCCTGTTACATACATTTGCACAAAACCATTATACCCTTCTTACCCATTTTTAATGGGTTAAATTAACGACTTACCATCCAACAAATAGTAATCAATTAATAGTTAGGGTATTTAAAGAGCAGCGAGTTAATGGCATCCATTTAATGTTCGTTGCTTAACTCGAGTCACTTAACACATTTTCAACTAATACGCAAAGCTCACAAAGATATCAACTTGAGACTGTATCAGCTGCTAAGAATAGACATATTGCGAGTAACCCGTTTCAACGGCTGCCAAAATCTATAGAAACCGGACAACTGGAGAATTGCTCACAATATTTGCATAGTCAGCCAGAATTAACGAAAGGAGGGAGGTGCTCAAGTGAGAAACGATTGCAATTCTCTGCGGGCCAAAGAAAGCGGTGGCACAGGAAAATTGAAAAAGTGGTATACAACGCCAGCGGAATCTCAATGGGGCATAGGGGCGGTGACCTGACCACATTTAGGCGTGCGCATATCCGGCCAATAACATTATGGCTTTTGGCTTACGACTTATGGCAATGGCAAAACGCACCCAGCTAGAGTCGCCCACGCGAGGAGCACGCACCTTCAAGCTCATGTTGATGATAATGATGAAGATCGCTTATGGCGCACCTGTCGACGGCATTGAGTGTGGCTCCAGTTCTGATGAAGAGACGCAGTCGCTTGACTATTATACAAAGATTACCAAATGACTGACTAAGCCGCTAACTGACGTTGGCGTTCACTTATACAATTGACTGCTTAAGTATGTGTGCGTGTGTATGTGTGTGTCTCAGACATTTAACGCTTGGCTATAATTGATGAAATTATTTACATTTTGCACACGACTTCATGATATAAGTAGCAAATTGTTTGCTTACGAGCAGTAGCTGGTTAGTGGCAGTAAGTTGGCTGCAAGCGGAGGCAGAACAAAAGACTTAGGCAACGAACTTGCTCAGCTCAGATAAATTATACATTTATCAATTTAACATTGTTAAGGTATTCAAAAATACGGATTAAATATATTAAATGTCATTTGAATTGTTGGAAATATTTAAATTTCTTGTATTTCTAGATTTTTCGTCAGCTTAAAGAATTCAATATATCATCTAATGCTATTATAAATTGTAAAATATAAAATATCAAATATTAATTAATTTAAGTGCTATTTAAAAATGTATTATAAATTGCATAGATATATAGATTCTTTCAGAAATGAAAATTAATGTTAAATCTTAAAGCTGTTGGTATTGGATACATTTTTTAATATAATAACAAATGCATAAAATGTTTTACACATAAAATTTAGAATCAAAGCAAAGGTTTTTCATTTTCATTATGTGGTACAAAGCAGAAGCTAAAGCATGAATATTTTGTAAGTTTGAATCGGGTGATCAATGTGATCGAAAAGTGAAAATCTCTCCCGCAGCTGGTCAATAGCACAAGCTCTGCCTCTGCCTCTGCCTCCGTCTCCGTCTCTATCTCTAGTATATGCCGTTAGCTGGCCGCGAAACTAGTTCTTTGCCCAAGTCTTTTGTTAAGATGGCTTTTAGGCACTCACACTTAGACACTCACACACTTACACTCTCACACACATTCTAACACACAATCACATTCACACTCATCGGCTTAGCTATAGCGTCTTCATTTCCATTTCAGGGGCAACGGCAAATAAAGCAAACCAAACCATGACAAGAATCAATTAGGCCGCTTAACGCTTTCGCATTCGAGCGCCTCGAAACTCATTGAAACATTGAAGCATCTGAAGCATCAAAGAACTAAGTAGAACTAGAACTAGCTTGTCATCGCCTCGCACCACTTACCCGCTCCAGCTGCCAGACAAGGCCGGCTGGCCAAAAAAAAAAAAAAAAACATTAAGATAAAAAACCACAACCAAACGGCAGCTTTAACGCTTATTTTGTTTTCGTTCAAAACACCAACAACCACATCGCAATAATGAATTATCAGAAGGCCAGTGAAACGCATTCACCGTCCTCGTTCAAGAAGCCGAAACGGCCGACGGGCAACGGGAACGGGAACAGCATACAAAACTTTTGGAACGAACGCATCATGGAGCGCTTCATAAAGGCGAATCTATTCATTATTTGCTGTGTGGCGGCGGCTCTCTTGCTGGTATGTAAACCAATATCGTGAATTACACTTGTGCACACAAATATATATATACATATATACTCATGTACCCCATCATTATAATTCTGCTGTTGTGTGTACCGTTATGATAACACCCCGTCCACTTTTTGCGCCACTTAAGTGAAAATGAAATGAAATGAAATCGTTTTGCACAAAAACATAAACATTTTTGTGCTGTTTTTTTCTTTTTTTTTTTTTTGTTGCTCTTGACAGACGGACTGACAAACGAACAGCAACAGCAACAAGCTCATTAATTGATTGATGGATGACTGCGGAGCTGCGGTGTCTCCGCTTTTGTACGCAGCAGCAGCTTCTGCTCCATCTTCAAACATCAACATTAGCTCCACTTCCAACTGCATCTTCAACGGTTGCAGCAGCCAACAACAACAACAACTTCAGTTTCGATTTCCGTTTTCTTTGATTTCAGCTTTCGCTTTCTATAGGCTTGTTGCGACTTTGTTAATGTTTTCATAGGGGTAATTAACACGGTAAAGATGCCATTTGCGACAGCACAAATTATAGGCCAACATTCTCAATCAGTATAATTAGTTGTTAGTTATTATTAGTTTGAGTATAAAACTTAAAAATTGAGTTCTTATTTCAAAATAAGATAAAGTTTGTTTTCAAAACTGTAGCTGTTAGTGTTGAAAATTATGTTATTTTACATTCAATGCAATCGTGCATCGATACTTATGTTAAGTCTCTCATTAATACTTATGTTAAGTCTCTCATTAATTGCTACTCATAATGTTAAGTAGCAGTCTTGAATAAACGCTGATTGAGTACACAACGATGGTGGGGCTCAGTATTACTTTTGTTATCCAGGCATTCCTTGACGCGGGGAAACTTCGCTCCAACAGTTAGCAATAAATTTCTTGACTGAATAACTTTTAGTACTTATTAAGATATCCCATCAATGATTGATGATTAATGACAATTGTGTTTTTCTTTTCTTTTGCACACTCAATTTTCTCGCCTGGTCCACATAGATAGTGTATTTGGGCGCTTTCTCGTGTGAGGTCTCTTGGTTGCTGGAGGCGCATGGGGAGCTGCCCATTGCCTCCTACACGCTGTGCACTCTCTTCTTTGTGATGTTTGTGGCCAGTACCATCTTAATCCATGGCCTGGTCAGTGGTCTGTGCTGGCCACTGTTTGCCTGGTCGGCTGTTATTGGACTGCTGTCCATACCAGAACTGGTGCTAGTCATGCTCATGACCACACAACACTGGGTAAGTACTACAACAGCTTTGGGTAAAGCTTTGGTTAATCCTTATTGCCTTATGGCAGGGTCTGCAATCGGTGCATGGATTGACGGAGCTGACATCCTATTTGATACGTCTGATAATTAACTGCCTGGCGCTGATCTGTGTCATACCCACGGGCATCAAGTGGCGACGCGAGAGGCAGGTGCTCAATCAACTGCAGGGATTGGCCACACGACTCTCGCTGCAAACTCCCGCACCCAGTGTGCCCATGACGAAGGCAGATTCACGTCGCTCCAGCCAGCGGCAAAATGGCTTCGAGAACGCCGGCTATCAGTTGTGCGACGAGACAAAGATGCCCCTGGGCAATGGACTCAATAATGCGGGCAGCCAGTTGTTTGGCTCACAGAATGAGTTCAATGCCAGCATGTTTGCTCCGGCACTGGCGCAACAGTTTAGCTCCGTTGCTCCGGGTCAGCGTTCGAGTGGTCATCGCGCCCAGTCACTGATGGATCTGCGCTGCACGTTGCCGGGCATGTATAATCCGAGGCATGTGTTGGACACGGAGGACAAGAATGCCAAGTATTTCAACATCACCATCGATGATCTGAAGAACAATCTGCAGGATTCGCATAGGCCGTCGCCGCCATCGCTTATCGGCAGCACCAGTAACGATCCCATCTACTGCTCCATTGAGCCCAAGCAGCTAACTCCGCCACCCGCACAGCTGCGTCACTATCAACAGCAGCAGCAGCATCAACCGCAACGTGGACACAAGCAGGCGCCGTCGCAGAAACTCTCGCGCAACTGCATCTCACTGGAGAATCTGGATGGGGTCAACAAGGTGCAAAATGACCTGGCTGCCTATGGCAACAATCTGCTGCAGAATTATACGCAACAGCAGCAATACTATCTCGCCATGCTCCTCAACAATCCCCTCCAGCATCAGCAGGCGGCGGCCGTTGCGAATCTCTATCGTCGCCCCTCCGCCTGCAGTTCCCAGGGTGGTTGCACGGTGCTGGCGCAACCGCTGCAGCGACGCGGCTCCCAGCAGCAGTTGCAGTACTACGGCGGATTTGGATACGCCAACTATGCCAATCCCTATATCACAGCCAACAGTAAGCTGTCGCTGGGCAATGAATCCGATGACTATCGCAAATACCGCGACGTGGCACTGTAGAGTGGATCATTCGCTCCGACTTTAGACTAAGCTCCCAGTCATAACAATATATATATAGTGCTTATATGTATTCATATACTCATTAGCTGTAGAACGCTCGACTACCACATTGACATTCCTCGGAATAACGACCAAAGAGCCACAAAACTAACTCAGTTTCAGTTCGTAAAGTTACAAATTGAGGAAGCCGCACAGCTTGTAGATTAGCGCCTAGTTTTAGATGATACAAATTCTAGATATCGCCTACGAACTACCCTTCTACAACGACAACGATGCAAATCAACATAACTTTGCAATACCAGAATATTATTATAATTAAAATATATAATTACTGTCTGATATTTGTAATTACTTAAGTCTTGTTTAGGTAATTACTAATGATCAGGTACCAAATTTTCTTTTAATTACAAAAATGATTGACCTGTAAAGTAATCATTACCTTAGATAATTATTCTGAGATGCGATAATTACGATTGTAATTAATAAAAAACTTTCAAATACATTTGCTATAACTTTTAATTACTTTAGCAATTATCGCTTGTCTTTTCTAATTACATAAGTAATTTTGGCTAAGCGATTGAAAAAGACAATTCTGTATTTGAGATTAATGGATTTTAAAACTGATTTCTGTAAAGTTGTGTTTAATAATATTTAACAAATCGATAATTGTAAATACATATATACTTGTAGTATTATATTCATATATCTTTCACTGAAAGTCACTCACGGATCCAGCAGATCAGCCAGCGGATTATCGGAAGCATTCCCTGCACTTGCCGGCAAGGGCGGGACCGTAATCTTGCTGGCCACCTTTTTGGCCACGTTGCGTGGAGTCGATTTAACGATCTTGGCCTGACTGACAACAGCACCTCGTTTAACGCCAGCTCCGCCACCAAACAGATCATCGTCATCGTCATCATCGCTGAAGAGACTTTTGCTTGGTTTAGCGGGCAGCTTCGACTTGCTGCTCAATGATTTGGGCGGCTTCTCCTCGTCGCTGCTGCTGCTGCTGCTAAAGACAGAAGTTTGGCTTATGGCAGCAGCGGGAACAGGCGCAGGTGCAGATGCAGGAGCCGTAGATTGTTTGGGTTTGGTTTTAGTTATGGGAAGAGAGGCGCTGCCAAATAGATCATCATCATCATCATCATCGCTGTCATCAAACAATTTGCTGCTGCTGGGCTTAACAGCCCGTGGCTTGGACTGGGTCACCAACTCCGCCGGTGGCTGTTTGTTTAAAGAAATGGGAGCAGCTGTGGATTGGATTTCCCTTTCTAGAGGTTTCTTGACTGGCAAATTAGAAACTGCTTTCGCTTTTTGCGCCGGCTGAAAGAGTGCATCATCATCATCATCATCATTATCGCTATTAAAAAATGAAGATGCCAATTTTTCTTGCTTTAATGCAACTTTCGTGATCTGTGGTGGCACTGCTGGTGGCCTGGCCGGCGCAACTGTTGCTGAACTAAATAAGAAGTTGTCATCGTCAGCATTGTTATCCAAAAATGAAACATACGATTTGGGTGGTCCGGTATTTGTTCTTGATGTGGACACTAATGGTGGCTGTGATCCACTTGGTGGGCTAAAGCCATAACTCCTTTGATCGCTGTCCAAAAATGTAGGCACCTTGAAGTCATCCTTTGGTATATGCTGGTTCAAGGGTGAGCTGTTAATTTGTTTCTTCTGCGCAATGGGTTTTAAGTCATCCTCTGGTGGCTGTGTGGCAAGTAGAGTTGAAGCAGCTGCAGAAGACACTGCAGCAGATTTTCTCTGCACTGCTTTGCCAAAGAGCGCATCATCATCCGGATCGCTGTCAAGAAATGATGAAGACTTGGCTGAGCTTGTTATTAGAAGAGGTTCCTTGGAAGGACCTGCTGCTTGCTGGAGTGGCTTAACTAAGGCTGCTGCAGCAACTTCATCATTATCATCATTCTCAAAGCTGGGCAGCTGTGCTGTCTTGCGTGGAATGCTGGATGTGACTGCTGGCGCAGCGATTGGAACTAAGTCATCCGGTTGCTCCTTTAGCAGTGTCTTGGCATAGTTCTCCTGTCGCGCCCGTCGCGTCGACGGACGCCGATGAGGTGGACCACGCACCCGGGTTTTGCTAATGCACTGCAGAATGCTGTCCGTCTCACTGGAGTTGGAGTTCGAAGCTTGGTGAACTGGTGCTTGTTCTGTTGATGGGGCTGATTCTGGTGCTGGCGCTGGGGTATCGGTTTGCTTCTTGCCGTGCTTTGGCATCGCTCCTCCGCCTGGCAGCAGCGCTTTGACATTGATATTTATGTTGGGCATTTGTAGTTTTTTAATGGGCGAACTAGGCTTGGGTGGGTCAGATGCCTTCTTCTCCTCAACATCGATGGGTGGTGGCTCCTCAAAAATCTGCTGGCTGGCGCCAGCGCGAGCCGTCTCACTGAAGTCATCATAGAAGATGGTGTGTATTCGCTTTGTGGATGCACCAATTGACTCCACGCTGACAGGAGTCTCAGCGGCAGCTACTCCCTCATTCAGACCATCATCATCCTCTGGCGGCACATCGCTAAATAGATGCATGCCACCATAATCCTTGTTGGATTGCTCCAACGACGTCACTGCTGCTGGCGTTGCCTTTGCGGCACTTTGCGGCAAGTCTGGCAAGTTAGGCTCGAAGAAATCTTGTGCGCTATCAAACATTTTGGAGGCGCTCAAACTGCTAAGGCTGCTGGTGCCCAGGGACTGAAAGAACTCGCTATCATCTGGTGGCTCATCCGAGAAAAGGCTGGAGTAGTTCTGCATAATTTGCTGTGCGGCTGCAACGTCCTCGGCTGGTGGTGTCTGAGGAGTTTTGAATTCTGTTTTCGATTTATTACTGCTCACATCTGCCACCAGGCTGATGATGGGATCCTCATTATGTTCCTCTATTGCTGAGCTGTGCTTTAGATTCTCGAATAAATCATCCATAATTAAAGCACTCTCATGCTGCTGCTGCTGCACTTCCTCTGCTGCATCCTGGGAATCCTCAGTTCCCTTTTTGTTCGTTGGCTCCAACTGAGCAGGTTGTTGGTCATTCTCCTCCTTCCCAGTTGTTTTAATCTCTGTTGAATCTGCTGTTGCTTTTGAAATTTCACTTGTTGCTTTGACTTCATCTGCATTTTTGGGCGAGGAACTTTTAATTGGTTCCTCACCGCTGAAATCGTCACTAAATAGATCAGCTTTTGGTGTCTTCATGTCAGCCACTTTGATTTCCTTTTTCGGATCCGGCAAATCCTTCGGTATATCAAGCATTTTGGGCTGATCTCTAGGGAATCCTTCAGTCGCTTCCTCATCGCTAAAATCTTCACTAAATAGATTTGGTTTTGATGTCTTCATTACAGCAACTTTTATTTCCTTTGCCGGCTTAGGCAAATCCCTTTCTGCCTCAAACTTTTTCGGCTGATCTCTAGGGAATCCTTCGAAGACTTCCTCATCACTAAAATCGTCACTAAATAGATTTGTTTTTGACTTTAGGTCGGGTATATTCAAATCTACTACTTTTATTCCCTGTGCCGGTTCAGGAATATCTTTTGAAACTTGCTCCTCAGTATCCAAAGATTTTGGCAGGTCCTTAGCATTTTGTTCCTCGAGCTCAGCAGTCTCTATTATGGCTTTGTTTTTCTTTGGTCTGTCTGAAATATATTCTGGTTGCTCCTGCTCCTTAATTTTATTCATTTTATCCTGCTCCTCTTGAACAGCTCCAGCGAATAGCTGCTTGTTTGACTTGGGAGTGCCAAACAAATCATCATCGCCAATATCATCGAAGAGACTTTTTCGCTGAACATTTGGTGGCTCAACAAGTGTCTGTGGCTGTGTCTGTTCTCGCTCCGGTTCCAGCTTAGATGACTGTGACAAAGTCTTTGAGGTCGAACTGAATATATCATTGGTAGTATCCGCATCGTCATCATCGAAAAGAGAAGTCTTTGCAACCAATTTGCTGGCTCGATTCGATGGCATCTTCTTGGCAAATATGTCATCAATATCCAAATCATCGTCATCATCAAATAGGGAGATTTTAGGCGCTTGTTGCTGTGGCTTAGTCTTCGGCGTAAAGGCACTGAGGAAGTCATCCACATCATCATCTAGATTGTCATCGAAAAGCGAGGTGGGCAATTTTTTAGCAGGCACTGCTGCGAATTTTGGCTGTTCTTTTAGGGTGGGTGTCAGCGGTGGACTATCATCGAAGAGATTACGCGATGGTGTCTCTTTTGGTGCCTTCTGGGTAGGAGCGATGGGTTTGACTTGCTCAGGGGCCGGTTTAGGTGGTTCCTTCACTTGGACAACATTGGCTGGTGTCGCTGGGCTGTTGGCTGACTTGGATTTCACCTTGTCCACTATTTCAGACATAAACGAATCGAATTCATCATCATTGAAGAGATTTACAGGCTTGCGTTTAATTTGACTGGCTGCAGGGACGGGTTTAACTTCATTCTCCTGGCTAATGGGCACTTCAATTGGCGCAGCTACTTTTATTGGTTCATCAAATAGTTTTGGTGGCGATTGTCTGCCAACAGCATGTGGCTTGCTGACACTGCTGCTGCTCGAGCTGAGCGAGTGATCCACACGGGGTAAACCATGCGCCGCTAGATGCCTGTGCGATATGGCTGGCGATGAGTTCAGCGAGGAGGAGGTGGAGGGCGGATCATCGCTGGGTGGTGAAGCACGCATCGCCTGAAATAGATCACTCTCGTGTGGATTCCTTTGACTGCTGATAATTGGACGCGGTTGCGTCTGGCTGCGAGGAACTGGTGCAACAACAGGCTGTGCTGCAGGCCTTGAAATTGGCTCTTGGGGCAGTGAGGCCAACGAAGAGGAATCCGATTGCTGCGTTTCCATTGGCTGACTTCTGGGCGTGGGCTTTGGAGCAGTAGCAGCAGCAGCAGCCGTAGCTGTAGCCGCAGTCGTTTCCAGCTCATCCGAAGAGCTCGAGGAGAATTGCTCTGGCTGCTCATCCTCGCTGTTCTCGGCGCTGTCATAGAGTCCGGCATACTTATGCTCCTGCCATTGCTTGGAGCCAATTATGTAGGGCAAAGGTATGCAATCGTAGGGATTCTTAGCGCGAAAGACAGTACTGCAAATAGGCTCAAATTGAAAAGGATTTGCAGATCACAGTTGCAATACATACGTGGTATTCACAGCACCATCGTCTTCGTCGTCCGAGTCAGGCAATTCAATTGTCACCGGCTCAAAATTCTTTCGAAACATACTCAAATTGTTTTGCAGAAATTCGTTGGCCATTTCCTGGGAACTCTTCACCGGCAGCTCTGGCTGAAATTCTCTGTATTATGGAATAGGCAATTTCAACTAATTTCATCATTCCTTATACCTTCTTATCCTGTTCCTCGGGCATGACAAAATCGTCGTCGTCCACCTCCTCCACGCGATACTCGACGAACTGCTGGCCAAATTGCAGCGAGCGGAGACTGTTGGTCGCATTATCTAACGCAATATCGACGCGTCTCACATTCGTTTCGAACTCTTTTAATTTGTTGCTGGTGCGTTCGCCGCTTTCGTGCAAATTCTAATACAAAAAAAAAAAACAACAACATTATTAGTAATGGTGAAAATTGCTAAATTATCATGCAAATTTCACACCCCACCTGGGAGATGCGTTTCATCAGCTCCAGCAGCGCGCAATCTCCAGCGAAATTCCATTCCGGCGCTTGTGCTACAATGTCAGCTACTTCAGCACTTATATCCATTTTTTCTCCACTTAATAACGCCTTAATTCAGCATAAATACTTTGTAAATAAACAAAAAAGAATTGCCGCTGCAGCAGCTGTGTTCAGTGGCTACTCATCAAGCACAAAGCAATTTGGGCCCACACACGTTACGTCAGCCAACATCATACGCTCCTGAATCAATCTCTTTATTCTTAATTATTAGTTAGCTTTAAATAATTAAATTGTCATTTTAAAATAAAAACAGCTAAAAGAGCAATAAATAAGCAAATTCTGCTATTCATTTACATCAAGCAAATGGCTCACACACGATACAGCCGATAGACAAATGTCGTGTATTCTTTCGTGCTTCAGCCAACAGCTGTTTTCTTCACCCTTCCATTTTCTTGCATTCTACACGTGTTTAGCATTCGCAGCGTTTGTATTTAAGCAAAAAGTAATTGTTTTATTTATTACTATATATTTATCTTAGTTAATTAACTTAAACGCGTAGGCCGTGGCAACTACTGCATTTTACACGAAAAATGGCTATGCTCGCAGAACCGCGTCGTCGCAAACGCTACAATTTGTGTCCGCGCGGCAAGGCGCTATACGAAGGTTTGTAAAGAATAAGAGACATTAAGCAACTTTTCCAATTGATGGGTGCATTTTATTTGCAGATGACACGCGTTTTGGCACAAAAATGCTCGAGAAGATGGGCTGGTCCAAGGGCCGCGGCCTGGGCGCCAAAGAGGATGGCTCACAGGAATTTGTGCGTGTGCGTTTCAAAAACGACGCCGAAGGATTGGGCTACGAAATGCGCGATGATCAATGGACTGAGCACGAGGAGGGCTTCAACGGGCTGCTGAAGGCGCTCAATGGAGGCGACACCAATGGTGAGCCTGCAAATACAATCAATGACGATGCATCCGGATCCGAAGAGGAAACGCGACCCATGGGATTTGGCTTCAAGTCAGCAGCTGCTGATGAAGAGGAAAAGCCGAAAAAGCTCAAGGATAAGATCAGCGGGGTATCGCTGGAGGAGAAATCCAAGTACAGTAAAGCACGTGTGCACTACAAAAAGTTTACGCGAGGCAAGGATTTGGCGCAGTACAGTGAAAAGGATCTCGCTAACATATTCGGTAAGAAAGTCAGCGAAGATAACACAGCATCCGTTGAAGTTATCACAGAACAGCCCGAAGAAGAAGAGGCACCGGTTAATCCGAACTTTGGCGGAGTTCAGACTGTGAGCACTGGTCTGTCCGTGAATGATTACTTCAAACAGAAAATGGAGGCTATGAAAAATAGGCTCTCAAATGGTGCAGTCTCCAAAATTACTGAAACGAATCCCTTGTTAAATAAAGCTGAAGATCAAACCGAAGCTGTGCCTGCAAGCGAAAGCAAAGAGCATGAGACACCTAAAAAGAAGAAAAAGAAGGACAAAAAACAGAAGGAGGAACAGGCGCAAAGCGAGCTGGAAATCGTTCCAAGAAAAGCGAAAAATAAGAAAGGAAAACGTGCAGCTGAAGAAGATGAAGCTGAGCTGGAGAAGGCAGCGAGCGAAACAGAGGAAAACAATTCTCCCAAGCGCAAGAAAAAAAAGAAGGACAAGCAAGAGAAGGCAGAGGATCTGACAGCGACACCAGACCCTTCGACTGCTGAGCCCAAAAAGAAGAAAAAAGAAAAGAAAATTGAGGAAACAATACCCGAAACGGCAGTAGAGACTGAGTCGCCTAAAAAGAAAAATAAAAAGAGTAAAACAGGAGACAAAGAAGAGCCAACAATGGAACCAAAACTAATAGAGGAAACTGCGCCAAAAACGAAAAAGAAATCCAGGAGAACAGTTGAACAGTCATTAAATGATGTGGAGGACCTAACGCAAGAGGATCAACCCACAGCAAAAGGAGAGCAATCCGATCAGCTGATCGCAAAAGAGAAGAAAAAGAAGAAGTCCAAGGAGCACAAGTCCGAAGTAAGTGCCAACAATGCTGATATTGTGTGCTCCGGCGATGATAACGATTCAGCAGAAGAAACGGACGCAGAAGCACACAAATTCTTAACAATGGATGAGCTAATTAAGAAACATGACTCATTCAATGAATTTAAAATCTCTTCATTTTGCGCAGAAAAATTCCACGTACTAAATATGAACGGCTTCAAGAACTCATCGCTGGCTCAGATAACTGGATATACGTTCGACGATAACATTAAGCTGAATATTGTGGAGGTGAAGGACGATGCGCAGCGTATTATTGAACTTTGGGAAGGTACAAAGTCCAAATACACGGGCTCCTTCAAATCCAGATATCGGAGACTCAACACCAAGGATATCAAAAAAATAAAAAGAATCAACGCTTTTGCTGGAATTTAGGGAATTAAAAAAAAAAAAAAAAAATCACAATCAATAAGAAATTCAAATTGTTAAAGCAAACAAAATTTTAATTCAACTGGTTTCTTAAATGTAGATTTTATATTAGTTTTGTACATAGTTTCCATTTTGATGTGTAACAATAACACATAATAAAAAGAACCAGCTAAATATATATATATATATACTATATGCGTAAAGTTGATTTGATTCATGTGTGTGTGTTTCTTTGTAGTTGTATTGTTGACGTTAAGTGGATTCTTGATCTGAGCCACAGCTCTGTTCTGTGCCATATGTCTTCAGTCTTGTTCAGAGAACCAAGAGGGACTGATGTATGTTTCAAGTATTGTTGTTTTGGTTTATAGCGTTGGTGGATATCGTGTCACTTAGTATATTGATTACTCTGCATAGCCTTACAAACTGGATATTATTGTATATGTAAATTTAAAAGTTAAGATTAACGTAACCTATATACAGTAAGCAATATCAACCGGCAACGCTATACCACAATAATTAAACTCTAATCTGGTGTCATATTCCGATTGGCCAGTCGACGCGAGCGTCTCAACGGTTTGTTGTCATGCGTGGGACTTCTGCGACGCTTCTGTGCCTCCTTGGCAAAATTCCGATTGTAGTTGTTCAGATGCACATGCGAATCCCACTAAAATTACAACAAACAAATATATTTATCAGTTGTAGCATATCATTTAGTAGCTGCTGCTTACCGAACTGGACACAATTTCAGAGCGCACTGGATGCCAATCCAAGTCGCGTATGACCTGCTTGTGTCCCTCGATAGCCTCTCGAATTTTACCGGTTAGCACGTCATAAACTGTAATATTTAATATTTTCGGTTAAGGAATGCAACAATTCTGAGTCAGAAACTCACTTATAATTCTCCCCGTTGCACAGCCCGTGTAAATGAAACGCTGTCCAGTCTGCTCCATGGGTGAGAATTTGGCTCGCTGTAGCGTTTTACTAACGCGATGACCGCGATAAGTCATAATGCTGGTATCACCATCAAGCGCTTTGTGTGGATTGTAAACTGCAAGCAAAATGATATGTTAATAAATAAAAAAACAATAAGCACAAGTTTTACACAAATAGATTCAAATCAGAGATAAGAATGATAAGAAATAAATATGGTGTACGTTCCATGCCATCTTTAATGTATTTGTGACAAACCACTTGACGTTTATAAAGAGCACAAACAAAATAGTAAGCTTTGACTTACATTCACGTGGCACACGATCCCAGCGATAATCCCAATTGGTCATCGTTAGCTGATGCTGACGGGCGCCGCTGCGGCTCCGGGGATTGCTGGGCTGACGCATATCCCAGATTTTAATGCTTTGGTCCTTGGAATTAGTGAGGATGTGGTAGCCATCGTTGCGCGGATCAATATAGGTAATGCCATCGAAGTGTCCAATAAACGAGTGGACAGACTTGGACGGGTTACGGCCGCGGAAGGCTGTACGCAAGTCGTAAACCTTGAGCAGGCCATCATCACAGCCAGCGATTATCACATTCGGATCATTGTGGTTCAGATAGCTCACAGCGTTCACGTCCGTCACGGGTATGCGATGTGTGCGCAGGATTTGGGTAACTCGCGTCTGGACATCGCCCACAATGACGTTGGCATTGCTGCTGCCACCAATAATCTTATCACCCGTTGGCGAGAAGCGTAGCGAGAAAATTCCAGCCCGACTGCTGGATGTATCGTTCACATCGATCCACTGACAGTCATCCTCAGAGCCATTAACTGGCATTATATAAACTGTAAAAGGGAATCATTAGGTTTAATGTTGAATGTTGATAATATATATACTCTGACTTACATGAACGCGACCAGGTGGAGTAGGCGAAGTGCTGGCCATTTGGACTGAAATCAGCGTCCATGATGCACCACTGAACGTCGCGTGCATTCATGCGGTTCAGCAGATGATAGGTGCCCTTTGAGCCATCGTATATCCGTATAAAGCCATCTGTAAGGCGAACAACGTATTAATTTTATTCAAAGCAACTTTAAAATTACAGTGGTCACTCCAAAACAATAATTTGCAAGTAAGGAACCAAAATATTAAAATTTTAAACTAACAATAATTCGGTATACAGAATCATTCCAAAGATATTGCGACAAATTCGATACAAACATAACATGATTTTTAAGACATTCGAAAATTTCCGTAAATTATAAATAGCAAATGACCACTGTACATGTGTCGTAAGATTGTTTTAAACAAAGATTGACCTTGGCAAGCTGTTAAGAGTTTGCTCCCACTTTTGTTGAACTTGCTAACATAGATTTTGGCGTCCAGCGACATCAGACGCATCGACCTATGATTTGGTATATACATATTTGAGATGTAGCGCTGCTGATTGGGGGAGAAGGAGCTGCTGCCAGGTGAGGCGATTCCATTTTCTCGCTGTTGCAGCGCATGCAGTAGATTAAAGCGCCTTTCTGTTGGCTTGCTGAGCAGACTGCTGCGCGTTTGAATTTCTTTGTACATATCTGTGGTCTGAAATTTTTTTTAGCTGAATCATCAATGGTGCTTTGTTAGTTTCTTGCTTACTTGAAATTTGTCTACATTTGGTTTTTCACAAACTGGGAGACTGCTTGGATGGTTATTTGTAGGACGCAATTGCAAGTCCATGGCGTTGACCGTAAAATTAATAACATTGTAGCCAAATTCATCAACGGGTAACTCAAATGGGTCATCGTTGTCACTTAGGAAGCCCAAAGAATTTCCCATTCTACTGTAAAAACCAAACTAAAAATGCAATTTAGTCCAATTGTTGTTTGTTAGATCTGGCGATAAGTTGTGGAGGCACGACAATAAGTGCAGTCAGCTGGTCACTTATCGATAGGGCTGACTATGGTTATGGCAGGTGCAATTGCTTTTACAACACTAAATATTGTGACCGTTCTGATTTGTTGTTTTTTGAATTAAATTATTTTTTTCGCTTTCTGTTGAAATACTTTGAAATGTTTTTTCGTTAAAAACATTCATCATTAGAAATATGTCAGATTATGTTACTTGTCATTTTTGCACCCTCACTGTTAGTTAACAGAATTGCTTTGACTCAAAGCTCACTGAGAGGCTTAGTGCTTACATATGTCTCAAAGCTCGAATCAGTCTCACGGCGATCGTCAACGAAATAGCGTGCGTAGCGGTCGGTTATCTTTCGTCTTGTTACACTTGTTATGTGTATATGTATGTGTGTGTTTGGTAATGAAATTTGTTACATACCCGTTTATAACTCACATTTGTGTTAGTTATCCAGTTGTGCTGTTTGTTTGCACACACAAACACACACGCGCGCTCACACGCACACACGCATTCATAAAAAATATGACAAAAATGCCAAAAATGTAATAAAACATAAAGAATCTGCGTTGTGTTAAGAGCCAAACTTTTATGTTCACTCAACTGTGAGTATGTGTGTGTGTGTATGAGTGTTGTTAGTGGCGAGTTTTGTTTCTATACCCAGCTTATGCTTATGCCGTGTAGTGTGCATATGTGTATGTATGAGTATGTGTGTATGTGAAATTTATCATAAATACTTTTGCACAACGCGCGCCCCTCAAAACGCATGAGAAGAAAGAAGAAAGTTGTTTAGCTGCGTAGAAAACAACACACACACGAACCACAAAAAAAACTAAACACAAAACCAAAATCAAGAATAACAGAAAACAATTCGAAATACTGAAATACGAAGTATGTCAAATTGTGAAGCAGATGAAAGAAGGGCCGCAAAAAGTGCATAACGTCTAAAAAAAAATAATAAAAAAAAATCATCTAACTGAATGCAACTTGCTTTCCACCCATTTACTTGCGTACAAGTGCATATGCATGTATATCGCGTGTGTATAATCAAGGCAAAAATAATAATAAAAGTAATGCAAAGAGACGAGAAATAATTTACAAAAAGTAGAGCGCACCAACGGAGACACACACAAAAAAGTGAAAGATTGCAAGCATGCGCCGCTGACATCGCATCTACACACACACACACATACACACGCACACACACACAAAGAGTGCGAGTGAGAGAAACAGACAAAGAGAGAGAGAGAGAGAAATAGAGCTAGAAGTCACCTGCTCTCATTGCTGCTGCTGCTGCTGCATATTTGTGTTTTTATTTCCCTTTTGTTTGTTTTGTTCGTAAATAATAAGAGTTGTCTGTGTAATTTAGTGGGCACTGTATTTTAGTGTTGGTCAGTTTGTTCCTTTACACACAGACAATTTTGACAGTTCTCCCGCATTGTGAGCTGCCTTGTACGGATAACTTTCAATTAACAGTTTGGATTTAGCGCACTTGCAAATTAGCACGGGTAAAAATGGTACTCAAGAGGCTAACTTATTTTCCATTTGCTGAATACATTAACAAGATTGGCGCCCACTTTACACATTCCACATTCATATTTGCGCATTTCATTTGCTACAAAAGATTCCAATCGGCAGTCACCGTTATCTTTTTTTCTCCATTTATTTTTAATACTATTCATTTCGTTTCGTAAGCCCGCAATTTAAATGTGTTTTTTCTATTTTCGTTTTTATCTTTATTTGCTTTTGCCCGTGCAGCGGCCGAAAGTGACGCAATCATTTGCATTTTGCCTAAATATGTATGATTATTTCATTTCTAATGACTGCAAACCAGTTATACATATAAGCATGCTGTGTTTCATTCCATTATTGTTTTGTTATTGTGTTGCTTCCCCTCCTCCCATTTCCTGACTATTTGCATTGTGGTAAGCAGCGGTAATTATGCCAATACAAGCTCATTGAATTGTTCAATTTATTAACATTGTTGTCGTTGCTGCAATGTTTCATTTACTGTTATTAACATCGAATGTCGTTGTATTTTTGTTATTGGCCAACAACAGAGTTTTTCATCAGCAAACAAAAGACTTAAGCAACGAACTTGCCACCATAGCTGTCACGCAGCTAAATTGATAAACTATCAACTCAAGACGCTCTTTATGCAAATGTCTCACTTTTATATTAATCTATTTGAATTTGTTTTGATACAGCGACTTTCATTTTCTTTATTCAAATCATTTCTTCGAGCCTCAAATTATTCAGAAATTAATACCATCATTTCCAACCTCGTCATTCGACTATTTAGTGTTTCTTGATAGTACGAATGAGTTTATTTTCAAGTCTTTGAGAACTTTTGATATCAGCATTACGTAATTTTTTAAAAAATTAAGTATATATTTCCATTAAATATTTTTCATCTGTAATAATCCGGTTTTTGATGACCTTCGTTTATTAACTTTGTTTAAAAGTCTAATTGGCGCATTTTCTAAATTTCCGTTTTCAATTTATCATTGTCTAAATTAACAATGAACATCTCTTATGCAAATTGTAAGCTTCTTAATAATTGAAAATACATGTTTTGCTAGAAATTAATCGCATAATCTTAATTTGTTTCCAAAGTTTTAGATTTTAAAAAGATATTGTTATCGCTGTTAATATAGTTATTGGTGTCAAAAAGTTAAAATGTTGTACAAGTGCCCTTGTAATTTGTTGCCAGCCGTCTTCCGCATACTATTATTCAAATGCATTGAAATGGAAAACAGGTGGAAAAGCAGGTGATACATGAGACAACTTTTATGCTTGGCATGTGCGAAATTCTACGCCGACTAAGCATATAAAGTCCACACCCCTCTTCCCATACACCACTCCTCCCTTTGTGTGTTTCGAAATGGCAATGCGATAGCGATAGGGAATACGTATAGGAAGAGCGTCTGAAACACTTCTTAGTCACACTCCGCTGCACATGGATACAATTGTAAAAAATCGTCACTATGATGTAAGCCTCACAACACACATCGCAACGGGGCGTTTTGTCGCCGCAACCGAACTTATGATTTGTAAGCAGTTGTCCAAATCAAAGTCTTGTCATTACAATTATCATTACACGCTAATTATGTCAAAAGCAGCGTCTAATTAGACCATTCAATCACTCGCATTGTGTGATCGCATCACAGATCTGGCATTTATATATATTCTCCTCACCTCCGTCTGGTTGTTTGCTGCTTTGCTTTCTTGTGGGCGTTTCATTCATGGCTCGCAAATGTCGTTTGATTGTTTGTGTGGGCCGTCAGCGGCGCCAAATCAATTTACTCAGCTCAGAGCCTATCAATCGCTTTATGGACAGCCCATCGACAGAATTTACTTAGTTGTGCTGTGATGAGAGCTGTTTGGAATGCAGAAAGGTGTCTGTTAATAAGTTGAAAGCACCTTTTTGGAGCTAACTTCAAATGATAAATCGAATTCAATCACGCTTTTAACGTTTTCTGCCGGCAAGTAAATGTATTAGGAAAAATTTTACCTGTTTCTGGTGGAGAATTAATAACTAGAAATAACAATATGAGGGCACATTTGATTACAAGCACTCTAATCTGAAAATAGAAAAAGTGTTTAGCAGCCATGTAAATTATTAATTAGTGGAAATCTTGATCAAAGATTTGTAAATTTCAAGTAAATCTTCGTAGAGAGAACTTAATTGTGTTGTGTATGTTTAAAAATCGTTATCATCTTGTTTTTGTGCAAGTTGCTTGCCTGGAAATAAGGGGTTAAAGAAAAGCATTATATATATACATATGTGGGAACACATTCTAGCGAGTCAATTTTTAAAATTGTTTTCTTTGTTCGAAAGCGTAGATCAAATGGAAAAATATTCAATTAAGGCTATTTTGTACAAACATTTTTCAATTGCTTGCCTAAAATTTTCCCAGACTCATAATTTTTGGGCGTTTTTTCAAAATAGACCCAAGACTCATTGTTGAAACCCCAAAAATAAAATGGAAAAACAATTGAAATGCAAATCATAGTTGGAGGATAGTTGCGCTCAGCTTCCTCCATTTGCGGCATTCACATTTGGAACGCTCGATCGAGAGCAAAACCTCAAAGCGGAACTTCAACATAATTTACAGGCAATCAAAATAATTTGGTGTTACAAAACGTTGGCTGCATTTACATTTAACATGCGAGGCATGGCAAGCCAAGTGGCATGCAATCGGCGGCAGCCGCGGCACGGCCAGCAACCTTCAATGCGGCTCATTGATGCCGCAATCGTGCTAATCATAAAAAGACAACAGGCAACAGTAATAGTGCAAGCACCCCTATTCCCCCTACCCCCCTGTACACTGGTGCTCCCCACGGTTTAACAATTGCTTAACGTTCATTAAACTTGAAAAGAAAGCAAAGCTCGGTAACAAAACCGCGTTAGTTTTAATTTTGGCCAAATGCGGCAAGTGCAAACAGAAATGCAACAACGGCAACAACAATCAATTAATATTACATGCGCTCTGGGTATGTGTGTGTGCGTGTGTGTGTGTGTTTTATGGTTTGCCATCTCTGATTTAATTGTGGAAAATGTGCAAAAAGCAGCAAAAACAATCGCAACAATTAATCAAATGGAAAGAAAAATAAAATTCAATGGCGACGGCCTCCTTCTGCAACTGGTACCTGGCGCGCTTGGCCATATTGCAGTTGCACGTTTGCAACAACAAAAGCAACAAGTTCAATTGTTGCACGCCTGTGGCAAGTTGCTTCGGCGAGGTCAATGGCAATGCCGTCGCTGCCAGCGTCGCAGTCGCTGTCATCAGAGACCCTTCACATTAGTCAGCCAGATTTTGTGGGACGGCATTTACGAGCTGTTGCTGCTGTTTCGGGTGATGCTGCTGCTGCTGCTGCGTCTGTTGTCCAGTGTGTCTCCATTTGATTAAAATTCATTAATTATATTTTCACAGTGGGGCTAACAAAAATGAAAGTTTTTAGCCAATGCCGCCTGCACACAAAACTAAAAATAAAGCAACTTTGGCTTTGACTTTGACTTTGGATTTGGCTTGTTGGCAGCTGTTTTGGCCAGTTTTGGTATTGGTCGCAACACGATTTGATCAGTTGTCATAGCTTATTGTTGTCGTTGCTTTTGCTGTTGCTGTTGGCTATTGATATGACCAATTTCAGTGAATGCGTTAACCCTCGCATATTAAAAGGAAATTCAAATGCCCACACAAGCGACTTTTCCAAATCGGCTCGAATGTTGATTCCTCTTCATATTTTGTTTTTTTTTTTTCAATTTATTTTGTTTGGCATTTTAGACACTTTAGGGTATTATAATGCTGTCATTAAAGAAGCTATTTTGGAACTCACAAAGTCAAATATATATCTCTCAAGTATAAAATAGCAGCAAATTAGTGCAACTCAGCACTTTGTATCTATGATTAAATATAAATGTTGCATCTAAATCAGAGTATAATTAAACTTTGCCAACAAAATTGAAACCATTTTTTTTTTTTTGTTTTTCAGTTTGTTTTGCATTTTTGACTAATTTGATGTGTTTTATTTTTGATTTTTTGGCAGCTTCTGGCAGCAGCGACCGCAGCAGCAGCTGACGTGGAACATGGCGCACAATTTGGCTGGCCAATAAATTAAGATACTAAACCGAAAGTGTCACGACCACAACGACGACGACGACGACGCCATTAAAAAGTAGAACCAGATAAACGTGCTGCACCAGAAAAACGCCAGACAATCGAAACAGAATAAAAATTGTTAAGTGAAATTGGAAATAAAAGTAAAAACAAACCGACCGATAACCGGAAATCAGTGGCAACAGTGGAAAAGCAATAGCAACAACAACAACAAACAGCAACAACTGCAACAGCAACAAGATCAGCAGCTATGTATCGCCCAAATTTCTACGAGTCAACTTGCCTGCGCTGCAGCGAAACCGTCTATCAGGTGGATCGCGTGGGGCCGCTCAAGGATTTCACATTCTTTCATTCCGGTTGCTTTAAGTGCGTACATTGCGGCACCAAGCTGACGCTGAAGACATATTTCAACAATCAACACAAGCAGGACGACAAAGAGGTGAGGTATACAACGAAAGACTTAGGCGACAAACGTGCAACAACAACAACAACAACAACATCAAATATTTGAACAGCTGCCACATTTTGCATACAACAACGTGCATGCATAATAATAAATAACTTTGTTATTGCACTTAGCCAAATGTGTGTCACTGCGGTCTGTCACATGTGCTGTGCGCATATGTGTAAAGCTATAGCTATATAAATATATATCTTAATATTTATATACATAGCCTGACAGGCGGCCACCTGCTGTGAGTAGGTGAAGCGGTTGAAAATCGCACTGGGCCAATAAACGTAACGTTCGTCATGCTGTTTGTCAGTATATAAAGTATACAGTTTTAAGATCCGCAAGAATATATGACCAAATTTAAACTATGACTGCATTATGCAAACGACTTGAGTCAAAGAAAATTCTAATTTAAAATTAACTTTAATACTTGCTGTATTAATAATTAACTTGTAAAATTACCTCATCTACGACTTGTCTATTTAAGTCAATAATTAATAATTTTCAAACCGGCATTTACAAAAATTAATCCATAAACCAGATGCCGAAATAAATACTTGAAATTTGATTCGCCATTTTGGGCAATATTGCCAAACTTTTAACATGCTCATTTCGTAAAAATCAAATATGAATATTGCTGTGTACGAATTTTTGATACTTCAAATTAACTATATAGAATTACAAGTCGAGCACAAATCATTGTAATTTATATTTAAGCCAATTTGATTTGTGGTACAGCTGCCCTTAGACCATTTGTGGCAATATTTCCATGGTTACCTTATCAAAATAAAAACTCGATTTTATTTATGTTTATATCCATATTACTATGTGGTAATCAATATTAGGATTTTTAAAATGTACCCTGTGTTCCTGATTAAATTTAAGCCCTATTTGATTTATGAATTCAGCTAACAAATTTAACGTCTGAACTCTTAAAGTTTTTAGCCCATTTTGGGGCAAGATGCCAATTGCTTTATAAGGTCACATCATCAGATCATTACAGAAACAAAAAAAACACCTTTTATAGAGATTTCTATGCATAACCAAAGCGAGATTTAACGCAAAGATTATCCAACAATATGCGTAATAAACATTTCTGGCTAATCTAACTGTACAAATCAGCTGCCCCAACGCAATCTTCAATCTCGAATCTAATTGCAAGCAGATATTACGACAAAGGCAACATTTTTTTCCCCTCTTTGTTGATTATTGTATTGCGGGCTTTGATGTGTAATGTCTGTTTGTTTGTGGCTGGCTCAATTGCAGGTCTATTGCAGTTCACATGTACCAAAGAGCGGACCCGGCCATCTGGACCAGACATCGGTGGGCATTCGTCAGGCCTTGAATGCGCCGCGGACCAACAAATTTGTGAACGAGCAAATACGCGGCACCCGCACCGAGATCGATGGTGAGTATGTCAGATGCCTAAACTGTCTGTATCCATCTATTGCTAACAGTAATAACAATGCGTGTGTTTATGTGTGTGTGTGTGTGTGTGTTTTTGTGCACTGCAGGTGGCTTGGGCTCGCGCCAATCAACGCCCAATGGCTATGGGGGCCGGGAGGAGGTGAGCTCACCATCCCAAAACGATTCCAATTACAAATATGGACGCTTCGATGCGAGCGCTTTGCATATCGCGCATGCGCTCAAGCAAACTGAAATCCAAAAGGCCTACAACAAGGCGCGCGAGAAGCCAATTGATTTCTACCTGGTAAGTCTGTAAATTTAAACAGCCTCCCATTCCTCTCCCTCTGCCCCCTCATATCTATATTCTAACTGACTGACAAGTGGCCGCAAATTAAGAAATTATTTAGTGCAGAACATCTAATGAAATTTAACTGCTCGCTCGCTGCTGCTGCTGCTGCTGGCCAGCAATCATTGTTACAGTCGTTTATAGCGGGTTGGTAAACTCTTACACACACTGAGGCATGCACAGCTAGTGGCAGACTTTACCCAGTTGTGTCTTGTAAACAAACGGTTGTGCAATGCTCCGTCAGTCGCCGTTTTGCCTTCTTCGTCTCCGTCTCCATCGCCATCGCCATCGCCATCTCCGTTTGCGTCTCCATCTACGCTTGTTATGTCCGCCTCGCGTTGATCCGATTCGAGTAGCTAGTTGAGTTGGGGGGGGGGGGGGGTATTTAATTAATGCAATGGCAGGCAAAGTCATGATTATGTAGGCTAGTGTGCTATTTGCACTTGTACAGTCAAGTTTCTTGCCTAAGTCTTTTGTTTTGATGGGCCAGTTGAGCAACTAAGAATAGCCAAGATGAAAATGATTTTGACCACAAGCTAGAAAATACAGTAATTAAAAGCAGCATAAAGGTTTCGTAATATCTATAAACTATCTAAAACAGTACAGTTACGAGCTAAGGAAACATAAATACCATTAGCCGGATATTAAATTGAACTGGCTAGGAGACTCCGGCTATTAAATAGTGAATTTTCCGTTGGTTTTTCTGTTTTCTCTATCGAATATTAAAATGCATTTTATTTGTGCAGAGAGTGCATTTAAATGCAGCAACTAGCGCCAAGTTATGCGGCATCTCGATTACAATTTATGGCTATCTGCACCATTTATCGGCGAATGCAGGCAGCAGGCAGCAGTCAGCAGTCAGTTCAATATCTATGTGCATAAATGTGTGTATTTATGTATCTGTAGCAGATCTCTGCCGCATGACTTGCCACTTGTAATTTCTTGACGCTGCAAATCTGGCTAATCTGCATGACGGTGAAAGCATTATAATCGCATTTTACGTAAAATCCGATTTCAAAAAACGAAATTAAAATCGCACAAGTTATTTTTCATTTCTTGTTGGTTTTGCGAATGTGTGTGTGTGTGTGTGTGTGTGTGTGTGTTTGATCTGTTCACTTGCTGGTGCTAGTAGTATGGCACCAAACAGTTTTTCTTTCACTTTCGAGAATGCCACACGCGAGTGAGCAACAGCAACGACTCCTAACATCAGTAGTGGCAGCCGCATATTACTGCAACGCTCAATTTAACAAATTTCGAACAGGTGTTTGATAGCTTTGTTGTTGCTACACCGCAAAAGCCACAAAAAAAAACCACACACACACACACACAACAAGAAAAAAACGCCGTCTCGTCGTCTAATAGAAAATATGTGAAAAATTGCATGCATGCAATCATTAAAAATTTTGCATGTTTACAACTGCCACGCACACACTTACAGACACTCGCACACACCCACCAATAATAATAACAACAACCAGCCACAATCACCAGCGAACAAAAAAAAAAAATAACAGCAACAAACACTCTGCAAGTTCACTTGAATCAGGTTTAGCGCAGCGCACTCAATATTTTGGCCAGCAGTGTGCGGTTATCTGTCTGTCAGTCTGTCTGTGCTTAGCAGCATAGATTTCCATATACGGATATCTGTGTGCGTCGCCGTCACTTGTTTTTCCGGCTGCACCATAGCGACGTTGACGTTAACGTTAACGTTAACGTCGTCGTCGACGCTGCACTGTTTGCCAAATCCAAATTATGCGCACCAGAGTGAAAGTAACGGCAACGTTGCGACGCGTCGCATTTGCTTCGTCATTCAGCTGACAGCGACACGGTGGCCGCAGCGCAGTTGGCAGCGTCATTCTTTTGCACTCTCTTTTACGCTCTCTTTGTGTTTCTTACTCACTCTCTCACTCTCTCTCTCTGCCTGTCTGTGTGTCTGTCAGTCTCTTCCATAGGCCCTTATGCAATGCACGCGCTTTTAAAGCGCACCATATAATTGTTGTTATATTATCGCAAACACTTCCTCATACCGCCTAGCTTTGAGCTTTTTGCGCACTTTTGTTGTTCGACTGCGACTGCGTCTGTGTCCAAATTTACAGTTGATATGCATGTGAAATTGTACCTACATATTTGTATTTGTACAATTTGGTGGCTTTTGGTTTTTGTATAAGCAGCTTGCGCAATAATTAATTTCGACGCTTTTGGTTGGACTTTCGATTTCATTTTGCGTTTTTTTTTCTGTCGCTGCTGTTATTCTTGTTGTTGTTGTTGTTGTTGCTTTAGCCACCGTGGGCGCCATTACCGTTGTTGCTCTCAATTTTGATTTTTTGCCGCTCTAAGCCGCTCACGCAATTTGTTGTGTCCATTGTCAACGTGTCTATGAACCATTTATTGTTATTTTTTGCTGCTGCTGCTGCTGGTTATTACTCTTTTTCATGTGTATATTTGTTAGTGTTTTGTTTTAAAGTTATTGTTTTGAACTTGACATTGAATTTTGGTTTTAATTGCATATTGTTATTGTCTATATGTCGTAGTTATTTATGTATGTATATTGTCTGCGTGTGTGTTTCGCTAAACGCTTCGAAATTCCCATGCGGAAGCATTAATTAAAGCGGACCATAGCTAATTTGCTTAATACCGTATCATTTGCCAGACATATGGCCAAGGAAATGGAATGCAACATGCAACTGCACTCCACTGTTATTATGAACAAAAAACAAATAATTGAATATTATGCTGTTTGAAGCAAGCAACAGCAGAATTTTCTAATTGTTAGGAGACAATTGCCAGACAATTGAGTAAAAATTCATGGAAGAAAAATAGTGAAAAATTCAACAAAAAATCTTTAAAAAATAAAAATTTAAATTAAAGTAAAAAATTAAAATATTCACTTTTTAAAATGCAGATTTATATTAAAATTAATATTTTTATCATCTCATAAGAAATACAAAAAAAAAAATATTTTCAAAATGTTTTATTAAAATGCTTTAAAAACCGAATGCGTGAAATTAGTTTACATTGAATTTAAGTCAAAGAAATCAATTCTTTTGCGATATCTTGAACAGATATATCTTACTAGCAAATAGGAATCACTAGCAAATAATGTGTAGGATTGCATCTCAATGATTTGCAAGTATTCCATAAGTCCACAGGCTAGCGGTACCACTTATCGGGAGGCGCACGCAATGCGTGACCACAGCTGAGGATGAGTCTGTGGCTAGGGTGTGGGATAGAGCAGAGGAGCGCGGATGGTTTTGGACTGCAAATAATGTCAGATATTTTGCCAAGCGTCGCAGCTGAAGCGTGGCATTATAATTAGCCAAGTTAACAAGCCAAGCATTGCAAAAGCCGCTACGAAAATGCAACTGCAACAAAGTTAAATACAACTATAAAACACAGATACAAATTTGAGCGATTTCTCTTTTCTGCTGCTATATTTCATCTATTGTTTTTTCTGATTGCTTGTTAAAGGCTCGCGAGGAGCAGGCCCACCTCGAGATGAAGCATCGCAAGGAGGAGGACGATCTGTATCGAAAGTTTGCGCGCAAACGCGAGGAGGAGGATCGCAAAATACAGAACGAGTTCCAAGATGAATGGGAGCGCGAACTGCAGCGGCTGACGCACAAGTTCGAAAAGGAGCTGGCCACATCGCGTCGCAATCGGGACGAGGCAAACGTTCTAACGCTGCGCCACGAGCAGCAGAAGGAGGACCTCGAGAAGAACATGACGCTGCGGCGCAGCAAGAAGAAGGAGAGTATCACACGGAAAATGCTCGAACACGAACGCTACGAGACGGCCGCACTGGTGGATCGCCAGTCCAGCGAGATGCTGGAGTTGATCAGCGCACGTCGTTCCGAGTACATGCAGAGCGAGAGCATCTTTCTAGACGATGAATTCAGTGAGGGCGCCGTGCCCGTTGAGTATCCGTTGAATGCTCCAGTGCCTGCACCTCCGGCGGTCAGCAAGTTTCAAATCTACACGGATCCCATTGAGTTCGAAGATGTCGATCGCATTGCCATCTCGGTGGCGCAGGAGGATCAGAAGACCTTCACCGATCTGGTGCGCCAGCTGGTGGGTCGCTGTACAACCGATATCGAGAAAGCGCGCACTATTTTCCGCTGGATCACGGTCAAGAATCTGAATGCCATGCACTTTGACGACGATCTGCGCGGCGACACGCCCATGGGACTCCTGCGTGGCATCAAATACGGCACGGAGAGCTATCACGTTCTCTTCAAGCGCCTGTGCAGCTATGCAGGCCTCCACTGTGTCGTCATCAAGGGGTACTCGAAGAGCGCCGGCTACCAGCCGGGTGTCAAATTCCAGGACTCGCGTTTCCGCAACTCCTGGAATGCCGTTTACGTGGCAGGTGCCTGGCGCTTCGTTCAGTGCAATTGGGGTGCACGCCATCTTGTCAACGCCAAGGAGGCGCCCAAACAGGGACGCGGCAAGAACGACAGCCTGCGGTAAGTCCAGCAGAGAGCATATCGTGTCACCTCATCAATGAGTTCTTAGTCCGTCCGCTCTTTTGGAAGCTTAGCTCTTAATATAAGATTTTTAAGAAATCAACGAAACCTTTCAATTATCGTCTTGGGCTAACTGTTGCAACACTACTAATCGCTATGAATATTTCCAGGTATGAGTATGATGATCATTACTTTCTCACCGATCCGCGTGAGTTCATCTACGAGTTCTATCCGCTGCAGGAGGAGTGGCAGCTGCTGAAGCGTCCGATCACTTTGCGCGAATTTGAGAATCTTCCTTTTGTGCGTTCGCTATTCTTTCGCTATGGACTCCACTTTGCGGATGAGGGCTATGGCGCCGTGGTCTTTACGGATGATACGGGCGCTGCGACGGTGCGCATTGCGATGCCAACGGATATGCAGAGCTGCCTGATATTCCACTATAACCTCAAGTTTTATGACAGCGAGGAGGAACTGTCCTACGATGGCGTCTCCTTAAAGCGCTTCGTAATGCAGTCGGTGATTGGCAATATTGTTGCGTTCCGCGTCCATGCACCCTGCTCGGGCGCCTTTCTTCTGGACATCTTCGCCAATGCGGTCACTCCACAGGAATATCTGACGGGCGAGCCCATGAAGTTTAAGTCCGTATGCAAGTTTAAGGTGAGCCTCAAACGTTAAATCCAATTTTATTCCACTCTTAATTCTTGAGCTGCTTTTAGATCTGCTGCGAGGAACTGCAGACGGTAATGGTGCCGCTGCCCGACTGTGCCAGCGGTGAATGGGGTCCCACCAAGGCAACGCGTTTGTTTGGACTCATACCCATAACACATCAGGTGGGTTAGCTCGAGATTAAAGCAATTCAAACATTTCATTCTCTATCGCTTGCAGGATCCATTGATATTCGCCGGGCGGAGCTTGGATCTGCAGTTCCGCATGTCGCGACCGTTGACAGACTTTATGGCCACGCTGCACAAGAACGGAATCGAGGAGAAGAAGCTCGCCAAATATGTTACACACAGCACACTAGATGACATTGTCACGTTTATCATTAAGTGAGTGCCCGTGCGATGGCTCCACAAATGGCGTCTTGCATTTGGCATTTTGTTTAATCTTCATTCACTTTTGCAGTTTTCCGGAGGAGGGTCAGTATGGTCTGGATATATATACGCGCGAGCTGGGTGCGCCGCAGCATCATCACCACAACAACAACAATAACAATAATAATTCCTCCCCATCTTCCGGCGAGAAGCATTTGCTGACGCACTGCTGTAAATATTTAATCAACTCGTCCAAACGCAATTGAGCTCAGCTGCCACTTGAAGCTGCGTGTGTTATGAATTTGTTGGCAAACAAAATGCAATATTAATTGATAGTCTAGATTATAAGCAGCTACTAAAACATATATAAATATGTGCAGGTGCTAAGGGGTATGTCCTTAAAAAGCACCCACTTATATATATATATTTATATACATATATATCATGCTCAATCATTTGTTAATCCACACAGGCTTCTGGCTTCATCATATATATATATATATATATCTTTATATACATATATAATCTTATGTTAACAAATTGGCAGCTTTTATCGCATCGAATTGAAACATGTAAATACTCTAGACTCTAATCATTAGTCCTTAAATATGCCTAGTAATACCTGAAAGATCCAATTTTAAATACGTGTTGTACTTATTATTAATGCCTAATAATTTATTATGAATGAAAAGTATGTCTCTAATACACAAGCTTATATTACATTAAATCTAGTATTGGACTTGGCGTCCATTTTTTTTTTATGACATTCACGTGAAATTTAACACTTAACCTGGGGGTAGTCCTTGCGAGCACTGTGTTCCTTGAAAATATGCAATTGAATTCTAGTTTTCATAAAGAGGATATCGATTTGTATATATTTTTAGGATTTCGTCAACTGAAAAATAATATAAAAAAGCATTTGTTCCCGTCATTGCGGCATCCTAAAAGTATGCCTCAATTTCTTCGTCGGATTGAAACGGTTTCATAACAATTTTATTTGCCGCCGAAAAGTGTGCTTTTTAATTGGCTAATTTCCGAGTTTGCTGAACCCAATTCAAAAAAAAAACCTAGCTAGATCTGAAATTCTTACCTTTTTCATTCTCTCCATTAACAAGAAATTTAACCAAGTTACTTGTCAAGAACGTTCGATAAATTACTGTAATTTGATATAATTAAAAAGAATTATTTAATCGGAATTCTGAAACGAATTTATTAGACAATGGGTATCTGATGAAATTAAATGCTGCTGGTGGTACATGCTACTGAAGAGGTACCGATTCCCCGCAATTCATCCACCCAATTGATATATAATAAGTTTCAGGGTTTGGGTAATTAAATTTCTTCATCATCGGTAGCGAGGTCAATGCAGATGGGTGAGATTTGAGAATTTTCTACAGGTTCTACCTTTGTTACAGTGCTTGGCTTTGGTTCTTTTTCCTCCTTTGGAGTCGATGGGTTTGCATTGGGCGTTTTTTTCGTGCTACGAGACGCGATTGGAGTCGATTGCTTGGCAATTGGGGTATGTTGCTTTGAGCCACGTCTAGAGTTTTGAGCCGATCGCTTGGGACTTGGGGTATGTTGCTTTGAGCCACGTCTAGAGTTTGGAGTCGATTGCTTGACACTTGCGGAATGTTTTGAGCCACTTTTAGATATTGAAGTTGATGGCTTGGGACTTGGAGTATTCTTTGGCCCACGTTTGGAGATCGGAGACGATGGCTTGCCACTGTCGGACTTCCTTAGCGCACGATTGGCTACATGCTTTGGTGACTTTGGCGGTGGCTTGTTGCCAGATCGCTTTAAGCCCCGCACAGGAATTGTGCCGTAACGGTAAAAGATTGAGTAATTGTTAGCGGCAATGTCGGCGGCACTTTCCTTATCAATGCCAAGGACTAGCAAGGCGCCGCCGCCCTGATCTCGGCGGGAGGCCAGCTTCCACAGGTTGGTGTTATATTGATTTTGAGACTTCAGTAAGCTGAGAAGAAATTCGTCAGATTTGCCAGCGCTGCGTGGCAAAAAAACGCTAATAAAAATCTTCTGCCCAGGAGCTTTTACACTGCCCAACTTCGCCTCAACGGGTCGACCATTGTATGAGTAAAGGCGCGACCCGACTCGCAGTAGCCAGTCTGCGGCGACCTGGTTGGCGCAGTCCACCTTCAAGAATCCAGGCTTGAAACGGATGTTGGCAAAGCGCAAAGGAGCGCCAGATTGTGGGCCCGCCATCACCACCTCCTGGAGGATGGCTTCCTCAAGATCCAATTTCTCTTTATGGGTGAGGCTTTCATTTGGAAATCCTATTGGTACAAGGCATACCGTTAGCTCGTTTGGATCGCCGATTCTTTCACCTTCATTGATGGGCGCCCCACGTTCATTGTTCGGGATAAATTCATCATCATTGTGATTCTCCCTGGGTGGCATCGGTTCGCCCATCGGTGCTTCTAGTGCTCGTGTGTAAGCAGCAGCTGGCTGAGTTGGCTCTTTGGCCATGCTAAGAGCTTCATCGTGAGAAAAGCCCTTCTTTCTATAGCGTACATACCACTTCATGCGTGAGCCGCACAGACGCCATGTGGCAATGCCAGGTGCAGGGCTTCGACCTCGGCCGTACGGTGGTGAGTCTCGACGCGAGTCTCGCCCCCGGCTATTCTGCCTGGAAGGATTCAGTGGGCTGTGGCTACGACTGCGACAAACTCTGGCCCCTCTTCTCTCCGGACTGCGATTGGGTTGCCTCCGATAGAAGTTGGGCGATCGTTCAGAGCGACTCGGTGGCCCTTGCAGTTGACCCGGCGTTCTCTCGAGATTCGACTGGAACTCACCACCTCTTTCGGGGCTGCGATTGAACTGAAAGTTCGGTCCTCTATTTGGGCTGCGATTTAGCGGACCTGGCATTCTCTCCAGGTTATTATTCAACTGGAATCCTCGACCTCTCTCCGGGCTATTATTATTGAACGGGAACCCCTGACCTCTATTTGGGCTGCGATTCGGCGGACCTGACAGGGTGCTCTGTATTCTCTCCAGGCTATTATTCAACTGGAATTCTCGACCTCTCTCTGGGCTATGGATATTCAACGGGAATCCCCGACCTCTATTCGGGCTGCGATTTGGCGGACCTGGCAGGAGGCTCGGTATTCCCTCCAGGCTATTATTCACCTGGAATCCTCGACCTCTCTCCGGGCTTTGGTTATTCAACGGGAATCCCCGACCTCTATTCGGGCTGCGATTCGGCGGACCTGGCAGGAGGCTTGGTATTCCCTCCAGGCTATTATTCACCTGGAATCCCCGACCTCTCTCCGGGCTTTGGTTATTCAACGGGAATCCCCGACCTCTATTCGGGCTGTGATTCAAGTGAAAGCTGGGTCCTCTATCCGGGCTGCGATTGAATTGAATGCCCGGTTCCTTATCCGGCCTGCGATTCAATTGCAATCCTGACCCTCTATTCGCATTGCCATTGAACAGAGCCCCACCCGACTGTGCTGCTGGTGAAATTTCCAGTCCACCACGATTGAACGGCCCTTGATTAAAGATCGGTTCGCCAATCGGCACCGGCAAGCGATTATTCGGGGTTTGAAGCAATGATCTCGGCGCCCCATTTTGCATGCCTCGATCCCGACCTCGAAGGACTATGGTTTGGTTGGTCAACTGGCGCTGCTGCTGAGGGAATTGCGGCATTGAGCCCCATTCGTCGCTAACTGGTGGCACATTCCTCATTGCATTAAATTGTCCAGCATTGCCGAAGACATTGAGATTCATTGACATTTGGTTTTGATTTGATTTGTTTATATTGTTTGGTTTGGTTTGGTTTCTGATATTCATTGTGATTCCCACGAGCTGCGGAGAAATATGAAAGTCCGCCCGGGCAGAGATCCGCCGTACCCAGGTAAGGCTAATTACAACAGGCGGTCGCCACTTGCCTGAGTTCACCGTTTGCGACTGAAATATTTGTTGATCCGGGCCTTCAGCCTGACCGACTCTCGGCACGGTCCGAGTAACACCTTAGTCCGGCCCGGAGTGAGATGTGGAATTGGGGATTAGGTAGTCTGTAGTTGGGTGTGTGTGTGTGTGTGTGTGTGAGTGTGTGGGTGGTTGGGTGTGTGTGTGTGTGTGGGTGGTTGCGTGTGTGTGTGTGTGGGTGGTTGCGTGTGTGTGTGTGTGTGAGTGGGTGGTTGGGTGGGTGTGCGTGTGTGGGGCTATGCTTTAACAGGCGGCCCCACAAGCGCCTGGTCAATAAGGCGATTGGCAGGCAGCCGCCTTATCCGCTGGCTGTCCGGGGCTGCCTCTCGGCAGCTAACCTGACCCATGTCCAAACCGGGCACGGGCAGGTCGTTCGCTATCCGCAACCTGCGACCCGTCCGGTGGCCCCAGCTAGGCCCCTGGCCGAATCATCTCACATAGTTCGGACCAGACCGGAAACGAGATGAGTTTCGTGTTTATTTATACTTTATTTGTTCATGCTCCTTATTCATATAAATATATATGTAGTTTTTTGACAGGCTGGTGGGGGAGGGGGTGAAGAGGGTCACACTTTTAATATATGTATGTATGTAGCTGGGACATTTTTAAAGGTAAAATTTACTTCAACTTACACAAGAAATATTATATTATTACTTTCTATATATTGGGGGACTCAATAATCAGTTTCATTTGCTTTTTAGTTGTTTTCTTTTTTTCATTCTTTTCTTGTTTAGTAAAGTTTAAAGTTAATCGTGATGACAGCTTAGCACATCGATGGCTCCTCTTCTGCTCCAGCTTCTCCATCTATTTGTGGTGGTGGTGGTGAGTGTTGGTGTTGTCATTGCTGTCCACTCAAATGTTTCGTCTGCCATTCTCGTGCACGCTGCAAGTAGAGGGGATGTGGAAAAGGCGTTTATGCACAGGCATAATTAATTTAGTTGTCTAATCGGCAAAAATATAAATTAAAACATAATACAGAATTTTGGAATTTAAAATTTACGTTTTTTTTTTTTTAAATAAGATACAAATTATTTATATTTTAATTTTCATGAATTCATCAAAATTCAGACAAAAGCTTTTTAGATGCACAAGTTCTCAATTTAAATTTCCAAGCAATAATAATGGGAGTAAGCCGAAAATGATGAATAAACACATTGATGGATGAGGGAGGGGGCCAGGAGCATGAGAGTGGGGACTATGATGTTGAATGAACCGAGAGACACGTTTAGTACAAGAGTATATCCAATGTTGTAGAGCTGTTGTTATCATTGTTATTAGTGGCACCACCGTTAAGAAGTAATGAAGAGCACAATGCGCGCCGTTAGGAGACAAGGGATTTATTGTTATTAACAAAGACCAAACAACAAAATCACTAGTCTTCCAAACGGAATGCATTTAAACCGTTAGTTAGTTTCAGGCATTGATCGATCGATTGATTGATTGATTGATTGATGATGATTTGAAGAAAATTTTGATTTGACATGCGACAGATACGTTAAACGATTAGCACTTTTGGGTTAAGTTGTGTGTTTAGTTTAATGAGGGATGGTTTTGTTTTCGTTTTTTTTTTTTTGTAAGTCATATGAAAGGAGATTTGTGCATACTTTTAGTCTGTTTGCGACACCAACCTCTGTTGCAGCAGATACTGGGCCATTTGTATTTGCTTGGGTGTGCCCGAGATGGTTATGATTCGATCATTCGAACCGGGCAGAGGCTCATCAATGGTTATATACGCACTCGACTCGTTCCGAATGCGACGAATGCGGCCGCCTCCTTTGCCAATGATGGCGCCAGCCAGCTACAAAATCGGAATAGAAAAAAAAAGAAAACCCAAATGAATAATCATCTTCTAATCTTGAAATTAGCCTTCTACTCACATCCTTGGGAATGGTGACTTGTGTGCTGTTGTTGGGATCGTGACCCTGGGGTATGTTGGATGACGCATTCGTGCTATTATTTGAACCGCTGTTGCCGCCACCGGCATTGAAGCCGCCGGAACTATTGTTAGCACCTAGTCCACCAACGCCGCCATTGTTAACTGAGCCGAGGCCGTTACCCAGACTATTGTTGCCGGCACCAAATCCAGCGCCCAGACCATTGCCCAAACTGTTGTTGCCGGCTCCAAAACCAGCGCCGCCGCTGTTGCTGCCTTGGCTCTGGCCAAAGTTGCCCAGACTGGGCAGATTACTGGTGCCGCCACCGCCAAGCTGGTTACCGCCTCCAAAATCGTTGGGGCCACCGCCAAAGCCATTATTGCCAAAGTTTCCACCTCCAAATGGGCCACCGCCGCCAAAGTTGCTGCCACCGAAGCCGCCGCCATTATTGCCAACGCCGAAGCCGTCTCCGTCGCCACCACCGCCATTGGCCCACGGATTGATGAAGGGATTGTCACGTGGTCCGCCCATGCCACCGAGACCGGTGGCACCACCACCTGCGCCGCCGCCACCTCCGCGACCGCCACCGCCACCAAAGCGATCATTGCCACGACCACCATTGCCGCCGCCTCCAAATCCACCACCTCCGCCGCCACCTCCATTACCACCGCCATTGCCACCACCAGCACCACCGCCGCCGCCTCCTCCTCCACTGCCGCCGCCGCCATTGCCGCGACTATTGCCACGCTGGCTGGGACGCGTACTGCCGGTGCCGGTGCCATAGCCGCCATACTCATCCGCATAGACTCGATCAAAGTTCATGGGATCATAGTTGTGTATGGGTCCTTTGATGGGCGTGTCCCTGGTCAGCGTAATCACCTCTCGCACAGCATCGATGACCTGCGTCTGCTTGCCAACCGTCTGCACCACGCGATCTGTGCTCTGCGGTGCCACATTTGAGAAGACCTTCAAGAAACGACAGCCAATACGCTGCAAAGAAGAGATTTACGTTTTAGATATTTAAGTTAAACAAAATAAATTGTAAACTGAAATTTAACCTTTAGAAAATAAAGAAGCTTTGAAAGACCAGCGTGGTTTCAATAGATAATTCGAATCATCTGAAATGGAAACGCACAGAACGCGTTCTGCCTCAAAGTGTGTTTCATTAGCTAATTTGAGTTGCGAAACACCTTTTATTTTCCACAGAAAATGTTTCAGAAGTTCACATTTTAATTAATAATTTTACAACTGCTTCCGAGAATATTCTAATTTTTCCTCGAAGCGTTATAATTTCCTGGCGATTAATATACGATTATATTCGCTTGAATTCCTTTGCACTTCACTTGTTGTTTATTACATTTCTGGGAATCACAAAACAACGGGCAAACGGGCAAACACCACCACAACATCACTTCAAAGGCCGCAAGGCCAGTCAACAGTCAACTGTCATGGTTACTCAAGCAGCTAAAATGGCAGGCTGGCCGACAGAGGCCGTCGGTGGTTAGTCAAAAGCAGCTGCTGCTTTATCCTTATCAGTTTAAATCAGTTTTGGCCATGACACTGACCCAGCCAAACGCACATCAAGCGACGGCTTATGACACGACCCCATCAAAAGAGAGTCGACAGAAACCTTTTCATCATCATCATGATTATTATGATAATGACGATGATCCTATTCAGACACCGCAGCTGTGCATTGAAAACGCTGCCACTGACAGGATGCAGGCACTTCTCTGCTCGGCACTGTTTAGCTACCTGCCCTGCGGCACAGTTTTTGGGCAGCTGCTGCTGCTCCCAATTGTGCATATAAAGCAGAGTCCTGTACCGGAAGTTGGGCCCCGTCGTCATCGTAGTCGTCTTCATTCTAAATGCGTTGTCATCGTCTGCAGCGGAAGTGTAAATGTGAAATTCGATAGCCACTTAGGAATGCATGCCTCAAGTGAGGGGAGACATACACACAAACACAAACACTCGGATTTTGGTGCCTACGTGCATTGGAGCCTGCTTCCGTTCACTTCCTGCACAACATTTCCCCTCGAGTGTCCCTTTGTCGCACAGCTGCACATTTTCTGTGTGTGTGCCAGTGTGTGCGTGTGTGTCCTGCGGCATGCCTGCCACAGTCAGCTAGGCTTGCTGACTGACTGAATGACTGGTCTGATGATTGCATCATTTCCAACAGCCTAAAACGCTCAGCCACAAGCAAATTGCGTGCTACCCTCCGCTTAACTGAATCTGTATCTGTAAGTTTGTGTGCGTGTGTGTTTGTATTTGAAATGACCAAAGGCTGCGTCATGCTGCTAACACTTGAGCAACGCTGCTCCCACTTCCCCCCTCCCCAACGAGTACTCTCTCTCCCTTGGCGACACACAACTCGTTGCGTGCGTCCCCCAGTCAACAATGGCGACACACCAAAAAAATAAAATGTTAGCTGCTGCTGTAGCTGAAGTGCTCGTGGCGCCCCACGTTGTGCCTTATGAATGGCGGGCGCAAAAATGTTGAGTCACACACACAAACACACACGCACACATAAACAGTTATAGCTTGTCTCCGTTGAAAGAGGAGTGCGGAGAAGGGGCGTTCAGCTTTTATGTCACAATATAAAACATCAAAAGGCAACGAGTGGACTGGACAATCATTGAATTTATTATTTAATTTAAAGCACAACAACAAGCATAAGGCTCGCAGCAGTTCGTGTGTGTGTGTGTATGTGTGTGTGTGTGAGGGTGTGCGCGCGAGAGTGTGACACATATACATTTACATATCTGTATACAAAAGTGTAGCATTCTTTTTGGTGGTCGCACAAATAAAATACAAAACTGTTAATGCGAACAGCAGCAGCAGCAAAATAAACTTGAATATATGTGTGCGATATATGGATATACATGTATAAGTGTACATATGTGTGTGTGTGTGTGTGTATAGTCATGCCAGAATAAGCATCACACACACAAAGCAAAAATTACACTATATATTAATATTTTTAGCATTACAGTTAATTACTGGTGTCTTTTTTTAAATCTTGTTTGTACCTTTTCACTTTTTGTTTATCTAATGTATATATACAGTTTATATATATATATATATATATGTATATAGTTTCGAGTCACTTGAATAACTGTTTGGTTTTAAAATTGTTTATGCGCCTGAAAGCAGGAGCAACTCTTGCGCAGAAGCGCAGGAGCGGAGCACGTATAACCGTTCACGACCAGCGCCAATGTCGAACTAATTGGGTTCAACGAATGCCAGTTGCCATGTAAGGAGAAGACGCAGCCAGCCGACAGCAGCGAGGAGAGCAGAGAGAACACAAAAAAAAACACAATAACAACAACTACAAATGAGAGCAGCAAGAGAGCACAGCAGAACAGAGGGCAGCAGCAGCAGTCAGTAGTGCGCGCCTTGCCTGGTAGTTATTGGTGTTGTTGTTGTTGTTGGCGGCTTTAGGCAGTCCGTCAGTCGGCTCAAAAGGATACACAGGCAGGCAGGCAGGCAGGCAGTCAGGCATTGAGGATAACACAGCAACAGAGGCTGCTGCTGCTGTTGTTGCAGAGGCGCAGCTGCTGAAGGAAACCGGTGTATTATTCAGCTTCTTTTGCTCACATTTTCTTCTTTTTTTTTTACTCTCCCTGTGTGTTGTGTGTGTGTGTGTGTGCTGTGTGTATCAGCGCATGCGCAGGACAATTGCAGCAGTTAAATAGGCACACACACACACATACAGTGTTATAGATGTAGCCATTTGAAATGAAACGTAATCATTGCTGCCATCTAATTATTAATTTTCATACATTCCGTCTTGCATCTGGTTCTTTGCTACTTTGATTCCTCTTTATGTTGTTGACTTTGCAACGCAAAAATTCTAAGCGGCTTTTTCGCCACACACACACACACACACACAAACGCACACTCGCACAATATGCTAAACTATGCAAAGACAGCTGCCGCTTTTGGTGCTCCTTGAAGAGCTGCTCTCATATCCTAAAAGCAGCGGCAGTAGACTGCAGCATCACTTGTGCCACAGGCTGTGGCACAAATAATACTCTTTTAATGCAAGCCAGATTGCCTGTAATTGAGTTTTTACTCGCTCTTTTTCACCCAGTCACACACACACACACACATACACACATAGTGTGTGAGCATCCTTAAAATCAAAGAGCATATGCAATTATAAAACTTTTGGCCCCAAAGCAACACAGCAGCAGAAATGAGCTGTCAGGCTGGGCTGGGCTCTGCTGGCTGGCAGGCAGGCAGGCAACACTTGAAACAAAGCGGAAGCGGCGTAACAACATTCAAGTTGATGCCACAAACAAGCGAGAAGTGAAATTTAAACCGGATATTGAGGAGATGCACATCGCGACAACTAGAGCAAAAGGAGCAAGAGGAACACAAGGAGGACGAGCAAAAATGCTGCCAGCGACAGCCGGTACTGGTGTGTAGTGTGTGTGTGTGTGTTTGTATGTGTGTGTCGCAAAGAAGTTGCATAAACATATTAATCAATTGATCAAAGAGAGACAAAGGAAATCAAGTTTTATAGGCAAAAACGAATACAACAAAAATAAACAGGTTTGCTCCTTGATGAAAAAACTATTAATTGTGGTTGGGATTATCTTTGGTTTCGCTGTTAGAGACTTTCTAACCAATATATTATTGCTAGGTATATCAAATATATATATATTTGTCTTCCTCAATACAGAATTATAATATGCTCTGCACGCCCATACCAAGAAGAGGAGCAACAATTTGAGCAGCTTGTAAGTAAATGCCAAGGAACAGATGCCAACGCTTAAGAAGTTGTTGTGCAAGTCTCAGCTGCCGATGTGTGTGTGTGTGTGTGTGCCTGTAGCACCTGTTAGACATGCATTAAGTGCTGGCACAGCAGCAAGAACAACAACCGAGTCCTAAGCGCAGCAACAATTGTAAGCCGCAGGCAAACAGCCGCCTCCGGGACGAGAACGAGGATGAGGGGAGAGGCGAACAAATGCCATTGGCACGCTGCTCAATTCTGAATGCTCAACGCTCTTTGTGGGCATATAGACATTAGGATTTAGTGGATGGATCAGATGAGCAGCAGCAGCAGCTGCAGCTCATTATTAGCGGCTGGCAGATGCCACCGTCGCCGACGCCGCCACCGCCGCCGCCGCCGCTGCAGCAGCAAAACTCATCAGTTGTGGCACAGGACAATATTTAATGGGCAACAGCTTGAGGCGAAATGATGAGACCGATGTTCCCTCCTGACAACAAAATGCATACATTCCTTTGGATATATGTATGTATTTTTAGGCACCCATACATATGTTGCAAGCAAATGCAACGGCTGGAAGTGACAAATTTGGCGCTTAACTAAAAATGTGACAAGCAGCGAAGCAGGACGCATAAAAATTGAGATATGACTTCCAGGAAAATTCACTTAAGGGGCATTAATATTTCCATGAACTAATATAAAATAGGATCAAATTGTCTAACTGAACTAGCCGAGTACAATTTGTATTTAAAAATCATGTTAAAATTCGAACCTTTTATCTTTAAACATCAAATTAGCTAATTTCTTTAGCCTTGAATTTCATAAAGATCTTTATTGCTGTATTAAACCAGGCTAATAAATGGGCTTAGTGAAAACTGGGTGGCAACAATGTCCAAACTACATATGCGATATTAGATGCGCTCGTATCCTTTTACGCTTCAAGGCAAATTTTGTTATAACCTTTTTGCAAGGGCATACGAAAAACACGAAAAACTGAATAACCGGCTGTGAAAGCCAAAAACATAAAGTCAAAATGAGCACCAGAAACACGCAAACAAGCAGCCAAAAAAAAAAATAAAAGGAACGTGAAGCAAACGAAATAAGGTAAGACGAAATAAGGATAAGCGGCACAAGAGAGGCAAGACGCAAATACCTTTTGAAAGAAATGAAAACAGCTGCTTGCCGGGCCAGCTGAAGACAATGAAATAGGGACGAGACAAGACTACTCATTCCAAGAGACACAATATATATTCATGTGCCGACAAACGTAAAATAAAACACATGCTGTGGCTGTGAGACAATGCCTGCTGCTGCTGTTGTTGCTGTTGCTCCTCCACTGGTGATGATCATCTGCGCTGACAACAGGCACAGAGACACAGACAGTTAACTATGGGAGACGGCAGCTGCAAGGATGCCACCAGGATGTGCCAGATATGCGCGACAAAGCAGAGCCCGGCTCAAGGATGCTGCGAGGCGGGCGAGGACTACAACTATGACTACGACAACTGCAAACAATTTGCAGCAAATGCAAGGCTAAAAAATGCAAAAAGAGACATAATGAAATGTGAATGAAAATAAATAAGTAAACGTAACGTTTTCAGTTACTGCAAAGGGACCAAGACGCAGTACGCTAAAGCTGGATGTGTCCCTTTTGTTGTCTTGGACTTGTTGACCTCCATGAAGCACTCAAACAACGAGATGCAAAACGAAGGGCTACCCTCTAAATGGCTGCAACTTGCAAGTGGATACTTTATGTGTTATAAACACGACTTTATTAAGCGAATGTATTAAAAGATCAGAATATTAAAAAAAAATGGAAAGTTAAAGAACAAATATAATATTTTCGAAATAATATAAAACATTTTAGTTCCTAATTTATACAATTAAATATAAATATATAGTACTCTTAAAATCCAGACTTTAGCATTAGTCCAGCTAAAGATGAACATACTTTACAGGGTATAGCTACGCATATGCATTAGAAAACGGGCGCAGGTAGAACACACACAGCGAATACGACTCGCAGACATTTTTTGCGATCGCTCAAAAGTATGCAATAATAAATTCACGCGCACCTTTGGTGAGACAGGAAAAAGGAACGGATGGGACGGTCGGAAATAAAATGAAATACATGTATTTTTGTAACTGTGCACACACACACACACACACACTGCCAGGGGTCGAGAGTGGAGGCAACACGCCAAAACAAAGATATTCCAATTAAAATGCAGCCACTTGACAGCAACTACTCATTATTAATTAATGAGAGAGGAGACCAGCCAAACACAATTAATAAAAAAATAAAACAGAAATATGAAGCAAAACTTCTAATTGATTTCTTTACCTGACCAAGCATTGCTATATCTCTCTCTATATATATATAAGTGAAAATCGACAGGGCAAACGTTGCCTGGCAGCCTGCAATTGAATGTGGCGTTGATGGCGACAATTGCGTTTTGAGAGAATTCCGACACAAAAAATGTCGCTTTAGCCAGACACAGATCCTGTGCACTCAAGTATGTGTGTAGTCAACCGAGTGCTGCTGCTGTTGACAACTAACTATAACTCGACACACACACACACACACACACACACACACACACACACACACACACACACACACATATGGATAACATAACTAGAAGTGGCTATCGATTGCCTGCCTGCCTGCAGAATTGTGGAGTTGTGGCCCGAGTGAGTGCCACTTAACGTGTCTGCTGAAGCAGCAATCGAAAACGCAGCCAAACTGACTGTAATTAGTCATTAAACTGTACACCCGTAGAGTACTCTTTGGCAATTAACTGCATAACAATTGGCCGATATGCATGGCTAACTAGAGTGCAGGACATGTTCCCCGCCCGACCCATAATTATTTGGATATGGATAGTCGATTCAAATTGTACTCACATCGCGTATCTCTTTGATCTTTTGGCCACCCTTGCCAATGACGCAACCGGCCAGGCTCTGATGGATTAACAAGCGCACATCGAATTCATCATCGCGCTGCAAAAAAAAATAGGCATTAAAATGAGGTAGGCAACTTATTAAAGTACGAGTCAAACTCACCTCTTCAAAATATTTCAGCATTTCGGTGATGATCTCCAGCGTGGAGTCGATATCCGCCGATATTTGTATGGTGCTGTTGGATGTGCATTGAGATTTTCGATAGATAAAGCGACAAAGGAACAAAGAGAGAAATAGAGAGAAGGAGGGGAGAAATGTATGCATAGAAATATATTAGTAATACAAAAAAGGACATATTTATAAGTTCAACTTAAGAGCTAGACCTGAATTTTAAGAACTAGACATTACATTATCAATATATATAAATATATATAGATAGAGATAAGACACAACTTATGGAGAGAGATATTGAGATAAACGACATGGACTCGATGTTGTTATACTTGTTGTTGTAACCCACATCCCACACACACATTGAAGGACACACAAGACGCTTGCTGGGCGGGCGGGCAGGAGGAGAGTATATAAGGGCAAAATAAGATATTTAAGTATACCTATGGAATTTGTTGGGTACTTTGTTTCGGGTTGGTTGGGGTTAGTTTTTCCTTCTGGGAATGGAGCTTTGAGCGAGTGCTGGTTTATATCTTTTGCTTTTAGTATGTACGAATGATGTTAATGCCGTGCATTGGTTTTTTGTTTGGTTTTTTGGCGGTGCAACGGTTAGTAGCAAATATTAAAATATATATTTGTAGAATAATTATAGATCGAAAACGAAAGAGACGCTGTCTGGGAGTAGGTAATGGATTTCGTTAAATATATATGAACAGGACATTTATAAGACGTCACACCTTCAAACAAACACATTCGGTAAGGACTCTAGCACATACAAAAACAACAAATACAGAGCGAGAGAAAGAGATAGATAAAGAGAGAGAGAGAGAGAGAGAGAGAGAGAAAGAGAGAACGAGCGAGCTATTTAGAGACACGCGTCCAGCAGGTACAAGTGTGTGTTCTTGTTGATTTTGAAAGGCATATACATGTATGTATTTCTAAGAACTATGGAAAAATGAATATATAAATAAATGATAAGGTTAACTAACAGACCTAACACTAAGGCTATATGCTACTAAGGCTAATGCTTTTTTTTCACTGTAAGAAGAGATATTTGGTAAGCTTAAACAAGATGAAATATTTGGTATAGTTTTAGATTTTGATGTGGTTTACCGTTCGGGGCCTTGGGAATCGTCCACAGACACAGTGGCTTTATACTGCACGTTATACATTTGATGGTTGTGGACAACAGACGGGCGGATCGGGCGGGCGATTGAGCGGGCGGGCGGTCGGTCGGGCGGGCGGGCGTACGATTTGTTCAGTTGGGCGCATGGACGATTTTCGATATCGTTTGGTTGATTGGTTTGCCGTATGTATGATTTTTTTGTTTTACATATATATTTAAATATATATATAGATATACATATATATATTATTTGCATCGTTGTTGTTGCAGTTTGCAGTTGTTGTTTTCGGAGCAGGGAGGAAAAGAGAGAGCAAGAGAGAGAGAGAGAGAGAGACACACACAAAACCACACGCACGCACGCACACACAGCAGGCACAACCACGCGCAGCACAACAATGGAAGGGACACGATGGTGGGCCCAGCATGGAATTATTATATACAATTCATTATATATATATATATATATATGTATATGTATATATATGTATGTTGAGAATTATAAAGATTTTATGCATATTATATATATATATATGTATATATATAAATATGTGGCATATTTTTTGCGACACGAGGGCGTTCAGACGGGCGGGCGATTGTTTGATTTTGGTGCATCGTTCGACATCGGTTTTTGATTTTGATATTTAGATATAAGATTAAGGAATCGTTTCGATTTATATTTATCAGTGGTTTCATCGGGCCAGTTTCAAATATTCAGATTCAGATTTTCAGATTTCAGAGCAGTGGCAGGTGACGAAGCGAGACCCAGACCCAGACCCGGCAGGGGGAGGAGACGCCATTGTGTGCGGGACAGACCAGAGTGGACCAGACCAAGTGGTGCGGGCGGTCAGGTGGTCGATTGGTCGGTCGGTCGGTCAATCGATTGATCGATTTGGTTGATTATTTTGGTCGGTTTAGATTAGATTCGATATATTTGGTTTTTTTCGTTTCGTTTTTTTTTTATTTTTTTTTTTTTTGGTTTCGTATAGGTCGTACGTAAGAAGTGGAAGAAGAGAGAGAGAGAGAGAAAATTGTTCATTTAGTTAAAAAGGTTAAAAGCGTGTAAATTGTTGGTTTTTTTTTTATTATTATTATACAACAAAAAAAGTGGCAATTTTCTTGTTCATTGTTGGTAAATAAAGCGCCTAAATATTATATTTTATTTCAAAACTTAGAGACTGGGTCAGAGCCGAAAGACGATCAGATCGCGAGAGAAAAAGATATAGAGGCAAAAGTGTCTGTTAGCCGAGAGATAAAAAGAGAGAGAGAGAGAGAGAGAGAGACCGAGACACAGAGAGGAAGAGAGTGAGAGTTAGTGAGAAGCGTGTCGTTTAGGTTGAGAGCTTGTTATTAAACAGATCATTAATTGCTTGGTGGTAATAACACGCTGAAGGGGATCTGAGAATAAGAGACGGGAGCTGCAATTGCGGGTCCAGAGCGGCTTGAATTTGGACTTGGCGTTGGAAATATATATATATTATATACTATATATACCAAGCCAATGAGAGATTGTATGAAACAGTCAGTGAATAGGAGCGACACACAAAATAAAGACAGAAGTTTGGAGTTTGCTTTTCGGTTGCTTTTTGTCTTGGCGCAAGCGAGCACAGAAATAAATGGTTAATTAATAATACTAGACGCTTCAAATGTTTTTGATACTCTTTCTTTTTTTGATGATTGTTGTCGAGTGTTTAAAATAATTAATAGTTAATCTGGTTTTATAGTACCTGAGTGCGCATCTTCTGTATGTGTTGGCCTCCCTTGCCGATGACAGCGCCAGCAATCTGTAATGGCATCAATCGAAACAAAATACAAATTAGCTGCAATTTGCCTACACTCGAAAAAATATTCGCATTGATATCTAAGAAAGTGTATAGTTTATTTATTTTTTTAATATAAAAAATATTAATAATAAATAAAATCATATTTATGTGATTTTCAAACTAGGGTTAATTATTTAAATTTTAAAATGATGTGTTTTATATTTAGAAATGATTATTTTTATCGTTGCGATTCGCTAAATTTCAGTTGGATTATTTCCGTAAAGCCGTCGGCTGGACATACTTACACTGCTTGGTATTAGTATACGGACCATGTCCTCGTTCCGTCTGTTGCGCTTCTGGTCCTGTGGTCCATCGCCGTCATTGCTCTCGCGCTTCATTTTCATTCTCTCTGCAAATGGCAAGAGCATAAAAGGCAGACACGCTTGTTAATCAGAGTCAACTCTCCAAACTGGAATATGTTTGCACCAGATTACACATACGCCGAGTGCGCCAGTTCAAAACCAACTGAACCGACGGACGTTTGGTAAAATCAACAAGTCTGAAAAGTTCAACGTAGAAAAACAGCTTTCCCTGTAGCCGACAGCTTGATGCTCTATTTTGACTGTATTATGCTGAGTAACTACTATTTACTCCGCCAAATACTTGTCTATATATGTGAATGTAAATGTTTTTTTGTGATGACCCATGAATAAATTTTACGTGTACGTGACTTGAACACAGTTTTACAGACATTTCTTCCACTTACATAACGTGTGCATGCACTTCCTTTCGCTCTTGTTCTTGAACTCAAATATTCTTTTTATTTAAATTTGAAATATTTCAATATTTATTTTACAGTCTGCACTTTTTTTTCAATATTTATTTTACAGTACGCAACTTTCTTTTCCTCTTGAATTAAAATGTTCCTTTTTTTTTTTTTAAAGCGCGCTTTAGAAATATTTTTAATTTTTCACAAAAATATTTATTTGATATTTATATTTTCCGTTTTTTTTTTTTTTTTTTTGAGCTCAACAGAGAACCGAACTGTACGACAAACTTTGTTGGAATGAAAATCATTTGCAAATCATTTAGTATTACAAATATCAATATTCATTGCAGGCATGTGTTTTCGATATTTTGATAACCTTTCGATTATGTTCATCAACACTTAAAATTGATCTAAGAATGCTAGATTTGACATTTCAAACGAATATTCTGTAATATTCTGTTTATTGCTTGAGAACACTGTAACACTTAGAAATTTGCAAGTCACGCTGCAGCCTTAGCTTCTATGTGACTAACCCGAAGAATTAGTTGTTGTACACTCGGCGCTGTTGATTTATATAAATACCATGTGCCAAATGGCAGCACATTGTGGGTTGGAATTTGAGTTTGCCAAGCGCAATTAAACAACAATTCAATTTGCCTCATATCGAATTCATTGAAGTCGGAATGATTTGCCGACTGTCTGACTGACTGTTTGACTGTTTTTTTTTTTTTTTTTACACTGTGTTGGTGTTTCGGAATCGTGCAGCTGCCACCGTTTTGACAAAAGGCGTACGTCAAGGCAGCCACCTGAGAAACTCGAGTCTTGATGCATCTATTGTAACAATTTAACTAGCTGGCTATATGAGAATATCTAAAATTAAGCTGCAACGCCCTATGCCCAACGCAAAGCTGTTCAAGCGGAAATGCCAGACTGCCAACGCTCAGACAATGTTCTCTATATGATATACATATTTCATATGTATCATACACATATATACCATATATATCCGTGTCTATATTATATATGCACAATTTAATGCAATTTAGACAACGGAGCGAGAGCACATGCAAAATGCATTAACAAAATATAACAATTTTCAGTTTCATAATTTATGAAATGCTGCCAAATAACTGCCCTATATGCAAGTACATGCACAACTACATAGATTTATATGAATACATATCTATATATATATATATATATATATATATATATGTAAATGTAACGCTTATATAGCTGACTCAAAATCTGTGCGCTCGACGAGTGCAACAACAATTGAGAGGCTTTGTTGAATGCCGCCCACATTCCCACAGTTGAGATGTGTGTGTTTTTTATGTGTTTGTTTGTTGTCGTTTTTTACTTTCGGGTTTCGATCTTGTTTTCCTTTTCTAGCTGAAGTGCGCACAACTCTCGGCTCAGATGTCAAAACATCAATTGTCCGAGCTGTTAAGTTGTCAAAAATATGTCCGATACAAAGGTAAACAGCAGCCGTCTCTTAAATAGGCTTAGCTCGAAGTTGAGGCACTAAGCTCTCCACCAATGAGTCAAACAGCAATTACAGTCATACGTCAATATGTTGTACATTTCCATATCCAATCGTATTACAGGTGCTAGCATGTGGGCAGCACAGCTTGCTTACCAAAGGGTAGCCAGCACCCAGCACCTTGAACAGCCATCTTATCTAAGCAGGTCTGGTGTGTATTGACCAGTTGGCCAACTGCTACAGGCTCTGTGCCCAGCAGAGCGTAAACTCGGCTCACAGCACTTGCTGCTGCTGCTCACTCGAGTAATAACTCAGAAACAAATATTATTTCTTCTAGCTATAAGCTGTGAAAGGCTTCTTTAGCTTATCAAGATCTGTGTACAGTTGTGTTCTTGAAGGAAATAAATTCACTTAATCTATTTTCTATAAACGTCAGCTGTCGGGATAATCTAGTTTTCGTGATCTGATTAAGAATATGAGGCCAGATAGGTCTGCTTCAGCTTTCAACACAACTCTATTATAATGAGTACATGTACAGTTGTGTTTAGAATATACTAAAGATATTGAATGGGTCTATGTATCTGAATACTTGCTCACAAAATATCCAAAAGTCTATCGTCTTAGTTGAAGTTGACCTATTGAGAATCTGAATTTAATTATGAAAAATTTTTGTCGAGAGAACTACTTTATCTTTTGCTATATCACATTTTCAACTAAGTAAAATTGATATACTATGAGATGACTTCCAAGATAAGGATTAAGTAGAATGTTGGAATATATATTCAACTAAATCATTTTCCAGCATTTATAAGTTTATATAAATTTTCTTTTCAATTGTATAAAATTTTTAATTAAGCAGAAGAAACTTCCACGTTTTTGATTATATCACATGTTAAGTTTTTCCGTAATATATCTTTTGCAAATTACCTGTTTTTCTGCAGACAATATCACAGTTTCTCAATTTCACAATAATTGTTGAACAAATTTACAGCCAATTTGGATATTCACATTCTTTTCATCACAAACTAAGATTTTTAATTTTTCCACAAAAGTTACATAACGTCTGATGATAAGAATTTAGACCTTTTTCAGAATGCGGTGGATGGGGACCAGTTGAGAGAATTAGCAGCAAGTGCTGTCCTGTTGCAAGTGCGGTTGGAAAACTAATGAAAATAATTTCCAGAAATCGAGCTATTTATAGGCAAATCTTCGACTTCGGACAAAAAGGCTGCTGACCAATCAGAACCAAAGATCGGATATGGATAGCTACGGAAACGGAAATCGTTGACCAATAGAAATCGTACAAATGTTCAAGTGACAATACCTAAAAAAAAGGGGAAATATTGTACCGTCCAGTTATGGATTCCCGATGCTAGGCAACGACACTAATTGTCCCTGACTGCGCTGGCCATAACAACACCAAAGCTAGAAACTAGACTCTAACCGACCCTGTACTAACAGATAAGAAAGACAGACAGACAACTACGACAAAAGCGAGAAAGCATACCAGATATATCAGTTATATATGTATATATATATATAAATATGAAGGTATGTACAGGACAGCAGTTGGTCAAAAGTGCATTGCTATATCTATGATTGATGGATCTACACATATGTATGTGAGGGTGTTGAATAAGGACAACCCTATGACATTATATATATATATACATATATATATATATATATATATATATATATATTTATGGTTATTTGTGGTATTTGTAGACAAATTACATATTGGCTCTTATATAGTAATTGGCTTTGGGGCCACCTAATGAAACCAAAGTGCCCCCGCAATATAGACTAATAACTGAACTAGCATGATGGGTTTTTTAAGAGGGTATGGGAACAACTGCAGCTCTTTGAATTTTAGATCAATGTGACTCTTCAGCTGATATTTTCACATTATGCATTTTTAAAATACGCTGTCCAAGACAGCAAACGTTTAAGTATTACATATCAGAGTGGGGGCACAAAGAGGGGGCTTAATTTGAGGATAATTGCTTGGGAAATGCAACAAATTGCAATTGTGCAGGGTGGCAAGTATCATTACGGAGAAGAGGCTGACGTGGCCATCAGCAGTCATTATGATATTTCATATATGTGAATATAGACATATACCTTGCGAAAATTGTCATAAGGACGCGACTTTGTGCATTATTCATGTAATTAGGGCAATTTGTGGCCCATTTGGGTGATATTGAAGTAACGACTTTGAAGTGCCTTTTGATGCACCACTTGCAACAAACAATCTAAAGGACATTTGCCAGCGGGAGTGGCCGCATTTTTAATTAAGCACTGGGAGTTTCAACAGCCGTTGGCCCCGATACTTTCAAAAAGGGTTAATTGCTTTGACGCAAAGAAAAGCCAGAGTAGCAGCAACAGCAGCAGTACCCCCTCCCACTTAGTCGGTTGCACAAGTAGCATATTGATTGAAGCAACCACAGCTTCTTAATCAAATATTTCCCACGGTTCGGGGGGCTTTCTGGTGGCGGAGAGGGGAGTGGAAGTTAGCGGAAGTTTAACAATTGATAGAGCTAAGCAAGTGGCCTGAATGTGACATAAATGACAGGTAGCAATTATGTGAAAATCATTTGATTGCGGCACACACACACACACACACGAACCCACACGCACACAAGGACTCACGCATCCACATCCTGTTCAAATAGCTTTTGACATCGCACACGCGCCTAACCAAGACAAGCAAGACAACGCCCACAACCCCTCACTCTCACACACACACACACACACAAGCACACACCCATACACACACTGCAATAAACATTAAAAAAAGTGTCTTAGTAGAGAGTGTCCGACTCTGAGTTTCTCTGTACCCCACAAAATTCAAATAAAGACAAAATATATTTCTCACATCTCCATAAAAATGTCATTCCATCTTATAGATCACACATCGATATTGATCGATAAATTGTTATCGAAACAATGAAATATACTTGACCTCTTCTATCTAAACTTCAGCTGTCGAACAAATATACTTCCCGAGATATGAATTAAGAATATGGGCCCAGTTATGTCTCCCTTGGTAATACCGATTATAAAAATTTTAATGAGAACAAGGTATAAAAAGAAAAATAAGTTAAGATAAGAGCAGGGTGGGAAGTTGGCAACATTTTTTCATGTGCTCGCACACAACATACACCAACACACGCACAGGTGTGTGTGTGTGTGTGTGTGTGTATGCTGACCAAAAAAAATGTACGAGCCAGCGGCAGTGGGCAGAAGGCGAGACGTGCAAAACGAACAACAGGCAATGGGACTCAGCAGGAAACGGTTATGTGCTCGCTCAGAGCATGCTGTTATTTTATGCAGGACAAAAGCTGGAGCAAACTTTTTTACCGCTGCCGTGTCAGTCCCCTTCACTCTCCTCCTCTTCATGTGTGCACCCCCTGCCAACTTAATTGGACGCTGTCCATAGCTGTTGCTGCGGCTATAGCGGGGCATATGCGTTCACCAGCCACTCTATAATTTAGCGGAAAAACAGCTAATGGACGCCATGTTCAAAGCGGCCGCCACGCAACAACAATACAACAGAGACAGCGACCGCGACGAGGGGGCGGTGCGGTTGGGCGGAAATACCCACAATTGACAATTCTCATCGGCCAACTTTTAGGAGGGAAGCAGATAGCCTCTCTCTAGTCTGATTCTCCCTCTCCCTCTCTCTCTCTCGCTCTCTTTCTCTTGCTTTTTCTCGATGTCTATGTCTGTCGCACTTCAAGGCTCTTATGGGCATGTTAGCATGCTCAGCGAACCCACAATGGTGGCGACCAGTTTGGTCATCGCGTGTCTAACCACCCCTACAACCCCCTCATCAGCCACCCTACCTACCGCGAGGTCCCCGCGCTAATAACTAATGTCCTTATGGCGTGTGGTGCCCCCGCCCGTGTTTGAGGTACAGTAAAACTTTCGTCCAGTGTCTTGTCTGTGTTTGTCCGTTTTGGCTGTGCTCCGCTAAGCATTCGATTTGAATTATTAAGAGGCTTCGATTGAAAACTAGTTACACCCATTCCCAAGCCACCACCAGCAACAACTCCTGCACATCTAACCGCAAAAGAGCAAAAAGCAATACACAAGCATTGGAAATCAGCTATACATTTATATTCCAATTTAGATCCATTCGGCGGCAACCGCATCTGGCTTGGTTTTATGCATACTAATCTAATTAAAACTAAATGATCAATTAGTTTAAATAAAATGCTAAGCCAGTTTTCGTTTTGAATTAATTAAGAAAATTCTTTTGGGAGTCGAATTATGTATTCTCTTAATCATTTATCTAGTATAATTAATTATTAAAATTAAATTGGATTCAATTTTAATTAGATTAATTTTGAGTATATATAATGTTTATATTTTTACCTATGACATTATTAATATTATTAGCAATAACAGCTTTGCATTGCTGAGTCTAACCTTCCTTATCCTTATAATCGTGTATTTAACCTAGCATTTGCAACTAATTTTAGATGCAGAAACTGCTTAGCTAAAAATTTAAAACCTTTATTTGATTTTTCCAAATCAAATTTTAATTTCAAGACACATTTTAAATATAATTTGAAATATTTATTTCTTAAAACCATTTTGAAAGATTTCGTCCACACTAAAAAAGTAATGGTTAAATACTTATTAAAACATAAATTTTGAAAATTAAATTTGATATGAAGCAGAGCAGTTATAAAAATCCCCAATGTAATCAAAGTTCTCTACAGTATGACATCCATTCATAAAGATTTTCAAATTCACATAGATTGATTAATTCGCAATTCCCGACGCGGACGGGAATCATTTTTTTATTCAATCATTTTTTTTATTCAATGAAGAGCTCTTAACTCAAAAAGCGGACACAAAAGAATTTATAGGTCGTCTGACAAATCAGACTTGCAAATTCTGTTCATGCCTAGAGGCTTTTCAGAATATTTGCCTATTTTATACTTTCACTCAGCACTCCGGATTTACAAATTGAATAGATAAACCAACATCTCTCGGGAATGAATTGTGGCTACAAATTGTTTTTGATATGTAAACTATCCTTTACATTCACAACATAAAAGCCCCCCAGCAAAGTTGCAATTAATCACAGAAATATACACATATTTTTGCGAGAGTGTAATTGCCATTGCGCATAAAAAGATTTTCGCACACAATTTTTGTTTGTGTGTCGAGTCATTGCAAGTGAAGATGTGAAGATGACGATGACGATGACGATGAGTGTTGTTTAATAAACGCAAACATATTTTTCCATAGAGGTTTGCAACAATACGGGTATCATGGGAAAACAAGAAACGCCGCAAGGCAGCTCAAGGCTGCATCTGTCTGCTGCTGGAAACGTGTTTTCAGCATTTGAGCATTAGCATATAACGACAACAACCGCAACAACAACAGCAACAACAACAACAACAACAACATCAGCATAAATACTGCTTGCTTGGTGCCATTCAATAAGACAAAAGCTATCAAAATACTTGAACGAAACATGTTTTGCAGGGGGTGGCAGGGCGAGCCGGGCTAAGCGTAAAGAGGAATGACGATAATAAGTAGCACACAAAACGAGAAAGGAAATTAACGATTGTTAAGCGTTGTCGTGACGTCACATTAGCAAATCAATCTCCATAGATGAGCTTTCCATATGCACAAATAGTCAAACTGTTTGCCACAACAATTGACCCGCATTTGAAATGTATGCAGCATTCAAGACTTGCAAATGCGGGCACCACATATGATATTTTCAAAATGTTTATATTTATATATATATTTACGATTTCACATAGTTATGCATAAGTTGATATATACAAATGTGAGCCACAGACATATTCAGTGTGCACTTTTTGGGCCTATGGGGAAATCAGGAAACGAAACTCAGCATTTAGGCAGAGGGGGAGCGGAGAGTAATGTTGTTGCCACTAGTTTGCCAAATGGTAAAAAAAAAGAAACACAAAACAAAAACAACAGAAATACAAAATAAGTTAAGCTGATTGCATTTGCAGCAGTTGGAAAAAGTGCATGAATATTCCATGATATGGCCTGCACAAACACCATGAATAAATAAGCCAAACTTTTGTGTAAAGTCAACTAAAAACCAACAAATAACAAGTGAAGGAATAAAAAGGCTTGTCATTTCGGCTGTGGGCTGTCTGTATGTTATGAGTAAATAGGCCGAAAACAAACACCCCCATAGGAGAAATTCAATTTAATCAAAAAACAAATCAACTTTTTGTTGCTTAACATATTTTTTGGTCAACGGATTGGAAACGTGTTTTTTGTTCGACAAATACTTATTCGGCATGTTTTTATCTGCTAACAACAAGAAGAACAAGTAGCAAAAGTAATAATCTCAAACAATAGAAGAAAATTACAAGTAAAAAACATTATTCTCATGAAACCAAAAAAAAAAAATGTATTTGGCTAATAAAATACAAACTTATTAGCAAGAAAACAGCAACAAAAAGATTCGGCTCAATGTCAATGAACGCGACACACACACAAAAGCAAGCGGCCTATAGACAGAACACGAGAGAGAGAGAGAGAGAGAAAGCCACAAATAGAGATTTGGAGATATAGTATAAAAAACAGAGAGAGAGCAATCTCAGTGTTTCGTGCACTTGGCGTAGATTGCCTCATTGCCAAAATATGCAAAAGGAACACAAACACAAACATACACACTATATGTGATATAGACACAGACACATACACATGCCAAAAAACAACAACTAATCACGCTATACAAATTAGCAATGTCGAAGTTTAGCATCCCCAAAAGCCCCGCCCCTCTTCACTGACAAACTTGGTAAATAAAAGTGAGCGCTAAACTGGAATTTGCAGGAACAAAAGCAAAAGTCAATTTTTTGTGAAGAGTTCGTTCCCAGCCCTGCTGTTGCTTGGTTGGTCGGCAACTTTAAGCCAAATTCCAATCAGCCAAAATGGCAACGAAGCGTCTTCAAAAAGGTGTCAAACTCATTCGTCTTGTTTCGCTCTGTGTGAGGAATTCTTCATACTCGGCAAAATGTGGTTTCGATGGCGATTACAATGGGCTTTTTTTATTAACTGAAAAATTTTAAGGCCAACAAGTTCTCAGGCAACAACAAATTTGTTTTTTTTTTTTTTGTTTTTGTGCAGAAATTTAATTTCAGAAGTCGTTTGTCTTGACTGCTTTTAAATAATGCTTTCATAAATTAATTTATAAATATAAATCATTTTATTAACAGATAAAGGAGTTTGATAGTGTATAATTATTCGTGAATTAGGATCACTATAATGATTTGTAGGAAAAATATAATAGAAACTGATATGGAAAGTAATTTTGTTGATTTTATTATATACACTCTGTCGCATAAGTGTTTTTACATGGGGAAAAATTCATATTTTCTAAGTTCTTTTGCAAAAATATGTATGTAATTATTGACTTTTGAATATTTTATTATTTTTCTACTATTAAATGGATATTTCTAAACTACTTAACATTAAAATTAACAAGATTTATTTATTTATCTACTTGTGAAATTTAATATATAAAAATAGTCCATTTCTCTTATTGTCTCAAAAGTGTTTTGACTATGGAGATTTTGTATGGGATTTTGTACATTTTTGCCACCAGACTGGGGAAAATATTTTATTAAAAAACATAGTGAAAAGAAATCTAAAAAATTTGGATCAGATCCATTAGAGGATAGCTTAAGGAACATAACAGTGTCAATGAATCACATATAATGAACCACCTGCTCAATTTACATATGGATTTGCAAGGAAAATAAAAAGTTTCAATAATTAGTACTGAAAAGCAGCTTTTGTTTGCCCAATTGCATGTACCCATATGCTAATTGAGCAGGTGGCTTATTTAATGTGGTTTCATTGACACTGTTATATTCCTTAAGCTATCCTGTAATGGATCTAATTCAAAATTTTTAGAATTCTTTTCACTATGTTTTTTAATAAAATATTTTCCCCAATCTGGTGGCAAAAATGTACAAAATCCCATACAAAATCTCCATAGTCAAAACACTTTTGAGACAATAAGAGAAATGGACTATTTTTGTATATTAAATTTCACAAGTAGATAAATAAATAAATCTTGTTAATTTTAATGTTAAGTAGTTTAGAAATATCCATTTAATAGTAGAAAAATAATAAAATATTCAAAAGTCAATAATTACATACATATTTTTGCAAAATAACTTAGAAAATATGAATTTTTCCCCATGTAAAAACACTTATGCGACAGAGTGTATGTTAGTTATAACTTCAATTACTGCCTATCAAGAATTGTATGTACTGAAAAAATGCAGGTGCCTAAGTGGGATATTTTCAAAGGTTCACAGCAAGTCAAGTGTTTGGAATTGAAATTTATTGCTTTTCTACTTTTCATTTCATTCGCTTCTGTGCTGTAGTAGACAACACTTCTACTGATGCTGCACAAATAACGGCAAATAGTATGCATAAAATATAGGTTAGGCTGTTGTTTGTAGTTTTTGCCATATTTGTCGGAGCACGTTGAACTCGCCGTTGTTGTGGCTTAGCCAAGCGTGGGAGTTACTATTTCGAGTAAACATTTTGTTTTGATTTAATCTTTATTTTTTAACAACAAAGACGACAACAACAACAAAACTAAATTACACTATAATAAAGTTTTTCACATCTCACTGCGTACATGTGTGTGTGTGTGCCGGCACACGCGCCAGCAGTGAAGCGGCCGTTGTAGGGCGGCTAAAAGGCGCGGTGGAAAGAAGAAACCAAAACAGACTGAAAAAGCAAAGAGACAACAAAAACAACAACAGTAATTACTAAACGCGGAAAGAAGCCGGTGCGCGCCAGGTAAGCTGCGACACGTGAGTGCAAGCGAGAGAGCATGTAACGGATCCAAAAATACGAAGCAAAACCGACGCTTTAGAATTTTTGTTCCAAGCACTTTTTGGCATGGTGGTTGTAAATGTATGTGTGAATGGGAAAGCCAACAAGAAGTAAGAAACACTGGGAACAGACAACACAAGGGCTGCAATTGGCATTGTGCCTGCAAAGAAACTTGGAACGAGCGCAGTGAAAAAGCCAATCTACAAAATTCACTTATTCGACGAATATTGGCAAAATATTACGCATACACACACACACACACGCACTGTAAATGTAATGCGATAATTATGTTATTGCAATTTCTTTGTCACAAGTTCTTTATGGTTGATTGTTTTTTCTTTCCTTTTTTTCTCTATCCATCGCGCGTCGCTTTCCAACTTACCCTCACTCTCTTCCCTCGTTTGACGCTTTGGCTCTGTCGTTTTGCAAACACTATATTAACGGCTACAAAAATAGTCTGGGTGATCAATTTCACCAAATTGTCTATATTCAATCACACAAAACACGAGCAATTAATAACCGAGAGTTAAAATGACTGTACGTCTTTCGAGTACTTAATTTCGCATTTTTTGTACAAACTGGTGGTGGACGACTATCGATAAGCTGCGAATTATTGAAATCATCAACAGTTCTAAACAAGCAAGTTGGCATGTCACTGCGTAATAACATATTTGCTCCACATTGAACGAAGCGACTCCACATATAACGAAATCCTAGATAACGTAGCATACTCTCAAGCGCTGCAAAAGTCGATTATTATTTGTTGAGCTCAAAAGTATGCAACACTTGAGCGTTGCTGGCTTGCATCAGGTGTTTTTGCCAGCGACGAGTGACCAGCTGTTGAGAGCGCAGAGTGACCAATTAATTGTGATTAGGTGTCGTTTAGCACATTTCTATATGAAACGCGTTATTCTAACAGTAGCCAAATTAAACAACAAAGAAGACGAAATATTCATTAATAACTCTATACTCGATATACGTGAGGCACAGCACAGTGATATAAAAATAAGCAAACACTTGACCTTGGGCCTGCTGCGTCATGGCAAGCCCAAATATCAACTATCGCTCCCTTGCCGAGGAGACTGCGAATCCATTTCGCGACGCACAAGCACCAACAACACAAGCAGCAGCAACAACAACAATAACAGCTGCGAAAACAACAATAACAAAATCGGACGACGCAAAATTATTTACAGCTGCTGCGCATTTAAACGTCGATGTTGCTGACCATGACGAGGAGCATTTGGTGCTGGAGCACGAGAACGAGGACACGCCACGGGACATGATGATACACATTGTGCCGGAGATGGGCAAGGAATCGCATCGCTGGAATCACATCGAGGATCTGGATTCGTTCTTCTCCCGCATGTACAACTATCAGCAGAAGCATGGATTTCGTGTCATCGTTTTGGACGAGGTGTTTCAAGTGCTGGAATTCGGGTTTGTTGTGTGGCTGTTCACCTTTGTGACGCACTGCATCCGTCACGATGTGCTCTTTGGCAATGCGCCGCCGCCTAATTCAAATCGAACGAAAACAACGCTCAGCGATGTGATTGTTTCTCGGGGCGAGTGCATAACAAATTTCGGCGTCTTCACCTACCTGATCATCTTCATGGCGGCCATCTATTTGGGCATACGTCTGCTGAAGATGATCTATCACATCACACAGTATGCGGACATTAGGCGCTTCTACAATCAGGCGTTGCGCATCGAGGATTGCGATCTGGACAACATCACCTGGCACGATGTCCAGCAGCGGACGAGGAAAGTGCAGGCGGAGCAGCATATGTGCATTGACAAGGAACTGCTCACCGAACTGGACATCTATCATCGGGTGCTCCGCTTCAAGAACTATCTGGTGGCGCTCATGAACAAACAGCTGCTCCCAGTGCGCTTCCACCTGCCCCTGATTGGCGAGGTCGTCTCCCTCAGTCGTGGCATGTTGTTCAACATTGATTTTATACTCTTTCGGGGACCGGGCTCACCGTTCCAGAACAATTGGCAGCTGCGCGATGAATTCGCCGTGCGCAGCAATCAAACGGAACTCGCTCAGCGCCTGTCCAAACTGATATTAGGCGTGGCACTGGTGAATCTGCTGCTGGCGCCAGTCATCTTTCTGTGGCAGCTGATCTACTTTAGTTTCTCCTATGCGAACATATTGCGCAAGGAGCCAAGTGCCTTGGGGCTGCGCACCTGGTCCAACTATGGACGTCTCTATTTGCGGCACTTCAATGAGCTCGATCACGAGCTGGATGCCCGACTGAATCGTGCCTACGAGTATGCAGATCGCTATCTGAGTTCCTTCTCCTCACCGCTGGCGGCGGTCATTGCCCGCAATTTCCTGTTCGTCAGTGGCGGTGTTCTACTCCTTATCCTGGCATTTGGCATCTATGACGAACATGTCTTCCAAGTGGAGCATGTGCTGACCATCATTGCGGTGCTGACAGTTATCGGTGTCATCTGTCGCACCCTCATCCCCGACGAGAACCTCATTTGGTGTCCCGAGCAACTGATGACCGCCATTCTTGCCCACGTCCACTATCTGCCCACGGAGTGGAAGCAACAGGCGCACACTGCCCATGTCCGCGACGAGTTCGGCAATTTCTTCCAGTTCAAGGCGGGCTATCTGCTCAGCGAGATCTTTAGCCCCTTTGTCACACCATTTGTGCTCATCTTTCTCTTCCGGCCCAAGGCCATGGAGATTGTCAAGTTCTTCCGCAGCTTCACGGGTAAGTTAGGAATCTAGAATTATTATTTGAAATTTACATTTTCTTTACAATCACAAATTGTTCAGATATTATTTGATTGAATCTAATATTGTTTTTAAAACTTTCATTTATTTCACTTAAATTATTGTATTTTGTAGTAAACCATTTAATTTTTATTTATTATTCTATAAAATTAATATTTTAATTTTTTGTCAAGGTTTCTTAATTTTTGTTCTGATTTTTTTTTTTAATCTAAAATAATCGTTTATATGATTTTCTTTTGTTTCACTTAAATTACGTAATTTGTTGCACAAAAAAAAAAGTTTTATCATAATTCTAAAATTCTAATTAATTTTTTATTGAGACTGAAATTGTTAATTTTAAAATAGGATATTTTTTTCTTCAGCTTTGAAGCACTTCATTCATTGTATAAAAAACACTTTAAAAATCATTTCAAAATGGTCAGTGAAATTCATTAAGTAATCATTAATAATAAAATAATAGAGACTTTACAATTAAATTATAAATTAATTATTTCGCTTTTTATTGCACATTTTCCACATAATTAATTAATTAACTCAGAAGGAGAAACACTAATTGAAAATTTCTTTTATTTCAGTATCTGTGCGTGGCGTTGGCAATGTGTGCTCCTTTGCCCAAATGGATGTGCGCAAACATGGCAATCCGGACTGGCAGATCAACAATAGTGGCTTCATGGATGTGGGAGGCTTGATACCCGAGCAGCAGCCGCAGCAGCAGCAGCACCAGACAGGATATCAGCAGATGCAGCAGAGCATGGCTGGCGGCAAAACGGAAATGTCATTGGTGCGTTTCACGCTTAACAATCCCGAGTGGCAAATGCCAAAGGAGGCTTCACAGTTCATCAAGGGCATACGGGAACATGCTATCGATGAGCTGGTCAAGGCGAAGACCGCGCCACAGCCGGCTGCACGCGACAATCCGCTCACGCACAGCCTGATCTCATTCGGCAATATTGGCGAGGAGTATTGCTCCATTGCCAATTCGGTGCTCGCCGCCCAACTGAGTCCCGAGCAGCTGCAGCTCTCCCAATCGATGGCAGCGAGTCGTGGCGACAATGTGGATGTCCCTGGTCCCGCTGCCTCCGTCGCTGCCGGCGTTGGCAGCGATTTCCGGCATATGCTACAACAGAATCTGGGCGAGCCGATGAGCAGCACCAGCTTTCGGCGCATGTCCAGCAGCATGGGTCCGGCGGACAGTATGCGCCGACTGCGCCTCAGCAAGGCCGAGGGTCGAATTGAGGGGCCAGCGGACACACTGCTCTACAGCCTGTATGGTGTGGAGCCGCGTCTCGCCAAGAATCCGATTGGCGTCACCGTCGCCGACATGTGCCTTAGTGCGCTCTATCTGCACGAGCTGAGCCAGCAGAAGCGGATGGCGCGCCAATCGCGTATCGATGAGGCCGAGGAACTGCCCGGTCCAAGCAATAGGCCGCCACGCCCACAGGCGCCCACTGGATCTGGAACTGGCTCTGGATCTGGATCGATGGCTGGGTCGCGCCATACCGTGATTACCTCAAAGGCTGCCGAGAGCACGCCGCTGCTGGGCAACATACGTTCATAGCAGCGACCCGTTTGGATCTAGTAATCCTAGAGCTTAAGGACAACAACAGCAACAACAACAAGAAGAAGAAGAAGAAGAAGAAGGAAAACAACAAATTATATACATATTAACTACAACTCTGCTATTAGTTTGTAAGCTGTAAAGTGTGTGTTTGTGCGAATCAGACGACGATTTCTAGTTATATCTAGCTATATCTAATACGAAAAGCAATAAATCAACTGCGTCAACGAATCAACTCCTCATGTGTAATTTGGAATGCTCTAAGCAATCCACAAGGGCACCAGATCTTTGAGATGGCAGAGTATTTAATTAATTGCAGCTTATTAAAGAAAATCTAAAAAGCGAATGGATTTAGTAAATGTACTAAGCAAACTAAGTGGAAATGATAGGAAAACAACAAATGAAATATCTTCTATTAAATGAATGAGAATTAAAAAAAATAGAGAATAATTAATTCATTGATTAATTATAATTAATTAATTATTATGATTGTTTGCCTAAGACAAAATCTTCTTGATATATTCGTTCGATATTTTTACATGCCACCGATTGCCGTTGCCAGATTTATGATATTGTGGTCCGATCAAAAAAATTAATATACAGTGTCTACCAGCTTATTTGGATTCCAAAAAAACCGATGACAGCTACATATATTAACCACCAAAATGAATATATGACCCTAATAAATTAGGATTTCCCCACCCACTAGGTCGGGTTTTGTAAAACAGTACCTAATTTTATGATTCCCAGTTTCCAGATTTAAATGTTATTGAAAATTTGTGGACTCTGCTGGAAAATAACATCCGGAATCACAACATATCCAGCAAACAAGATCTCAAAACTGCTCTGCTGGAGGAGTGGAGCAAGGTCAGCCAAGAAACTAACCGGAAGCTGGTATCTTCCATGAATAATAGGTTAAACGAAGATGATAATGCTAAAGGATATCATACTAAGTATTAACATCCTTATTTAACCTGTTATACGCCAAATATTTAACTTTTCTTAAGACTGTTTCAAATAGGCTGGAACAAGTTTTTGGATATGTTTTCAGTTATTCACCAATTTTAAATAATTAATTAATATGTTAGTGAAAACTAAAGTTTCGTTTTTAAATGTAATATAACATAAAACAAATTGGCATTTAAACATTTTGAATTTGTTTCCTTGTTTAAACTTTATAGCACTTTAAAATTTTTAGTAGACACTGTTCCAAATAAGCTGGTAGACACTGTTTATATATTTATATATGTATATAATTTCATCAGAAAGTGTTAAGTTCAATAGCCAATTTATTATTTGGACTTAATAAGCTATATTATCTATGATTATAAAATAGAAAGAAGACTATCGGGGTTGCAACCAAGTTAGATCGATTATTCCTCATTCTGAGTCTATAGATCCACAATCCGTCATCATTTAGGTCTGCGGAGCTTTTGGCTTAATAGAAAGTGAATACTTTAATCAAAATTAATATATTTATATATAAAATATTTATAGTTTTGGATGATTTATATTTTCTTTTCTCAATTACTGCCAAATTTATTTATTTATTTATACAAGACTCGGGCAGACATCCATTTGTAAGCGGTTTTAAAAAGTCACCAAGAATATTATCGATTTTTTAGTGTTGGATGATTTATTTGCTAATCAATCTTCGAGGAGACTGGAGAGCTAACTGGCGTCAGGCCTCCGTTCCCAGGCATTTTTGATACACCACCGAGTTGCGCTAGTTTTCAAAGAGTGGGCAAAGCGGGTGCAGCCTCAGGGTGTGGGGAGGGGGGGATTTGGAGTCGGCACATCCAGCTGTGCGGCAGCGCCTCGTGTGTCAATGGCCACACACGAACGCCATTTGGCGATGGGTGTTGATGGCATATGCACGAGTTGCTGAGATGCCGCAGAAAAAGTAGCCGAGCTACAGTTTGCCAGTTGCCAGGTTGCCAAGTTGCCAAGTTGGCGGCCAGGTGCCAGGTGCCAGGTGCGTGCATTTATGCATCTCCAGTTATTAGCTCCCAGCTGCAGTGCAGCAAAACGCATGCAATCGCATTGGAGAATGGGGTATGGGAAATGGTTAGCTTATGAATTATGAGCGTGTCGTGTGAGATTGAGCTGAAGTTGCAGTTGGAGTTGGAGTTGAAGACGGAGTACGGCGAAACAGAACACGTTGTCTCAGTTTTACGCTGCACGCCACTTTTGGGTTCCATTGCTAAACATTAACTAGCGGCCATTTGTTAGAGATGCCCGTTTTGGGGCGCTATCTGAAAGCCATCTGCCACGCAGCAAAAAAAGAGAGAGAGAGAGAGAGAGGAGGAGGAAAGGGAGACAGACTCCAGTTACCAGCGTAGTTGCATGTTATACTAATTGTAGCGCTCATGTAGCCAGTCATGTTATCCGATCCGGCATTGGGCCTAGGTACATGACGACACTCCGCTGTGGAGACTCAAGACTCTAGACTCCGTCTGCTGGTTCTGGCCAAATGTGAACGGCTTTTGCCAGCCATAAATGCCATAAATGCCAGATGCAGTCGCCAAATTGGATATAGTACAGTCGAACTTCTCTAAATCAAACTTCTCTCAAACAAAAACAAAAACAAAATCAATCCAAATTGAGTCGTAATTGCGTTCAAATTCTCTGCAAATCGGTTTGAATAACTCAAACCAAAAAATGTTCAGAAATCGAATGTTGAATGAATTTTGTGAATCCCAATTTGGTTAAAGTATTTATTTTGATGTACCAAAATTTTGTTTTCGCACAATAAAAACCTAGTATTGCTAATGATCATTACAATAATTATTGAATTTAGGAAATTACCAATTAAGTTTTCAAATAACTTATTACTTAATGAATAACGGTATTCAACTTTATCTGTGACAAAACAGCTTTGTATAATTGAGAGTTATTGAAATCTGATTTTGAATCCAGCAGGTGCGTATATATATATATATATATATAGTATAGTAATCTGAACCAGTCGACTGCGACATATGTAGATAATGTTAATGTGCTTGATTTTTTGTGACAGCTTGTTTGTTTGGAGCTGGAGAAGTTCGACTGACTCTTTGCACGAGCCTTGTCAAACAATCGGTTTTAATTTATGATTTCCTGCGGCAATTGGACACACTGACACCGAATGCTGCCGGCTGCCAAAAGTCAAGAAACAAATTCACAACGAGTAATGACACTGCATGTGGCTATGGCCCAAAGATCATATGATCGATATGCACAGCAGGGCCCAAAAGAGTTGTCGAGAATTGGAAAGGGGACGCCTATATACATATATATACATATACATATATGTATTTTGATATATATATCTGTATATATATAGATAGATAGAGAACGTAGTATTGACAGTCGGGACCCACCGCGTGGTTGGTTAACCAGTTCAAGATCAGGCGTCACTTTACCCAATGCTGACAGTCACCAGTCGGAGTCACTGCATGGTAGTAGCTATAGAGTAGCCCCAGCGGCAGCGGCAGCAGCTGCCATTCTGCAATTAGAGTAGCTATCCTCAGTTGGGGCACATCGGCGCGTATCAAACGTGTCTGTATGTCCAGGCCAGGCAGCTGGCAGCTGGCAGCGACTAATGATGATAGTCACACAGTGTTGGAAGATCTGCAGGTCTCCTTGTCGAGTGTGAAGCATCTGCGTCGCATTTGATTGACAACTGATCAGCAAACGTGCAACGTGCAACCTGCAACGCGAAACGTGCAACGTGCCGACTGTCACTCCTTTGCCTGGGCTCATTTGGCTCACAGACCGTTGGCCTCTCTTTGCAACAACAACAACAACAACAACAACAAGCGCTTTTCCAAGCCCCATTTTAGCCACGTACGCCACTTGATAAGCTATCGACAAAGATTATTTTTATATACCCTATTTTTTAATGATACCAGGGTATTATTAAGTTGGGAAAATAGCTGAGGCAGCCAGGAGAAAATGTTAATGATTTCTTAAAGAAAATTTTGAAATTCCAAAAAAATAAAATAAAAAAATAAACACTAAATTCATTGAAGAATCGTGTGGTTCATAAACTCACAACGAAGCCTGTTTACAGGGTATCTTTTAGTCTATCACTCAGAACTGGAGCAGTTTTTATTTTGTTTTTTTTGGTTTGTCATATATTTCTTATAATTAAAAAACCCGTTCTTGCCACACAGCCGCAACAAATAGGCCTCTCATATGCGTTCAGATAGTTTAGTCAAATTGGAGCCGCTTCCCGATCCGTTGCAGATACCAGAAAATCTCCTCCTGCTCCCACTTCGCTCAGATCGTTTCTGGCTGCATTTGCATTGCAAATTAGAAACGGCAGCTGGACCCCATTTCCCCCAATTCCCCATTCCGACCCTCCTGATTCCACTCTGGTTGTAATCGAGCGTCGATTCAATAAAACATTTAAACATTAAACTGCTTTTATGCAAATTGCCAGCGTGCGCTTAATTTTCCAATCCAGCTAGAGTGCTAGATTTAATACTGGCTCAAACACAATCCCAAACCCAATGCCAAGACATCAGACCCCAAACGGGCATCCGGCAGAAGAGATTCGCTTAAATTATCTGCAGATCGCATGCATGTAACACCTAACCAGCAATCTCCCATTCCCATTCCTATTCCCATTTCCATTCCCAGCACCTGTCCCCTTTGGATGTTAGCTGATAACATCTAGAGTGGATCTTCTACAATTTTTTACTGTTTAACTGTTTGCTGCCTCGTTCCACTCTCCCACTCCAGCACCACTGCACCACTCTGCATCTCTCCTATTCTCCCACTCTCCCACTCTCTCTTCCTCTCTCTCTCTTAATGGCAGTGGCTGCCTGGCTAATCAATAGCTTATCGCTATTAATCTCAGGCTTCGATTTACCTTTGGCAGCAACTTTGCTACTCGTTTTGTAGTCGACAGCCAGAGAACGGAGCAACGGAGCAATGGAGCAACGGAGCCAAAAGATGCTAACCCGCCTGCTTCTGGCCTGGCCAATTCATTAAACATCCAATTGCTGTCGCCTGTTTGTAAATGTTTGCTGCTTAAAATCTCTAACACGGCCATTAACTTAATTGGCAGCGTGGGTCAATTTAACTGATTCGTTCGGGTCAACTTCTAAAGTGCAGGCTTTTAAGTAAAGTGCATCCAGTGGTAATAGGGGTTATTAAGTATCAAACAGGTTATGAATTCACATAGGCTCTATTTTATCACACACTATCAAATTTTAATATTATCAAATTATTCCAGTTTCTACAGAGCTACATGAATAGTTTTTATACATATCATCATTTAAACATAATAATATAATAAATTTCGGATAGCTGAAATAAATAAAGTTTTTTTAAATGTCAATCAAATTACTGTAATTAAGAGTTGCAGTATTTAAAAAATCACTAAAGATATGTTTAACAATCTTTTGGCAGATATATTTTCTGTAGGAATATTCCATTAGTACAAAATTTTATATTTCAAAATGGAAACCAGCAAAACAAATTAAATTCGTCAACAATATTAATAATAAGAAGTAAGATGCTGTAGTCGAGTTAACTCGACTACGATATACCCTTAACCCAGTTGTTAAATATATTCTAGTTTTCTTGGCTAATTTCACTTTTAGATGATTTGCACTCAAATGCACATGTATACACACATACATACGTACACGAAACAGTACTTATCGGGGCTCTGCAGAATACACACAAATATATTGATGCTAGCGTCGATTATCATGCCATCTCTTTCTCACACATGCGCTCACCTACACTTATATGCATACAGAAAATGCTTGCGGCTGCTGAAAGAAATAAGATCAATATGAGAATATATTTTCGACTAAATCTTTGGCGTTCTTATCCGATCTTAATGAAATTTTAGCAATTGATCAATAATATGTATATGCATATTATGTAAAAATTAGAAGCCTCTGCCTCATAAATTGTGGAATTTATTGCTATCGGAAATCGAAATGTATCGATAATTCAGAAACTGAGGCATTTATCGATAAAATACAGCAAACTTGATCTGCGCCTGATACACGAGAGCTTATATTCCAAATTTGAAGTCGCTAGCTCTTATAGTCTCTGAGATCCGCGTGTTCATACAGACGGACAGACGGACAGGGCTATATCGACTCGGCTGTTGATCCTGATCAAGAATATATATACTTTATGGAGTTGGAGATGCTTCCTTCTGCCTGTTACATACATTTGCACAAAACCATTATACCCTTTTTTACCCATTTTTAATGGGTTAAGGGTATACAAATTTTGTATTTCAAAATGGAAGCCAACAAAGCCCATTAAAGTCGTCAACAATATTAATAATAATAATAATAATAAATCTAAATTCTGTATATATTCAGTAGAACAAACAATATTAATCATAAAATAAATTTATTCAGTACAATAAACTAAATTGAATATTTCATTTTTTTTTTCCTTTAAATAAATGTATTTTTAATTCCTGCGCATTTTTCTCGGATCCCATTTGACTAAATGACTAAAGTGGAACTATTTGCAAATATTTTGCTTGCGTATAATTGTAAAATGTAAATCTTTATTTTCCTTCTACTGCTTTTGGTATCAGCACACATTAAACTGGAAAATGAATTTCCCTTCGAGATTGTAATTGAGAACAGGATGTTCGCATTTAATGTGAATGAGGCTCGATTCGAACACGTTGCTGGTAATTGATATGCAGATAAAGTCGAGAGACACATGGGCAGTTGACATGACTCCAGACAGTTAAATATTGGGTACTCTATATTCTGATCTGGTGAGCAGATCATCAATTTGCGCCGTGTACGCGCCCTGTAGGTCAAGTGATTGCAACGGTAAAAATGCTAGACATATTTATGAGGCCGCCGCGCCCAGAACCTGATGCAGTCACTAAGATGGAGAGTGGATGGGAGGTAGGTTTCTAGCAGAGTTAACATGAGCCTGCCGGGCGGCAATCGCATCGTCGTCTGCGTCTGCGTCTGCGTCGACGTCGTCGCCAGCGGTTGGCGCGTGGGCAGCGCTGTCGCCTGAAGTGGATTTTCTGTTCAACAAGTAGTTTATGATGTTTTTGTCAATTCATGGCAAAATTAATGACGCTGCAGAAACGAAGCACGCACATCCAAGTTGGACCTGTAGCCGGAGTCGATAGGCAATAGGGGATCTGCCTGTCCCAGTGCCTGTGCCTCTGCCAGTGCCTGTGCCAGTGCCTCTGCCTGAGCCTGTGCCCCAGCCTGGGTTAGGCGTTAAAAATTGTTGCCTATAAAGCATTATAGAGCTGCAAAGGAGAAGTTGCCCACTGCAACCTACACCCCACTTCGGCTTACCTCCCTTTCCATACCCTGATACGGATGCTGTCTGGCTGAGTCTGCATTTAAAAAATACCATTAGTCACATTTGTGGGGCACAGTCGCAGTTGCCGCAGTCGCTGGTTGCCATGACTTGTAATTATACTCTGACATCCACAAAAGGGAAAAGAGTATTCACTTTTGTATAAAATATTTAAGCTTCAAATTAAGAACTTGGAATATATAATGAAAGCTTAAATTATTAAATTTAAAAGGAGATCGGTTAGAAATTACCACAAACTAACTATTGAATATTAACAATTTTTCCTACATAAATTTCCTATATAAATTTCCTAGATAAATTTCCTAGATAAATTTTGGATTAGAACTGTTCTGTTTTTTTTTAGCTGTTAACAGAGTATTGCACAGTCGGATATGAACAATTGCAATGTTCTTTCTTACTTGTTTTTTTTCTTGTTGGTCGAGAGGCAACTGCAACTTGTTTAAGAGGCCCGCGGGGCAGACATGTATTTGGCTGTGTGGCAAACACAAATATTTCTATTGCCGTTAATGGCGTTAATAATTTTGCGCCGCAACGAGGGGCAGCAGCAATCGAGTGGAGAGTGCAGATTGTAGCAGGTAGCTAGTGGCTGGTACTTGGCTGCAGCTGCTCCTCCTCCTTGAAACCCAAACTCGGGTAGGTGGGGATTAGCAACGCCTGTCATGTTGGAGATGACGTTACATAGCTGCGAGTGACAGGCGGCAAAAAGCATCAACGAAATAAATATGAAAATGCAAATGTGAAATTAATTGAAAAAAATAAATGAGGCAGAAAAATGCAAGTGGGCTGCCGCTAAAATCGAGTGCAACTGGTGCAGATTGGAGCACACATTGTGTAATAGAGTGGAGCAGCTGCTCTACAAGAGCGCCAGCAGCAAATGCTGTATCCGATTTCGGTCTGGTAGCCAGGCGCTTGTCAGTGCAGGTAATACGATACCACCAGTGGCAGCCAAAGCCACCAAGTCGACCAGTCAGGCGGACCAGAGAGGCGGCCATAAGCACATGTTCAACAAGAGATCTAACAGAATCCCAAATGCTGACGACGCACCTGAGCAGCGGAGAACTTGAGCTAGGGGATTATCACCAGCTGTTGGCAGCATCCTCCTCCAGCAACTGAAAACCCGATCCCAAATCCCATAAAATCTAAGCACTTGCTCGGCTCACTTACAGATACAGTTAGACGAATATTTCAACGTCGAGAAGCACTAAAAAGATAAATTCCATAAGTTTAGTGTTCTTGATGGATGCCACTTAAGCATAGGGTATTATTTTATAAATTTTATATTGTCAAAATTGTTTTTAGTCACGGAAAGAGTTGTGCTTGAATATGAAAACCTGTTGTCTTCTTTGCTATGTCAAAATTCTATAAAATCTTAAATCAACTGAAATTGATACTTGCAATCCTTGATGGATGAGGTTTGCGAATGGAACAGTCATTGAGTGGATCCGAGAACGGGTGTTGGCTAAACGCATTTAATTTGGTTGTGATAAACTAGTATTGGATGCTAAAGACTGGTATTCTGGATTTTAAAATTGAGTTCATAGCTTTTAACAGATAATTAATAATTAATTACTAATTAATAAGATTGCTTTAAGTCAAGTTGAAGCACAGAGAAGAGTTTGTCTTAACGATATGGAAAAGCGGACAAAAATAAAAGTATTCACTTTGGCAGAATTTCAGCTTGCTTTTGGACCAACTTTTCTAATATTAATAGACACAATTCACAAAAAAAAAAAATGAAAAGAGATTTTCTTTTATTTTTAACACATTTTTCCGCAGCAAAAATGAGATTTTTTTATCTATTTTTTCCATATGCATCGATCTCAACTTTGCTTGCACTTTTCTAAACAAATACCATAACTAAGAGTATCTATCGGTATCCATCTTCGGACAATTTTATTTTTGTGAGCTGCATTCGTAAGCGTTTTTCATCGCCTCGCGAAAAACACGCAACTTGCCGTTAATTTCGCTACAGCATTTGGCTTTTATATGGACGCCATTTTGAAGCGGTTTTTGCGACAGGCAGTTGCCTCTAATAAACACGCCCACTCTGTCAACTGACACCTGTGCGTGTGTATGCCACTGTGCGTGTGTGTGTGTGTGTGATCAATGTTGTTGTGCTTGTAATGCACAATTATAAAATTGGAAAAAAAAAATTCCCATAAACGAGAATCAAAATAAAATAACGCATACGCAAAGTTGGCCCCCGAAGCGAGTGAGTGAGGCAGCTAAATTGACGCTGCTGTGTGTGCGAGTGTGTGTGTGTGTGTGCGAGTGTGTGTGTGTGTGAGAGTGTGTGAATGCGTAGTGAATGGCTGAGCGAGCACACTTGTTGTTGTTGTTGTATTTGATTTTTAGTTTCGATTTTTGCTTTTTATTTTGTATGTTTAAGTCGCGTAATCGCAATCACAAAATGCCAGACTCGTTTTTGACAAACGCTGACAAATTCGGCAAATGGCAAACTACAAACTGCTCAAACCTGCCAAAGGGGTAGCCAACCAACAACACAACAGAGCAGATATTAGGGGGAGGGGCGGGGCATGCGGCATGCGGCATGCGGCACTGCCTGCAGGCTCTATTGCCACAATTTATTTGCGCATAAAAAATGCAGCGTGTAAACTCCAATTAGACGCTAATTTTAGCATACACATAGCATTTAAATAAAATGCAAATGTGCGTGCAGGAAACTGCTGTGAGTGTGTGTGTGTTTGTGTGTGTGTGTATGTTTGGGGCACATTCACTTGGGCTGAGGCTAAGGCTGAGTGAGGCGTGCAAAGTGAACGGCTGCGCCTATTAAAGCAATCAATAAATGGCTGACATGCCCATAGCCAAAAGCCAAAAGCTATGCCACAAGCCGCAAGCCACAACCAATGCGTGCAACTGCCCCCGCAGGCCTTGGATTCGTGGCTTAAGATTAGGATGCTGGCAAAGCACATACATCGAAACACTCCGAGCCCAGCTGGGCAAGTAATCCTTTCCCATAACTCATAACACAAACTTGAAAGTCACACGTCACCGATTGCGTCATACTCTGCTCTCATTTAACGGTTCGAAAAGAGCCTTCTTGATTAGCTGATTGTTGATTTTCAAAGTTGGTTATTTTGCTAATTGTGAGCATAATTTATACCTGATCTTTGAAGAAGATAACAGGTAAGCAACAGTCAGAGCTTGGCTACTGCAGCAGTGCATTCTAATCTGAAGTCGTAAATAATACGAATCTCTATTCAAAATCTTTTCATTCTAGAGGCAAAGTTATAACTTAAGAACTTTAATTTCAACTTACGATCTACAAATACAAAAAGAAAAAGAAATAAGAGAAATATTTAGTTTAAAATAAACAGACACAAACTAATTACTTTTAATATAAATTATATCAAAATCCATAAAAATCATGAACTTTGCTTTGACTTAATCGATATATATATAAATATATATATATTCGCAGTTATAAAACAAACTATAAAAACAACAAAAAAAAATAATGCAGAATATTTGTAAATTTTGGTTGACGGGAGGGGGGGGGGGTTGGGGCAGGGGGGCAACCCGCAGGGTTTGCGTGCCACAGGCACAAATATCATTTGGCAATTATATGCCAGATATATAGTCGTAATCCCAGCAGGCTCAACAAACGCGCCCACGACCATTTGGTAACGGTAATTGGCAATTATGCGACGAATCAAAGCAGCCAAATTTGGCCAAAAGAAAATCAAAATAAACTCAGCGTTTTTATTGCAATTTTGTGAGAGTTTTGCCCCAAGCTAATGTTGTTGTTTTTGTTGCTGTTGCTGTTGTTGTTGTCGCTTTGGCCGTTGTTGTAATGAAGTCATTATAAAATATTGCGTCCAATGCACGCACCAGGTTGACCAGGCAACAACAATTCCGACCAGGCTGAACCAGCCTCTGGCTCGCACGGCATTGGCCATAAATTCTCATTCGCTCGCTTCGTGCCCGCCGCTCAGTTCCAACCTGTCACGACAGCTGGGCCACGTCTAATCTAATCCAATTGCATTTTTTTATTCGTCTTTCTGCGTGTGCGTGTGTGCGTGAGTGTGTGTGTGTGTGTGTGTGTGGAAACTGTGGCAACTGCAACTCCTACTCTATGCGTATATTTTGGGCCTCTATACTCCTTGGCTGCCTTTTTTATTAATGCTAGAAACTCATTAAGCTGACGTTGGGCAGCCCATAAATCCACCTACTGCCCCATACCCCAAATCCCCAAACTTTCCGTTTGCCAGTTCACCAGTTACCAGTTACCAGTTGCCGATTGCCACTCAGCTGACTGATCGAGGTGTCAGTGTCAGGCCTCTGTGCCGCCAGCCACCGATCTTTATGACTGCACCTGACTCCAACTGACACACACTTTGTTTCAGCTGTCGTCTGGGCGGTCCCCTGAACATGTCCGTGCATTTCAATTCTGTCGATTTCCATGGTGGCAACTGCTAGCTACAACTACTGTTGCCACCGCCACCGCCACCGTTCCCAAGGGCTTAATTTGGCCAAAGTATCGCGCTGTGCACCCAATTTTTAATCAGCAGCGACAACTGCTCCAAAAATGATTAATGATTCGAATAACGTTCAAAAGAAGGCGGTTTCAAGAACTGCGCCGAGCATTGCAAATTATTGAAAAGCACGTATTTGTGTAATTTATAAATAAATCATATTAAAAAAAAAAACAGAATAAATTTAGCTTATGAACCGAGTCAAAAGTCCCATTTAGACTAAATTATATTTAATTTAATTTAATTATGATGAATCATTTCAAAGTGAATTTGTTATTTAGAATTAGTTTTTGAATTTCTGTTAAAAATGGAAAGAATTCCAAAGTAGATTTTTACTAAATGTAGTTTTAAAATGAAGGCAAAAACTTAAAAATATATATATTTGGAGTCTGATCAGTTTTGACCAAGTTTTGAATTATAAAAGGGGAAAGAAACTTTCTAAAACTTTGCCTTGGTTGAGAGAGCTACGAAATGTCCTAAAAATATATGAAACCCCAGGAAGCAACTGCTCATGGGAGAATTGATTCGCCTACACAGCTGAAATTAAGTTAACTGCTCAAATCTCCAGCAGATAAAAAATTGTTGGAGCGAAGTTTCTCCGCGTCAAGGAATGCCTGGATAACAAAAGTAATACTGAGCCCCACCAGCGTTGTGTACTCAATCAGCGTTTATTCAAGACTGCTACTTAACATTATGAGTAGCAATTAATGAGAGACTTAACATAAGTATCGATGCACGATTGCATTGAATGTAAAATAACATAATTTTCAACAAAAATAACTGTTTTATTAAGAATATGCAATTGTAGAGAGGCTCTTTGATCGGCTACTGGCCATTCTAAGTAGCCAAATTGGTAAGTCTTTGTGCACTTACGTTAACATAAAATCTTCTTCATAAATTAAACATTCGTTTAGCTCTGTCGTCAAATATTCTACTTAATTATAGTTTGAGCCAGTTTAATCGCTGCTTAAATCTTTTTTCTCTTTTTTCTGTTGCCGCTTTAATCTAGGCACGAGTGCGCATAGCTACACGGCCAGGAATTTATGGCTGTTGCCAACGGTGCGTATGTATAATATGGCCAACACTATAACGAGCCAATTATCTTTTTAAGCCCATTAATTGGTTGAAAGTGCATAGGAAAGTTTTGCAAATGTATATTGCAGATTCAAGTAGACAGCTCCAAATACAAAAGATAAAAATAGTTTCTGATCAGAATGAGTATCTTATATATTTATAACAAGTATCCTTAGTTACGATGGACTCAAAATAAATTTCTTTTAAGAAATAATTTCTGTTTTTTGTATACAAAATAAATATACAAATCATGTCACTTTAGAATATAGCTTTTTATTAATCTTGAATCTTGAATCGAATCTTGAAAGTGAACAAATAAACAAACAAAAACTTCTTCTTCATTTAGACAATGAGGATTATACTTATGGGTATATCCAGAGGATATAATTAGAAATATCAATAAATATTTTACATTAGACACTTCTTGATTTGTTAACTTAATTGGGTGTAAGGGTATTTGGTCTTCTGTAAGTACAATAAAAATGCTTCTTTGTTGTTCAATATAATTACATAAATTGGATACTCCTACAGCAGGATCTGTGGCGGGTTGTCGAAGTCTGATCCACACGCCTGCCACTAAACAGGCAGAATCTGTAAACAGTTCACGTAGCTCATTGAGGCAACTTTTTGTGTGCAGCTGCTGAAGCTGAAGCTGGAGCTGGAGCTGGAGCTGGTTAACCAGCCAGCCAATGGGCGGCACCTGCACACGCACACAACTACATGGATATCAATATATGTATATATATACTTATATCGATAGATAGATCTATAGTATATATAGATCTAGAGTATGCACTTTTTGTGCGCCTCAAAAATTGTTATTGCACATTTAAAGGCGTCATTATTAGCGCTACATGGAGGCACTAATAATTGTTTGCATTTCAAATAGAAGCGCCTCACTAATTGGGCCTAGAAGTGGGTCTTAAAGCAGTTGTTGTTGTCGTTTTAGTTGTTGTTGTTTTAGTTGTTGTTGTTGTTGTTGTTTTGGCAAAGCTTTTGGAGTTTTGTTATCACATAAATTGTGCGCACAAATCTTGATCTGCAAATCATTTTCGACAACTTTACGAGTGCGTGAATATCGTGAATAAATGTGCCCCAAGTAAATCTCTGAATGACCAGACACACATATGTATACAAATGTCTGTTAGTTTTTTGGGTTCGTTATCTGTTGCTTAGATCTGCGTCCATGTTGCAGCCGCACATTTTGTTGGCCACATTTCCTGTCTTGGCTTTTTCTTTTTCTTTTTAAATTTATTTTTTATTTTTCTTTTTTTTTTGGGCCAGCTTTTAAGCATGACATCACTTTAGCAGCACCTACAAAATATTGAATTATTTACCTAGCCAACTAAAGCTGACATTTAATTTAAGTGCCAACACCAATACCAATACCAGACTGCAGAGAGCACCAAGTTTGCTTTTGGTCAAGAACTGTCTATGTATCAAAATTTATACCCGCCGCTGGCAGCTAATGAAATTTATGCATTTATGCCAACTTGCTTAATGCGATGTGGAGATGTGGAGATGCCGTCAACGTCGCCGTCGCCGTCGCCATCGCCGTCGCCGCCGACGCTATGATCCATGTTAATGTCCATCAACTAATGTTGGTCCGGCCTGACTAGCCCGGCTGTCAATTCGATTGTTGGACATGTCCATGTTGTTGCATTGCACCGTATTGCGTTGAGATCAATTTGCAATTAGCCGCACTCGCAACGGATATGGTTAGCGAATGAAGGCGAATGGGATGTGTGAGATGAACGAACGGTTCGAATTGGATCGGATCGGATCGGTTTGGTTTCGATTTGGTTCAGTTCGGTTCGGGATGTGGTCATGTGGATGCCCTGCGCGCTATCGCGACACTTGCCGGCTGCGTTGCCAGCCGTTTCCCGTGAGAAATTTCAATTATTTTAATTAGCGTTGCAATCCGCGCGGCTGCTTTATTAGGCGACAACAACAACTACAACTTGGATGATGATGACAACGACAACGACAACGACAACGTTGAAGGCGATGTTAGCGCGTCTGCGTCTGCGCAGAGTCTGAGTCTTGTTGCCGTTGTTGCTGCGCGGCTAAGCGCCTTTGAGCCAATTTCCGCTGCGCCGCACGCAGCGTCGCAGTCGACGTCGCTGCTCGCTTGGAATGCGAATGTTAGTTGATAGCAGTGTCAGAACAGGATTCTGGAAAGCAGTCGTCGTCGTCGTCGTCGTCGTCGTCATCATCATCGCCGTCGCCGTCGTCGTCGTCGTCGTCGTCGTTGTCGCCGCCGTCTAATGACATGTTTTGGATAATGATGACGGCAACGATTGTGGCAAGTCTGCCAGTGCCAGGCATGTGGCGATGATAAAGTCTCGAACTTAATTTAAATTGATGACACTGCGCACTCAGCACACTCAGCTCTGGCCATTTGGAAAATCGTTTCTTAACTTGGCGACCAAATCAATCTGCATGCCAATGCAGTTAGAGTCGAGTGCTATCTGTGTCAAGACACCGGACCACCCGGTAGATATCGAGATACCTTAAATAAAAATGCATACATATATATGTATATATATATGTATATATATATATATACAGTGAAAACACAACAAATGCACAGATGTTTTTGTTAATTATAGTTTTGTACAGTTGACAACAAGCACTTTGATTATTTAGTTTTTGCAGAAAATTAATTTTATGAAGAAGATGCTCTTTCGACCGGAAGCGAACAAATTATTACCATAAATTCTTTTATAATATATTCTTCAATTTACAAAGAATACAATATAAATATATTAGATTTTAAGAAATTCACACTTTCAGTCTTTAGATTTAGACGAAGTTGTTGGGAATTCAGAAAAGCTATCTTTACATAATTTTGTATTCATTCAACATTTTTCTCAGGCAGCAAAAACAATAAAGTGAAGCCTTGGGTGTCCGCTCAAGGGAGCTTACACTGTATAATCCTGTGTGTGTGTGTGTGTGTGTGTAGCTGGCAAAACAATTCCAGGTGCTCTATAATTGGTCGCTGCGGTGTCAATTGCAGCGTCAGCGCCGGAGCTCAATTAAAGACTGCCTACGCCGCCTGATGCCTGATGCCTGCCGTCTGCCGCAGCTGTGCAGCAGTGCAGCAGTGCAGCAGTAGCAGTGGCAGCAGCTCTTCAGCTTTGGGACACAGCTCCCCTGGGGGCCGGCAATGTGACTTGCTGCAGTGCAGCGCCCGCTGTGCGCGGGAATGCCAATTTCAGCAATTAACAACAATGGCCATAAATGCGTGAAACGCATAAGCCAACAGAGGGAGAGAGAGAGAGAGAGAGAGTGAGAAGAAAAAGAGAGCATAACAGAGAGAGAGAGAGAGGATGCAGCTGCTGATTAAAAGCTTTAGATAGAGAGGCTTACACATTCAG